>CM050911.1:45961411-47191411 GCA_027742785.1 Vigna reflexopilosa | reverse complement strand
TTTTGCTATGGACAACCATATTGTAAGAAAACTCTACATGAGGCAAACATGCTTCCCAAGACTTAAGGTTTTTCTTTAAGACAGTTCTAAGTAATGTGCCTAAAGTCTTATTGGCTACTTCAATTTGACCACCAATTTATAGGTGAGAAGTAGTAAAAAATAACAATTTAGTACCAATCTTACCGCACAAGAACCTCCAAAAGTGATTAAAGAATTTCATATCCCTATCGATCACAATGTTCCTAGGTAGTCCATGAAGTCTCACTATTTTCTTGAAAAACAAATGAACTACATGACAAGCATCATCCACCTTCTTGCAAGGTATGAAGTGTGCCATCTTAAAAAATTGGTCAACAACAACAAATATAGAATCTTTTTCATTCTTTGTTTTAGACAATCCTATAACAAAGTCTATAGAAATATCAATCTAAAGATATTTAAGAAAAAACAAAGAAGTCTTTCGGCAACATTATTTGTTACGTCATTCATTATTTGTTAAGCCTCATGGATATCCTTGGATTGAGATTATTATCATCAAAGTACACCAAAAAAATATTTAATAATATTGTTTTTTTAAATGAAAATAAACTTAATTTTTATTCTACATATAAATATTTTATTCTCAATAAATAATGTAAATATTGAAATTTTAATTTAGATGGATAACGTATTTTATTTGAAATTAAGAGTTGAAAAAATTGTCTGAAAGGACTACGTAATATAGGTTCAGTGCTGGAAAAGGGTGTTAGCAACTTAGAACAACAAAAGTCAGTAACAAAGTTAGCTTTTGGGCTTGTTCAAGTTTTGGGCTAGATCCATTAGTGATTACAGGAGGCCATTTTAGCTGATCCAGAAACCCTGATACCATAACGTATATAATCTCCCTCGAACCTCTCGCCAACTCCCATTTCACTCACTGCCAAGTTAGGGTTTTTGGAAGACTGAGACAAGAACAATGTCACAGGGGCAAGAGCTGGAGCAGGTGCAATGCTTCGGCCGCAAGAAGACGGCAGTGGCGGTTACCTACTGCAAGCGAGGGCGCGGCCTTATTAAGATCAACGGTTGCCCCATCGAGCTCGTCGAACCGGAAATCCTCCGGTTCAAGGCTTTTGAGCCGATCCTCCTTCTCGGAAAGAGCCGGTTCGCGGGAGTAGATATGCGAATCCGCGTCAACGGTGGTGGCCACACCTCCCAGATTTACGCCATTCGTCAGAGCATTGCCAAAGCCCTCGTCGCCTTCTACCAGAAGTACGTGGACGAACAGAGCAAGAAGGAGATCAAGGACATCCTCGTTCGCTATGACCGCACGTTGCTCGTTGCAGACCCCAGGCGCTGCGAGCCTAAGAAGTTCGGTGGTCGCGGTGCTCGAGCCAGGTTCCAGAAGTCTTACCGTTGAGAGAGGAGGAAGGTGTTTTCATGTTTTGTTTCTGTTCATGTTTTATGCTGTGGAAAACAATTTTTGTAGTGATTTTGATGGCTTTTTCTTATTTGTTGGATGTTCTGCTATTTTTATTTAGTAGGGACGAATTGAATTCTGGAACAGTTATAGATTAATTTTGAAATCTTGGTTCCTATTTCAGGGAATGTTGAAATTAAATGCCATTTTAATGAAATCATGGGATACAAGGTGGTAATCTGAAAGACCTTTGTATTGATTTGCAAATTAGGATAGAATCCCTAATTGGAACCACCCGTGTACATCTGAAATTGAATTTTGGGTTTTTCTTTTGAGTTTTGATTGGTTCATATATGGATGAAATTAACTGTCCAAACGTCAATACATAATTTTTAAACTGGAATTGGACAAGGAGACCTGCATTGCATCACTTTCATGATTCAACAATAAATTTTAGGATTCTTACAATTTTATGCCGATTTATGTGATTCATCATGCAATAGAGAGACATGAACAACTCATTCAACGTGAGTTATTATACTAATGGTTTCTTGAATCGTGTGATACTGATTACAATGAATGTAAGGACCCAAAGGTATCTCCATGTATGAAATTTCTGTTAGAAATGTTATGATTATTAGACCTTTATTTTATCACAACAAATCTCAGTCACGAATGAGTTATAATAGTGATACAATTTTTGTTAATCTAACAGAATAAATAAGAGAAGGGGAAAGATTGGAGAAAACCGTCATGCATAATCTTACTATTCAAACGTGTGATCCCTTTCTTGCATAGTAGGAACAAGTTTTGTAACAGTAAAATATCTTAACAAATACACATAAAGCTCTTAGAAAACCTCAATATTTCTCTTAAACTAATCCATATATACTAGTTATTCCAATCACAGTGTCTGTAAAAAACCTTTCAAACTAGTCCAATTTTAGGAGTTTTTTTATTAACTGATTTTGAGAGTTGTAAAAGTTTAGCTTGATTGTTCCATCACTCACCGAGTCTAGAAGGTGAAACATTATATTTAAGTATTTGTTTTTTCCATGATATACTGTCATCATACAAAATCTTAATTTTACTCTTATTCTTAAGCTCAATTTTATTCTAATAATTTACTCAACCAAATATATTGACAAAGTACATAGAGCAGTTGTTATATATTCCGTTTCTATTATAAATAAAGCTACCACGTTTTGCTGGTTCGATGCTCACAAAATTATCCTTATCCCTACCATAAATGTATATTCAGAAGTATTTTTTTTATCATCCAAGTCTTTGGCATAGTCACTATATGGAAAAGCTAGTAGTCTTAAATGATTAGTTCCTTCCTTATACTAGACTAGTTGTTATTTTGATATACTTCAGAATTGGTTTTGTTGTCAACCAATGTGTTGAGTGGGATTAGCCATGAATCTGTGAAACTCACTGTGTACATTAAATTTGGTTTGATAGTAGTCAAATAAATCAGACTTTCAATTAGTTGTTTAAACAAAGTTTCTTCAACATGTTGTTTCTTTGTTCTTTGATAAACGAGTCCCTAGCACCATGGGAATCTTCATAACATTACTATCATGCATTCCAAAACATGATAAAATTTCCAATGCATATCTCTTCTAGCACATAAATATTCTAGTAGCATATTGGTTAACAGTGAATATCAAATCATCAACATATAAACTAACAATTAAGATTTTATCTCTTTATGATTGAGTGAACAAAGTGTATTCATTAATATATTTCTCAAAATTTTCTTAGAAAAGTAGGTCTCGATTTTGTGGTACGAAGCTTTGGGTGCTTGATTAAAACTATAGAAAGCTTTCTTCAAACAATATATCTTATCTTCTCCTTATTTAACAAAACTTTTAGGCTGTAGAACTGATGATGTAGAATAGGATGTGACCAAGATTATATATTTATATATTTATTTTATATATATATATATATATATATATATATATATATATATATATATATATCAAAATACACTTAATGATAAGATTTTATTTTTAAGTCTTTAATATTTTGTTAATATTTTAATTAAATAAATTAACAAACTTACATTAATATTAATAACAATCATTAAAAATTAATTTATAATATTAATAATATAAATTATTGTATATTGTAACTTTTAATTGTGATAGAAATAGATTTTTTAAAATTTGTTTTATTTTAAATTTTAATACTTTATAAAGAATAAGTATTAAGAATTACTATATTGTTAATCTATACAATTTATAAGATTAAAAGTAGTTTATTTAACACTACATTTTATAATATTAAAATGGACGAAATTTAATGTTAGATTTGGTTTTGAAAATGATTTCATAAATATTTAATAAATATTAAAATCTACCAAAAATATTAATACAATATTTATATTAGTAATAAATTTAATCTTAATTTTAAAAAATAACATTATTTTATTATAAAATAATTTGAAATTTAATTGAATAAAGTAAATAAATATAGAAATAAATTAAACATAATTTAGTGATACTTGAGAACGTTATTATACATAATATTGGAACCTCACCTATAACATCCAGAATTAGTTGTTTGTTTTCTCGACTTCATTCCAGTATACTCAATCAAATTCTTCTAGCATCCCAGTACAGACTTCCGAAAACTTTTATACATGCCATCCGAAAATTCTTAGAAATCATTTAGTATTAAGTCCAATTATATAAAAGATTAATATTATTTTTAAATAAAAACCTGACTTAATAAATCTTCATTCTTATATAATATTCCACTTTATCACTTTTACCTAATATAGAATTTCCAACAATTTTCCCAAAACAGAAAAACTTTCAATACATAACCTATATTATACTTGTATAAACCAATCAACAAAGACTAACTTGATTCTAATACCATTGTTAAATTTATTGAAAAAAAAGTTCACTCAAGAAACACAATACAACACAAGAAACACAATACAACACAATGAAACTCAATCTCAATCACAAAAAATTTACATCACTCTCCATTCAACCTTAAAATAATAAATTAATAAATCTCTTCACCCTTATAATGATACTTAACTGTCTCATTTCTATTCAATGAGTCTTAGAGTCACTTGAATTCCCAACAATTATATTTTAATATCTTCTTTGAACTTTCACCCTTCTGCTATAAGGATGAATTAATTAGCATTGGATGTACAAGGAAATCTTTCATCAAGGACAGATTCCAGCCACGTTTAACCAGTTAGAAGTATCAATCAAACTAGTAACTAATAAGTAATTACCAGAACATTTAACTACAATAACTATGTTGTTAAGTATATGTCATAGCATGCCTTCAACTTCCCTATTTCACAAAGAATTATTTTGAAAAAAACAATGCGCTATCAACAATTTTATTTTTCCCCTTTTAGCTAAATTTAAACAAGCACGCACAGAAGTGTAAGTGTTAACTACAGCACAGTTGCGTCATGACGAGGTGTTATAACTACCCAAAATAGGTGGAGTATACATGAGATTCACGAACCTCGTCTGCTCGATTGGCTTCACCAACCTACAGTGGCCTTCCTACCTGAAAATACATTTCAGCCTACCTGTTGATGATTTACACGCCTCAACCGTAGTCCAACATCTGCATCATGATCTTGTTGGTTTAAGCCCGTACCAAGTAAAATAGTGTCCTGCAATTCTAAAGAAGTTCCTGCTTCATTTGCTTTCTCTACATGTTCTCCATAGTTATGCAACCTTCGGCCAATGAGATACCGGTCATCGCGTATTGAGTTATGGAGATTTGTGAACCAGACATGGAATCTTTTGGCACAGAAGCACAAGAAACTGAAACAGAGGCATCCCAACCATGCAAACCGATAGACAGCAGAATTGATCACCAATGGATACCCAAGCACTGGGAATACACCTTTGGCCAAAACATAAGGTACACATAATGCCGTCAACAACTTCATTATGATCGGAAGAACAATCTCCCGAAGGACCCAGAGACCTTGCAACCTGGAAAACCCATCCTCTCTCACCCTCTCAAATTTGACTCGCCAACTTTCATCCACCAAAGGCATCATGTGGTCCAACATAACCTAATGAAAGAACCAAGTCAACAATTTAAATACCAAATAGATACATTCAACTCAATCATGTAACAAACATTTGGGAGAGAGATAATCATTTACAAACGGGACGTGCCAAATAAATTTCACACATAAAAGGACAGGGGAGAGCAAAAGGGGACAACTAAAATTGTTAGTTTGTTAAGAAAAGGTTTCCCATCTTCGTCAGCTGAATGGAAATTGATCATCTGAAATTCGTACATGGTAACCAAACTAAGTCGTAGTTCATCAAACTAAATCTCCAAGTAAAAAGCTTTCCTCTAATTACAATTCCAAGAAACCAAGTAAACTCACCCAGATTTTCCCTCTAAACTCATTTCTACAAATTCTATTCATTCTTACCAACCTACTATAACTCATGCAAAATTCAGTATTTATCAACCCTTGCAAATTTGACCCCACCCCCCTAACTTCACAATACCCTATTATGTTTCTTCTTTAAGTCTACCAGAAAATGAAGAAACATACCATGTACCCCAAAAAAAAATAAAAAATACCAGAAATATGAAGAAATAACCAACCTTTAACCCCACAATGGTGTTACAACATCAATAAAACATGTCATTGGCATTATATACTACCTTCTTTGTGATTTGAAGCCAACACTTACATAACCAGTCCCAAATTCCCCAGCCCAGATTACAATGAGGTTTATGTTAGGTTGTCAGCAACTAGCATAAAACTTGGTTGGTCTTTCATGGCAATAATAGATGAGGAAACAAACAAGAAAAAAACGTAAAAGTCTTAAACTAAGAGTGATTGGTTGGGGCTACATGAATCACATAATGCCATTGGGGTGAAAATAAACATATAGGAGAAATATTCCAGAAAATTGATACCATAAATACCGATTCAGAAGGATATAAATTTACCACAAATAGTGTACAGCAGCAAAAAGATTTTTGTCTTTTTTACGCCAAAAGTAGGTTTTCCACATCACATCACTCGTAATATATTTTAGCCATACCATTCAGTGTTTAATAAACTTGTAAAAGTTTTGTACCAGAAAAATTAAAGCCAGGAAAAAAGCTGATAATAAAAGGAAACAAACTCACCAATCTAGTCCATATCTTCAGAAATATAAGGCCTAATGCCCAGTCTTGATAAAGGAGGAATACTGGACTTTCATCCACAGGAACTCTCATTGGCACAATAACCAAAAGCTCAAAGAGAAGACCAATTAGCACTGGGATAATGAATATCTGACAAAACATGGGAATTAATATACTTACAAGCAAATACAGATATATGCAAAATCAAATGACTAGCTTCAGTAAACAGTGATTAGCAAGAGAATCATCCTTACCCATATAGACAGAAGTGCAGAACTCTTCACCAGAATGCCACACCATTTCCATACTTGGCCAAACAAAACAGAAGCTCTCCTTTTTCTTATCTGTTCAATTGAGTATCTAACTCCAGCAACAGCAGTCCAGATTACATAGCTTCCGATGATAAATGCATACAGATCTGTGAAAAGAAACAAGGTCATAAACACATGCAAAGTTTGAAAAGCTAGTTCAATCATTTACATACCATTGCATTTAATCCCATGAGTTATGGGAAGGCGAGGAATAAAATTGAAAAGTGCCCGGCCTAGTGAAATTGGTACAACTATCAGAGCAGAGTTGAAGACCAGGAGTGTCATCCAAGCAATCACCAGCAAAAGAACAATGCGAAGCACAAAGGCATAACTGCTATAGCCATAACAAAATATTTAATTAGATGGTAACATGTTAACTAACAACAGCTAAAACAAGCATATGTAAAGAAACAGATGAGTCTGCTAGATTTGTTTCTTGCATTGAGTTAACTAAAAAAATTGGGAGAATGAAATATAAGATAATTCATAAATAATATTTGTAGGATTTCCATTAGAAGGGAACTCACTCAGAGTCCGATTGCTCATCATTCTCATAATCCTCTACAGCATTCAGTTCTCCAACTGTGCTAACGGCCCTGTTCAAATTATCACCTGCAAATGGCATCAAGCCCAGATCATGCACTCCAGCTTGTACTACTTGTAGCCTTTCTTGCCTACCTGGCTCTCCATTTCCATTATCTTGATTTACACTGTCATCAGGTCTAGGCAGTAAGAAATCAATCAAACCAAGAGCCCAACCAACAGCAGTAAACCAATAGCGCAGTAGGGACTTTATAGTTGTCCTCAATTTAAAATGCTCAATAGCAAATGGGATACAAATCTGAAAGAGAAGCATGTCAGCTGGAATTTCAGTGAACGGATCAGATACCCTGCAAAAACATTCATATTCACAATTTAAAACTGTGATACAAAATCCATGGAAACTACCAAAATTGATGAAGGGGCTGGCTTACGATATGTCAAGTGGGAAAATGGAAGGTGCCATCCGCATGGCAAGTTTGACAGGCAAGAATACCAGCATCACAATCAGACTCCCATAAACTGCAACAGATAATAAAACCCTGCGAGCATGTTTGTGCACAGGATCATCTATAAGATCACGAAATGGATTATAGTTTGGATCCGCAGGGTCTCGAAGGAAGTACAAAACTCCATTGCGTAAAACCTGCCATTGCAAACAAATAAATCATGTGAAACGGTGAATAACAATATAAGCAGGACTTTAAAAACTATATCATGTGACAAGAAGTTACCCCTCTAAGAAGGCTGACAAATATGCTAATCTGTAGCATGTACACAATCCCAACAACCCAATGAACCAATGAGCTTGCTAAAGGGGATGCAGAGAAGAACTGAACTCTGTGAACCATTGTCTTCCCAAACATCTGAATGGTACAAACATCAAGCCACCACCCACACATCAAAGGAAATACCCCAAGCTCAATGATTAAGAGGAAAGCAACCTTAACCATGGTCATCAAATGCTTCATTGCTGCCAAAAACTGCCTGAAGAGGGATGGTATTGTCTCTGCAATAGAAGCAATGCCATAAAACCTTCCCATGGTCAAAGGCTCACCCTTTGTGTAACGAATTAAAGCAACAATCCCAAAGTAGCAGAAAATTAGAGTAATTATAAAAACATATCCAATAGCTAGAGTAGTAACATCAGAAAGCCTTGAGGTTCCAATCGAGCCTCCTTTCAAGATAACAGCTGAGGCAGATGTTATGTTGTTTGACATTTCACTCAACTCACTAGCATTCGCTTTCACCATTTCTGCAACCTGACCAATTGGCCCACTTTCTTGAGTTTCAGATGACAAGTTTCTAACAGCTGTTAATGCATTCTTTAATGTAATATTTGCCAGAGAAAGAGATGTGTCTGCAAGTGGGGCCACAGCTGACAACACAGGACCACTAGCAGTTGAGAAGAACCAGGATAGGTAATGGAGTATGATACGACCCAATGAGAATGGCACAAAGATTACAACACCAAGGAAAATCATATTGCTCGCCAGCACCTGCTTAGAGAAAATAAATTCAGTTTGAAGTAAGAAATGTGACAAGTAGCAAATTCATTTTTCCAGAGACCAAAAGAAGACGATTTCATACAAAATTAATCAGAAAAGGCAACAACTTAAAAAGCATAAGAATTTCTTCGGTCCATAATATACAATGAACCCTAGACATAGGTAAATAATCAGAGAAAAATTTATTTTCAGTTAAATATAATAAAATTTAGACTACAAACAATAGCATCAACAGAATGATCAATCAACATAAGGAAAATAAAGTGAACTACAAATGCTTTCTTTAGAGATAAAAGATTCATGCCACAGTTGATTTTGAGTGAACAAACTCATCAAACAAATAGAACTTAAATCCAACTCAATCTTACAAAGCAACTTATGAGGTTAAGTTTGCACCCACTTATAAGCTATAATTTAGTTATATCTTTAGTTAATGTAAGATCTCCAACACATCCCTCACACCGAGAACTGAACATCTCAAGCATGAGGAATCAAATAATGCGTGGCATGATAGGCTATATTGTCCTCTTAAGAAAGTAATATCTAAATCTAACTCAACCTTACGAAACTAGCTTATAAGGTAAGATTTGCACTCACTTATATATTGAGGCTTGGTCATATCTCTAGTTAACATAAGATCTCCAACAAAACCATTGAAAATCATGCGATTACAAGTTGCTAAGTACTTAATATTTATAATTAATATTAAAGAGACAACAAATTTTAACCAGCTTATATCATAGGAAATCCTTTCATCCACATGGAATTACAAAAGTTAATTATCAAGGGTACATCTCATTAGAAGCAGACCAAGAAGATCATGTCTGCATATATAATATAAAAACAATACTCGACATAGAGCTTGTCTACCTCAATAATCTAATAGATTTTGATAAACACTTACTAAGTAATGGAATTTAGTAATTTATTAAAATTCATTAAATCAGAAGTTATTTAAAAATCAGCTGAACCTATGCAATTTTATCTTTTCAAATGGCTTCCCTCATCAAGGTCAATTTCAATAAATCATGTTGATAGACTTACAGTAAATGCATTTTCAACCAAATGAAAAACTGGACCCTGCATGCCAACAAGTTCATCAAAGGGAACATCTTCTGCTCCATCAGCATCATCCAGACCATCAAACATCTGTTCAACATGTGCCTCAAGTCGTGCAGCTTGCATCTCCCACCGTGCAGCAACATTTTCATTTCTCCTAATTACTTGGCCTGCACCTGCAATTCCTTGTGCTCCACCAGCATCTTCACCATTCCCATCACCATTTGCATTTCGATTAGCTTGTACAGGTGCTCTTCTAGCCATTCGAGCACCATTTCTGTCCACTTCATCTTCTCTATCAGCATCCTGACCCCCAATTTCTCGCAAATGCCTAAAGTAATCTCTCAAAGAAGTGGCCCCAAGAAAAATGAAGACAATACTTGCAGAAAGTAGAAAACCATGGAGGCAATCAGTCAAGATAACCGCTGTGGATAAATGGCTTAAGAATAACCTCTGGGCTTCACCTAAACTCCTCACAAAAGCTAACCGCCATATCCAGAATGTTATGAAAGGTATAATTAAGAGCCACACAGATAGCACAAAACTCAGGCGCAAAAAGAATTGAAGAACATGGCATGCTTTCATTGCCATTCCAACCACAAACTCTTGAAAAGGTAACCTAGCTGGGGCATTCTCAGCATAAACAGGAGAGAATGAAAATGCATGCTTGCAGACCTGCAGCACATATGAAGCACATTTATAAGGGAAAAAAAAATCCCAATAAGGAAGAAACAGGTACAAAAAAATGGTGCAAAGACGGGTTAATTTACTTTTGACAGATTTTGGAATAAAAAACCTACCATTTAACATAGCATTTGCATAATTTACAAAAACAAATCTATATCGTGCTTAATAAACTCTTGTAAGACTAAGACCAAGGGTGATTATTTTTTATTCTCTTTTTGTTGATGCTATCAAGTTCAAAATTACAAATTGCTATGCATCAGCAACCGACTTTAGCTTTCAACTATAACCATTAGGCATAAACGGGTATGATACATTCCTAGCATTAGCCGTTCAATATTTTAACATGAAGAGGAAATCTAACATACGGCAGCCCTATTTGGTTTCCACTTTCCATCATCCTTAGCAACAAAATGACAAATTAAGAAATTTCTGGATCTTTAAATTCATCACTGGAAAACTTATTCCTGCACAAGTTACCGTAATTCATTCATCAATCAGAAGCAGTACAAGATACATGCTACTCTGCGATAAAAATAACTAATACCACGTCGTTTACACAAGAACAAGTCCCAAACACAAAAAAAAAAATCGGATCAGAAATCCAACAAAAACATGTAAATTCACGTTGAAAATCAGATAGGGTAAAACCTCGCATTGGCGAGCGTTGCTGTGATTAAGCCACTGAAGGAGACAATCCTGATGCACAAACTTGATGCTCCCGCTGCAAGCGCACGGATACCGGAGTGGATTCTCGGCGTCGCCAGGGTTCCGGCAAATCCGGCATACGTCCTCTTCCTCCTCCTCCTCGTCATCGTACTTGGGTGGCACGGGTGCCGTCCCCGTCGCCGAAGAGGTAGACTCGATCTCCTTTCCCTTGGAACCGCGCGGCGACGAAGCGGAGGAGGAGGAAGAGGAGGAGGAAGGGGAAGACGACGACGGGGAATTGGCGAGTGTCTCAACGGGGATGGGGCCTCCGTCGAGGGAAGGAGGTGGTTCGTGGGCGATCTCCATGACGGTTTGAACCGAAACGGCCGGGGACCGAGTCGGCGGTGAGTCAGGGCGGGTCAGGGAGAAAGTCGGTGAGGGCGAGAAAATGAAGGGAGAGAAAAAAGGGAGAGAGAGAAGAGAGAAAATGGAGAGTGATTAAAGATTTTGCCGTGGAGATTTAGGGTTTTCCCGAGATTGCCCTCGTTCGGTGGTTATAGTATATTACGCCAATGTGTAGGTGTTGGGTGACGTATATGGTCATGGGGGTTTTGTATCACGTGGCATCGTCTGATTTGTTCTACCTGTTTTATAGTAATACTCTACGCCAAAATCTATGTATGAAAATATTAATTACTAACTATTCCAATATCATTAAAATTATGTTTTGACTTTAGGTTGATTTTCTTAAGATAACGATTAATATCGAATGAATCTTATATTGTTTAAAAATATGCTTTTAATTATTGTATTTTCTGTTCAAGTATTGGTGTGAAATATTAATTTGACAACTAATTTTATCTATAACTTTATTGATTAGGACCACTTTCATTGGATTTTTGTTGTTATATTGAATTTTTGTTAACAAATTTTGATGATGGTAAAATTACATATTAAAATAATGTCATGTTTTCGAAATGTTAAAGAATTGATTTCACAATTAAAAATTAAAGAGGTATCAAAACTAAATTTGATCTAAAATATAAAATATCTCTGGAGTTAATAAAAGGTACATATAGGGAATTGAGAGTGAGATAGTGACAGAACAAATTAAATAAAAAATGAAATTGTATGAAACAAAATATATAGATATAAAACATAAATAATAAAATATTGTTTATAATATTCATATTTTATTTTTTATTTATTTTATTATAATAGGGAATATAAATAATAATAATAAAAGCTAATAGCACAATTTATTACGAGTTTAATTACAATAGAAATGTTATAAATATTAATAAATACATAATATATGCAAACTATACAATCAATTATATTATAAATACCTTATTAATATTTATGACATAATCGATTATATTTTAAACACAAATTTATTATCAATTATACTTTAAACACAGATTTACAATTCATTAAATACAATTTATTATTTTTTATTTTTAAATTAATTTTTGTACCTTCTGTTTTATTTTTTATAATTTTCATCTACATATTTTTTGTTTGTGAATTGTGATCTTTTTCAGTGGTTTAGAAATCATAATATTTTTCAATCCATGGTATTACTCCTTTTATGCATTGTTTAGTGGTTTATTTAGAAATTAGGAAAATTTACTTTAATGAATTATTTATAAGATTTTTCATTTTAATTTTTTTAGGATGTTGAATATAGTGAAAACTATGTGTAGAAATAACCTCTCCTTGTGTTAAATATAAATAAGAAAACTATACATATCATTTATTTATAATAGAAAAAAATATGTGTTAAACTCAAAATACAAATAAGAAATAACATCAAACCAACTAAAGATGAAAAAATAAATATAAAATAAAGAAAATATATATATAACATTCTCCCTCAAGCTAGTACATAATTATATATCAAGCTTGTTACTAATATAATCCATAAAGACTCAGTGAAAATATCTGTTTTTACACTTGAGTAACATCAAATTGCTAATAATTTGTAAGACGGAATACCAACCCAAAAGACTTCCCTGAACAACAAATCTGGGAGGTTGCTTCATATAAATCTCTTCTTGCAAATCGTCGTTGAGGAATTTGTTGACATCCAGTGAATAAAGAGGTCATTGTTGGAGAGCCAACAAGGTTATAAATAAACTAACAAAAAGTCATTTTCCATGAGAGAAAAAACATATATGGACGAGTCAAACACAGTGGTGACAAAAGAGAGGTCAAAAGATACGACTCTGGAAGAAGCCATGGATGAATAAGAGAGAGAAACCATAAAATTTAAGATTCTCTAATCAAGGCACCTGAAAAAGGAAAAAGAGCAACCTCGATTCTCTGAAAAACTACCTAAGAGGAATGCACAATGAACCTAAAAGAGGAAAATGAGCGACCTCGACGCTCTGAATTACTACTAGACATGTCATCATGCATGACAGAAAATAGAGTAAATTCATAACTTCAAAAGGCATTAAAAGCGCGTAAGAGCTCTGATGAAGACGTCATTGATGGCATGATGGTCGCCTGGCCAAGATGATAAAAACCATGCGATCGTTGGTTGAAATTAGAACTCCGGTAGATAGCACCGTCACCGCCAGCAGTGGGTGTAGTAGCAGAGACAACAAAAAATTTTTCCTCAAAAGAACCTCCTTCTAAATACCATGTAGTTCTTTAGAGCGTCTAGATTACTCTGATTTCCCTCTCTTGTTCATTCATGACTTCATGACATCTTTATCCATTGGATGTCAAGAATGCATTCCTTAGTGAGGATTTGCAAGAAGAGATTTACATGAAGCAACCTCTCATATTTGTTGCTCAGGGGAAGTCTTTTGGGTTGAAATTTCATCTTCTATGTTGTCTTGCAAATCATTAGCAATTTGATGTCACTCAAGTGCAAAAACAAATATTTTCACTAAGTCTTTATCGATTATATTAGTAACTAGATGGTAAGAAGTGAACTTTAAACCTAACTCAATCCCAAAAAACTTATTTGTAAGATGAGGTTTGCACCCACTTATATACTCTAAATTAGCCTTATCTCTAGTTGATGTGAGACTTCAAACACACATTTTTCACGTCGAGGTATATGTAAGACTAGACATTAATGGGTGGTCCGATAGCGGTCCAATAGTGGGTGAAACAATATACCCAACAAACCACAAATATCGCTAAGATAATTTTTAATAGAGCTGTCAAAACGGGTAACTCGGCTTGACCTGGTCCGGCCCACCACAGGTTGGTAACTTAGTAAGCCAACCCAACCCGACTCACTTATCAATGAGCTAAAAAAATTCAAACCTGGCTTGACCCACCATGGGTTGGTGGATTAACCAGGTTAGCTCACTAGCTCATTTAATTATAAGTTTTTTTTCTTTTAAATAAAAAAATTATAATTGTTTTTAATTCAAATCTAAATAAATGTCACTCTAAAATGATATTAAACTTCAAAAACAATTAAAAAAAAAGAGTATCATACAGTCCAAGCGTAATCCAAAAACATGTACAAAAGGCAAATAAATAAGTTTTTAATATTGATAATTTTCGTATCACCTGTCCATTTATAATATTAGAGTCTTGAATAGATAAATGTATATTATTTTTCTCTCTTGAAACATCTTGTTCTTTATCACCATCTACAATATAGTAAAAAAAATGCTAACTAATAATATTGAAATACAAAATAATAAATAATTAAATTAAATTAAGTGGGTTGGTGAGCCAACCCGGCTCACCACGGGTTCAACTCGATGAACCGGGTTTTAAGTGAGCCGGGTTGAAAACTAGCCTGCACAAAAAAAAATTATATTTTTTTCAAACCCAACCCAGCTCAAACTCGTGATGAGTCGAGTTGGCCCACGAGTTACAACCCATTTTGACAACACTAGTTTTTAACCTAGTTCTGATATCATGTTGAATATAACTAGTGAAAACTATGTATCTCCTTGTGTTAAATATATACATAGAGTCTTCTATTTATAATAAAAAAATATGGACTAAACTCAAAATACAAATAAAAAATAATAACAAACTAACTAAAAATAAAAAAATTAATATAAAATAAATAAAATATATGTAAAACGATATTAGTTTATATATATATATATATATATATATATATATAAACTGAAAAAAAAAATCTTATAAGTAATTCATTAAAGTAAATTTTCCTAATTTCTAAATAAAGCCAATAACAATACATATCACATGATGATAATATATAAATGAGTGAAAATAATTAATGTTATCTTAAACGTTAACAATAAATGAAAATAACAATATTTTAAGTAACTTCTTTTTGTTTATATATTTGTTACGGTAGCATGGGTCCCTTAGTTTAAAATTTCTCTATAATTCTGCAATTAACACTATTCAGATATTTAAATCACGGTATTAATTAACAGCTTTGGGGCGTGTGTTTTGTGGTTAAACTTGTATTCAGATTCTTCATTTTATAGAGAAACCATGAGCATGATTTTATTTTTATTACATATTTGTTAGTTAGCTATTTCATTTTTGGTTTTCTTTTTTATATTCTTACTTTTGATTAACTACATCCACTTTTATGTAGTTTCCAATAATTATTATAATGAACTAAATTAGTAAAAAAGTACTTTTTACTAATTTTAAATTAAAAATATGAATTTATTCTCTCTTAATCAGGGTATAATATGAATGATATTAAGTGAGTTGTTATGCTAATACGTAATAGAAAAATATAGAATGTGTTAGACATTTCACGTGATTCCTCCTCCCACTTTGTAATCCATATAGATTTTTTTTTTTAATTATTTATTGATTACATAACTCTTTATACATTTGTACGTCGGTTCCCAGAGATGAAAACGACCGAGCGGTCAAGATTGAAGGAGTCTGGAAAGATTAAGGTAAGATGAATTTGATTAAAACAAATGTGGTTTAAGACTGTTGGGCTGTGATTGAGCCTTGATTAGGATCACACTAATCCTAAGCCCATAGCCAACACTATAAATAGAAGTCAAAGGCACGAGGTAAGGAGGTTCATTTATTGCGCATTTAATACTGTATCCTGAATACCGAACGAACTGGCTAACTGACTTTAACATCGGAGGACCTTTGGCAGGTACCCTCCCGAGCGGACTTAGATGAAAGAGGAAGAAGAGGACAAGAAGGACGGACGGTCAAACAGGGAAATCGTGAAGGGCTTAGGTGACTCGACCCACACCGGAACATCTTGGCGCCCATCGTGGGGCCGAGTATTTAGACCCAATAGTAGTCACGAGGAATATGACCACTGAAGATCCAATGGAGATGATAAGGGTGTTGCAGTAGAAGATGAAGGACATGCAGCGTCAGCATGAAGAGGAGTTGACGGCGGTGAGGGCGGAGTGTGCGGCGCGCATAGCAAAGGAAAGGCGAGCGGAGAGCCGTGGTAAAGAGAAGGTAGTAGAAGAAAGAGATGGGGAGAAGGAGGATGAAGGGCAAAACCATACTCACCGAGAGGGAACGGGTGAACACAGTAGTGCCTCCAACCGAACCTGGAAGCTAGACGAGTCGGGAGCGGACAAGACCAAAGGGAAAAGTGACCGGGTTGATGATACCGTTGCAAGCAAAAAACTTATGGTGAAGGAGGAAGACAGAACCGGTCAGTTACCCTTCGTTCAGGCGATCATGGATGTAAACATCTCTGAGCATTTCGTCCCTCCCCAGTTGAGTATCTATGACGGAACAACCGACCCCAACGATCACATTAAGGCCTTCTCCACACGGATGGCGTTCCGGACGGGCAACCACGCCATATGGTGCCAAGCCTTTTCTTTGTCGCTTGAAGGAGAGGCCTTGGAGTGGTTCAACTCATTGCCGCTCAGTTCTATCGAAAGTTTTGAAGGACTGAAGGCCATGTTCGGCAAGCAGTTCGCTAGCAATCGATCGCAAGACCCCACGGTCTTCGAGCTGTCCAACCTCAAGCACGGGAAAGACGAGACATTGAAGGTTTTCATGGACCGGTACAAAAAGATGGTTAGGAAAGTGAAGGGACTCAGCATCGAGCTGGCACTCCAGTATGCCATGCCGGCGCTGAGACCAGGGCCGTTTAAAGACAGTATATGTCGCAGACAACCGAAGACCATGGAAGAGTTGATGGAGCGAGCGACTGATGAGGTGAGGGTGGAGGAGATGAAGCAATTGTACAGGAAGGAGGCTCAAGAGGCCAAAGAGAAGGCCGAGAGTAGGAAACCGGACGGTCAACCCGCGAAAGTCGGAGAATTCAAGCCGAGAGAGCTCCCCATAGGGCCTCGGTTCCAACAATACACTCCTTTAAATGCACCCCTTGCACGGATTTTGCAAGAGGCACTTAGCGCCAACAACATTTCACCTTTGAAAAAATGCCCCACGCCACCCGGGGCCGATGGCAATAAGCATTACCTCTATCATCAGAATTTGGGCCACACTAGTGAAGAGTGTGTCACCCTGAGGGACTGGATCGAAGAACTGATCAGAGCTGGTCAGTTAAAGCAATATGTCAAAACTGCCCGAAATGTTGTGTCGACTGAACGACAGAGAAACCTGAGAAGAAGCCCGATAAGAAGAGACGACCGCGATCGTAGCAGAAGTCACCGACCACACTACAAAGAAGACCGGTCCAGGTTTGAAAAGCGGCGCAATAGGAGCCACAGTCAGAGTAATGACCGCCCGATTCGAGGACGTATCAACACCATATCTGGTGGCTTCGCCGGTGGAGGACCTTCCTCATCGGCGAGGAAGCGCCATGTTAGCGCGTTACGGTCGGTCAATAACGTACGGACGGTCAGAAAGTCTATGCCGCCCATAACCTTCACTGATGAAGACTTTCACGCCCCAGATCTAGAACATGATGACCCATGGTGATCACAGCGGAAATCACACGGTACGAGGTCGACAAAGTCTTGATAGATCAAGGGAGATCCGCTAGCATCCTCTATTAGAAAACTTTCCAACAGATGGATATGTTTGATGACCTTATCGTACCTTTCCACAAGTAGATAGTAGGATTTGCTGGAGAAAGGGTGGACACTCGTGGATATGTCAATTTGCGCACACGGCTAGGCTCTAACAGAGAGGGTGACGAGAAGAAGGTTCGGTACCTGTTGGTAGACTCGAACACCTCGTACAACGTCCTAATAGGTCGCCCCTGTCTGAATGCATTTGGCACTATTGTATCCACTCTCTATTTAACCTTGAAGTACCCAACTGAACGGGGCGGGTGATGACAGTCCAAGCGGATCAAAAAACGGCTAAGGAGTGTTATGCGGCCGACCTAAAATTGTATCCTCGAGCATGCCGAGCGAAGGTTGCTCGGTCCGAGGACAAACACAAACGATCGAATTGAACTGCACGGAGAATTGTGGCCGGCGAGAGTAGGGACGAAAGATGGTCAAACAACCATGATAGCAGGCGGTTTGGACCCAACCCTAGAGAAAGAGCTGAAGGCAGTTCTATGGAAAAACAGAGACTTGTTCGCATGGACTATAGCGGATATGCCCGACATTCACCCCTCGATAATGACACATAGACTGGCCCTTTTTTAGGAGGCGAAGCCGGTGGCACAGAAGAAACGTAAGTTGGGAACCGAGAAGGCGGCGACCGTCAACGAGGAGATAAAAAAGTTGAAAGAAGCTGGATTCATTCATGAAATAACTTACACCACATGGCTAGCGAATGTCGTGATGGTAAAAAAATCTAATGGTAAATGGCGAATGTGCATCGATTACATCGACCTCAACAAAGCGTGTCCCAAAGATTCTCATCCACTTCCCAACATAGATAACTTGGTCGACGGGGCCTTCGGCGACAAAATGTTGAGTTTCCTTGATGCGCATTCAGGCTACAATCAGATACCTATGCACATGGCGGACCGGGAAAAGACAACGTTCATAACCGATAGGGGAAGTTACTGTTATGATGTGATGTCGTTCGGGCTAAAAAACACGGGGGTCACATACTAGAGGTTGATGGATAAGATCTTTGCCGACCAGATCGGACGGTGCATGGACGTATATGTTGACGATATGGTCATTCGTTCGGCCACCCCAACAGATAATCTCAAAGATTTGGAAGAGGTATTCTGGCAGGTACGACGCTACAATATGAGACTTAACCCTGCAAAATGTACTTTCGGTGTGGTTGCAGGGAAGTTCCTAGGTTTCATGCTGACTGAGCAAGGCATAGAGGCCAACCCTGATAAGTGCGCGACCATTCTCGACATGAGGAGCCCCAACAACTTAAATGAAATTCAGAGGTTAGTCGGACGGCTGACATCACTCGCTCGTTTCATCCCCAAGCTAGCAGAGCGTATCCGGCCGATCGTGAAACGAATGAAGAAAGGGACGAGTGCCAGATTGTGGGATGCTGACTGTGAACGAGCATTTACGAAAGTAAAGGCCATGCTCACCAACCCACCAGTCATGAACCGACCGCTCCCAAACGCTGATTTGCAAATATACCTCGGAATATCCACCCAAGCCATTAGCGCCGCACTAGTACAAGAACTGCCCGAACCTCGTCTCATCTACTTTGTGAGTAGGGTGCTGCAGCCGGCCGAGACGCGTTACCAACAAGTAGAAAATGTGGCTTTGGCCCTCCTGCATGCTGCACGAGGACTTCGCCCATATTTCCAGAGTCATTCGGTCGTCGTCCGAACCGACTATCCAATTTCAAAAATTTTGAGGAAACCTGATATAGTCGGGCGCATGGTAGGATGAGCTGTAGAACTGTCCGAATTTGGCCTACGGTACAAGCCACACGGATCCGTTAAAGGCCAACATTTGGCTGAATTTGCAGTAGAGTTACCCCAAGCCTTTTCGGTCGACCAATGAAATTTATACGTGGACGGAGCAGTTGGTCAGGCTGGAGCTAGGGCTGGAATAATGTTGAAGGGACTTGACGGCTTTGTGCTGGAACAGTCCCCTATCTTCAAATTCAAAGCATCGAATAACCAGGCCAAGTATGAGGCCCTAATTGCAGGTTTACAATTGGCCCGAGACATGGGAGCACGGTCCCTTACCTGTAAAACAAATTCTCAATTGGTGGTAAGACAGATAAATGGGGAATTTCAGGTCAAGGATGACCAATTGTTATGATATTTTCATAAAGCAAGTACCCTGGCTAAAGAATTCCAACAATTCACTCTCAGACATATTCCTAGAGAAGAGAATGCCCGAGCCGATATGCTATCTAAGCTTAGCAGCGACAAAGAGAAAGGGCAGCTGACAACTATCATCCGGCAGGTCTTGGCGGAACCGTCTGTAGAATGTCTGGAGATAGACAAACCCCACGAGCCTGATTGGCGAGTCGAAATTCAAAATTTAATGGCCGATCACGACGTCGGTCGTCCGGTTAAACCGACCGATGCCCGAAAAATTGCTCGCTACATCATCATAGGGGACGATCTATATCAGAGAGGTTTCTCTGCCCCCCTGCTAAAGTGTGTAAGCCCATAGGAAGCCTCCTATGTGCTGGACGAACTCTATAACAGAATATGTGGATTTCATACCGAGAGGCGAACTCTAAAGGCACGTGCCCTCCGAGCCGGCTACTACTGGTCGACTATGGAAGAGGACACTAAAATGTTCGTATTGAAGTGCGAAAAATGACAGGCTCACGCTAATGTTTTACATGTTCCCCCGAGTGAATTACACACTCTTGTCTCCCCTTGGCCGTTCGCCAAATGGGGGATGGACATTGTAGGTCCATTCCCAGCCGGTCAAGCCCAGAAAAAATTCATCCTAGTCGCGATAGATTACTTCACAAAGTGGGTGGAAGCTGAGGCTTTTACCACCATCACCATCCGACAGGTTCAGAATTTCTTCTGGAAGATAATGTGCAGATTCGAGCTTCCAAGGAAGGTCGTCACCGAAAATGGTCGACAATTCATTGGCAAGAAACTGAAGGCATTCTAGCAAGGCCTAGGGATAAAGCATGTCACAAGTTCAGTCGAGCACCCCCAAACGAATGGTCAGGCAGAGGCGGCCAACAAGATGATAGTTGCTAAGCTCAAGAGGTCTTATGGGCCTATCGATGTACACCCCACGACACCACAAGAGAGTCTCCATTCAACTTACCCTATGGCATCGATGTCATGTTACCAGTTGAACTAGGAGAACCTTCATTAAGGTGGCAAATAGAAGACTTGCAAATCAATGATGGAGAATTGAGAATCAAGCTGGATACTCTGGACGAGAGGAAAGATCGTGCTATCCTCCATCCGAAAGCTTGCAAGAGGATGGTAGAAAGAAAGTTCAACACAAAGGTTTGCTCCAGAAGCTTCCAGGAAGGCGATTTAGTGTGGATAAAAACTGGTGATGCCCAGAGAGTACCCACCCATGGAAAATTTGCTACAAAATGGGACGGCCCTTTCAAAATAGCTGAAGACCTGCAAAATGGAGCATATTGTCTTTCACTATCGGACGGAAGACCCTTGTGAAATACTTGGAACGTATCTCACTTAAAATTTTATTTCAGTTAATTCCCTTTCCCATGTATAAACATCCTTTTGTTTCATGAATAATAACAAGGTAGGATTCTTGTTCAGTCACGAGATTAGATCATGATCAATTGATAAACCGGGCGGTGAACGACGAGTTTGTAAAGAACCACTACCGCTCGGCCAAACACAAATCGGGCGGTGAACGACGAGTTCGTAAAAGAACCACTGCCGCCCGACCAAACACAAATCGGGCGGTGAACGGCGAGTTCGTAAAAGAACCACTGCCGCTCTATCAAACACAAATCAGGCGGTGAACGGCGAGTTCATAAAAGAACCACTACCGCCTGACCAACCGACGCATTGGGTGGTGAACGAGGGATTCAAAAAGAACCACTGCCACCCAGTCAGCTGACGAATCGGACGCCGAACGGCGACTCCATAAAGAACGATTGCAATTCGATTAACTAACACACTGAATAGCAAACTTGATGAAGCAATAACAAAATATATGTAACTATAACCGATCGGTAAAAACGCAACTTGTATTCATATTCAAAAGTCTTGTGGGGAGGCTATACAAAAGGATAAGGCCGGCAGGCCATCAAAATAAAAAAAATAACAGGCCGACAGACCCTTAAAACCGATATGATAAGAATGATAAAAGTATAACTACCCAAAAAGGTCCCATCCCCACCAAAAGAAGTATTACAGCCCACCCCCAATGTCATTATCATCAACGTTTTGGTTAGCATCCCCCTCGTCAGCATCCTCTTCACCCACTTTCTCCTTGGCCGATTCCTCCCCATCGTCCGACACAGGAACGGGCATCATCCTCCCATCATAAACATCTTGAGCGAGGTCGAATCCGGAGGAGAGGGGATCGAACCCCAGCAAATAAGCAGCTTGCCGGATGGCCTTGTTAAAACCTTCCTCATGCTCGATTTGGACATTTTTGTTTAAGAGCTCAATGGTCTCATTAGCCTTTAGAATCTCCCCCTCTAACCGGATGTTCTCCACATGAAGCTCAACCAGTTCCTCTTCCTGCTGCTTGGCTTTCTCTCCCACCTGTCGTAGGGCCAGCATCAGCCAGCTGGTTTCCTTTTTCTCCTTGTAATACCTCAGTCCAAAATCTTTCAGCTGCTGTGTAAGGGTCGCCACTTCAGCGCAGGCACCTTCTAGCCTCTTCAATAAACCGGTCTGGGTCGTTTCCCAGTTTGAATGCTCGAGGGAAAGAGCCTCCAGATTCGCTTTGATCTCTTCAGTGGCCTTTTTCTCTACTGCCAGTACCTTCTATACTTCCTCGGCCCCTCCGCGGTCAGCAAAACCTTCGGCATACCACATCAGCATGGCTCCACGGGTGGTAAGCTCTAATACGACTTTAGTAATCTCCCTCTCGGACAGATGCTCAACCGCCGCCCGTTGAGTGGAGCTCATGCAGAAGTCCACCCGGTCGCTCACGCCGAAGGAAGAGTCAAGAACACCGCCTGAAAGAGGCCTTGGGGAGTTTTCTCGCTTGCTCCTCTTAAAAGAAGACTTCTCCCCCTCCTTGGATTTTTGCTTCTTCTTCGAGGAACGAGGGGATCAGTCGGCGCTTGGGTAGAGGCGGTCGCAGCAGCACCTGACGACTCCACATTCACCACCGGTGGAGGAACAACGACTGAGGGCACCTCAACAATGGGAGAGACCTTTATGGGCACCGACTTCGTCTAAGACTGAGCGACAGGAGTTTCTCGGTTAAAGCAGGCCGATCGCGGATCCCTTTTACGTGAAGGAGGGACACAACTTGTCTTGAGGGGGGCTGGGAATGACATGGCACCTGCAGGGAAAACAAAAATTTAGCCAAGTTAATATCAAAGAAACACACAGACGAACACTAATATTGTACCGAACGCCACATTAGTAAAATCCTCGTGGAGGAGGCAACCGACCAATTGACGGGCGTGAAGACGGCGGGGAAGGTCATTGATTGTTTTAACAACCTCGACTTTAACAGTGGTCATGTTTTCGGTCGACACAGGGCTTATTCTGACAGGGTCCTCGGTCTAATAATAAGGGAACAAAGGTTCACACGCTGCGTCGCGAAATTGGCTACGACCGCCTTCTTTTATTATTATTTTGAAATACTTAGTCTTGAAATCCTTGAAAGACTCCGAGTAAGGTTTGAACAAACAACAATCCTGGACGGACGTTAACGAAACCCAACCCCGCTTGGCGAGTGGCCGGACGTGGTAATAGTGGAAGAACACTGAGACGGACAACACGATACCCAAGGCCGAGCACATCACTATAAACGCCTGTATGGAAGCCCACCCGTTCAGATGTAATTGCGAAGGGGCGACGTTCATCTTCCTCAGAACAGCCGCCTAGAAGCGGGTGAAGGGCATGCGCACAAACATCCAAGTGAATAGATAAGTATATACAAAGAAGAAGTCTTCGATGCTCGCCTCCTTCCCATGGAAGACTCGCTCGTTGGGGTAACTCACACTCAAGCGGAAAAGCTGAGTGTCTGCCTCATTGCGAGCTAAGAACGATTGGCTGGCCCACCCCAGCAGGTCATCCCGACTTCTGTACTCAGATTCATAGGACCCCACGTCATGCGAAGCCCACTCGTAACCGCCTATAGCCGTCCACCCGCCGGCAGGTTCCACCCTCATGGCATCCACTTCAACCCCGCCCTCTAAAAGAAACAGGGACACCCCGTGAACTATCCGATCGGCGCTGGGTTCCGAAGACATGAGAGACCCCCTCGCCCCGTCCGACCTCTCGACCCGGGACGATGACCCCGAGCTAAGAGAAGTCTCGCTATCGCTAGAGGAGCCCCCGTCGTCTCCACCCGCCGAACCAGTAAAAGAGGATAAGGGAACAGTAGCCATTTATTTACCTGAGGTTAGTGCGACCGGACGACTGCAGTAAAAAGAAGAAGGGTAAAAGTGAATATGACCCGTCGATTACTCCTATTTATAGCCAAATTTTTGAAACTGCTAGTCACATCTTCACCGTTAAACAAAAGCACAATGGAGGGCCTAGATTAAAAAGACTCTCCCGCTACCCGAGACCACCCGCCTATGGCTACCTGACACGTGTTTTCCCACCCAAATTCAAAACCTCAAGATCACGAAGCGACACAACCCTCTTTAAACCCTACGACAACTACTCGTCTAGGGCTTGAGGGGGCTGATGTACTGGGGTCAGCCAGACGACTTGGACGGTCAGTCCCTAGAGATGAAAACGACCGAGCGGTCAAGACCGAAGGGGTCTGGGAAGATTAAGGTAAGATGAATTTGATTAAAACAAATGTGGTTTAAGGCTGTTGGGTTGTGATTGGGCCCTGATTAGGACCACACTAATCCTAAGCCCATAGCCAACACTATAAATAGAAGTCAAAGAGGTAAGGAGGTTCATTTATTGCGCATTTAATACTGTATCCTGAATGCCGAACGAACTGGTTAACTGACTTTAGCATCGGAGGACCTTTGACAGGTACCCTCCCGGACGGACTTAGATGAAAGAGGAAGAAGAGGACGAGAAGGACGGATGGTCAAACAGGAAAATCGTGAAGGGCTTAGGTAACTCGACTCCACACCGAAACAATATTAAATATAACTCAAAGTTTTGATTTGTTATTTTATTTATATCATATTAGTATTTTTATTTGTGAATCGTTGAAAACTGATTTGATTATATTAATCCATTCATAAAAAAGTTTAGTGGTTAAGTTGCAGTATCTTTAATTATGAATGATTTACATTTTGTATACTTAAAAATATAAGTTTAGATTTTATTTTTCATCATATATATATATATATATATATATATATATAAATCTAAAAATCGTGTTTTTTTATTGATACATTCTAGGATAGTGTATCAAATTTTAGTTAATAAAAATATCTTTATATATCATAAATTTTAAATTTTAAAGTAAAAAAATATTTAAATAATTTTTATTTTTAAAATTAAAAAAAATAAAAAACTTCCAAATTCTTATTCACTTTTTTTTTTCATTCCTCGTTCCTTTCAACTATTTGTGTCTCATCTATCTTACTCCAACTTTCTCTATAACATTAGTGTATTTTAAGTGCTTAGTAAAGGATAGCACCAAAAAACACAGTAAAGAATCTAGACTCCTCTGTTAGAGTGGTGGTTAATAAAGACCTCCTTTACAAAATAAAAAACCCTTAAAATTAAATGACATGGAAATAATTATTCTGTTATCTCAATTACTAATGGAATCCCTTTAATTTATACAACTATTGCATAAAAACTCATTTCACAGATTCTATCTTGAGGTCCTGGAACTCAGATCTTTGTAAAAAAAAACGAAGAAAAAAAAAACTGGTTTGGGTAGCTTTAGATCAAATTTATGTTCTAAATTTGAGATTATATATAGATTTAACATTTCAGTCTGTCTCGTGGTTTGTATGTACATGGTGATGATTGAATGGAACCATTGTGATGATGGATCCGATAGACATACATTGCAAAAAAGGAAAGAAGGAAAATGATTATACACTCCTAGCATGATAGGAATTGGCAGATCTTGGGAAATCTGTTAGTTTTTTGTTTTCGCTATGGCTTTTAATGATCTTTATTGCAGAGATGTTCTTCGATGGCGAAAAAACATAGTTTCCAGCAAAACTAAGACAAAAAAAGGTGCTGGTACAGCTGTGTATAGTATAGACCTACAATTTATATATCAAATACATGTTCACACCATTAGATGCACAATCCTCTAGACAATCTTTCTGTTTTTTTTTAAACAATATAATAGAAAATATAATTTAGAGTCAAAATTCACAATTTTACACTTTAACTCTAAATCATGGATGGACTCTCTTATATCAATCTTTATCTTTAAAAGAAAAAATAATGAACTATAAGCAATATTAATGACGTGTAGTCTAAAATCAATATGTTTAGATTTTTTATACTATAGTTATTGATAAGTACATATTTATATTTATGATTTAAATTTAAAATTTTAATGAAATTTTTGTATTTAAATGATTGATTTGAAAAAAATTTATGATAATTGAATTTATCGAATGAAGAAACTAAATGTGTTTAATAAGTGATTTTTAATGCATAAATTATTTTTTCTAAATGATTAAAACAATTAAATTTAAATGTCCAAGATACATAATTATGAAAAAGAATATACAAAGAGTTTAACACACCCCTCAATGTTACAAGTACACCCCTTTATCACCAAATGGACCAAACAATAAGCTCTTACTCCTGTACTCCTACTTTATCTAAGTTCACCCTTCTAATCCACCACTAACAAATCAGATCAGTTAAGATAAATATATAATTAAAAACATATATGTCACACGAAAAATTAACTTTGTAAAGACTACATGTCAAATTAGAAATATTAAAAAGTTACATAAGAAGAATTCCATAAAGGAATTATGGGCTATATAAAAAGAATGTATGTTTTCCTGTTTTTCTTCTCATAACATAGAAAACTACGTTTTTATCTAATGAACCATTTAGATTGGATTTCCCATATTTTCTTAATATAATTGAAAATATAGTTTATTGTACGAGAAGGTTTGATTGTTATTTATAATTGATCCTTTTATGTTCATACAGTAACCAAAGTAACAGTGTCATGTTAGCTGAGTTTATACCTAACACTCTAATGCATATGCACAGACTAGGTACGTTGGTGAACTACCTTTTAGTCTCATTCTCAACTAAACTTCTGTGTGTTGCGCTGCTATAAGAAACCTTAAGCATCTGAACTAGCATTCTAGAGCATCAACCTTTGCTGCCCCCACCACAGGTAAACCAATGCATCGTTTGGAAATCCTTCCACCATAATTGTCCCTTTGCAAAAAGAAAATGATAAACAAAACCCCTTTGTCATAAAGTATGCATTTCATGATTTTCAAAGTCAAAAGTATGATTGCTTATGGTCTTCACTTTTCTTAAAGCTAATTTATTGGGAGGTAATGTGGGGCAATATGCCAAAGTAGCTTAACGTTGGGGCAAAATCAGCAGTTAAAAACCATGTAAGTGTGACATAATGACTAATCAAACAACGACCATCTAATCACTTTTTTTAACAACTTCTGTTTTTCTTACTGTTGAAGCCACCGTTGGCCATGGGCCACATTCATAAGCGAATGGAAAAGAAAAAGCTTACATAAAAATCATCAATATTCTCGTAGAACTTTCATGATTAAAGGTTGGTTTTGTTGGCAGTGTTCCGAAATGTTCTCACAGAAGTCCTAGTAGGCATGGTATTCTGAAGCATGTCAGGTGTGCGTATTTTTACATGTGTTATATTGAAGATTGAAGATGTTAGGACGCACCTAGACAATTTATAGTATATTAAAATGTGTTGGGAGATTAAATTACGTTTAAAATTTATCTTTTAAGATGTCAGAAAACATTTCATATCCATAAATTAATAAGTAAATATAATAGTCCTGCACTTTAGTTTTAATTTGGTCAATCTTCAATTCCCAGCTTGAAACGATTAATGAAATAAAAAAGCAAATACAATCTCATTATAACTTCAATATTTCATGGTTTATGGTTTTTCAATTACTAAATTGGGTTGGTTCAATTTTAATTAACCCAACTTATAATTAGTTAAAATTTATTAAAGATTATAAAATTAAGATTTGTTAACCAGAAAAAAAAGTTATAGTTTCTAATAAATTTTAATAAAAAATAAATAATGTAAGTAATAGTGGATGGTATTTCTCATTATTTAAAAGAAACGAATATATTCATTAATATTTAAATTTATAGATATATCTAATGTAGAAGCTTTTTTTTTAAACAAAAGAAAAAAAAACTGTTATGTACTGGCGCTTAACATTCGTTTTTAGAGTTATAAGTTTTATTTAACAAAAAAATAATAATTATTGGATACATTACACATTTATATTGTGGTATATAGTATTGATTATATATATATATATATATATATATATATATATATATATATATATTAATAGTTAAACTTGTTAATATAAAAAGATATATCATATTATAATATTATACTAATGATTAGTTTTAATTTAACATATTTGGTGATTAGTAGGTGGTGACAAAAAAAGAGAGGCAATTTTAGAATTATGGTTAAATATAGCTTTAAAAAAATTTATAATTATGATTATACTATTTAAAGGAATTTTGTCCACTAATTCTAAAAATAGTTTTTGAAATGTTATAGTAATCAAAAATATTTAAAGGAATCTGTGAAAGGTATTAATCATCAATGAAATTATTAGAAGAGATTATTACTTAATCAAAATAAAGAGTATGTTTCACAAACCTCTTTGATGTATAATATATGTCAATTTAAAGTCCTAATTTTCTCATAAAACTCTAATATATAAGATGAAAGGAAGGTTTCTCACATATTATATATATATATATATATATATATATATATATATATATATATATATATATATATATATATATATATATATATATAGGCAGAAAAGTTAGAAAAACTTAAACTTATTAGAGCTTAGAGTTCATACGAAACATGGAGAGAGAACTCATATTTATATATTCTTTGTTGTTAAGTTAGATTCCTAATATAAGGAGCAGCATACCCTCATGTGAGTGAACTTTATTATTTAAACAACTTTTTCTATAAAATTCGGAAAGACGTTGTATATTTACTTAATCTTAGAAAAATAATAGTATAGCTTGAAGATAATAGTACAAAAAGTTTTTTTTTTTAAGTATTTTTATTTTAAGTTTTAAAAGTATGTTTTAGAATTAGATGGTAGACTTAAATTTTAAATTTGTTATTAAACAATAAATTTAAATTTTAACTCTCTTGTGAATTAATAGACTTAGATTTTCTGTCTAAAATTGCAAATCTAATTATATATTCCATTGACACCTCTAAAAAAAATTAATCAGTTGTCGTAATCAACCACCACAAAATTCATCTTTCTTATATGTCAAGTTCCCATACACAATAAAGATGAAATTGGAATATAATACAACATAAATACATCTTCACAACCAATTATTCCCTCAATTCAATTCATCTCCACAACCAAACAAATACAACAAGAACCCATAAATTCAATCACATTCTTTACAGAACATAATACAAATCAAAAACAGAGAAAAGAGAAAGGGAGAAGAGAAATTAGAGCCATTAGTAATCATTTACAAGAAACCCTCAAACCCTAAAAGTTCTTAACCCTAAAAATCGCTAACAGAAAGATTAAAATCTAAAACCATAAAAAGGAAACAAAGATCCTAATTCTAAACCCTTACAAACCAAAACCATTTTTTTTACTTGTACTCAAAATTGGGGACAAGAGGAGTGAGGAGGATGTCATCAAATGTGGCAATGCGAGAAGCGATGGCAGCAATAGTAGCATAGGAGGGGGTGGCGAGACCCTAACACATGGAGGGGGCGGGAGGCAGCAATAATGCACAACATACGAGGTGGAAACTACGACATGCGTGCCTTTGGATGCATAGGTGGGGAGATCTCGCACGAAGATGAAGGTGAAGGGCGTGAGCAGCGAACAACACTTCCCCCTTTCTTGTGTTTTCCTATATTTCAGTTGGTATCAGAGTTAACCTTAAGTGTTAGTTCTTTACAAATCATGAGGAAAATATCCTACTTGCTTGATGGAAAACGAAGGGTATGTTGTCAACTACCCTCCTCTATTTAAGGGAGAAAAGTTATATTATTGGAAACAAATAATGATTGCATTCTTTGATTCTTGCCACATTGATATGTGGGATGTTGTGGAAAATGGAAACTATTTGCCCTTAAATGAGAAGGGTGAGTCACTAGAAAGAAGCAAATGGTTTAATGATAAAAAACACAAGTATCTTATGAACTCCAAAGCTAGAAAATCTCTAATGTGTGTTCTTTCTAAAGAGGAGTACAAGAAGGTTCATGCCTTCATAGGAGTAAAGGAGATGTGGGATACATTGGTCATCCCTTATGAAGGATTAAGCGAAGTAAAAAGAAATAAGCTTAGTTTGTTGACCAAATAGTGTGAACTATTCTCGATGCTGGACTTTGAAAGCATACAAGCAATGTTAAGTAGATTTCAAATGATATTAAATGATCTGAGATTGCTAGGTAAGATTTATGAAAACTTTTATAAAACTTATAAAATTATTCGCATTCTTCCTAGGCAATGTAGACCACAAGTTACAGCTCTAAGAACCTTAAAAAATCTTGATTGGATGAGCTTAAAGAAACTTGTTAGAATCCTTAAAGTCCATGAGTTGGAGCTTTAGCAAGATGGTATGCTGAAAAAAAAAAGAGAATAGCTTTAAAAGCACAAAATCCTGCTAGAAGGACACTAACTAAAACCCTTAAGGTTGGGGAACGCATAAATGAGGGTAACAATTAGCTCAAAGATGAAGCTTAGAAGTTTTGATGATTCTTAGTTTTGTCAAGTTTTAAATTATGTTCCAGCTTTATTTTTCTTTTGCTGTCACTGAACATTTAGTCATTGTGGTGTTATTAAGATGCTTTATGGTGCAAACTTAGTGCTTGGACATGATTGCTATAGCTAGTGGTAGCATTTTGAGGGGTGGAAACTCATATAGCCCTTCAACCAAGTGCTTTCATAGCAAGGAAAAAACAATCTTCAAAAATACCATTTTGTAGTAAGGAATAGAGTGAAATTGGCAACTCTTATAGCCAAATTTTGAGAGACCAATTCAATACCATATTAATTGTGAGATTGAGTGTTCAATACCTAAAAGAAACTTAAACAACTCAGAAAGTGAGTATGTGAGGTTGCATCTAAACATAAAATTGCCTTGGCCAAGAGAAAACACCTTCCAAATTCTCAAGTGTTGAACAATCCATAAGATATTCCTTTTAGTTAGACTTTTACAGTTTCTGATTTAAAAAGCATTTCAAGTGGTCAAAAGGTTTTTAATTCAATTGTTTGATTTGGTTTACAATTCAAAGTGAAAATTTTAACTTTCCAAAGCTGACTATTTCAATTTTCATCAAGTCTTGCTTAAACCAAATTGATTTTTTGGTGCTGGCTAGTTTCATTCATTTTTTTTACCAATTTGGTCCTCTAATTCTAGCTGATTTAATCATCAACTTTTGGCCAGCTAACTCATTGTTCTGCACAGTTTGGAATAGTTGGTAGTTTTGATATAATAGTGTAGGTCTGAAGTTGATTTGTGAACTACTTACTACATCGTGGAACGTGGAGATATACCTTGCTGATTAATGCAGTGCAAGTTTGGAAAGTTCAAAACCAGAAATAACAGTATACAAAGTAAGCTGACTGTACTCTAATTGAAGATTCAAGGCTACATTAGAAGCTAAAAAGTAGAGAATACGTCCCGCGGTAGCATAATTGTGGTCTATAAGATTGAAACAATAAAGTGTAAAGGTTGATAGATCAAATAACCAAGGGACCAGATGAACAAGTTTCAATGTAGTGCATACATGAAGCAACAAAGTAGTATAGCTTAATTTTGTTTTGTGTTTTGAACGTGTCTTTCCAAAGCTACAAGGCTCACCATAGGATTTAATCTTGTTTGGGTATTTGTTTCACGTGTTTAGGAGTGATATAGTCTATAAGAGATTAACTCTAAAGCCTTGTCACACTAGAATTTCGAAAGATAGGAGTCCAGGTGTTTTAACATTCATTTCTTGGTTGTTTAAGTCCACTTTTAAATTCAATAGTGAATCTTATTTTGAAAATTGTTCAAGTAAGTAACTTTAGGCATTCTGGCTAGGTAAGACTTAGAACTTAAGTGGCCCTTAGGTCACCTCTATTACTTGAGAATTGTCTTTTGGTGAAATCTTAAACCTTTTCAAATTAGGGATCCACTTTTGAAATTTAAAGATGTCTAAGGAAATCATTATTTTGCAATAAACCAAGATAGAAATGAGTGAGCTTAAGGACATGTTTGCCTAATTCACGAAGAATCAAAATAAGGGTAAAATGATGAATCCTCACATAGGAGGAAGAGTGAAATGTATAACCAAGCTAGGAGAGATATTTCATTCTTTTGTAAGGACATCTGATACACGATCCTGTCTAGGAAAGAGTATGATCTTTTCTGAATTTGAATCCTCAAGGGCACAATAAAAATAAATCAGAGAAGAACGCGAAATAAGACAGAGATGGAGACGCTACAATCTAGCAAATTGATAAGTCAAGGGAGATTCACCACAAATATGTTAATCTTTGATAAGAATTAGAGTTCTAAACTAAGAACCAAGAAAATCCTCTCTCAAAAATGAAAATGCATATATTATGACTCAAAAGTGTCTGCATGTGTATTTGGTACCCCTATATATAGGTACAAATGTTTAAGGCACCTAAGAAACCCTAAAAGAAAGCCCAAAGACATTGAGTTCAAAAATAACTTGAAAAATAGAAACAAATTGTTTGCAATTAAAATAAATAAATACAATTTATTTAATTTCTTAAATTATTCTTCAATTGTGGTCATGATCTTCACGTTCTTTAAATTCATCTCTTCATGAAAGATTATAAGATTCAAGATTCAAGGAGACGTGTTTTGATCTTTGACCTTGTCATAGATCCTTTGAATTACAAATGTCCTTCTTCAAGTTCTTCTCATATATGTTTCAGAAGATAGTCCTCTATCAACATCAATTCTTTAACATACTTAGCTTGGGAAGAAAAAATTGATAGACACATCCCTTCTTTGCTAGAGATAGTGAATCATATGTTCTTAGTTTTTTACATTTCTAGATTTGATGAACATGCAAGTGAGTGGTGGAGTCAAAGACAATCTAGTGTCAAGAAAGGTAGAAAATCCTCCATTCATGATTGGAATGAATTAAAAGCTTGCATAAGAAGAAAATTTGTACCTCCTTCAATTAAAAGAATCCTAGAGATAATGAGAGATCTCATTCAAGAGGGAAAGACATTCATTCAAAGTCTAAATGGCTTCTTCCGTAGGGAAAGTAATATGAGAAAAAACTTTAGAAACTCTTGGATGACAAAAAGAAAAAGAGAGATTAGAAGGAGAGAAAAGGAATTGAGGGAAAAAAGAGAAAGAGGAGAAAAAAAAGATTAAAAGCCTTTCTTCGGATTAAAAGCCTTTCCACCGTTCGTTTTCATTATTCACCGTTCAATCTTTCGTTTCCATCGATTAATCGGTTTAAGTTAGGGTTTCTGCTCCATTTTAGGGTTTCCGTGATTTCACCTCTATTTCGTAGTTTTCCTTCGAGTCAGCTCTTTTAGAGCTTCGTCTTCAACATTCCGTTGCGTTCTTCTTCGTCGGAGAAGCTTCAAGGAGGTCTAGATTCGTGTTCGCACAACTACGATCCGCCTCTCCTTGGAGCCTCATCTATCATAATGTCTGTTGCCAAAACAAAATCTGCCACCAATCATCAAGCACAAAAAACCTAAATTTATATCACCAAAACAAAACCAATATATATATATATATATATATATATATATATATATATATATATATGGAATGAATTATGTTCGAACACACCATATCAAACAGACCATCATAATTATCTTTAGTACAATTGTACACAACAAATCATGTAAATATATACACATACCACACAAACATTTAATATAATAATAAAATAATTAAACACATTTTATGCACACAGCAAAAATTGAATCCATGACCACCGACTCATAACAAGGAACTATAATAATCTATGATATACTTTACTTCTATAATACTTATCTTCTATTATTTTTTCCAGGATCTTACAATGTGACTTGTGCAAAGTTGAATGAACAAAGCTCTCTTTGGAGAAGCAAATGCACGACCACGCCTCACATATTACCTTTAAAATAGGTGAGCGGAGGAGTGGACCCTTCACCCTTACGCAAGGCACCAAGAATAAATTCAAAAGGTAGTGAAAGGTAGGGGAGAAGAAAAGAAATAAAAAATAAATAAATCACATACATGTAGTCACCTTTCCAAGGGTGTTAACACCAATTTAAGCAAAAGGACCACATTGAATGTATTGAAATAAATTAGAGATTAGATTGTGGAAAAAAAGAATTAAAAAAGTTTGTGTAGTAAACTCAATAAATATTGAACCAAAATATTAACCAAACCTTAATATTACATTTTTATTCTTATTGTATTATTTTGTTACTAACTCTAAGGGAGTAAGTCATTTATAAATGAACTATGATTCCATTTTTACTTTTTTCTCATCGTAACGTAAATGAAATCATTTTTCATTATTGTCTCCAAATTGACCCACGGATTCAAAATTTTACACATTTATAAATAAACCATAAGACATTTATTTTTTTATAAACAACTAAATTTCTTATGTTGTGTTGACTTGAACTATTTAAACCCTAACATTTATTGAAAAAACAAGTGTAGACCTTTTGACATGTGATAAAATCTAAGTGGCTTGAATGCTCTTGATGACCAAAACAAATGGAAAAAATATATCTACAAAAGACTTTCCATACTCAAGTCAATAAGAGAGCTTTAAGATCTATATGACTCTGAAAATGTGATCATTCTCCCTAGAAAAATACCACATGTATTTAAAGGTTTTTTGTGTGCTATGAATATGTTAAAAAATCTAGAATATAAAAGAATATGAGGATATAATAAAAACTTATAAATCAGTTTGATAATAACAGTAATATAATATTTAACCAAATTAATCATATATTTTGTTGATATATGATATAAAAAAATATTTATGATATCGATACATCATATAATCATACTATTGAGATATGATCATATATTTTGTTAATATACGATAATAAAACCAATAAATATCTTTGATATTATTACTTAACCACTTTAGACTAATAATACTAAATGTATTCTATTAGGTCATATTTTTCTGTATATTTGTTGAACTGGATAAGTATGTAATATATTTGTTGGACTTCATAGGTAGTATATTTGTTGGTCTGGATAGTATATCAGTAGACATCTATGATAATCTAGGACTATTTCTAATTCTAATGACGGGTGGATCTCCACCTACAACATTATGAAATAAGTTCAGAAAAAAGTAGTTTTCTCTAATTTTTAAACTACTAACTTGTCTCAATTAAATCAAACCGAACCAATAAAATGGTGACCTAAAAATGACCGGTTCAGTTTAACCAAGTGCAAGAGGACAAACAAACCAAACTATATAAATTGATAAATTCTTAGTTCGAATTATCATAAATTTCAGAGAAAAAAAGAAAGAAAAACCAGTGCCCTAATTTGATCCGATGGATCAATGAGTCAAGTTGGAAAGAAAAAACATGATCCATGATAAATTCAAATCAATCTAAGGTTGTGTTCACTTGCGCATAATTTACTGTTTACGAGAGTTGGAAAGCGACGATTTGAAAAATTTTCATGTTCACTTCAATCGAATTGCGAAGAACGATTAGGAGCGATTTGCGGGATGGCTACACTGTTCACTCACCCGCTGATGAGAGGAGATTTGAAGGGATGAAAGCCTCTTTGTCCGAAATGCCCCTCTAATTAAAAAGAATTCCCAGCAGTTGAGACCCACCCACTTGCACTGCGTACACAATGTTGTGTTGTAGATGACGAGGAAGAAGGACTTCATGGCATTAAGACGACTGTGTTAAGTTGAATGCAAGGCCAGTGAAGGTGGAGAAGACGATGAACAGTGAAAATGACGAGTTTATGATACAACGTATTCGGTTACCTATGCAACGTATTCGGTTACCTATGCAACGTATTCGGTTGCACACCTTCGACCCATGCACAAAGGACCTGTATCCGGTTACAAAGGTGGAGTATTCGGTTACACATCTTGCAACAAGATACATACGACCTGGATTCGGTTACGTAGGGTGTCGTATTCGGTTACGCACCCAGTTACACACCTTCTTCTTCTTCTTCTTGACAGACCTTCTTCTTGTTGTTCTTCTTCACAGACCCTCCGCATGAAGGTGACAGAGGTGGAGGATGGTGGAGGGTGGACGATGCATGGGATGCAGGGTGCCCATTGGGCGTCGGCCGTGAAGAATGGTGGACCTGTTGTTGCCCATTGGTGTAGTTCGTCAAGAATGCTGGACCTGCAGAGTGTGTCCATGGTGTAGTTCTTCAGCAATTTTTTTGTGCTTTTTTTTTTAAGTGGGTTAGCGCCTAAGCCCAAGAGATCTAAAAAATGGAAATTTTGGGAAGTGATTTGGCAGAGACGACTTCAGAGTAGTCTGCGTTGAAGTTTGAAGTTTAGAGAAGAGGAGGGTTTTTGTTGTGCATTGCCAAATCGCGAAGATCTGAGAGAATGGTCAGGTCTAGCAACAAGGATGCACAAGAACTTTTCCGCGCTCTTTGGTCTGTGTATGCTACAACTCCTATGAATCTCAAGGTTCCTCTCTTTCCTTCTTCATTCATTCAATTAATCTCTACACTCTTTTTTCCCTTTTTCCAACCCCAATTTTGCTCTTTCTTTCAGATCATTGACCTCTAACAAATACTACATTTAAAAAAAAAATCATTTCACTAAATTATAATTTAATTAAATTTTTAATTTTATTTTTAATAATTATTCTAAATTTTTTACTCTTAATAAACATTTTTACAATTAAATATAACATTAACAAATATAATTTTATATTACTTTAATACCTAGGGACATTTTGGTAATCTTCATTTTCTAACCATTAAACAAATTTTTTTAACTGTCACATCAATCAAATCCTACACTAATTCTCACAAACTTTACCTCTAAATCCACTCTTAATTACCATCAAATCTACTCAAATAAACACAAAAAAAAGGAAAACGCTTCTTCGACACCAAAATTTTGACACTTTTTTGACACTACCACGTGGCGATTGTTCATTGGTTCAATTTGAAAAATACGAAATTTTTTTTCACGCTTTCCCTATTCTTCTTTCATTCACGGTTTGTCTCTCTCACACTCTCGTTCTCTCATCTCTCTCGTCTTTCTGTGGAACCCTAAAGCCTTGGCCCATCTTCATCTCCATCGTTCCTCTTGATCGGTCTCCCACATCTTATATACTCTTTATTTGTGGTGCGACCTCACACCTTGTGTAGCATTAAAGTCGTCTTGGACGTCCCTATCCACCATTGGTATTGTGCCTTCTCGGTGTCGTGTTGTTTTGTGGTTTTCGTGTGTTGCGCGAACCCTAACCATCTTCTCAAGCATTGGCGTTTTCGTGTTGGGCAAACCCTAACCTTCGTGTCCACCATTTTTCCATTGTGCCTCTTTGCCGCAAGCCACCCAGGATTGAAGTTTTATCCAAGGTTGTAGCATATTGGGAGTGGATCCTAGACAATGAGAACATTAGAAGAATGGAAGCGTCAGCGGAATATGGATTGTTACAGGATTAGTTTCATTTGTAGAGATTTTGTTTGTATTTAGACGAAGATGGATTTTTTGCTTTGTAACAAACAATGATATTTATGTACAAATTGTTATTGCAATAGGATGATAGCTTTCATGATTACTTAATGTGCAATTTCATTTCATTTACGTTGTGTATATTTTGATGACAAAGTAACGCGCAATATTAATATGTTTTTGACATGAATCCAATGGTTTACAATTGATTTTGGTGTTTAGCTGTGAGTAGATTGTGGGAAGTCATGTTTTGGAACTCCATCATGGACGAAAGAAACAATGTTTGTGAGATTACCATGAGTTGCCCAAACCTTAGTTTTCAGGCTCTACTCACACTTAAACACTAAAAAGAAGTCTCATACATTCAAGAAATATGAAAAAATTACATAAAATTTCTTTGGCTACTTATGTGCCCAAAGCTGGCTCTTACAGCACAAGTTTTTGTACAAAACTAGATTTTTATTCGTGTAATCGTTTACAGTGTTCTTGTAATCGATTACAATGGCCAAAAAGCCCTAAACTTGATTACCAATGCATAATTTGAAAGGTCTTTGAGTCTAGATTCCAACAAAACAAGAATCAACTCATTTGGAGTTCGGTGGAGAAAGTTATGGGCAAAACAACCAGCAAAGGTCAGAGTTGGCACGAATATATAAAGCGTCAACTTGAAGGAATAAACTGTACCTACTGAGATGTCCAAAAATTGAAAATCAATAGTCATTGGAAAGCGTTTTGAGTCTAGTTTCTAATAAAAAAAATCACATCATTTGGAGGTCGGTGGGAAAAGTTATCATTAAAATAGCCAGCAAAGGTCAAAGTCGACACCATGTTAACTTGGTCATGACACCAACATTGGGTCTTACCTCCACCATGGGTTGCCCAAACCTTAGTTTTAAGACTCTACTCACACTTAAACACCAAAACAAAGACTCATCCAATCAAGATATATGAAAGAATTCCGTAAAGTTTCTTTGGCTACCTATGTGCGCAAAGCTGGCTCCTGCAACACAAGTTTTTGTACAAAACAAGATTTTTGTTCGTGTAATCGTTTACAGTGTTCTTGTAATCGATTACAATGGCCAAAAAGCCCTAAACTTGATTACCAATGCATAATTTGAAAGGTCTTTGAGTCTAGATTCCAACAAAACAAGAATCAACTCATTTGGAGTTCGGTGGAGAAAGTTATGGGCAAAACAACCAGCAAAGGTCAGAGTTGGCACGAATATATAAAGCGTCAACTTGAAGGAATAAACTGTACCTACTAAGATGTCCAAGAATTACAAATTAATAGTCATTGGAAAGATTTTTGAGTCTAGTTTCTAATAAAAAAAGAATTACATCATTTGGAGGTTGGTGGGAAAAGTTATCATTAAAATAGTCAACAAAAGGTCAAAGTCGACACCATGTTAATCGTTTATCAAGGTCTTGTAAATGATTACATCTTTGTTTTTTGCTCCAGACCTTGCAAAACTTCAAATAACTTATTCAAATGAAAAAAATTGTTTCTTATCTCGAACATGGGGTGCCCAAACTTGATTTCCCACACTAAAATCACACAAAAACCATTGCGTTTATGCAAAAAATACAAAAATTTAGACTATGGTCCCCTAGGTTACCAGAATTGGCTCTTGCAGTACAACTTTCTGTACAAATCCAGGATTTTTTTCGTGTAATCGTTTACCAAGGTCTTATAAACGATTACAACTTTGTTTTTTGCTCTAGACCTTGTAAAACTTCAACTAACTTGTTCAAATGAAAAAAAGGGTTTCTTATCTCGAACATGGGGTGCCCAAACTTGATTTCCCACAATAAAATCACACTTAAACAACAAAATCACACAAAAACCATTGCATTTATGCAAAAAATACAAAAATTTAGACTATGGTCCCCTAGGTTACCAGAATTGGCTCCTGCAGTACAACTTTCTGTACAAATCCGGGATTTTGTTCGTGTAATTGTTTACGAAGGTCTTGTAAACGATTACAACTTTGTTTTTTGCTCAAGACTTTGTAAAACTTCAACTAACTTGTTCAAATGAAAAAAAAGGGTTTCTTATCTCGAACATGGGTTGCCCAAACTTGATTTCCCACACTAAAATCACACTTAAACAACAAAATCACACAAAAACCATTGCATTTATAAAAAAATATAAAAAATTTGACTATGGTCCCCTAGGTTACCAAAATTGGCTCCTACAGTACAACTTTCTGTACAAATCACATAATATGCTCGCGTAATCGTTTACCAGGTTGTTGTAAACGATTACCAATGCATTTTTAACTGCGGATGTTTTAGGGTTTTAGTCAAGTTCCTCTACTCAACGTTATTGTTTCCTATATCCAACATGGGGTACCCAAATATGAACAACCACACTAAAATGACTCCTTAACAACAAAATCAGACCAAAAGAATTGCGTATTTGAAAAAAATTCCAAAAATTCCAACTTCATTGTTTAATTCCTCTATTAAATACATCAATAGTACATCAAATTGCCAACTTTATTCTTTAACAATTCAAACAAAACCTCAATTTGCCAATCAGAATAACAGAGGCAATTCATTTAACAGTAATAACAAAGACAATTCATTTAATAGTAATACTACATCAAATGCATCTTTTATAACATTGAAAATAATACAATCCAAATTACAAAACATTTGTTCATGTAATACTAATTCTATTTTACATTCTCTGAAGAAACCTATACAAATATCACTCATTTTTTATTCTTAGCAATCCAGTGTAAGGAGTCCTAAGCGCTCTGCTCTTGTAACGCCTTCGTGACCCCATCCTCAGATACGTCTTCATTGGAGATGGATCAGTGGACATGTCTCCCGGAGATGGACGATTCTTCACGTGGCACACTCTGTCCACCATAAATGTCCTCAAAACATAAATGCCCTAAAAAAACAACATAAAAATATAAAACAACAACTAAATGGAGGAAGAACCCTTTTACCTTACTCCTCGAAGAACCATGCTTATCGAAACTTGCCATTTCGACAATAAACTCAAGAAAGTCGACGATGTTGCTCAAAAGGAACACGTGCAACAAACACCGATAGCGAGAGCGACACCCACACCGACAGCGAGAGCGAGAGGGTAAACCAAAACGAAGAGCGAAAGGAAGAGCGAGAGCGAACGGGAGAACGAAACCCAGACTTCTGAAACAGGAGAGAGAATGTTCATTTCAAATGGAACAGGACAAGGACAGTTTTGGAAGCACACATTTCTGACACCTCTCTTAAACTTGACGTCAAATTTTAATTCAAAACAAAATTTAAAAACCAACCAATCAAATTATGACATGTGACAGTGTCAAAAGAGTGTCAAAATTTTAGTGTCTAAATATCAGAACCCAAAATAAAAATCACCCTGAAATCCACTCAATCCCAAATTCATCTCAGGTGAAGACACCTTAGACACCTTAAATAAAACTATTTGACAACTTTTCCTGGTATAGTCACTCAATCAACCAACTTTTAGGCTAGGATATGTTCTCGGGACAAGATATTCACCAAACAAAAACCACTTTCGATTATTATAAGATATTTTTGTGTTTGATTGAGTAGTAAATTTTGAACAGATGCGGACAGAGAAAACAAAAAGTTAGGCTGCACAAAATATATTTGCAATTATCATAGAGTAGACAAAGAAAGATAAAAAAATTGTGGTATGGTACAAGAATATCTTTTAGACATTGGTATCAACACTAGTTTCATATCATGATTTCATTCGAACCTGACAACATTCAATGTGTTGAGGGATTGGTCTATCTTTTGTACCCATACTGATCCCGTGTCTTTTATGACCTCCTCTACCATTTCTGCTCAATTTCATGACTTCTCCTTTTCGTAACTGTTACTTCTCTTTCACTCCATTGTACATTCACAAGTGACTGTGGCTTTTCTTTTTGTATCTCATTTTTAACCTTTTGGTTATATCGTATCAAGCGTGAACGTTCTTAATAGGATATTACAAATATAAATATATATACCTTCGGACAAGGATTCGTAGGTGTCGGTGGAAAGGGTAAGCATCCTATGACATACCCGTTGGGATTTTTCTGATAACTTATCTGCCTCTTGTTTTTCATTCACCTCCAACGTCCATTATTAAGTCTTGTTCGTGCTAAGTTCTGTCAGGTAGGAGCTGTTTTAGCAGTTGGCACTATGAACTTTTCAATTAGTGTACTTGGTCTTTTGACCTTTTTTTTCTTCCATTTCAACTGTCGTCATTATATATCTTAATATGTTGTCTGGTTCTTTTTTGAGTTATACACTGTTTGCATCTGGCATGAACACTGGGTATGTTACCATTTTAAGAGCATTCTTATGACTGTTTGGAAAGACACACTAATTAATGTTGCCATGTTAAATGTGTTGTTAGTTAAAGTATTCATGCTCCCTCTTGCGCAGATTTTATTTGACATTTTTCTGTTTCCATGTTTATCTATTTTCTCGATTCTTCATTCATGTTCAAAAGTTCAGCATTATCAACCGAGTTTTGAATTTCACCAAGAACACAAAAAAAAGGAATGGGTATTGAGTACCGGATTTTATTGGTGGGTCATGTTGCTTTCAGAATAACAGAACGAAGATCAGTGAAGTGTGCTTGTTGATAAAGTAGTTCAAATATATTTAGGATCCCATTCAATTAGATTTAAGCACGTCTTTTTACTCTCTGAAGTCTTAACAATGTTGAGTTTTTACTTTAGGCAATTCAAAGCTAATTTCCGCTTCATCCGGTCAAAAGGTTAGCCATAAAGGATGAGCTTTCACAATGCTTCAAATGATTGATAAGATGTCAGTAAAACTGTTCATCAATAATGGAGTTTTCTCGCTCAGTTCAAATTATTGTAATGAGTGGAATGAACTTGAATTTGTAACCTGAACCCGTATTTCTTTGCTTCAGTCTTTTTGTTTTTCTGTTGTATTGAAACTTTTAGGACCGGATAGAGAAACTAGTGTAGTAAAAGAAATTACCTTTATTGATTGTTACCATTCAATAGCAGGAAAATTTTCTCTTGGTTCGTGAAGAGTACCTGAAATCATGAACCACAAGCCATGGCTTTGGAGGAAAAAATCTATGGAGAAAACAATCTTTGCTGAGGACAAAGATGTCAGTCCTTCTAGACCCATCGAAGAAGAGGTACTCAAAGTTTACTCACTTTTGTATGTTGCTGTCTGTTTTCCTCGTTCTGTTATCTATCTATTCTCTTGTTTTCTAGTTTTCTGCCTATCATCAGAAAGCGGTTATATTTCTACCTGCTTAGTTTTGCAAAGTGTTGATACTGGATCTGAATTCATACAAAGAATTCTTGATCTGACACAGTAATATATTTTTTCAGGTACACAAACTCCCAGTAACTAAAGAATCTGGATCCGAAGGATCATCAATGAGTCTAAATGAGAAGTTGGCAACAGTCCTTCTTGATTCTCATTCTGGAGATGGCCCTTCAGCAAAACATGACCAAAAGTCTCAACAGGAAATGAGAGGTAACTTATTGTCACATTTTCCTCCACCTTCTTTTCCCACCATTATGGTGCTTAGTGATTTTTTTTAATGAGTGTTTTCTGCTTATGCTCTCATCTTCCAATTTTTGGGTGTACGATTTTTGATTCTGATCTTTCAAATCTTTTGACAGAAAAAATAGGTAAGGACAAGACAAAACAGGAAGTAAAATGTGCTGAAGACTTGGATGAAAAAGCGTCTTCTGTGATTGTTTCTCCTGCAGGTGCAACATTGAAGGAACCTTTGCAGCCACCAAGCTGTGTTCAAGAAGAAAAAGAGAAAAAGTTGAGTGGTGCCATTGTAAAGATAGCAATAGAAGATGAGAAGATTCAGAAAGAATTGGAAGAGAAGTTGAGGAAAACAAGTAAAAGGATAGATGACCTAACTGTCGAGAATTCTCATCTTACTAATGCCTTGCTAACCAAGGAAAAATCAATTGGGGACCTAGTAAAATGTAAGCAAGAAGCAGATGCTGAGTTTAGTACATTGATGACTAGATTAGACACCACAGAAAAGGAAAATTCTTTTCTAAGATACGAGTTTCACGTTCTGGAGAAGGAACTTGAGATCCGGAAAGAGGAGACTGACTATAGCCGTCAGTATGCAGATGCCTCTCATAAACAGTACCTTGAGTGTTCTCAGAAAGTGTCAAAGTTAGAAGCCGAGTGTCAAAAACTCCGTCTTATGCTACAAAAAAGACCATCTGGCTCTGCTGGTATGGTGAATATGAAGAATGAAGTTGGAATGATGAGAAGAAGAAAGTCCAATTCCAACAGGGAATTGATCAACAAAAACAATGATTTTGGAAACTCTTCTGATGTATCTGAGAAAAGTTTGGCCTTAATGATCAGACGCTTGCAAGATCTGGATGAGGAGAACAAGGCTCTCAAAAGAATTTTAACCAAGAAAAATTCTGAACTGGAATCTTCTAGGCTAATGTATGCTGAAACAGCTTCCAGATTATCGCAGGCTGAGATTCTACTTAGAAAGGTTTCTGAAAATCAGAAGTGTATGGAGCTAGCTAGGTGTTATCCCACATCAAATGAACTTCCTTTGATGTCGAATTGTGACATTTATAGTGATGATGAGGCTATATCTTCTGGATCCTGGGCGAATGCTCTTATTTCAGAACTTGAACAGTTAAGAACTTCAGAGGCTAAAGTTCGTAAGAGTAGTAAACCCACTGAAGTTTCAGACATGAGTTTCATGGATGACTTTGTTGAGATGGAAAAACGAGCTATAGTTTCTATTGATACACCTAAAAGAAGATGCTTCTCTGATACAAGTGGTAGGGAGCTAGTGCCAGTTGAACAAGATCTTCTTGGCTTCAGTGAGAGGAAAAAGGAGATACAATTCAAACATACAACTGAAAAATCATTTGACTGGCTTCAGATTGTTTTGAATGCAATCTTAGAGGAGAAAAACATATCAAAACGAGGTCTTCATGAACTGTTTGATGACATAAAAATTGCTTTGGATTGCATGAATCACCCAACTGCTTGTAAACCTGACACAGAAGCAAAAAGCAGGCAACACTTAAGTTCTAATTTGAGAAAGTCAATCCACAGGATTATCAACCTCATTGAAGGTATTGCTCCCAAGCCATTTATATGCAACAATTGTTTAGATTGCTTGGGGGAGAATAAGTATTCAGACATATCCCAGTCATCAACACCCAAAGACTATTTTGTTCATGTTTTCCAATGGAAGGTAACAGACTTAAATCCTCTCCTCCACCAACTTGTTCACACCTGCAGGGATTTGTTAACAGGGAGAGCTGATTTTGAAAATTTCACGGAGGAAGTAGCATTTGCTTTGGACTGGAGCGTTAATAACTGTGCCACCTCCACAAATGCTGCAATTGCAAGGGATAGGATCAAGAAGCATTTTAGCAGCCATTTATCACAAAATGAAAATAACATAGATGATGAAGATGAACAGGCTTCTCAATCAGCCTCATATGCATATCAAGAAGATCAGTGTGAGCTCTTCAACACAAAGAATAGTCAGTGTGATCTCCTTGAAGATATTAGGAAGTTAAAAGATGATTTGAGGAATGCAAAATCTGCGAAGAAAGACTTGGAAGAAAAGCTGATGTCAGTAACAGATGAGAGTCAGAACTTGACAAAACAATATCACGGTGCACAGAATAACATCAAAGGTTTAGAATCTGAAATAGAGACACTGAAAGATCAGATTGAGAAACAAAAGATCATAAATGAAGACCTTGATACACAGCTTACAATGGCTCAGGTTAAGTTAAATGACATTTTCCAAAAATTTTCGTCCTTAGAAGTTGAATTAGAGGATAAAAATAACTCCTGTGAGGAATTAGAAGCGACGTGTCTAGAACTTCAACTCCAATTGGAGAGGTAAAGATTCTATACTTTTCTTCTCTTATAAGTTTTATGATTTCCTGTCCTACTACAATTTTCTTTAGCCATGGACAATGAATCTAATTTACTGACTTTGAGAACATGAAAAAATATTACAGCATTGCAAAGAAGGAATCTCCAACATATGGCAGATACGAAGTAGAAAAGATATACCAAACTGTAAGTAGTTCAAAGCCAAGCTAATTGTAGATGTATCATGTATGACTAGGCACTGTTATCATTGACTCTGGTGGGTTCTTTATGTTGCAAGGGCATGTATACCATTTGCATTATCATTTATCAATTTGAATCAGAAATGAATAACTCATGCATAGAAATAAGGGATAGGTTGGAAACCTCAACTCATGATTCATTCATAAACAACAGAGATCAATTCTTGTACTCATGTTCATTTATGGAGAGTCAAATCTATCAACATTACGTGCCTTTTCTTTTGAACTAAATACTCAAATAAATCTACAAAATAAATATGTAATTCAGGGCTGGGAGATCACAACAGCTTCATCAAAGTTGGCAGAGTGTCAAGAAACCATCTTGAACCTCGGGAAACAACTCAAGGCACTTGCTTCATCTAGTGAAGTACCACTTTTTGACAAGGTTGTCTCCACAACTAGTACTGTGGCCAATCCAACCCAGAAGAAGAACTTGATCAAACGATCGTCTCTACGCAATCAAATGCAAGCTGAGGATGAAGCTAAAGGAATTATCCGTAAGTCTTTCCAAACTGAAGAAACTGGAAGAGAAAAAGATGCCCAAATGCCACCCATTCTTCAATCTGAAACCGAAAAATCTCTGCAAAGTCCTAATGACTTAGTTAATTCTCAAGAGAAAAATGATAGAAGCAAAGGCACAGGATCAATGGCAATTGTGCCAGGTAAAAAAAAAGTAGGCTTTGGTTTCCTGAGAAAGCTGATGTCAAGACGAAACAAGGGGAGGACTAAGGGAACCAAGTTATTAGCCAAAGCATGACTAAGAAGGATCTTGTATAGATTCTAATGCAACATGTTTTATCGGTTGGCAATGGCTTATTTGATTCGAGATGATTGAGGTCGGGAGTTGAAACCGAAAGACTGAGAACAAAGGTTTGGTAATGTAAATATAGCTGATGTACATATTCATTGGCATTTGAGGTTCAGCCATTCATGTTTGGAATGTTTTCTGTTTGCTTTTATTAAAAGATGATATTCCTTTCTTTTTAAGGCTTAATCAACTTTGCATTTTATAAATTTGGAAACTTTCAAATTGAATTTAACAAATTTTGATTTAATAAGATTATATTTTTAAAATAAATACCTTCTGTTAGATTTTTAATCAACCCTTTTTAGTGTATGAGGTAATTGTTACAGTCGGGTTCATGATTTTATTAGTTTTAAATTTTAAAATCTATAATATAATTATTATTTTATAAATATTAAGAGAATTTTTTTTAATAATATTACAATATTATAAGATTACAAAATTAGAATATTATAAAATTATACGATAATAAAATTAAAAAATTAAAAAATCTATAAAATTATAAACTTAAAAAATATAAAATTATAAAATTACACAATTAAAAAATTATAAACTTATAAAATTATAAAATTATACAATTAAAAAAATTATAAAACTATAAAATTATGCAATTAAAAAATTATGAAATTATGAAATTATAAGATTAATGACGACTCTACTCCGAGACGAGGGTTCCAATGACACAAAATGATGGTTCGAGTGAGGAAAAAATAAGGTTTGAGTGCGGGAGAATGAGGGAGAAACATGACTCCACTAAAGGAGAAGGAGCTCGACTATGGAAGTGGTGCGAGACACAAGGTTTCAATAAGGGATAAACATGGTTGTAGTGAGGGAGAAAAAGAGTTCGATTGAGGGAGAAGCAATGTTGAGTGGCTCGAGTGAGGGAGAAGTAGTGTGAGAAGTGTGGGGACAATCAATATTGTTATAGAGTCGTGCAGTGGAATAAAAGTTAGATAGCAGAAAGTGTGTTCGGTCAAAACTCGTATTAAGATGACCCATTTTAGAAAATTAATTTTCTAGGGGAAAATTTATCGAATAGTTGGAGTGCTAAAAGTTTAAAGAGTGTAGGGAAGACAAAAATCACACAGATGATTTTTATATTGGTTCGAATCAAAAGATTCTATGTCCAGTTGTTAATCACTATAAAGAGTGATTAACCTTTTTCACTAAAAATATAGTTGTAAAGATTACAAGATAATGAAATGAGCAAAGAAAAGAAAACACCTTTCTTCGAAAAACGAACCGAAAGAATGCAACAACTAACTTCCTTCGACAAATGAACTGGAAGAGCTTCCTTCAACGCACGAACCGGAAGCAACAGCTCTGCAAACTTAAAGAGAACCACTCTGACCTTTGACACACAAAGCGCGGGCTTCTCCTATTCACAAGACCAAGCAAGAGCACTCTATCACTTTGAGAACTTCCTTAGACAAATTGTATTCTCAAAATGGCATAGATCCTTTTCACTCATAGAGAGCTTCATTTAGGCACAAAGCTCTAATACTCTCAAATGAAAAGTTAAATTCTAAGAGCTGTGTAAAAAACTATTTATAAGCCTAGGGTCAGAAACTGAAAAGACATCTCCCAACTGCTACAAATAATCTATTATCATAAGTGATAATCGATTATTTGTGTCTGTTATGGGTTTTCAAAAATGTGATAATCGATTATCCTAAGGAATAATCGATTATTCCAAAGACATGGAAATACTGAATCAGACAAAGATAATCGATTATTCTGTGCAATAATCGATAATTTGCGCGAGCAACTCATTTCTAAACTGGCTCGTGATAATCGATTATCACTCTTGATAATCGATTATTTGCGTAATGACTCACTAAATACGAAAACTTCTAAGAGTTTTTACATCATTTCAATTTATCCTATACATTTGTTTCTACAAAATGCGTTTAACAAAGATGCACTTGGAGTCTTCACTTCTTCAGCTTTTATCATCATCAAAACTTCACAGTAGCTTCAAGATACCAATGCTCCTCGTTGGTAACAAGAAGTGAGTGATTTGAAAAGTCAAATTCTTAATAACTAATTTTTACTTTTTTAAAATTAATTATTTCGAAATCCGTATGTAAAATCAATAGGTCAATATTTTTCCACTTACATACCAATATATCCTTCAAAAAATTCCTTCCCAAACGCACCAACATTACATACGAATAATCCGTATGTAAATTTTTTTCCCCCTTACCTACTAAAAAATCCTTATGCAATGGAATTTCCAACATCCGTATGTAACATGCCCATTACCTATGTAACATGCAATAATTCATATGTAAATCAAAATTTTCTTGTAGTGATATGAGAAACATTAATAAAATGATAAGAATTCAAAGGATGAAAACTCTCTTTAAAACTCTTAACTCTTTTATGATTGTAGGAGTAGGAAGTGCCTTCAGTAACACTTCTTCTTTGAGTAGGAGTTCTTCCTTCTCTCAATCTCTTCTTTTTCTTTCTTTTCTCTCTTCTCCCTTTATTTTCTCTTTCCACCCTTCCTATTCTAGCTTCCTCCTCTCTAACTCTTTTAGCTTCTTCAATTCTTGCTCTTAGGAGTTCCTTTTCTCTAGCCCTTAGAGCTTCTCTCTTTTTTTCATTCCTAGCTAATTGTCTTTGCTCCTCTTTTTCTCTTTCTCTCCTAGCTAATTGTATTTGTTCATCTTTCTTTCTTTCTATATCTATTCTCTCCTTATCCCTCAAGAGCTTCTCAACTTTCTCTTTAAACTCCTTCTCTTTATGAAATAACTCTTTTTCACTTCTACTACTTTCTCTATCTCTCTCCATGAGTTCTCTATTTTCATGTTTAAGTTCTTGACTTTTCTTAAAAGAAGGTGGAATAAATTTTCTTCTCATGCATGCTCTTAAATCATCCCAATCTCTAATTGGTGATTTTCTACAACTTTTAACACCATATTGTCTTGGATGCCACCACTCACATGCATGCCTTATGAACTTAGAAGAACACAACCAAACTATATGAAACTTACTACACTTAATAATGAATGGACGAAGTTTTTCAACTTTTTCTTCTAAGCTAAGTATGACATTGCATCGACTTCACTACCAAAATGTGGAATGTCATTCTCCACTCTCAAATGCAAATTATCCTCACTATACCTATAATGCAAATGATCGTGATCACAAAAACTATCATGCGAAGTATAGTAATGTGAATAACAACTCATGTTGTTGTGAAAAAGAAAGTTTTTCACAAAGGTTTTTAAAAGAACTTCACATCTATGAACGAAAAAGGTTTTCATAAATGATTTTTTTTTCTTTTTGGATGGAGGATTTCTAGAAAGAAACAATGGAGTAAGGATGCTCCAAGTAGTTCCTAGAAAGGAGAGAGGTGAGTCATAATGGACAAGCTTAGAAATCAAGTCATTCCTAGCTAGAGTTTTCTTAAATTACCCTTATCTAAGCTTTCAGGTAAAAATCTTCCAAAACACTTTTGTTAAATACAAATGCAAGGATGCTCCTAAACCAAAGAAATGTTTATCTAGATGTTACAACCACACCTATATATCACGAAGACTTAAAAAAGGAAACAAAGCAAAGCATAAAAGGAAAGTAATTGAAATGTATATGGTATGTAAAGATGCTTATAAACTAACGGTCCTAATGTGAAGATCCAAGTGACACTTTGGAGTCCATTGACACACCTTCACTTTTAATGGTGGAAATAAAACTATTAAAACAAGTTAGCTATGGAGATGAGATTGTACCAAAGATATTTTTGCAAGACACCAAGTGATGAATCATTATTTATTCCTATTCACTTAGCTTTCTGCACCAAATTTAATTAATGAATTGTGCTTAACTATCAATTATTTTCTCAATTTTGCTATTTGGGCTTAATTTGACAAGTAATTCATATTTTAGTTAATTTGAATTATCTGAACTTAATTATTCCCATTATTATTTTCAGGGCAAATTTTGGAATTATAATTAAGACTTTAAGAACCTGCCACATCATTTTCTATTGTCCACATCAACATTTGTTTTTATTTTCATTTATGATTTTGTTTTTGCAATTTAGGGCCAAACTTTGACTTTGAATTTGGGCCCATTTTGGGTTAGATTTAGAGAGAACTATTTTCAAATCATACTTGGCTGACCTAGGGTTGAGTGCCCAATAAGCCACACTTTTGTTATTAGCTTCAAAAACGTAGAAACTCTCCCTTATTCTGTTTTGGGACGTCATGAGGCTGCTAGGGTTTAGGTTTTTTCATTTTCTCTCTTTTGTTCATTCTTTTGTTTTTGAATTTGTTTCAAGTTTAATTTGAATTTTGTTTTACTGTCTTGCTACTATTCTTGCCTCTGCACTTTAGTTTCCAGTTTCATTTTCGTATCAGTTTTGTTTGCCTGTGCTGTGTTGATTTTTCTATTTCGTTTTCCTATTATTGCTTAATCATTTTGTTTCTAGTTCATTCCATTTTCGTTTTGATGATTAGAATTCAATTTTTTGTTGTGCATTTCGTTTTAATGGAAGCTTGAACCTGCTGGGTTGGTGATTAGTGAGATTGCAACGTTCCCAAGAGATTATTGCTCATTCATTGTGATTCTACTCATCTTTCCTTGTACCATATATAATCTGTTATATGCGTCACAAGTTGGGTTCACGCTTAGTGATCCAATTCGTGTTCAATTAATCTTTGCCTAGTTGATTAAAACTGCATTTGCTTAATCTGTGGTAGTGCAGACGTGATTAAATGGTGCGTTGCATTTGCTTAATTTGCTTTTATGAAAACTATTTTAGTCTTTGCTTAGTTGGTCAGTTCGTTTTGGATTAAGAGTGATAGGAGAGGATAATTATTGTTAATCAAGGATTGGAAGCATTGCAATTTAACTAATGGTCAACCTGTCTTTAATTCGTGTTTCAATTTTTCTTTAATTTGTGTCTTGAATTCGTAAGTCTGCTCACAAAACCCCTCCCACTACATGTTTGATCCTTTGATGGAACCAAAATTGGTCCTTGAGAGAGGACCTAGGAGTCATTGCCTAGTATAATGCATTTAATTTGCATAATTCAATTTGAGTTGAGTGCAACCTCGACATCACCAAGCAAAGAACAATTGAACCAAAATTACAAATCAAATGAAACCAAAACATTTCACAAAATTTTGTATATAAAGCAACAAGAAACAAAGCACAATTGGTCTTGATATTTTTCCTCTTGAAGTGTTTGTCCTCTCCTTATGTTTCTCTCCCAAAACCTGTGTATATCCTGTATTTTCCAAGTGCAAATGGCCTTTCTCTAATAGTCTTCCTTCAACCTTTAAGATGTTACCTTCAAAATTAATCAATGTCCAAAGAGGAAGCAAAAACCACAAGATGTTTTCAAGCACTCGAGAAGCCAAGAAAGAAAGCAACAAAACACAATTTGGAAGCTAAACTCAAATGGAAATAGAGGAGACAAGATGTAAGGAAAGCCAATAAAATGACAAACTAGAATTAAGGCACAAATTCAAGTAGGCACTCAAAAGGAAAGTCCTAAGGAATGATGCTAGAATAGATGGAAAAAACAAAAAAAAAACAAACTAAGGAATTAAAGATGCAATATGCTTATTCACCAATCCTCAGTAACGAGTACATGTTCTTGATAGTAACCTTATTTAGTTGCTGATAATTTACACACAACCTTGAGCTTCCATCTTTCTTCTTTACTAACACCACTAGAGAAATGAGTAACACTTTACAATAGAGAAATAAAGATGAGATTAGAAAACACCTCTCTTAATATATAAGAGATGACCAACATTTTCTTTTAACACTTAAAAGAATGAACAACTTGATTTTGCTTGGTAGATAAGCACTAGAAACTTAGACACACTAAGTAAGAGCTCTTCCTTTTACAAGCATCGAAACCTCAAGCTTTCTATAATAGTTTAAGTAACCCTTCAAGAATTTTGAAACACACTATTTATAGGCCAAGGTTTGAGCTAGGTCAGAATCTTAAAAGTTAGCTCCTAACTGCTAGTGATAATCGATTATCTCAAGTGATAATCAATTATCCCAAAATGTTATAAAAGGATTTTCTCTGTGATAATCAATTATCCCAAGTGATAATCAATTATTTGCAAACCTTGGTAAGTTTTGCTTTTTAGGGACAATCAATTATCCTAAGTGATAATCGATTATTCCAGTAAACATTCTAAACTAAAAGGGCAAATACAAGACTTTAAGATTACATTTCAAATGACTAAATGATATGGAACAACATACCTAAATAGAAATAAGCCTAAGAACTAAACAAGAACAATTAAGAAATGGAATTAAAAGACTAAAAATGTAAGAGAGAAAGGAGAGAAAACTTATGAATTGGAAGGCATGCCACTTGAAAGTATCCAAGATAAATGCCAAGAAGGATCGCCACTTGTTGTTCACAAGATAACACCCAAAATTAGACTAAGAGACAAAACTTCTATCTCAAAGAAGTAATGCAATTGAATACAAAACATTATTTATATTCAATTTTGAAGGTGTTCAAGGTGTATGTACAAAGGAAACCTTAGGTTGCTTATATAGTACTAAGAGATGAAGTAGGTGGAGAAAACTAAAGGATGTTGTACTTGGAGGCCTACAAGTCTAGACAACAGCTCTCAAGGTTGCTTTAAGTCCCACATCTCTTAATTCTACAAAACTAAAACTATACATGAGATAACTTGCAATACAAGCAAATAAAGGGAGAAGAGACTTATTTATTCTTCTTTCTTTTAAGTCCAGGCTATGTGAAGTCTCACATTGCTTGCACCTTAAAAAAAAGAAGAATATATAAGCTTCTTTACAACAATCTAAGAGAAAGAAACAAAGAAACTAGAATATGAAAAATACAAGCCTAAGAAAATTTATGTTATTTCTTTTCATGCTTCTTTTAAACTCTTCATTCTTGACCTATGTATGATCATATCACTAAAGCTATTACAATTTAAATTACAATAAAAAAGCTTTAACAGGAAATCATCCAGACATGTAAATGGTAACAATCTTTCCCATTTTTATGATGATAATTTTTTTTTATAAAGGCTTTTTATTAATGCCTGCATGATTGCAACTTAGACAAAGCTAAAAACATTAGTATAAAAATATCATAATGTTTTGAATTATGTAAGTGGAATGTTTTCTATTATTATGTAACATCTTTCTCTCCCATTTTTATCATAAGCAAAAAAAGTGTGAGATTCCTCCAAAAGAGGAGCTCCTCCTTAATATGGAAAGTATTGATAAAGAGACAACTAAACAAACATAATTTTATTGATCATGAAGCAAGGGTATTTTAGAATTCATCACGAGAGGAATCATCATATTCTTCATCTAAATGACACTTAATATTAGTTAGCCTATTATCTAAATCAGAAATAAGGTCACATAGATGATAAGATGGAATGTCTTAAATTGGTTGAGATTGTCTTGAATTGGGAAGAAAAAGTTGTGATGCATCATGTTTTCAATTTTTTAAATTTAATTAACTAAAAACAAAATCAAGTGACAAAGTGTATAATGAAATGTCAAAAAAAAAATGGTGAATTGTTGTTAGATAGCTCAGCAAATTGTTAATTTCATTATATTCTAATGACTAAATTGATGTAGTTCTAAAAATAAGAATTAGATTGGATCAAAGTTTTGGAAAAGAACTATTTTTAATTTTTAATAAAACTGAAGAAACTAAAAATATTCTTAACCCTTATTTATATTAACATAAATATAACAATTATTTCCTTAAATTTATACTTTTACACTATTTTAAAAATATTATTTATTTTGAAGTAAATATTACAATCCTATATTAAAGTGTTAAACTAATCATCTTCGAGAATTTATTTTTCACCAAAAAAAATGGATACACATATTTTGTCTTACCATTTACTCAAGCATCGAAACATCTGGTGCACAATGCCTTCCCCACCGTTCTATTCCTTGACCTGAAAAACTTAAAAGAGCGATAAGAAAGTCCTTAGTGCGAGTACAACACATTAGAGCTTGAAGGCACCAAATGAAAGCATCCCATTATGTCCCTAATATAGAGCATAACAATCAACATTGTCACTATGAAAATGACACGACACGTTTACAATTATAAAAGCTTTATGAAATGATGAATTTTTATGGAAATGTTTGTCTTGTAGTCTTACAAATGACGGTGATAGTGTTGATTAACTTGATACAATTCTACTTACACAACTAATTTTAATAAATATAATTCAAAATACTTACTACACTTTCAATACTTATCTAATATTATTTAATATTCACCATATGCAAACATGCCTAACTTAAATAAACAAAATGATGTACAGGGAATGCATAAAAAAACTCTAATAACACTAATATGATAAACAATATGATGTACAGAGAAAATGCATAAAAAAAAACTCTAATAACTGATATGATGCAAAGAGAGAAGAAGTGAGAGTAATGATATATGAATAACACTAAAAAAATATTCTTAAACAAAAACCAATTTTAGATAAAAAAAAAAATAGTTAATCACAGTACTAACTAATTTATGAATATAAAATTATAATTGATTTATAAATTAAATTTTAAATTAATTTCTATCCTTAATTATCAAAGAATTAGTGAATAAATTATTTTTTAATTTTAATTAAAGACTAATTTAAAATCTAGTTATCTAATCCGTTGATGTAATGGTATGAATTCATTGCATAATTGAGATTGTAACAATTTTTTTTTAAAATAATTCATATAAACTATATGTAATATAAAATGTCTAACAACATGACCAATATCTAAATGCATGTTATGTAATAAGAATATGATAGGAAAGGAAATTCTTTAAAATAATAAAAAAAAAGTATTTAAAAAGAAACCAACAATTCAATAGTTTTTAGCAAATACACATTTAAACTCATATAAACAGCATAAATTATAAAGAAATATTTGCAAAGAAAAATTTAGTGTATGGTGGTTGTCTTGTTTTGGTAGTATTTGGCTAAGAAAAGGTAGAGAACATGTCAAGTGGCCGACTCAGCAGAATAGAACAAATCATTGTCCATCTTAGATAAAGAAAGCCTAACAGCTTCTCACGAGAGTGCAGAATATCTTGGCCTTCATCGAACAGAAGCCTCTTGACTTTTCTCCGACTTAGCAATATCTTGAGGAAGACACTATATAAGGAGTTGCAAAACCCTCCTTTCTTCCTCAATCACCAAGATGGGAAGAACAACCAAAACCATTTTCTCCTCCTTTTTACTCTGCTCAGTCCTACTTCAGCTTTACTTTTCAGAAGGAGTAGTAGCAGAAGATGTGGTGGCAAAATCAGAGAGCGAAGCATTAGGGGAACCAGAGAAAAGAGAAACACTAGAAATTATAATAGGTGGTGGAGGTTCCCCTGCTCCTTCCCCTGAAGCTCCATGTCCCCCTCCCCCACCCAAACTTAACCGTTTAGACAGAGCGCGTCGTGCGCTTCTCAATTTCAAAAACCTCATCGATGACCCAAACTGTTACACGCAAAATTGGGTAGACGGCACTGGTACGTGTGACTTCAACGGGATACGATGCGCCACATATCCAACTGATAAACAGATAGCAGTTGCAGGAGTGGACTTAAACGGAGCAAGAGTGACGGGTCAAAACGGGTGCGCTTTGCCCCTCTCATCTCTCTTGGGCCAGAACCAAATACCCGAGCTCACATTCTTCCACGTCAACTCCAACGGCTTCGCCGGCTCTGTCCCCACCGACGTCATCAATTTCCCCTACTTCTTCGAGCTCGACCTCAGTAATAACAAAGTCAAAGGCCAGTTTCCCCTCGACGCCATTAAGTCAAACCAACTAGTCTTCCTCGACCTCCGCTTCAACGAACTCACCGGCCCAATTCCCTACCAACTCTTCCAGAGGGATCTTGACGTCATCTTCATCAACAACAACCACTTCACACAGTGCCTCCCCCAGAATTTCGGCTCCACGCCGGCCCGCTACCTCACTTTCGCCAACAACAACCTCACCGGCCCGATTCCCAAGAGCGTCGGTTACGCACCCAACCTCACCGAAGTTCTCTTCCTCGGGAACAAGTTCGACGGCTGCTTGCCCATTGAAATCGGAAACCTTAAAAAAGCTGTCGTCTTTGATGTGAGTACGAATATGCTCACCGGCCCAATCCCTCTCTCCTTTGGGTGCTTGAAGAGCATTCAGTATCTGAATTTGGCGCACAACAAATTCTACGGCTGTGTTCCCGACAACGTTTGTCAAATTCCTTCTCTCCGCAACAATGGAAATCTCTCCTTGGCCGACAATTACTTCAACGAGCTTGGCCCTTCCTGCTGGAGTTTGATCAAGTCCAAGGTTTTGGATGTCTCAAAGAATTGCATTCCTGGGCTCCCAAACCAAAGGTCACCCACCGAATGCTATTATTTTTACAAGACGAAGAAGACGTGTCCGAATCCGAGTTCTTTCTACACAGTGCCGTGTAAACCGCACTGGGGACACCCCAGTTCCGAAACCAATGTTCCAACCTCTGCGCCGGTGACTTACAAGACTCTAAAACCGCATCGTTTGAGATTATGATGGATGAGATATCTCGTATTGTTGGAGTTCATGTTATTAATGGACGTGCTTGTCTTCTGTATATTTCTCTTTCCTATTAGCTGTTGTTTTTGTATTCTGTATGCCCATTAATAAGCACTGTCGTTGAATTGGGCTTCTTGACTATTGCTTCTTTGGTGTCACTCAAATGTAATTTCTGTAAGTGATCGAATAAAATTTGTACTATCTTTGCATGAGAAAATGTGTACCTTCTAATAGAAATTTGTTTGTTTGGGCAATTTTAAAAGCAGAGAATTAATGTACAGCTGTGATGTCTTTCTCCGACTCTCTTTTTGGGTACAACAATTTTGTTTTCTTTTTTCCTCGCCCCTTCCCTACTTCCTTTCTCTCAACATCAGTTTCTTCGGGTGAAATGTCTTCGTCAATTTATATTTTATAAAGGAACCATCATGCATTAATATATTGATGAAGATAAGGGTTTTGTTCGAACATTGATTTCCGGCGTTTACTTCGTAGACCTTACTTAATGCATCCTTCTAGCCGCCAAGTTGAACTATAACATTTCGCCACAGAAAAAGGCTTAACTTGAAAACGAGACGCGATCACAACTTAATCTCTTGATTTGGGTGCAAGTAAACACAAAATTTGTTTAACATTTCAATTTGCTTCCTGCACAAGAATCTTTTTCATAGTATAATGCCATTAAAGTTATGGTGAACTCTTGTTTGCTAGTGACTAATAATTAAGTGCCAAGGACAAACCCACAGTAGCTAACTAGTAGGTACCTTAAAGAAAAAAAAAATCACTTATTAAGAATATTTTCTTTTTGCCCTTTTTCTAATTAGTATCACTATAATGATTAATTTTTGAACTGTCATCATTTTCTTTTTCTTATTCGTTAACATCGTATCCATTCACATGTTTCTCAATTGGCTTTTATATTTATAAGGCTTTTTCAATCCTTTATATTTAGAAGGAGAAGGACAATAATAGTACTTACGAAATTTTAAAAGAAATGTTATGTTGTCACTATTATGCTAACATTGTTGTGCTTTTGCAAGAAGAAGAAGATATTTTTATTATTGTTTGAATGTCTTCTCCTAAACTAGATTGGATCAAAGAAAAAGATGAAGTTATGGAGGTGGAAGTGGCACGGAAGTTATAAAGATGGTGGTGGTTGTTCTCAGTTTGAAGGTTTAAGTGATGGAATGAAAATAGTTATGGTATTCTTAGAGAATTTAGGTCAACTCTAAAGATGTAGCCATGACTTAGAAATAAGTTAATGGCTCAATAATTTAACCGCATTTCATTACAAATCTTAAAGTGGTTTTACAAGGAAGGAGACACATCTATTTATAGATGAATGTGTCTTCAAAGTAGACCATAAAACTCTAAAATTTTATCTTGTACCAAATCCTACCATGGTGAAGGAGAGCTTGACATGTGACACTCTAACTTTTAGATAAACTCTTCACTCCTAGAGTTCTATGTAGAAAACCACTTTAGCAAAAGTTTCTCCACTTGGAAAATGATACATGATCATTACCTTGGTAACAAAACTCTCTATTAAGAGCTTGTTATGTGAAAAACCACTTTAGCAAGAATGTTCCAAGTAGCTCCCAAGAAGGAGAGGTATGTCACAATGTAGAAGCTTAAAAATCAAGTCCTTCCTAGCCAAAGTTTTCTTAGATTACCCTTACCTAAGCTTTTAAGTAAAAATCTTCCAAAACTATTTCAAATGCAAATGCAAATAATGCTCCTAAAACAAAAAAAAAGGTTTATCTAAGATGCATTCAAACAACCTAGAAATCACAGAGACTTAAAAGAAAAACAAGACAATGTATAAAAGGAAAGTAAAAGGAATGTAAATGCTATGAAAGAAAGTAAAGACTAACGACCCTTTGTGAAGATGCAAATGACACTTAGGAGCCCCTTGACACACCTTCACTTCTAAGAGTGGAAACTAAACTATTACAAAATTTTAGCAATGGAGATGGTACTAATGTAGTCAAGGGAAACGAAAATAGATATTTTCACTTATAGACATCGGTTGTGCAATCGAGGCATATACAGACGAGGCAAAAAGGGTAGGCTTTTTGCCTCGATTCTGAACTGAGGAAAAAGGGTTCAGATTCTGCCTCAATTCACAGGCAACCGAGGCAGTAGAGCGTTTTTAATTTTTTTAATCTCATAGACGTAACGTCTGACACCTTTCTACACATACCAACCAATTTTAATCTCACAGACCTAAAAAGGTCCAAACCGCAAGCCTCTTGGCAACAACCCATTGACAATGCTTGTTCTCACTCAACCATAATTTCTTTCTAGGCAAACTCCAACCTGCACTAACAACCCAAATTTTCAACCCCAATCATCACCATCCACCCCAAGACCTTTCCTAGTGAGCAATCAGAAGTCATAGAGAAAACTAAGAAGAAGAACCCCTAATTCAAGAGGCGAATCCAAACCGCAAACATCAACCTAAAGATGAACATTGAGACACATGAAAATTCCCAACTTAGAGGATCACGAAGGAGAACACTATCCATTTTGTCATCCACCTATAGAGAAATAGAACCAAAAACCCAAGGAAGAGAAACTCAATGCCGAGACCAGAAACCCTAACTCGACAACACCGCAAGGTCGTAAATGTGATTCCACATGACTGCAAAGACACTGGAGCACTTTGTCGTCGAGAAGGAAATGTCACGAAACGCAGATCCAGCGCCTAATCGCCACCACGCCGTCGCTGTCGCGTCCTCGTGCGCGCCATGAGAGAAGAGTTTCCTCCTGATCTCACGAAACTCCGTCAAGCCCAACGAAAATGTAAGGAAGAACGCCTCCCTAAGTCGCGCCATTGCTACTCCACCACCTACGCCCTTGCCACACCGTCGCTATGTTCTCACCGCCATCGCAGCATCGTCGCTGCTCTCTTGCTGCCATCGCAACATCGTCGTTGATCTTGTTCACGAGAAAAAGGAGAAGAGGAGAGGTGCTTCCCTAGCCAACCTCTCGCATGAGACACTGAAATTTGGGAAAAAATTTATGGGTTTCCTTAGCCAACCTCGTGTTGTGTTATTGAGAATGAGACATCTGGGGAACATTTTCCTCTTTCGCTACCTAAAAGCTAGGTTTTCCTAGCTTGAAGAATGAGACATTTGTGGGTTACATGCCTTAGCTAGGTTTACATTTGGGGAAGACTTATATGCCTTTGTTCATCTTGCCAACTGAGGCAATATTTCTGCTTTGTGGGGTTTATGCCTCGGTTCACCCTGCCAACGAGGCAATATGCTCTTTAGGCATAGGTTGCTTGACAACCGAGGCATATAGTGTTCTGAAAATTACAAAATCGTCACCGTGTTTTGATACGCTTCGGTTTTTTTGGAATCGAAGTGTAATGTGCGAGTTAAAAATGCGATTTTTTACTAGTGTGAGATTGTATCAAAGACATTTTCCCATGACACCAAGCAAATAGCAAATGAAACAAAAAAAAATTATAAGAACACAAAGGTTCCGTGATACAAAATAGCAAATAAAAGTGCAAAACAACCCCTAAAATCTTGGTTTCTTCACGTGTTTATCCTTTCTTTATGTTCACTCCAAATCTGCGTGTGACTTTGATAACTTCCTAATTTTGTATTTTTTTCTGTGTTTAGGAGTCTAGGATAGATCGTTTTATTCTTTAATGGTTTAGAATTGGGCTAGTTTTAGGATTTTTGTTTAAATTTGTAATTTTGTAAAATTCTAGTTAAATATAGATTTTTAGGAGTATTTTTTAATGTTTTTAAATAATTAGAAAATTTATATTTTTTTGAATTTTGAATAGAAATCTTTTTCTTGACTATTTGCTTAAATATGTTTTAATTCCTTTTAATTGTTCAATAATCCTTCTTTTATTTGCTGATGGACCTTAATTCATAATTGATTTTAATTGCAAAAAGGCCCTTGGATAATTTGATTTGAACTTGGTCAACATGAAGCACATTGGGCTGATTTTGGTCAGTAGAAGCATTTTTGGGTTGGTTTTGGATTGGGCTGAAGCTTTAGTGAAACGGTGTGTTTCATTGGGTGAGGTTGATGCTGCCTTTGTAAGGGGTCATTTCTCGAATGCTTCATTCTGCAAAAGAAGAACCATCATGCTAGGGTTTTGCTGCAAGAGAGAAAGCGAGAGAGATGAAGAGAAGCTTGGCTCGTGCTCGTGTGTCGCTACCAGAGGAGAATGAAGACGAAACAGAGCATGTGCGAGAGCTCGAATCAACGAAGACGATGTAGAGCTTGAGTTGATCGGAGGGTCCACAGGAGAGATAGAGAGTAAAGTGAAGGGTGACCATTGGATGAAGAAGATACACCAGTATTAGTATAATTTAATGAACGGCCATGTATGGTAAACTGGTCATTATTATTATTATTATTATTTTTGGATCGGCAATATGGTGAATTGAAGAAAGGATAACTGATTTGTGAGGAAGGATTGCAGAAAGATCTAATCACGTTTTTGCACTTAGTTGCTATGAATAAATTATACAGCAACAAGGAGGTAACTCATGCATATCCATTTAAGTTAGAAGTGGGTCTAATAATTAAGTTGTTTACAATGCATAAAACTCATAAAGTGTTTGTTCCATTAGTTTTGTGGTTTAGAAAGTTCAAAAGCCACAAAATGTGCTCCATTTTGAAGTCGGTGGTACGCGCATAATGACACCTTACCAAATTTTCCAAGCACAAGTTCTTGGTGGGCTTGACCTCTTTCCGAGTGCGAAATGTGCACCAAACCTTCTGACTAACACCCACCAGCCACTATCAAGAAAACAAAAACATGCAAATCATTTCATTATGCGACCAAAGAAAAATTCATCCACCACTATAAATCACTAACCAATACAAAAACAGTTCAATCGCCACCTTCCCTCAGAAATCAAAAGCATGATTTTACCTAAGCAATCTACACTTTCAACACTCCGCACCTTAACATTTTTTCTTTGCCTTCTCTTAGTAGGTTGCCAAATCCTTGAAACCCCATCACCACTATCGGATTCAATCCCACTAATCCCTTACATTTTAAACTTCATAGACCAAAGACTCGCTCTGGTTTTCCCCATTATTCAAGCCTTCAAGAACACAATAACCTCAGATCCTTTGGGAATAACAGCAACATGGGTTGGTCCAGATATATGCAACTACACAGGCTTCTACTGTGACAACCCACCAGATAACCTCACTGCCACAACCATTGCTTCAATTGATTTCAATGGTTTCCAACTCACTGCTCCAACACTCGATGGCTTCATCGATCAACTCCCTGACCTGGCTCTTTTCCATGCAAACAGTAACAGATTTTCTGGCACCATATCGCCAAAAATAGCGGGACTCAAGTTTCTATACGAACTTGATTTAAGTAACAACTTGTTCTCCGGGTTATTCCCCACGTCGCTCATCAACATCCCCACCTTATCCTTTTTGGATATTAGGTACAACTTTTTCACCGGCACGGTTCCCCCACAGATTTTCATGCAGACATTGGATGTTCTTTTCCTCAACAACAACAATTTCATGCTCACACTGCCCAACAATCTAGGAGACACACCCGTCGTTTATCTCACGTTGGCCAACAACAAATTCACCGGGCCCATTCCCCGCAGCATTAGAAAAGCCTCGTCCACGTTGATCGAAGTGCTGCTTTTGAACAACCTTTTAACGGGTTGTCTTCCCTACGACATCGGGTTCTTGGGAAACGTGACGTTGTTTGATGTTGGTGCGAACCTCTTAACTGGGCCAATACCTTGGTCCTTTGGGTGCTTGAAGAAAGTGGAGCAGCTGAACCTGGCAAGGAACCTTTTTTATGGACAGGTTCCGGAAGTGGTGTGTGCGTTGGGGAATTTGGCGAATCTTTCATTGTCTTACAATTATTTTACGAAAGTGGGACCTTTGTGCAAGAGGCTGATTCAAAGAGGGGTTCTGGATGTGAGGAAGAACTGTATTATTGGTCTTCCGGATCAGAGATCAGCGAAGGAGTGCATGGCGTTTTTTTCGATTCCGAGGTCTTGTCCGAACCCTGCATCGTTTAATATCATACCGTGTCAAATTCATTGGACGAAACCGCAAGAGAGAACTAAGAGGCATTTGCTTTCATATTCTGCTATTTCCAGAAATAGAGTGGTTTTGTAACTCAGGATTGTGTAGTGTTTTCTGAGGTATATATACTTTGATTCACAGAATGTATTGGGATGAAGTAAGTTATATTTATAATAAATTTTTACAACATTTTCGTTTTTATCATATTGCTCGTCTCTCATCATACCTTTTCTTCTGCTAAATTGAAAGAGTTGTGAAAACAAGTGTGGAGGGTTTCTGGTGAAGTATATTTCTGACTTAGAAAAGAATACAGGAATCTTATCGATTTCTAAGAATAGATTGGATCTATAGATTGTGACTTTGTTGTTTATTGGTTTCTGTCTTTGGTAGTATTTCAATTTGACAAGGGAATCTAAATATTTGAATTTGTCTTATGATTTGATTCTAAGTGATGAAGAGTGTGTTTGAGACTATAGAATCAAAGTCCCTTTTTTAAATTAATTAATATTTAATTTTTATTTAATAATAATGTTTAATTTTCAGTTGATATCCAATTGAACCAAAATCTCAATTAAATATGTCATGAAGACATTGATGTGCAAACATATGTTCGAATTTAATTTGTAGTTGAATTTAATTATTGGAGTATATTAACTTTATAATTAATTTCCAGTGAGCCTAGAATTTGTGTAGCATTCAGTTTTACTTTACCTAACTTATAATCGAGTTCCGAATGAATTTCTCTTCACTATTTACAGTTTCAACTTGTCGTGTGAAGTGATGTTTCTAGATATACTTGAATTCACTGCTAAATTTTCGAGTAATGATGACAGAAGAGTGCAACATAAAATTTATTGAGAAGTAAAGAGAAACACACAAATATGTGTAAAAAACTTGAAAAGTACTTAGTAGAAAATTTAAAGAAAAGCATTTTAAATTAAAAGTGTAAAAAAAAAATGAATGTAAACAATACAAGAAAAATAAACGCGACTAAAAATATATTTAAATGGCAGAAATATAAAGATTTTCTTTTTTTGGTTTAAATTTGATTGGAAACAAGTTATATTTTGAAGTAGCATGTGTTACTATTTTGGAGGTTAAGTCAACCGTAATAATCCAAACCGTTTCAACTCTTATTATACTAAAAAAAAATATTTAGTCAGGATTAATTTATAGAGATTGAATAATTATATTAGAGTTTTTAATCCTCATCATAACCCTTGAAAGAATAGATAATAAACTCTACATGATTAAGATATGACCCATAAACCTAATAAAATATAATAAACAAAACTTCACTTATCTCAAGCAAACTTGTTCACAAGACAATTTAATTTTTTAAATTATAAATTGCCGGCAATGGACATGAAAGAGAAATATAAAAGCTAAAAAAAAAAAAGGAAGGAGTTTGTGTTGGACTATTTATTTGTGAGCTAATAATATTAATACATTATTTAAAATTTAAAATTTATCATGAGGGTTCCAAAATCAATCGTACCACTTAACTAATTGACGGAATTAAAACTGAATTTCTATTTCTTTTCGGTGCTTTCGTTGTAAGTTGATTATCGAAAAGAGGATAATCATTAACGTATTATTACCAGTTTCGTCCCAACTTTTTAATGAATATTGAACAAAATTTATATGTTGTTTATGTAGGGATTTGTGTAGGGCTGTGAGAGATGTATCTTTTTGACATGTCCTTCTTACCTCTTGATGTTTAGATTACCTGTTCCTCTCACTTATACTTTTGACCGAGAGGGAAAATATCTGCAAAAGACACTTCAACGTAAGCGTAATTTAGTGAATTGTTTATCACAATTGTGTATTTGTGGTCTAATAAGACATTCCTGATTTTTGGTTTTGTCATTATATTTATAAGTGTTTCATAGATCAAATAAAAACAAACTTACCTTTTCTCCAGTCAGTTGCTCATAAACAGCTTATCAATATTTTTAATCAGATATTGTTGTTAAATAATATCCTTTGATCATTCTGGTATTATTTTACTACTGGCTGGATTATATCATTGGCATTGGCCCAATAACTCAAACACTAGCCCAATTATGGCCCAACATCAATAAAATCATTTAACCTAGTTGACTATCGAAACCTGGTTGACTTCTTGGATACCGACTGTTCAGTCTATGTCATGTAGACCATTCGGTCTATGTCATGTACCCTACCTATGTTATCTATGTTATTTAGGTATACATTATATGCTCTTAACTTATCTTTCATTTATGACTATATAAATTGTGTTATAGCTGAGTTGATGTAGATGCCATCGTTTAAAGTCTTATATATATATATATATATATATATATATATATATTATTTGTTATTATTTTTACTAATTAGACTACATATAGTTAGGGATGCCAAAAAAACTGGTATCTGTGGATATCTGTGGATAAAATCCGCTACGAGTATTTAATAACCACAGATATCTCTTACCCGCGGGTAGTGGATATTTTAATACCCGTTTGTTAACGGGTCGAGTTTGGGTATCACACTATTCGTACCCGCAGGTACCCGTTTACCTAGGAAAATAAAATTATAATTTTATCTATTAGGTTTTTTTTTCTAACTTTTTAATTAGGTTTTCTTTTTCTATTTTAATATTGGGCCAAAGCCCAAATCCCTTTTTAAGGTTTCTTATTCAAATGAAGGAATTTAGGTTTTCCTCCTCCTCCTCATCATCGTTCCTCTTGCGGCTGCACAATCTACAAACAATAACTTACGGCTGCACAATATACAAACAATAACCAAAATGAATGGTATTACAACCGCTTCAGCCCTTCCATGGCCATCATAATCGTCATCCTTATCGTCGTCGTCTTTCTCATGGACTTCTTCTCCATCTGCATCCACCACTACGCCGACTCCCCTCCGCAAGCATCCGCAACCTCACTAGAGCCACCTTCCACTCGCGTCGTGGCCTTGACGAGGCGGTCATCGACACTTTCCCCACACTCGAGTACTCCGTGGTGAAGATCCACAAGCTTGGAAAGGGGACGTGTTTGCGGAGTTCATCGACGAGGCACGCACGATGGTGACAATTGAGTCTGCGGCGAGACGACAGAGGTGGTGAACAGAGTGGTTGACAACGTGAGGAGACAACAACGAGAGGTAGATCTGATATGCTTTAGTGCAGATCTGAGATACTTTGGTGCGGATCTAAGCTTGGACGTTGTTGGCCATGGCATCAGACTCCGCTGTTAGGGTTCGCTTTTTGGTCGTTGTCTGCCCCATCCCATCCAAACAATTGAAGACTATTAGGATTAGGATAAAGAGGGTGTTGCTCCCTCCACCACCTCAAGTGCTCCTGCACCTCCCCACTAATTTTTTTATTCCTAAAATACTCTACATCTCCCAATTATTTATTTTTATTCCAAAAATACCCTACACCTCTCCCATTATCCTCAATAATATTTCTCTTTCTCTCTCCGCATTAATGGAGCATTCCCCATTATCCTCAATAATCTTTCCCTTTCTCTCTCTCCATTAATGGAGCATTCACATTCAGATTTGAACTTGTGATATACTGCAAAATATAAAATTCAAAGGAAACTTCAATATTAGTGCTTCTACCACTTCCATTTTATAAACTTAAAAGTTAGATGTAAATACAAAATAATAAACACAATAATATTAATAGTAAATAATAATGTATGATTATTATTATATACTAACTTTATAACGACGAAAAAACTAAATAAATTTTAAATATTTAACAAATAACTTTTCTTTTATATTTTAAATATTTAATAATATTTTTATATTATTTATCTAATAAATTAAATACTTTATTCAAGTTATTTGAGTCAAACATGTCAGTAAGTTAAAACATAATATAATGTTAAAAATTATAGATATTAAATGTAAAAAAAAAATAAAACACACACACACATACACACACACATATATATATATATATAAATATATATATATATATATATATATATATATATATATATATATATATATATATATATATATATATATATATATATATATAAACATTTTTCTAGAAATTTAGAACAAAATCTGAATTTTACATTTTGCAATATATCACAAGTTCAAATCTAATGCATATGAATGTTCCATTAATGTGGAGAGAGAAAAAGAAAGATTGTTGAGAATGAGATTTAGGGTATTTTTGGAATAAAAGAAAATAATGGAGAAATGTAGAATATTTTTGGAATAAAATAAAATAGTGGGGAGAAAGAATATACTATGATTAAGTTTATGATTAAATTTATGAATTAAAATTTAATTGTAGTTAGTAATATTTTATGAAAATATTGAAGCCTTTTATTTATCATTAGAATATCGTATGAGAAGTTCTTACTTCGCACAAATGTTGTAATGTCAACTCAAATAGCATTGGTTGTAAAATCCTTGTTTCAGTCCCTTACTTTGTGGCTGTACATTAAGAAGGTGGTTGGTGTTTGATGGTCACGTATATATTATATCAAAAGTCGCATCTCATTGTTTACTTTTGAAAAAGCTTGGAGAAAATAAATAATAGAGTACTTATCTGTGTATATAAAAATTTCTAATCATAAAACTTTTGTCAACAAGGAAGTAATTTAAAGGTCTAAATGGCTGGGTGGTAGTTGAGCACTTCAGAAAACATTATGTATGTCCTCTTCGGTTGAATTAAGCATCTTTTTGTTCTATTTTTCTTAATATATCATAACTTCACGCTCTTAAAAAGTGTACATATATAGTAGACCTGTCAAATAGGCCATGCCCTAGCTCATGTGGATTGGGGCCAAAAAAAGTCATAGAGTCAAAAAAGCCTTTTATTAAAAAACTCCCAAGGCTAAAAAGTCCCAAAATCTTGTCGGTCAGGGCCAACCCATGGGTTTTCTTTATTACAAAAAAAACTAAATATCCAACAATAAATTCCATTTTTACAGAGAAAAGAAACACTTATGTTAAGTGTTATAACTTGGAAATTTTAAATTAGAAAACTAGTAAGGATATAACATGAATAGGAAAAACAGCAAAACGATACAACACCTAAAACCAAAAACAGGTTCATCAATTCAAACATCAAAAAGGAAAAAAAACTTGAAAAGCAACCTCAATAAGCATTCATAATTTAGTCAAACAAACTGAAACACATGCCATCATCAGATTCTTCAGCTGGCTCTTCCTTCTTTTCCTCTTCCTTTGCTGCAGCAGCTGGAGCACCAAAATCAGCAGTAGGAGCAGCAACAGCAGCTGGAACACCAGAATCAATAGAAAGAGCAGCAAAACCAGCTGGAGCACCAGAATCAACAACAGGAGAAGCAACAGCAGCTACTGCAAATTTGCTTGAGTCTTGCATTTACAATAAAAACTCGTAAATAAATAAGATGGGGAAACATAACCTACACAATCAAAACGTAAAAAATATTACCTTGAGATACTGCTTGACCCATTTCAGGTAGGATCAACTTGGTCACTCTACTCACAACTGTTCCACCACCTCCAGTCACATTATCACAAACAACTCCACGCCAGTTGCAGCAGACAGAGTCATTGAACCATGCCGCGATGATAAAGCCACTTGTAAGTTCTCCGGCAAACTTCTTCAGAGATGATAAATCATGAGGGTCACAGGGGGCTTGATTATTATTAAGCCCTAGTGACAAGCAAACTAAGCAAGTCAAAAAACACCATTGCAAAAGTGTCATTGAGAAACATCCGAGCAGTACCATTGCTGAAACCAAATTGATATATACTCTGCTCAAAATTAGGACTAAGCTCCCATGAGCACAGCATAAGCTAGTATCATTGAAAAGTGCAGCGTTAAACTTAAGAAGAAGAACTACAATGAAGTATCTTTTAGTCACAGCCTCAAGACTTTCAATCTCAAACTACAACAAACAACTTGCAACTTGCAAAGGAAAACCACAATTTGAAGGTAAAGATTTGGACTACCAATCCCACCAAAACCAAATCCCAAGAACAAGAGATCTAGACAGTGGGAAAACCCCTACTCAAACTGAAAGCAGATTCAGAAACACCTCCCTCGAAGAAAGAGATAAGATGCCCAAATGAAGATACTTATATCCCATATCCCCAAACACCAAAGTATGTAGAACATGGACCATATGGCAACAACTTGCAAAAGAAAAGGAAACCTGGTCTCTAACCAAAAGAATTGACCAGCTATAATTCCAATGAGTACTCCAACTTCTTCCAGTATTGATCAAGTCCTATAAGATCACATTGTTATGTTCCATCACCGAGATAAATGTACTTCTTCTCTGATGCAGCATCAACCGAATTTTGGATCCTTTCATTCCCCAATCCCTGTATATCATTATTAAAAAGTGTCGATTAATAATGGTTTCAAAAGTTGAACCTTTGCAAGTAATACTAAAAAAAATTATCCACCTAATTAATCAGAACTTGATAAGAACATGAAACATTAACATAAATGGATAAAATTATATAGCATGAAAAGCAAAGAAATGTGATACCTCAAACATCAATTTTTTACAAAATTGGGGTTGAAGCATTTCAAATGCATAAATTCCTGTACTAGGTTCAGTCATTATACTTCTAAAACTTGCTTCGGTGTTTTCTTTAATTCTTTGAGAAATGATGGGGTGAAAAAGTTCTCAGCTTCCATAGTATATATCTCCCTATGTAGTGGCTATAAGAAAAATCAATAACTAGTAAGATCGAGCAATATTGGAAAATCATGCTACATACAGAAACGAGAAAGTATAAGAAACCAAACATATACGAAAACATAAAGGAAGAATGATGTACGAGAAAGAATTATAAAGTGTGGTTAAAGATTGTAAAAACTTGATCTAGAAGAACCCCAAGATCAAAACGACCCTGTCCACCGACTGCACGATGAACAAAACGGTGCACAAATTCGCCAGGCTCTGCAACGACGGCAACAGGTACCGAGCGCGGACATTGACCCATACGGCGTAAACGACACCGAGCATGCCTAGGACGTCGCTGAGACCGGTGCGCCTGAAACGCAACCCCTTGAAATACGCGATGAGCTCGAACCCCAAGAGCACAATCACCACCACGAGGAAGACGCGGATCGCGTGGTAGAGCTGCGACGAGTCGCCCCGCAGCGACGTTGAGTCCATGATCCGATGAAGCACGGTGCGGGCGAGGTGGAAGACGTCACCGTAGAGCCAACCAAGCGAGGCGACAAGCTGCTGGCGGGGTGCTGGAGTTGGTGGCAGTGGTGGTGTCGGTGTGGGGTTTGTTGGGGCCGCAACTGTGATTGTTCAGAAGAAAATACGAATAGTCTCATTATTTTTGGGGGTAGGGGCTAACCCGGTCCAGATTCATTACAGCCCCATCAAACGAGGGCTTGTGGGGCTAGAAGCTCTAAAAAAGCTCCCTCAAATGTGGGTCAAGAAAAATGGACCAAATATGAAAAAAATCAGGATCAGCCTCGGGGCTTAAAACTAAACTGACAGCTCTAATATATAGTAAGAAGAAAGACACCAAATTATTATAAAAAAAGGGAAATAGACAAATTTAATAAAAAGAAAAAGAAAGAAATATGGACAAGGAAAATGAAAATAGGTATTATGAAGTCTATTTTTGCGTTGACGCGGCTTGAATGTCACTGTCATTCTTAATGTTTAGCCAAATAAAATTAAGCAAATTTTAATTAGTGTTAGTTAATAAATTAAAAAGTAAAAACACTTTATTAAAAATATTTTTAACATTTCTTAATAAGACTTGTAAAAACTAATTGGAAAATCTAGTTAAACTCTAAAAGACTAGTAGATAATTTTTAAGATAATTTATTAAAGTGTATGTATTTTTTGAAATTATTTGGTGAGGTAATTAATAAAACATAAAATAGAAAGGAACTTTTCAATATGATGCTTGTTTTCAAATCTTAATATTACTTTGCTGATAAAAAATTATAAAATAAGAGTATTCATATTTTTAATTAGACAGGCTAATAATTTCCTTATGTTAATTATAGTAGTGAAAAAATAAAGTGTAATATAAAACCAAAATCAATTCTTAATATTTTGAAATATAATATAAATTAAAATAGAATACTATTAAAAAATATTTTTCATGAGAGATATTTGTTCAATATTAAACACATAATACACTATAATAAATTTTATGATAACATTGTTAAATTTATAATGAAATTTAAATAACAAAATTTATGATGGATTTTTTTTGTGATGAAACTAATTTGTGATCAAGATCTTGTTAAAAAAATATTAATGTTATCCCTTAGAAAATTTGTTGTGACGTAAATTTATTACAAAAATTCCATCATAATTTTTTTTTTTAAAAATCATTGATATTTTTTGTGCAACATTTATAACCATCACAACATTATCATAAGTTTTTTTATATATTGAATTTTCCCTTAAGTAAAGTTGAATCTTTTTTTAAAGTATATGAAATACAAAATTTTATAAAAGTCGAGTAATTGTTTTTTTTTAAATGAGACGACGAACGTTTATAGTGGTCAAACTTCAATAATATAATTTTGTTTAAGTAACATTGCTCAAACGACTAAGTAGTTACTTAAGGTGACATCACTTAAGTGAACAATGTTTTCTTAATTTTTTTTAGATCATAGTTTTAAGCCACAATGTATTTGTGCTTAAGTGATTAATAGAAAAAATATTTAGGTTGCATATGTATAATTTGATTTTAATGTATTAACTGTGACTATGGATTTATGTTGGTTGATTATAATTTTACCATTTAAGAATGCATTTTTTTTTCATCTATTTGATAAATTTAAGTTTTATTAAATGCTATAAAAGATAATAATATTCTAATTGTTTCTAATCTTGCAATAGGAGCATAAGTTTCAGTGTAATCAATAAAGTAAGTGAAAAATATTAGAAGGTGTTTTAATAGTGTTAATGAAAATATTTTTTCACAATTCTTCTAATATAGCATGTTCGTCGAATATGATATTTACTAAATAGTTGTTAAACGCTTGACTTGCAAGTGATTATAAACGATAACTTCTTTTCTCATGTTATTTAGAATATATATACATATACTGCAGAGTTTGTAAGAAATTCCAACTAAGCTACGTTCAGTCTCCTTTATCCATAGAGAGTTCACTATAATCTTCAACAAGATTACACAACAGAGTATTCTTACAACTTTTGGTATTCCTAGTTAGCGAATAACCTTTCGTTACCTTAGACTAGTTGAGTATTCACACCACTCCTGTTATCCCTAGTCAGCGAATAACCTTTCGCTATCCTAGACTAGTTGAGTATTCACACCACTCCTAATACTAGACAATCCACGTATCCTCTGATACGTTGCGTAGATTTCCTTAACTCCTTACAGTTTCAACAAGTGTTTTAATTCTCTTCAGAATTGCAATCAACGATTGCTTATAAGTTGTTTAGATTATTACTCTCGTAGAGAGGATATGGTACAATACAATACAGTTTAGAGACTCGCTTGTTGTTTATCTCTTTTCTCTTTTTCTCTCTTCTTACAATAGTAAGAAAAAATTACAATGAGGCTCGAGAGTGTTGCTTGACTATTCTTCTTTTTCTCTTGCTCAGATATTTTCTTTTTATTGAGATTTTCTGTGCTTCTCTTTTGAACGCTTTTTGTAGGATGAATATTTTTGTTGTAAGCTCTTTGAACAGATATCCGTTAGACTGAGCTCGTGGCCTTGAATCTTATGTCTTCTCTTTCTTGCGAAACAGCCGTTGGTTAAAGTTAACTTGTCAGATGAAACATGTTTTTTCAGTACTTTGCTTGAAGTAGGTTGTACTTTCTTTCAAACACTTCTTCTTATGAAGAGAACATTTCGTGAATGTCCCTTTTGACTCTAACTTCCACTTGTGATATATTTCAAATAAAGTAGTGGATGTGTGTAGTAGGTTATCTGCATAGAATAGAGTAGATTGTACATGCAACATATATGTCTTATATGTTATTACTTTTGTTATTTTTGAATGTTAAGCATTTAATGTTATTTAATGCTTGTTCAGAACAACAAAGTGTTTTTTTCCATTTTCTAGTGTTGAGGTAGCGTTTATAAATAACATTTTTTTCTAAGATACTAAGCGTTGAGATGGAACTTCATCGTTGGATGAAATGAAGATTTTAGCTTATGGTATCGCGTAGGCTAATGTAAAATCTTTTTATAATATTTCCTTTTAGGGTTTGAGCATTTACCATAAATCTGTTTCGACGCTTTGACTTATGGGTCGTTTAACGTTGCGTCTGGAAGCTTTTATCCTACTTATTTTTCTACGTGTTGTCCTAAGTTTTTTCTATGTTGATGGATGATTTGGAAATCTTGTTTCTAGCATTGGTGTTTCTATTTATCCAATTATTTGGGCTTACTTATTTTTAGAGTCTAATCTCGTTTAATGTTATTTGATTAAACTTCAAAATATCAGAATGTTTAGACGTGTAGACGATTTTGTCTAAACAGTCTCCCCCGTTTTGATGTTTAACAAATACACATATAAACAATATGATCTTTCTTGGTTTAGGGCAAAGTTTTATATTTATGTGTTTGTTGTTATTGGTTATTTTAAGTTTCTGAATGTTTTATCTCTTTTATTGTTTTTATCTTGTGCATGGGGTTAGTGGACACAATCGAAATATATATGAAAACAATTAAGTGAAGCAAGGTAAACAATCAAAGCACAAAATATAAAGCGACTAAAACAAATAATGACAAACGATTAATATTTAAACACATGAACATATTACATGAATGTAAACATGGACTGCTAAGATGAACTTCTAAAAATCTGGAGACTCCCCCTGATTCTGTGTTGTCGTAGACTATCCTATCTTCTAGTGTACTCCTCTTGAGTACATGCTCATAGATGCTAACGCGTTTATCACTTTCTCCCCCTTATTTGATAAATATCAAAAGGGAAGAAGAGAAAGGACATCATAGCCCGACACGGTTGAATCTGTCCATTTTTCCTTTTCTAGTTTCTTTTCTTTTCTTGATGTTACCTTTGCTGATCTATTCCAGTAGTGAGATAATTAGAATGAACCCTTGATTCTATTGATGAATAGTTTTCTTTATGATTCTGAATTGTGTTTTTTTCTTAGTATTGTACCAATGGTTAAGATTTACAACATCCATTTTTTAGTTTCTGGTTTTTGGTTTAATTCGTGACCTTGCTTTTGGTCTAGTATGTTGTCTTGCATTAGCTTTATTTTGTTTTATCCTTTTGAATGTATAAAAAAAAGCAAATAAGATTTTTTTTTCATCCCTTATTCTGAAATTGTTTTTCTAGTTTTCTGCCTAACTCATTTTAGTCATATCTTATTTTGTCTTTACCAATTTAGGCTGCATCTTTCTTGAATAAATTTAATGCATCATACCTAGCATCATGTTCCATTTCCACTTTGTTTCCATTATTGAACTGCATCAATCAGCACCATTATTACTCTTTCATATAATTCTTCCATGTAGGTTATTTTATTCCATTCAATACCTAGAATGTCATATTTCATTCTCTTGCATTTGTTTTTAAAAATTTAGGCCTTCTTTGACATTTTTTAAATTCTTTCCTCATTTCTCATGCATCATTTAGAATTAGTTTTCGTTAGATACATGCATTTGCATTATTAGTTAGTTTTTTCCTTTTTAAATTTCATTTCATTAATTTTCCACTTAGTTAATAGTTAGTAAATATTAGGATTTACTCTACATTCCGAAACTTAATAAGAACGAATTTTTTGGATTCTCGAGGTGTTTGCTTTACTACATTAGAGGGGAAGCTTACTTTTTATTGGCTTTGATGTGATTAGAAGTGATTCAATAGACCTCGTGAGAGGATTGCCTAAAGTATCACTCAACGATATAATCTTTTGTAATGCTTGTATGAGAGGAAAATAGGTCAAAGAATCTTTTAAAAGTAAAAACATTGTTTCTATAGAAAGAGCTCTTAAGCTACTTCATATGGATCTATTTGAACCTACAAGGGCAGCGTCTATGAGCGATAAATGCTATGGACTTATGGTAGTAGACAACTTTTCTAGATAACATGGGTTTTATTCTTAGTTCTTAAGGATGAAGAATTTGAGGATTTTTGTAAACTCTCCAAGAAAATAGAAAATGAAAAAGGTTGTCAGATTATTTTAATAAGAAGTGATCATTGAGGAGAATTTGCAAGTGAACTATTTCAAATATTTTGCAAAAACTTACGCATCAAAAAAAATTTTGAACTCCAAGACACCACAACAAAATGGAGTCCTTGAGAGAAAGAACAAATCTTTACAAAAAATAACCAAATCTATGCTATATTCATAAACACTTCTGGGCTGAAGCAATCAAAACAACTTGCTATATTCATAATAGAGTTTATATAAAACCTGTTAAGACAAGATCTTCTACAAGACTGAATTGTCAAAACATCCTCATATGTTTTAAAGTTTAACAAATAGTAATAAACGAAATGACCATGTGACAAAGTGTTATCTTTGGAAAAGTAATATAGTTAAAAGACAAGCGATTTATGAACAAGCTTTGTGAAATCTAAATACCTTGAGAAAAGCTTTAGCAAACACTCTAATACATGAATAGACGCACTACCTAAATGTTTTCCCTACTAAATGCGTCAATGAGAATCTTGCTAAACGCATTGTGCTATACTTTTCTAAACAAAGCTAGACGAGCTCTCACTATGATATATAAAATGATGTTTTTGGTAAGCATGCTAAAAGGAGCAAACATTGTCCAAAAACACTTGGTGAAAGATATCTCACTAAACGCACTCTTGAATCAAGCAAGTACTAAACAAGACATTGTTAGGAAAAGCCTTTCATAGGCTATCCGTTTGACTTAGGTTTTTTTTGTGTTTTCTACAATCCTAAGTGTTTTCTACAGTCCTAAGTGTTTTCTATAATCCTAAGTATTTTCTACCTATGGTTTTCATATTCTTGTTTCGTTTAATGTTATTTGGTTAAACTTCAAAACATGAGAGTGTTTAGATATATAAACGATTTTGTCTTAACAAAGGAACTTGAAAAGAATATAAAGCCTAGTATAGCACATTGTTTGATAGAGAAGTACCATTCAAACGATAAAGTCATTGGTGAAATCAAAGAGAATGTCAAGATGAGGTCCTTGTATAGAAAAAGTCAAACTGGTCTCATCTCCCAAGGGGAACGGTCTAATGTGAATGAGGCTTTGGAAAATGAATTTTGGGTAAAAGCCATGCAAGAGGAGGTAGATCAGTTTCAAAAAAATGATGTGTGGACGCTCATAGAGCTACCTTAAGCGAAGAACATCACACTAGTGCAGGAAGGGCTTTAGACGTCAGTTATTTTGGGCTTTTAACGTCACCTCCTGAACCGACGTCTATAAGGGTGACGTTAATGGGACGTCAGTTTTCCGCAGGTGCGACGTCGTTATAGATGTCGGTTAAGTGAAAAGCCTGACGTCTATAAAGACATCAGACATTGCACTAACCGAAGACTAAGGGACTATAAAGACGTCAGACATTGCACTAACCGACGTCTATGGGCACTATAGACGTCGGTCAGTACATTAACCGACGTCTATGAAGTGTTCTTCTGTTTTGGTGCAATTTTTCTTGTGTCGTTGGTTAACGTAGTAGCACCTCCTTCCTTTGCTAGTTTCCTTGTAAGAAAAACTTGCACTTTTTGGATCTCTGATGACATTTCAACCTGAAGTCGAACCTGGGTCCTTGCATAGTGTCATTCCCACCGATAATGAAAAAGAATACGGTGAGAATACGGCTATTCTCACCGTATTCTTTTTCATTGGCAGTGGGAATGACACTATGCAAGGACCCAGGTTCGACTTCAGGTTGAAATGACATTAGAGATCCAAAAAACGCAAGTTTTTCTTACGAGGAAACTAGCAAAGGGAGAAGGTGCACTGCGCTCCCAAAGACACAAGAAAAACCGAACAAAAACACAACGAAAACTCATTTTAATTGGTTCAAATGAAAGATAATACATCAAAGATTACTTTAAATGTTGTAAAAACAACTTTAAATGGTTCACGGGACATCAAACGTACCTGAAAATGTAGTGAAGTGGAGAGAAAAGGCGAAGAAGACGATCAAAGGGATGGTTTGCAAACTGCCGGTTCACACCATTTAACAAGAAATTAGACGCCAGTTGCCAAAAAATCGACGTTTATAATCGTTTAGACGTCGGGCTCCCCACTAATATGACATCCATTCCATTTAAAAATTAATATTTTTGTTATATATAGACGTCGGCTTGGCGGGACGAGACATGTAGTTGGTGGAAACAAATGACTTTTCACATACCTGCACAGACTATAAACGTCGGGGTATGAGGGGGTCAGACGTCTATAATCGCATTTAGACGGCAGGTGGCGGGGGTCAATCGTCTAGATGGCAGAAAAAATTAAATTTTCACCTACCTGTGAGACATATAAACGTCGGTAGACGGGATCCGACGTCTAGATGGCACAAAAAATTAAATTTTCACCTACCTGTCAGACTATAGACATCGAGTAGGCGGGCCACAAACGTCTATATGACAGAAAGAAATGACTTTTCACTTACCTGTCAAACATATAGACGTCAGTATCTAGTGACACCGATGTTTATCGACGTTTATAGTATTATAGACACCGGGCCCCAGCCTAGCAGACGTCGATAAGCTTCACTTATTTTCGCAATTGCCATCGGTCAATAATTTACGTCGCTTCCCCTTCTAACTGACGTCTAATGGGTGACGTTGTAAGCCGATTCTGCACTAGTGTCATTACCATGAAATGGGTCTTTCACAACAAGCTAGATAAAGATGGGAAGGTAACATGAAACAAGGAAAGACTTGTAGCAAAAGATTACTCTCAGTGGGAAGGTCTTGATTACAACAAAAGTTATGCTCCTGTTGCAAGGTTAGAAGCAAGTAGAATATTATTGACTTTTGCAACATTTTGTAAAATTAAACTTTATTAAATGGACTTAAAAAGTGAATTCTTACATGATTAAATCAAAGAAGAAGTGTATGTAGAACAACCTCTCAGTTTTCACTATTCAACCAATCCTAATCATGTTTTCAAACTTAACAAAGCTTTATATGGATTGAAACAAGCTCTTACAGCTTGGTATGAACATCTTGTAGGAATTGGTATCGCGCAACATAATGTTTAAAAGCGTGTTCGGACATAAAATCAAGAGGGGAGGGGTGATTTGGTTCTAAAATTTTCATTTTCCCTTTTAAAACATTTTCTTCGAACAAAGTAAAGAGAAGAAAGGATAGAGAAAATTACACAGATGATTTTTATACTGGTTCGAATCAAAAGATTCTACATCCAGTTTTTAATCCCTTTAAAATAAGTTATTAACCTTTCACTAAAATTGGTTTAACAATACAATATAAGTAATGAACAAAGTGAAGTAGAAAGCACCTTTCTTAACGGATATGAGATGACGACATAACCTTCCTTCGACACACGATGGAATGAACAACAACTTGGAACAACTTGTTAGAGAATCACTTCCACCTTAAACACACTAAGATAAGCTTCTCCTTCTTCAAGCACTTGATCAAGAAACATTTAAACCCTTAGAGCTTCCTTAGAACCAATTTTTTACTATGTAATAGTTTAGGTAACCTTGTCAAGGTTATGTAGACTTTTATTTATAGGCCAGGGGTCAGAAACTGAAAAGCCATCTCCTAACTGCCAGTAATAATCGATTACCAAAAGTGATAATCGGTTGTTTTTTGCCGTTATAAGGTGTTGAAAAAAGTGATAACCGATTATCCTTAGGTAATAATTTGTTATTGTCGAGTCTTGAAAAATTATAGCTTTCGGTGATAATCGATTATCATTAGTGATAATTGATTATTGTTGAATTGAAGTCTTTTTTTAATTCTACTTATGATAATTGATTATCCCCTGTGGTAATCGATTATTGACCTGGAATAGCCTTTCCCAATTTGCGAGAACTTGCTCTTATTCTTTCTAATGCTACTTGCCATTCTTCATGCTAAGTCTCCCTCTTGAAAAGCTCTTGGCCGAAGCTTAGAGTTGTATTATTGTGAAATTCTTTGCTTAGTGGCCACCTCCCTAATTTGAGCCCTCTTTCGCTTTTCCGCCGTTAGGTCCAAGCTAGCAGTAAAAAATCCTTGGTTAAATTCCTTCTTGTATTGTTGTCGGTGCAACGAAGGTTCCCCAATTTTGACCATAATCATTGCATTGGAGCCATACACAAGACTGAAAGGAGTCTCTTTGGTGGTTGACTGTGTGATGCAATGGTATGTTCATAACACTTCTAATAACTCTTCAGGCCATTTTTTCTTTGTTGAATCCAATATTTGCTTTAATTATACTAGAATCACCTTATTGGCGGCCTCAACCTAGTTGTTACATTATAGATGTTCTACCAAGCTCATAACATGCCTTACAAATAGACCTGTGTAGAATTTTGCCAATTCTTTGTCCACAAACATCTTATCGTTGTTTGTGATAATGGTGTGTGGTACTTTGTACCAGTGTAGAATATTCTTCTAGACAAATTACCGAACTTTAGCTGTCGTTATTGTGGCCAGAGGCTCGGCTTCAATCCACTTAGTAAAGTAGTCAATACCAACTAGAAGAAACTTGACTTTCTCTTTTCTTGGAGCAAAGTGTCCAAGTATATTCATCCCCTGCTTTGCAAAAGGCCATGAGGAAATGATGTTGTGAAGTTCTTCTTGTCGGCTATAAACCAAACTCTCATGCTTCTGGCAAGGTTTGCACCATCGAACAAAGGACACATAGTTTGCCTCCACCGTTGGCCAAAAGTAATTGACTCTAAGTATCTGGATCGTCATGGCCTTAGCCCTTGAATGGTATCCATATATTCCTTCATTCGTTTTCTGTATTATGTAGTCGACCTGCTCAAGTGTCACACATTTCAACAAAGGTCGACTATATCCTCTCCTGTACAATTCTTCCTCCAACCTCGTGTATCCGGCCGCCTTCCTTACCTAATCTTTACCTTTCCTTTCCAAGACGTCTTCGCTCTATCTATCACCATGCAATCCTTGATTATTTCCGTGGAAGGGGACGTCATCACTTGTTGTAACAAAGACTTGTACCTTTCCTTCTTTTTAGTGCTTGCTAATTTTGACATGGCATTGACCCTTAAGGAATGTGTTCCATCATTACCTACGCAAAAGTTGCCATCATATTAGCGACTAAGTGGTAATACTACAACAACAACCTGTCTTTTACTTGACACTCTCCCATCAAATGTCCCACTCACGAGTGGAAAAAATGCTTTCTATGACGACTTATTATGACAGGTGAAATCTACCTATCATAATAAGTTGACTGATGGAATTTTTGTAATAAACGAAATGGTTATTATGACGTACTTTGAAAGGCTTGTCATAATAGGTAGGTGCGATGTCACTTTTTTAATAAAGCTCAAAATGTATTATGACAGGTCCAAGAGAACCTGTCATAATAGGCCTTATTATGATTATTGATTAATAATCTATTATAATAGTTTGAATGTTGTGGCATTTTTGTAATAAAATTCAAAACCTAGGAAAAGCGGCATTGACCTTTAATGGTCTAAAGAAAACAAAAGATGGTTGGGTGTTCAAGGATGTTGACGAAACTCCTTCTACCTTCACTCCACACACTGAGTTTGAAAGATTTGTTGTAGATCAATTTCGAAGGCTTTCAAAAAGAATTTCAATAATTCAAAAATCTTTGATCATGATTCACAACAAATTAGATGAAGAAAATTTAGTTGAAACCTCAACAAGTGAATCTGATGATGAAGACGACACAACAGAAGATGAGTCTATGGAGACATCTGACTCAGATTAGGAAGATTAGTTTATTTTTATAAAATTAATGTAATATTTTAATATATTTTATTATATTTTTCTATGTTTGAACAATGTTTGAAATTTTAGTATATACTTTTCGTGCTTATATTTTCATATTTTTCGTATATTTGGTGTTATTATGCTTTTTTTTATGTTTTTGTTTGGTTTAAACCCTAGGTTGGCATTGTGCATTAAATTCAATGTGATCCATGTGGAATAATAATATTGATGGTAGCCAATGTTTTATGTTCGTGTTCGTCTTGAAGAAGAAAGGGTTCTTGAAGCACTATGCAGCTGAGGAAATGTCTCGTTCATCTTCGTCTTGCAAGTGTTTGGGTTTGGACTTCCAACACAGTAGTGCCAGTGTTAGGAGGTTGGGTGTAAAATCCACTTGCTTCTGTGGTCACATTGCAGTTTTACGCATTGCGAGAACCCTTAAAAATAAGGGCAAAAAATTCTGGGGTTGCCCTGACTTCAAGGTAGTTTAATATAAGCATAAATGTTTGTTTATTTTTGTGGGTTTTGACAAGAGAGTGTGCCTATTGTCATTCAACAGGGTGGGGGTGAAGATTTCGTTGGCTGCAACTTCTTTCACTGGTGTAGTGAAGAAGCAATAGAAGAAGGGAATGTGCTGTATGGAGAAGAAAGAAGTAGAAGTGGAAGAAATGTACAAGCAAGTGGAAGTTTGATGATGATGGAACAAAGTGTGATGAAGATGGAAGAAGCTGATGATGAAAAGATGAAAATAGCTTGTTTAGAGAAAAGTGTTGTTATGTTGGAAAAGTGGTTGATGGTGTTACAAGGGATGGTCTTTGTTATATGTGTTTTTAATGTAATTGTAATGTGTATGTTGATGAAACTTGGTTGATCTCTCCATACAAGTTGTTGTATTGTAATTTGGTAATGTTAAAGTGTGTTTTATTTATAAAGCTGAGTGATTAGTGTTTAAAACTGTGTCATTTGATTTCTATACTTGAAATGAGAGGTTTTTTGAAATCCTTGAATTTTTTTACATCAAACTCTACAAATAAATGACGTTTTAAAAGGGGTGAAAACCAAGGAATCCAAAGAAATTAATGTTAACTTTTTATTTTGGTTTTCACCCTAAGAAATCAAATAGCTCCGAAATCTAACGGTAGAAAACAACTCCAAAACTTAGGCTTGAATGCGGAACTTTGCAATTGAAGTCAGCAAATTCCAATTTAAAGAACAAACATGTTTCGAAATCTAGAGAAAGAAAAGTGCTCAGGAGATAAAAAAACATGAATCCAATTATGTTCAATACATAAACAGGATGAATGGAATAATAAGAAAAGCACATGTATATTTATAGATTAAACAATGTCGTCACACTTCCATAGAATCGTCGTGCAATATCATTTCATCATGAAAAAAGAAGTACATCGAGTAATTATACTATTAATTTTCACAGTCCACCATCTAGTATGAACGTTGAATATTACCAAAGTTCGACGTTCAAACATCATTCAGAGACAAAGTAAAAAATGTCTTTGGATACTGATATGACCTCCCTGCTACTGATATGACCTCCTTGCAGACGAAAAATACGTCGAAGATCTATGAGCCTTTACCTTAAAGTGAGAGTTTAATAGAAAAAAAGTAAAATATAAAAAAATTGGAGTGACAATTGGTATCTTGATGAAGTTGAAACGTCAAAGTGCAATATAATTCGACGTAATATTGGTGCTTTGGTAAAGACACACAATTAATTTTCACAGTCCACATCTAGTATGAACGTCAAATATTTTCCAAATTCGACGTTCAAACATCATTGAGAGAAAAAGTAAAAAATCTATTTGGATACTGATATGACCTTCTTGTTACTGATATGACCTCCTTGCTGACATAAATTCGTTGAAGAACTAGGAGTCTTGACATTAAAGTTCGGGTTGAAAAGAAAAAAAATAAAAATAAAAAAATTTGGAGCGACCTTTGGCTTCTTGATGAAGAAGAAAATGTCGTAGACACGTAGAATTCGACGTAATATTGGTGCTCTGCTAAAAGCACACAATTAATGGTGTCAACCACTCATATGCCCGTCACGTCAACGCTGCCAATTATAGATGACGTACATCGTGTAATAATGCTTAGTAACTTACTAACACCATCTCGTATGGATGTCGAAGCCCTGCCGAGTTTGACGTTCATACATCAATCATAGAAAAATTAATATATTTTGTTTGATTCATACAATAACAAATTGACTACCCGCCCCTAAGAAATTGTGTACTTTTCAATTATCGAGGTGAAATTTTGAGGATTGAAGTTAAAAAGTTTGATGTGGCCTCTGTATTTGTATAATTCCACTTTAAATTTTGCTAAGTTAATATAATCGATTCTAAATAATAAAGAATCGATTCAAAGCGTTATAAATTAATAAATGCAAATTAGCTTTTAATGATTATTTATGGTGACAACGTGGCTGGTTATTGATCACATGTTTGTTAAAATATTAAAAAGCATGGAAATAATGCATGAGAGAGTTCAAATTTGTTTTTCTAATAATGTTAATCATAGTATTTTATTGATATCATAATCATTTATATTAATAACTTATTATAACTATTAAATTTTTCAAAGTAATTTATTTGAATGTGACCAAATTTTTGTTATAAGAGTTCGTTTCAATTTTTATCTTCGTTGTGGACTTTTTATATTTGACTTTTTATAACCACTTATGTAGTTGCTAGTAATTGGTCTGTTTCAAATATACAGATCAATAAAATAGTGATACATTGTATATTGTCAAAAAGTTATTAACATATCATGGTTCTTAACAAAATTTTGGTTGTGGTCGAATTCTTCCTAATTTCAATCATAACCTGGCTTGGCCATCTTGACTATTTGCTTGGACTGGAGGTTGATAAGAAAGAGATGGAGACGCCACAATCTAGCAGGTTGATAAGTAACAAAAGAATCGCAAATAAGATGTTAATCTTTATAAGAATCAGAGTTCTATATATATTTGGTGCCCTACATACAGGTATAAATGTTAAAGGCACCTAAAAAACCCTAAAAGAAAGTCCATTAACATTCAGTCGACCTTCAACTTAAACTTATGTTAGTCTGTCTTGACCCTTAGTCTGAATCACCATCCCAACATTCATTTATAGGGTCAATGAGTCTCGACCGTTAATCAAACTTAACCTGCCTCAATCTTCGACCCAACCCATTTTGTCTTAATTTTTGGCCGAGATCGGTCTGTCTTGACCTTTAACTCAGGACGAGTCTAGTACATCAATAAAACCTGACTATTCTTGATACATACTGTCTCTTCTCGATCTTTAGCTTGGTTTAATGCATCTCAGTTTTTAACTTGTCTCAATCTTTTCTACTAACTAACCTATCTCAATTTTTGTAAACAATAATTTATCTTAACCTTCAGTTTATCACTCAACTTCTTTTTTGAAATTTAAAGTATTATTTTTTAAAAATCAATTAAAGTCTTTTAGTATAATCATACCTATCTTTTAGTTCGGATTTAAAAAAACATTCATTTCACATAACTTTTAACAATATAATAATATAATAATATTTATTATGATTATAATTATTGTGATATATAACTAAAACTCAATTCTCATAAATTATTATTATTATTATTATGAAATTAAAATAATATTTTAAAGAAATAAATTTATATTCTCTCTAAATTTCACCGACAAATCTTTCTTATATTTTATAATATGTAAATATTACAAGATAAATTTACACAAATTCATAAAATAAAAATTTAAAAAAAAATATGTAAATCTTATCTTAAAATATAATGGTAACGGGAGGTTATGGATGGTTTAAATGAAAAAAGGAAACAAAAGGGCAGGGGTAACGGGAGGTTATGGGCGGTTTAAATGAAAAAAAGGAAACAAAAGGGCAGGAGGCTGAACAAGAAAACTTCGAATGTCCAAAATATTCGACGTATAACATGTGTTTTTTTGTTAATTTATACGTCAAAGCCCAGTAGAATTTGACGTATTGTTTGTATTTTTAAACCAGAGAAGTTGAGAAAGACGTTCCGAGAATTCTATTCAGACATGGCTTCTTCATCATCATCATCAAGAAGAAAAGAGAACGTTGCCCTCTATGTTTGGAGGAGATCGAAGTTAAAAAGTTTGATGTGCCCTCTATATTCATATAATTCTACTTTCAATTTTTCTACATTAATATAATCGATTCTAAGTAATAAAGAATCGACCCAACCCATTCTGTGTATATTTTTGGCCTAGATGTCTCGACCTTTAATTCAGGTTGAGTCTTGTACTTCGATACAACCTCACTATTCTCCATACACGTTGTCTCTTCTCGATCTTTGGTTATTGGTTTGATCCATCTCAATTGTTAACTTGTTTCAATTTTTTTCCTATCTCAATAATCTGTCTTAACCTTGGCTTTATCATTTAACTTAATTATTACTGAAATTTAAAGTATTATTTTTTAAAAATCAATTAAGGTCTTTTAGCATAATCATACATATCTATATCTTAAAATTTAAAAATTTAAGACTTGATTAATGTTTTATAATACCTAACTTAATCATAAAACTTTTAAAGGAGAGGAAATAAATATAATGTATGAGAATGTCATTGAATCTAATAAAAAAAATTCATTTACGGTGTTAGAATTGGAAGAATATTAATTGTTAGAATTGCGTAGCAAAATAATCACGTTTCGACAAAGTCAAGAGGGAGGAATTAGTTTCTTAATAAAAACTATGCTTTTAAATTTTTTTCGTTTTTTAAAATCTGACTTAGTGATAAAATTGATTCCTTTAAGATAACTTAAGATAAATAAACAGAATAGGGAAAAAGATATTAACTCAAACACTAAAAATAAACCAAACATACAATCATAGAAGAAAGAGTTTAAGGTTTATAAAACACCTTTTTTGAAACCACAAGAGATGAAAACTACCTCTTTTGAAGCCATAAAAAATTTTATACTGGTTCATATTAAAAGACAATATGTACGTCTAATTTTTAATCTCTCTAAAGACGGATCAACTCAAACACTATAAGTAAACCAAAACTACAATCATAAAAGAAAGATTTTAAGGTTTATAGAACATCTCTCTTGAAGCTACAAGAGATGAAAGACACTTTCCTTGAAATACACAAGGATTGAACATCTTCTTTGAATCCCACAAAGGATTAGGACACCTCTCTTGAGTCACACAAGAGATGAAGAAAGACCTTCCTTGAATGCATAAGGAATTACCACCTCATTTGAATAACACAAAAGATTAATTAACAACTTCACCTAGAAACAACAATAGTTAATCATTCAAGATCACCCTTGAGGAAACCTCACACTAGGTTTTCAATGTTTTCCCATTTTATAGAAGAAAACACGATTTGGAAAAAAATCATTTCAAAATTAGGTTAGAATGAAAAACCATGTCACAACTACTACTAGTAATCAGGGAGGAATTGGGAAATTGTTGTCAACCTTCCTATTAATCTCTTAACCTCTTTCAAATTCTTTGGGATGCTCATATCAATTATTGCTTGAAACTTCTTGAGATTGGCCTCAGTTCCCTAATGCTTTAATATGAACACCAGGAACTTCCCTTTGTCCACCCCAAAAATACACTTCTCCAGGTTCAACCTCAGGTTGTAGGATCTCAAGGTTGAGAAAACCTCTTTCAAGTCTTACGAGTGCTACCTAGTGGTAGGAGACTTCACCAATATATCATCAACATAAACCTCTATGCTCTTGCCTAACTAGTTCTTAAACACTTTATCTATCAACCTTTGATAAGTGGCCCCGACGTTCTTGAGGTCGAAGGGCATTACTTCATAGAAGTAGTTGGCTTCTTCTGTTAGGAAGATTATCTTCGGCTTGTCATTCTTAGCCATGGGTATTTGGTTATACCAAAAATAAGCATCCAGGAAGTTCACAATGTTCTGACCAACAGCTCCATCCATTAACTAGTCTATGCTTGAGAAATGGTAAGCATCTTTAACACATGCCTTATTGAGATCTCAGTAGTTAACACATATTCTTCACTTGTTGTTTGACTTCTTTACCAACCCAATGTTTTCCAACCAGGTGTTGTACCTTGCCTCCTTGATGAACCCTGCTTTGAGGAGCTTCCCAACTCCCATCCTTGTGACTTGCCAACTTTCTTCACTCAGCTTCCTTTTCTTCTGGGATACCTTCAATGAACGTAGATAGCCAACAAGAGGCCACCCTCAAGTCTACCCTAGGAAGGTCCATTGTTTTCCAAGCAAACAAATTTGCATTATCTCTCAAGGCTTCCCCTATCATTGCTTCATCCTCTCCAACTATGGCTACCCCCACCTTTAGTTCTTGGTCCTTTGTTAGGGGAAAACGCTTGGTTTCTCCTACTGGTTCTATCCTATCATCGCTCCCTACCTTGGGGTCAAGGTGCTGACTCCGCTCGTTCAACAATATTAGCACTAAATGGAGGATTTGAGAGGCGTAGGCTCACAATATAACACTTCATTGTCGTCTTCTGATCCCCATGCATTATGTTGATGTCCCTAGAGGCCAAGGGCAGCCTCATCGCTGGATGCAACATGGATACTATAGCTCCTAACATATTCAACGATGGTCGCTCCAACAAGATGTTGTATGAAGGTCAATGTATAAAGGTCAATGTACCCCCTGGCAGAGTACCTCTACCTAGAGAAGTATTACGCTGGCTCATCATAAGGCCTGAGTATATCTCCAACTATTTAAACGTCTTCCAATAAAGGATATTTACTAAACTCCCCTGATCCACTAGCACGTTGCAGATAGCAAAGTTCTCAACTTTCACTGTTATGACCATCGAGTTGTCCTGGTTCAAATCAACCCCTTGGAAATCATCATTTGTAAATGTAATTAGTGGCATCCTCTTCCTTTTGTGGGTTTGAGTTACAACATTTAAAGTTTGGACTGCTCTTAAATGACTCTTCCTGGTAGAGGATGATGCCTTACCCCTTGCGAAACCTCTTGAGATCGTGTTGATGTGCCCCTCAAGGGGGCCTTTTCATTACCTTCTCCCCTGTTTTCATCCCTTCTTGTCGGTTCTTCTCTCCTTCTTTCTTTCTCTCCGCTTCTTTCCTCTTCCCTACGATCCTTCCTCCAGTCATTATTTTACAAATACAACCTTTTTTTCAGAAATAAGCAACACACACCATTTTTTCTTCGCTATACACTAACAAATCAGACTCAACTAGATCATGCTATGTGACAATTCTAATTCTAAAGATTTTTCCAACCTCGACATTGATCCTTGCACTCATCATTCATCCAATGAAACTATGCCACGTCATCATCTTCTTCACCAAACCATCCATCCTCATAAACCTTAGCCACCACCCTCTTTGTGTCGCCACCGTCAACCTCCATGGCCAATGTTCACATGGCCACCACGAGACCAACTTTTCACCATCAACCTCGCCGGAGTCCACCCTAACTTGAAAGTGAAAACCAAACCCAGAAAAATCCAAGAAACCCAAATTGCAAAATGCAATAGAACCTTCATCCCCCTTCTCCTTCAATATTCTCCATTAAACCACTCACGCCACCACTCAATCTCCTCCATCACGAACCCTAATCATAAAAAACAACTTTTAATTTGTGCATGCAGAACGCGAACCCTAAAACCCCAATCAAACCTTATATGGCCACGAACCCTAAATCTTGTTCAAGCTCCTTGTGCCACATTAAAACCTCCTTTCCAATGGCACCATGATAATAGTTCAAAAATCATTATTTTTATACTTAAATTTGACATTAAACACATCCTTTATGATTTAGAAACTAGCCTGAAATCATGCATTTTGCTTAAGATAGAGAATAATAGAGTCAAAAATAGTTTTCTTGGTTTTATGCTTGGTTTTCCTTGATTTGGTAGGAATAAACATGAATTGGATGCCGAAATTTTAAGTAGTAAGGAGTTGAACTCAGAATAAGTGGAATAAAGGCACAAAAGAAGACTCGCAACCACCGCTCAGCGCCAACTTCACCGCTGAGCGTTGGTCTTGACGATGAATCCACTCGACAACGCTTAAGCTCTAATGCTGAGGGGAAAATTTAAGTGTCGCAATCATCGCTGAGCGCAAATTCACCACTGAGCGCCAGGCTCTTCAGAGAGTTCACTGCTTCTCGCCTACGCTTCAAAGCTGAGCGTTCTTCTGAAGAAGTCGCACCTATCACTGAGCGGTAATCCAACGTTGAGCACTTGGGCCAGTTTCTACTAATTTTTATGAACTATATATTCATTTGCACGACCCAGAGAGGGTATCTTTTGGCAGAAGGAGACGCAAAAACACTCTCTTCACCCCTCGGAGGCGGAATTCGGATGTGAAGCTCCAATCTACAAATTCTAGGGTTTTATCTTTCATTCTTTTCATTATTTTCATCTAGTTTCACCATGACTATAGTGAACTAAACCTCTATTGTTGTTGGGAAAATGATGTAATCCTTTGAAACTCTCATGTATTGAATTGATTTGTTAATCTATATGCTTTACTTCATTAATTGTTATAGTTTTTCCTCTATTCTCTATTCATGCTTTGTTTAACTCATTCAATAGCGTGATCTTTGATTTTGTCGATATGGACACATACATGAATATCTAGACATGGGGGAATTCTCTCGAGAGCAATATTACCTAGACATAGGGATATGAGGACTAATTGCCTTTAAGCTTCTGTGCGAATGTAATGCATGATCAATTGCTAGGGAGACAAGACATTGTAAACTAGTAATTAGGAGTAGGCTCTCTTCACCGAGACATCGGATTTAGGTTAAATTAGAAAGTGACATTAACATTAATGAAGGAGTATAATTCGTAAATACATGAGAGTGGATAGGAAAATGTCGGAAACCCCAAAAACATAATTTATCCATATATCTTTCACCTGCGTATTTTCAAGGTCAATTGATCAACCTTTGCATGCATGTTTATTTTCTGTTTTGCATTCTAAAACCCAAATTTTGTTTCTCAAGTCTTAAACAATCAACAAATCACATGACAGTCTAGGCCAATGAGTCTTTAGGGAAAACGATACTTGGTCTTACCATTTTCATTACTTGATACGATTTGATACACTTGTCGGAGTCTTAACAAGTTTTTGTCACCGTTGTCGGTGACTCGTAGTTTAACTATTATATTCATGTCATTATTGATTAACTTTGACTTGATTTTTATTTTGTTTTATTTTTGTTTTGTTATAAAAAATGATCTTTAGGGTTTTGTTTCTTGTGTATGTAGGATACAATTCGTACTAGGAGCAAGAAAAATCAAGAACCTCTTTTTGAAGGCTTAAGTGAAAGTAGAAGGAGAAGGAAGGTACGAACAACCACAGAATTATTTCCTTTTTTGGAGACACTTTTACAACCTTCACCACAAGAATCTGACCAGAGCACGAAAGAGATGGCAAAGGAGAATACTAGAAGACATATTCTAGCGGATCACACCACTGTTGTTGGTCCTCATCACTTTAATAGCATTGCAAGGCCGAGGGTCAATGCACTAAACATGGACGTGAAACCGACATTGATACAATTGGTGAAGAAAAATTAATTCAATGGACTGTCTCATGAAAGTCCATATGAACATCTGACCACATTCAATGAAATTTGCAACACTGTGAAGATCAATGGTGTGCCGGATGAGGCGATAAAACTTAGCTTGTTTCCTTTCTCATTGGGAGGCAATGCTAAGCTATGGTTGAACTCATTCTCGAAGGATAGCTTTACTGATTGGGAGGCTGTGGTATCCAAATTCCTGAACAAGTACTTCCCACAGTCTAAAATCAACAAAGGTAAACAAGAAATTTCTTCTTTCAGACAAGGCATGGAAGAAACCCTATGCCAAACATGGGATAAATATAAAAGTTTGCTAAGGAAGACACCCATGCACGGTTTTGATGACGTCTCAGTAGTCCTATTGTTCGTTGGAGGTCTTGGTTCTCAAACAAAGCTTATGCTAGATGCCTCAGTTGGAGGTAATATCAAGTGCAAGACTGCAGAGGAGGCTTATGAGTTGATAGAAAATATGGCTGTTAATGATAATGAGACTCATAATGAAAGAGGAGCTCTACTTCAACAAAAAGGGAGTTCTTTAATTACCAACTCAAGATGCCTTGCTTGCATAGAACAAGCTCATAACTCAACAGCTGGAGAATTTAACAAAGACACTCGCTCAGTTGCCTAAGAAGCTGAAGAACGTTTCATAGGTGCAACAGTAACTCTGTGAGCGATGTGGTGGTGACCATATCAATGGTCAATGTGCTTATCCATAGGATGCCAAGGAAGAAGTCAACTACATGGGCAATCAATTCTAATTCCGCCAAGGTAATTTCATCCAAGGGTGGAAACCTCACCCAAGCATGGGTCAAGGTCAGAGTGGACAATCTGGACAAGCAGGAGGCCAATTCAATAGACCACAACAACCATCACCACTATGGCAACAATTATCTGTTTTGAATGACAAAACTAATAGGTTGGAAGAGATGTTCCAGCAATTTTTAAAGGCGCATGACTCCACCATGAAGAGCAATGATGCTACCTTCAGAAATTTGGAGTTGCAGATTGGCCAAATAGCTAAGAGGTTAGAGGACAAAGCATACAATCAATTTGGGGCTAATACTGAGGTTAACCCTAAGGAAGATTGTAAGGCCATAGTGAGTGTTGTTGAGGAGAGAGTGGAAAAGGAAAAAGAAAGTGTTGAGTTAGAGATGAGAGAAGAAAAAGAAGAGAAAATATGTGAGGGAGAGATGGAAAAAGAAGAAGAGAAGAGGGGAGAGAAAAAAATTGCAAAAAATGAGAAAATTCTTCCTTACCCAAAGGGGTATGAGAAAGTAGAGAGAAAATGTGAGCATTTTAGAGAAATCTTCAATCAATTGGAGATTACTATACCATTGACTGAAGCATTGCAGCAAATTCCTACCTATACAAGGCGTATAAAGCAATACCTCGGAGAAAAGATATATCTAGATGAGGAAGCTACTGATGAACAGGGAAGTTGCAGTGTCTCTTTGAAGAGAGAACATCCTCCAAAAGTGAAGGATACAGGAAGTTTTACAATTCCTTGCACCATTGGGAGTGTGAAGATAGGGAAAGCCCAACTTGATTTAGGGTCAAGCATTAATTTGATGCCCCTATCTATGCTTAAGAAGATTGGTGGTCCTAGATTGAAGCCAACAAAAATTTCTTTGCTAATGGTGGATGGATCATCTACAAAACCTTACGGTATGGTGGAGGACATTGTGGTTCGAATGGAAATACTTGAATTCCTTGTTAACTTTGTGTTGATAGAGATGAAGGAGGATGACAAGGTTCCAATCATTCTTGGAAGGCCGTTTATGAAAGCGACTAAAGTAGTCATCAATGTGGATGATGGATTGATAATGATTAAAGACCAAGAAGAGGAGGTGATCTATGATGTCTTCAAAGATAAGCAGATTCAAGAAAAGAAAATTAGTCACAAAGCTTCATGGAAGGATGCACCAGTGGCTAGACATAAATCTGCAAAGTCGGTCAACAAAGGTAAACATTGTGTTTTAATGCAGGTTAAGGAAGAAGATAGAGTTGACAAAGGACGGACGGTTCACTTTGACTTGGAGGATACACAATTCAAACTTGGTACTCCCGTGAGATTCAAGAAAAAGTTGTGGGTTGGAAAGGCTTTAAAGAGAATGAAGTAATAGAAATTGAGGCTCCATATTCTAGGAGAGTTAAAAAGGTGGACCAAAAGAATTGATGAGTTGGTGTGATGAAAGCAAGAGAGACACCAACATTGAAGATGGAACATGAGTTTTACTGGGTCAAGCTAATGACGTTAAAAGAGCGCTTGTTGGGAGGCACCCCAGTGATTTAAAACATTTTCTCTTTAATTTTGTTTATTTAATTTTGGTGATGTAATTTTAAACACTTTTGAGCATTGTTTATTGGGTAGCATCTACTGAGGGATGCTACATGATTAAGTGTCTACTGATGGATACCAGGAAGGTACACCTACTGATGGGTGATGGTAAGGTTTGCACCTACTGATGGGTGCTAGAAAGATTTTGGGTCAGGCTCGTGACGTTAAACAAGCGCTACCTGGGAGGCAACCTATTTTATTGATTTATTTTTGTTTTAGATTCTGTTCTAGTTGCATCATAGGGGTTTGGTTGGATGTTTAAGTGGTATGAGAGACTAATTGCATTGGTTGAGTGAGAGTGTGTGAAGGAGTGGAAAAAAAAAGTGAAATTCGAAAATTTGAGAGGAGAGGTTGAGAGGCATAAAGCATTGACGCTCAGGGCAAGTTAGAAAGTGACTATTGATATTTGATGGTTTGACTATTGATATTTGATGGTTTGACTATTGATTGTCTAAGCATGAAATTTTAGGGCTTGACTATTGATATTTGATGGTTTGACTATTGATATTTGCATGATGAATATTGCTTGATGAATGCTTTGATATTGATGATGTTGAGATTGTGCACTATATGCTGACATACAGGTGGGTGTTCACAAGCTATGTGAACAGATGCATGATGTTGCAATTGTGGTTATGATGCTAAATAGGGTGTTTATTTGGGATATTTGGAATATTGAGTGAGCTTATATGTGAGGTTTTGAGCTCTAGAGTTTTAGTTGTGAATGCTTGCTATTTACTTGAAAGCATGAATGATTTTGCCCAGGTTTCTATGATTGACTGAATGCATGTATGTGTCATATGATCAAGGCCATTTTTTATTAGCCCTTTTTTAGCCAATGCATAAAATTTCGTCCCAATACAAAAGAGCACAATGTGTTCTACCCTTTTTGAACCTAAGCCTTAAACAGTATGTGAAAACCCTTTCGAAAATCTTTACCTTGAGTTAAGTTGAGAATCATTGTGGGGTATTGATAAAGGTTCAAGTTTGGGGTTTTTGGGAAAGTTGAAGAAGAAAAGATAAGCATTGAGCTAAAGTTTTGAGCAAAGCTTGAAAAGGAAAGATAGAAAAGATAGAAAAAAAGAAAGATAAGCTCAATGCAAAAAGGGGGAAAGTTGGGAATAAGAGATTGGTTATAAAAGAGAGTGTGTGCTTGAATGATGAATTGTTGAATGACTCTCTTAACTAAGGGATTTTGTGATCTAGAAAAACCAATTTTTCTTGTTATAAGCCATGAAAAGTCCTTATGATGACATGTGTGTGTAACTATGTTTAGTTGTGGTAAATGAAAGGCAAATTTGTTCTATGTGACATGTGGATAGTAGAGGGAAGGAATGACCTCTTGAAACACCTGTGTGATTGAGTGAAACACTTTATCTAGTGAGGAATGATTCCATGAATTCATGTTGGACATTATGTGATTGTGTGAATACCATGATGAGTTGTTATGATCAAAGCATGTGTGCATCTTGACTGAATTCTTTTTTATGAGCTGACATAAGCAATTACTTGTCTTGAAAGAAAGAGTTTTGTAATGTGTTGAACCATTGTGCTGATTAGTGGATGACTAAGTTTCATCTTGTTTGCTTGAGGACAAGCAAAGTTCTAAGTTTGGGGTTGTGATAACGGTTCAAACACCGTTATTTTTATACTTAAATTTGACACTAAACACACCCTTTATGACTTAGAAACTAGCTTGAAATCATGCATTTTTCTTAAGATAGAGAATAAGAGAGTCAAAGATGGTTTTCTTGGTTTTATGCTTGGTTTTCCTTGATTTAGCAGGAATAAACATTAATTGGATGAAGGAATTTGAAGTAGTAAGGAGCTTAACTCAGATTAAGTGGAAGAAAGGCACAAAAGAAGAGTTGCAACCACCGCTCAACGCCTACTTCACCCCTGAGCGCAACCTTCACCGCTGAGCGCTAGTCTTGAGGATCAATCCATTGGACAACACTTAAGCGCCAACGCTGAGGGGAAAATTTAAGTGTCGCAGTCACCGCTGAGCGCAAATTCACCGATGAGCGTCAACGGTGAGTGTTCTTCTGAAGAAGTCGCACCTACCATTGAGCGGTAATCCAGCGCAGAGCGCCAGTCACTTGGGCTTGAGCCAGTTTCTGCTAATTTTTATGAACTATATATTGATTTGCATGACCCAGTGAGGGTATCTTTTGGTAGAAGGAGACGCAAAAACACTCTCTTCACCCCTCAGAGGCGGATTTTGGATGCGGAAGCTCCAATCTACAAATTCTAGGGTTTTATCTTTCATTCTTTTCATTATTTTCATCTAATTTCACCATGACTATGGTGAACTAAACCTCCATTGTTTTTGGGAAAATGATGTAATGCTTTGAAACTCTCATGTATTGAATTGATTTGTTAATCTATATGTTTTACTTCATTAATTGTTAGATATTTTCCTCTATTCTCTATGCATGCATTGTTTAACTCATTCAATAGCATGATCTTTGATTTTGTCGATATGGACACATACGGGAAAATCTAGACATGGGAGAATTCTCTCGGGAGCAATATTACCTAGACATAGGAATATGAGGACCGATTGCCTTTAAACTGTTGTGCAAATGTAATGCATGATCAATTGCTAGGGAGACAAGACATTATAAACTAGTAATTAGGAGTAGGCTCTCTTCACGGAGACATCGGGTTTAGGGTAAATTAGAAAGTGGCATTAACATTAATGAAGGAGTAGAATTCGTAAATACATAAGAGTGGATAGGATAAAGTCAGAAACCCAACAACAAAATTTATCCATATATCTTTCACCTGCGTATTTTCAAGGTCAATTGATCAACCTTTGCATGCATTTTTATTTTCTGTTTTGCATTCTAAAACCCAAATTTCGTTTCTGAAGTCTTAAATAATCAACAAATCACATGACAGTCTAGGCCAATGAGTCTCTAGGGAAAACGATACTCAGTCTTACCGTTTATATTACTTGATACGATTCGGTACACTTGTCGGAGTCTTAACACACCACCGCAGCACAACCATGGTTTTTTCCATGGAAACCCATTCGCATCTGAATCACGAGCTTCGTCCTCCATAAACTTGCAAATCGAAACCAACAGATTGTGAACCAAGAAGAAATTGTGTTTTGTTGAGCTTGTCACAATCACCATCTCCTTCAAGCCATGAAGTAGTAATTCATGCGAGCCTCCACCAAAAGCAGTGCCTCATGCTCTCGCGGTGCATAAACATCTCCCTTACATAAACCCTAATTTCGGATGAGGATGGCTTTGCCACGTGGCAATTCCTTAGCTGCCCTAATCTGGTTTGGTCAAAAAGTCAAGACCATTATCGGCAGCCCTCATCTGGTCAAATCTGGTCAAACCAGGGGCTAAAGGGAAAATGTTAAATATTTGTTGGACCTTTCTAGGGTTTTGGAGGAAGAGGAAGGGTTGAATTGGAATTTTGGGAAACATCAATTTATTAGATATTGTACAAAATAATTAAATTAATTATATATGGAAATATCAACAGAAAATATCTACCAAATATTCATAAAAATTGATTAAATTTTTTAATAATTGGTAGATATTACTTTATCAGCTAAAAGATTTTATAAACGGAATATTCAGAATCTAAACCCAATCAATTCTTATATAAAAAGACTAAGGGGAAGAAGAGAGACTGATGAATCATTCATTCACTTAGACTCTTCCACTAGGAAGCAATCATCCACCACTCCTCTCACTTTTACTTTGATAATGTATTTCACTCAATTCATGGAGAGCTAAGCTTCTAGGGCTATTCCACTGTAAGTTCATTATGGATTCTGAGGTTAAGTTGAATTAATGTATTTGTTTCTTTTGATTATTGATTTGAGTTATCCTTTTTCTATGTCTTTCATCATTCAACCACGTCAAAAGTAATGGTTTTTACATCATAAGGTGTTTGAATCTACATGCATATTGATCATATGAGTATTACTTTAATCATTACATTATATCTTTTCACTTTTATTTTTAAGCATTGCATTGCATTTACTAACATTTAAGAGTCTACATAAGAGTCAAGTATTTGAAAATCAATTTTTTATTCATTGCGAAACAACTCAAAGTTACTTTAATCATATCTAGTTTGTTAACTACTAACTTGGCAATACTGAACAATACAAGAAAAATAGGTATTACCAACGGTCAAAATCTGTCAAAAACGTAAAAATATTCATCGGTAATGACTCTTTCCTCACAGATTACCAATAGACCAAAATTTGTCAGTAATAACGCAATCAGTAATATTTACTGACGAAATCTTATATTCGTTAATAATTATCGATGTAAAAATTCATCCATAAATTTCGTCGATAAATACCGACAAAAAAATTCGTCGGTAAATACCACAATCTTATTCTTCTTCTTCCTTATCTCTTTTTCTTCTTCTTTGTTTTAGGGTTTCAGTTTTTTTTATTTGTGTTTTTCCTAGCCAACAAAATCAAATCCGCTTACACTTACTGCCTTCCTATTTCTCCCTCACGGCCACACACTTGCAACTTCTTCTCAACCCAACATTTCATCTTTACATCCAACACTTCATCTTCTTCCCAATCAACTATCAGTTGAGAACCCACTAACACATAACCACACACAGAACTCACCAACACATAACTAGACACATTAACAATTCTACGGCTATTACGGGGTGAAACATATCAGGATTCCTTGATCTACCCAAACTGATTTTTGTGTTCGTGACTAGAGCGGAGATGCCATGGTGCTTAGCGGTGGTGACATAGCTTCTAGTCACAAAGGCGATGCATTTGGGCGAAACTAAGAAGCCATGGAAGCTTGAGGTTGTGGCCGTGAAAGGAGATCGAACAAGGTGTTGCGAGTTGTGCCATGGTTGAAGGTGTTGCCATGGTTGGAGGTGTTGCCACGGTTGGAGCTGTTGTAGTTGTGCCAATGTGGTGTTGTGACTATGAGAAATGGAGATAAAGAGAGGGACATTCGTGGTTTTTGAAGAAAAAAGAGATGAAGAGATAAAGCTGGACGAAACATCTAGGTGGGAAATTTCCCATTTTTTTACCGACAGATTTAACGATGGATTTTTTTCGTCAATAAATGAAACATGCATTATTGATGGAAAATCCTTCGGTAAAATTTGTCGGTAACTCAAATTTACCGATGAATTTATTTTCGTTGGTAAAATTTCGTCAGTAATTTCATATATTTTTGAAGTGGAAATTTCCTTGTAAAAATATTAATTTGATAGTTTCAGCGAATTTCTACTTTATTTTTGCTTCGATTTCCAAGATGGCAGTAATGTCAGCTCGCAGAGGTACCAGTTTCAGTAGTAGTCTTTGTTCTTATGGACACCATTTTCTCAACTCCAATTGTCTTCACAATACACTTCTACACACAGTTCTTTGCAAAATATTACTCAGCCCCACGGAGGGCATGAATTGTTCTTTTAGGACCAAATATATCCTTCAAAGACCTCTTTTCCAAAGACCGTCCTCTACACCTTTAGGTAATTATATTATAGTACCTGGTTCTCATCCTCCAATACTCCAAACACTACCACAAGGGGGATCCTATAAAAGGGTCCTGCGATGCTTAAGCCAATAATTTGGTCAAAGCTTTGAAATCAAATCTCAATTAATGCAAAAGTGAAAGTAAATTACCATTGATGTGGTATTTATAATGTTTTTACCTTATTTGACCAAGGATTCAATAAGATGGACCAAACTTTTGTGAGCTTATCAATTCTGAAAATCACTGGCCCAATTATCTAATTATCGAACCCAATTACTTGATTTAGACCCAACAATGAGCTTTAACCATTTAAATAGTCTATGTATTCTCTTAGTTAGAGAGCATTGGTACCAGATATCCAGACTAGAATATCTCATCTTTGATACCCGATATATCAACATGTTTTAATACTATATCTATTATATGAAATGGTCAAAGGTGCATAGGAAAAAAAAATATCAAACAGATAATATTTTATAAGATAAATCTTTTAATTTATAACACAAATGTACTTTTTTTTAAAATAACTAAAAGGACCTAAATATGTATTACGGGGCCACGGGACACTCCTCTCCTACACATCTTACGTCCCGTTTATACAATTTTCAAATTTATTTTTATTTTCAATATAAAACTAATGATTTCAAATTTTCTTTATTTTCCCTAACGGGACAAATCCTTAAAAACATTCATTCTTTACTTTTTGAGACACCATTTTAAATTGTTAGATAAGTTTTTAATTCGTAAATGTTTTATTTTGTTAGTAGTAATCCATTCCACTACAAGAAACAGCCGTACAAAATACATGTGATGATAGACGCTACTTATTTAAAGGTTAGATGTACGTTGTCTAAGCGTACCACGTCTAATACGAACTTTTTTTTAATCTAGATTTGTGTTAATTATATGGATAATGATACTTAAACAACATTTTTTTGACAACATTTGAACATTGTCTACGTGTCATTTTGTGATTGGTTCATGGTATTGTTTATGATTATTATTATTGATTGTGGAGTAATTTTGGACCAATCACATGATGACACGTAGATGATGTTCAAATGTTGTCAAAAAAATGTTGTCTAAGTATCATTATCCTAATTATATATTACTGAATTGGAGTACAATTTATTAAAAGAATACATCAAAATTAATTTAATAAAAGAACAAAACTTATGTAAATATGAGAAAATGAAACAACTATTAAAAAATATTGCAATCAAATAATATTTTTTTCTCCCATTATTTCATTACGGCATGATATTTATATAATTCGTGTGATATTTTCGTGTGGAGCATGATGGTTGAGGCCTCTTCTCGGCTCATTCTGAGCCCAAAATCTAAATTTTATAATTAAGAACAACGTTTGGTTTGTTGAGATTTCCAATATTTAAATAAATGTAAAAAAGTTTTCTCATCTTAAATAAATAATGCACTTTCCAAAGTTGGTATTTTGGTCCGTACAATATTCTGTTTTGGTTACAAAACCTGTGCTTTGAGAAAAAAATTTAAAAATAATCAAATTCTTGGTGTCGTCTAAAACAAAGAATGAAGCTGTTCTGGAAGATATTTAAATATAAAATAATTAGACTTCGAAATAATTGGTAAGAAAAAAACAATTATTTTAAAATTAAATTAATGCATATAAAAATATGATAGGTCAAAGCAATACTGACACAGTGATATAGATAGGGGTACTCACCAGTTCCAAACGCATGTTCCACGATAACAATAATTTTAGTTTTCCTTGTAGTTTTGGATATTATATATATAATATTAACATCTAAAAAAGTAAAAGAGGTCATCATCGCTGGCAAATTCTGACCGTACCACCACCGACACTCAGCCATAAAAATTCTGACCGCTGTTGGGCTAGCTGGTAAGAAAAAACATCTTTAAAATACTCATAATGTCATAAATGAACTCGTATCACATGTGACAAGACAACTCTCAACAAACTACGAATACCAGATCTTAACCATTATTATTAACATTTGTACAAAGTAACATAAGAACTCATTCCAACTTTCAAAAACTACATCAGTGGAATTAATTCAAACCCAAATATTATATAGAAAAAGAAAAAGAAATCCTGAGACTCAAATTAAGACCAGAAATAAAGGACTTTATTATCTGAGCCCGCCCTATTAAATTTTCTCCCTCCTACCGCCTGAAACTTCAGATTTAAACTTATTAATGGACCAGAGTTATATTATATAAGTTCAGTAGTATAATTTAAAATAATAAATTCAAAAAACTCCATTATATTCCTCGCCCTCTTTTGGGGAGAAAAGCATGCCCTACATAAAATACCAACTTAAAATACACTTTCTTTCTTTTAAAATATATATATATATATATATATATATATATATATATATATATATATTTATATAAAGACCAGAAAAAGAAAAAAAAAAGAGCATTTTACAGATTCTCTAAAATCATAAGATAAACCTAATCCTCTTCATCGACAACCATTGACGACGGCAATGACGACAATGAAGAACTCGAGTTTCTGCAAAACACGGCGCCTTCCACGTCGTGAACTTCACTAGCTACAAGAAAGTAACCCAACGAATCCACCAACTCAACCAAATTCTCTTGGCAGAGAAATTCGTCGCTGAAAACCCTCTCCACCTCTCTCCCAAAATCATGGATGAAGACGTGGGTGTTGCCAGCCTTTGCGCTCCGGGCGAGAACCGCCGCCGTGAAGATGGCCGACATCCGCCCGGGAGCCTCGGGAAAGTACCCCCTGGGCCCGTCGACGAGAATGACGTCCCACGCTACTTGATAAATGTGGTTGGGTAGATCGTTGATGGCGAGCTTGCATTCGGAGAATAAGAGGTTTTGGACGGGCCGGCAGTCGGTATGGACCTGGGCACGGGTCTGGGAGAGAAGTTTGGGAAAATCGGAGACTTTAGTGGTGAACTGGACGTCGTAGGCTTCGATGCCGGGATTGGACTGTTCGAACTTAGAGATGGCGTATTCGTTCTCGTCAAGGAAGACAGTGCGTCCGTGGTGGTTGAGTGCGGCCCAGAGGAGAGACTCGTGGGTGAGACCGAAGATGAGGAAGTTGGGACGCGGCTTGAGGAGGAGGGCTTTGGAGAGGGCGGCGAGCTCCGCGGAGGACATGGGCTTGACGGAAACGTTGGAGGCGGCAGCGTAATGGAGGAGGGCTTTGGAGACGGAGGGCGGGAGAGTGGAGAGGGCGGCCGCAGAGGTTGAGGCGGCGGTGGAGGAGATGGTTGTGGTGATGAGGGTGCAGGTGAAGAGTATTGTGGATAAAAGGAGGAAGAAGAAGAAGAGGGAGAGGCGGTAGGATGAGAAGAGTGTTGTGGCGTTGGTTGGTAGAGGGCTTTGTTTGTGAAGGGAAGGGTGGAAGAGTATGAGCTTGGTGTTGTTGGAATTAGTCTTCATTTTGAAGGAGAAGAAGAAGCGAATGTGTCTATGTTTCTTCAGTTGTGGTGGGAGTGAAAACAGACTTGAGTTGAGGAAGGTACATTGAAGATGGGAAGGGACAGAGGAATCGAGGAGTGGATTATGAGGGTCACACGTATCCCCAGACTCCTGCCATAGGTTGTGGGAAATGTAAATGCCTTGGTCCCCTCTCTGTTTAATGTAAACTCTACTAACAATATTTTCAAAATACTAAAGACCTGAAAAAAAAATATGTGAAATAAGATAAGGTAACTTTGAAATGTGATCTGAAAATGAGTTACTGAGACGCATATCCTGCTTAAATGTCACAAAATTAAGCATTATCAACGTGATGGCCGCCGGCAAAGAATGGAATAATAATCGTTAATGTTGGCAACATTTGGCATAATCAGTATCTGTTAAAAATCATACTCACTACCTGACTGCTATGACTTTGATAACTACGAAGTGCCGCAAGTAATGCGACGTTGATGTCATTGACCAAGAACTTCACATTCACATCCCAAATCTCGCGATCCTATCTATAGTTTGAGAGAATTAGGGTAATCCTATTGAGTAGGAAACACACACATTAATAAAGTACAAATCCCCTGATTACGACTTGAATTTTGAATTTGATTATTGTTATTGCGGTAATCAAGGGAGAGCTTTAGCATATTCTCATTAGAGATCTTATACTAAGTTTTTGTTTGTTTTGTTCACGTTTATCCTAGCAACTTTTCTCCAAGCACTGTCCTTTTACTACTGTGTTTGTTTTAGTTCAACTTTAATGGAAGGGTGGTCTTTATTTCTAAGTCACATACTTTCACCTTTTTCCACCGCTTCACCTTTGTTTTCTTCTTACTTTTATTTTGTTTTCTGTTTCAAAGTATCTTACTTTAAATATTCATAATTGAAATTTTCTGTTGAAGGGGTGAATTCAACAGTTTCTATCTTGAAATATCATCACGTATTTGATAGCCAAACTAAGTAATGACACGCTTACTTGTTTACTGGTTCTCTCAACAATTAAATATGTTTTTAATTCTTAAATGTGAAATTAGAATTTTATTTTATTTTAAATTCTAACATTATTCTTATCTGCATAGACTTTTGAACAGGTGGTGAGATCTGTTTTAACGTATATTTATGAGGATTCGAAGGAATTCATTTGCAAAAAATTTCTAACGTTTAAGTTAGTAAGTTGTGATTTTATGAGTAAGAAAGAATGACTATGAGAGTGAGTGTCTGTATTCCTTTGAAAATTTCATATGTATTTATGGAATTTTTGGTTCTTAGGCCAATGATACAAAATAAGTAATGTGTTATCAAATAATATCCAGTAAACACTTACCTCCTCAAATAAATAAATAATAATAATAATAATAATAACAACAATGTGATCCTTACCATAAATAATAACAATAATATCAAAATGGCATGACCAGTCATGATTACCGTTAATATACAATATTGTCCCTAATAGATATAGTTTGAGTTGTCCTAAGACGTTAAGGCTCATTTGACGCTGTTGGACTGCATTCTTTGGTACATCTATTAGGTCGGGTAGGTACATAAGCACCCCTAATCTCGAGTGTTTAATTAGCGTATAAGGGGTGCTCTTCGTGGCTATGACCGATCTCTTGGTTGAGCTGTGGTCGACTTGTACAATTTATTGGTGGATTGGTTGTTTGGTCGGGCTATATGAGCATTGTCGTCTTAGGGTAGTCTTTGTTATTTGTTGTCGACTTAGGTAGGCTTAGTGTTGCCAGCTCGATCAAGCTTTGTCAGGTGTTGCTAAGTTGGGCAAGCTTTATGTTGTGTTGTCGATTTAGGTGTGTTTTCTTGGGTGCTTCCGGCTTGGGCAAGCTTTATTGCTCGTTTGACCGAGTTGATGATGACTTTATTAGTGACAGTGAAGCATTAATGATGAATTTTTTTGAAATTTCACAATGATTACCCTGTTGTGCGAATTTTCATTTCGCATTAAATGGTTCTAATCGAGGCTAACGTTCTCATTGGTTGAACTTGGAGAACGAAACGTCCAAAATTATGCATGGAATGAAACGTCATTTGACTAAAGGTTGTTTCATTTTGAACTCCTTGGTTATATACTCAATTTCCTTCTTCATTCTCACTTCATTTTGAGCACTCTTTGCGCTTATCCTAAGTTCGTATGAGTATGTATCTCTTATATTCTCTTCGAGTATGCCTAATGTCATAGGTACGTTTTCTTCTTCTTCTACATTTGATAATGGTTATGGACATCATCACTCCTTGTTGGCTAGGGAAATTACTCTCGTGAAAGAAGGTTTTTATTTTTCTTCTTTTAACGAAAGGGTTTCCTCATTAGAGCCTATTATCCTTGGGACTCCCAGGAGAAGAGGAAGAAGAAAAAGAAGCAAGTGGTGCAAGGTAAGAAGGTTGTGCTGTCGGTGGCGCAGGGTGAGCCACCTACTCTGGCAGTTAGAAGGCACAATCAATTTTCTCTTATTAGGGACACTAGGTATACTTGGATCTAGGACGAGGTGGCCTTCTATGCCTCTGATCTCGTTATAAAGGTGAGGGTAGCTACTTTCAACTTTTATCCTGACGGGCGCGTCACCCTTCCCTATTCCTCTAACGATAGGGTGTTTCTTAATCCTGGTGAGAAGGAAGACAACTTTGTTTTTGTGTTTGAGTATTTTAGAGATTTCGGTATTTCTTTTCCTCTATCTACTTGTGACTGATCTATTGTCCCTCCTTTCCATAACCTTTATCTAGCTTTGTAACACCCCTTTCAGGATGCGACTTATAATTTGTAAAACATCCATTTACTTAGAAAAACACAACTCGAATACTATAACTAAATAATGAAAAATTAACAAAACCTTTATTTATTCAACATAAGCAATGTTAAAACCAAACCAAAGCATCTTTATTCCAATTCAAAGTTAAAAGTATTTTCAAATATTACAACTTGAAAACAACATTTTTCCATTAAACTTTCCAATTGCTTCCAAAACTCCTAAATGTTTCCTCACCCTATGCTTCTCTAACATTATATGTGACAACATTTGTTCCCGTATAATAACACGAGTTATACGATCATCACAACAAACACAAACAAGCAAGGGTGAGATAACCAAAATATACACATGATAATACATTAATCACATTACTCACCCACACCGTTCAACACAACCAGTTCCAACACGTAAACCAACTACATTCAAGAACATTACCAAGTCGTATTACCACCAAGTAATATCCAAACAACATGTCTTTTCCATGTAACTTACTATCACCCTACCAAATTAGCTCACCAAAGACCAACTCAGAGCGACAAAGACCAACCCATCTAGACACAAAATAACACAACACGATACAACCTAAAACACTTAGTTTCTAATTAGAACAACTTGACTTCCACTTAAAACAACTCAGTTTCCACTTAAAACAACCTAGTTTCCACTTTTAACAACCTGGTTTCCACTTATAACAACTTAGTTTCCACTTAAAACAACTCAATTTCCACTTGAAAACATCTCAGATTCAACTTAAAAGAACACAAATTCAATTTACAAACATCACGATTCAAACTTCAAACAACATGGTACAATCCCTAAACAACACAGTCCAAAACCTAAAAAACACGATTCTAATTAAAGACAACTCAGTTTTCAAACTAAACAACTCATTTCAAAACCTAAACATCATATATCAAATTAAAGACAACACGATTCAAACTGGAAATAGCTCGACACCCTTCTATTTTTTGTTTAACCAACAAGTATGCATCATTCTCTCGTACTCTTCACCATGTCCACAATTTAAACAAATTGAATATGTATAACTATAACCATAATTAACCATATATTGAATGATAAAACCAAGTTCATTGCCAACAAATTTTACACATTAATCAATATGTATATCTTATACTTCAAGAATGATACAAATCAGTATAAACCATAAATTACCATAATATTTACCAATAACAACTCAAAACCACAATTGATTATCAAAAGGAATCCACCAAAAATTTATAGACTTCCAGAAGATTTCTTCCCATGCAGACAAAACATAAACCATAGATATATAGTCTCCCTACCACTATATAAACGTAAAACAATTGAACCCTCCAAAATCCATCAGACATGTATTTACAACTTAACACTACCAACCAAAAAAATTTAACCTTACCTAATCATTACATGATCACATTAGAAAGCACAAAAGACTTATCACTACAAAGTTTTCCAATGTATTCACAATCATACAGAGACAACCAACAAGGATAACTTCCCTTACCTTATTTTTGTGCAGAGAACTTTTGTCTTATTTTGGCTCTTGCTTCCTTTGTCCCTATAGACAACTTCTCCATGAAGTACCTGGAAAACACTAGAAGGGGGAGTTGAATAGTATTATAGGAAAAAATTTCACAAAGGAGATAGTTTATCATCCTTGTCAAAGATTAAAAGATTTATATAAGTTGTTAAACGCTTGACTTGAAAGTTCTACTTAAACTACGATTTCTCGAACAAATATTTTTCAATCATTTGATTAAATTTGCTACAACGTTTTGATAAAGCTAGCTCTTAATAAAAAATAACGTTTGGTGACAAGAGCTTTTATAACAATTAAGATAACATGCAACTACAAGTTTTGTAAGAAAAATGATTAGCAAGATTATACACACAATTACTTTTATACTGGTTTACTTTGCCAAGCTACGTCTAGTTCTCCTATAAGACCTCTTATAGAGGGTTCCACTATAATCTTCAACAAGATTACAACTAAGTATTCTCACCTCTCTTGGTATCACCTATTCACTCCAAGTAAGCCCTGTTACTCTAACTAAAACTGAGTTTCACTCACTTCTGATTGTGTAGTATTCTTCACCACTCTTAGTATCCCTAGACACTTTTGGTATCTTCCTAATACACTATGTAGTTGAGTTTCACCCACTCCTGGTTTTCACTAGACAAACTCGTCCAAGTACCATTTAAACCCACCGAGTTAAGCGTTAATTGTTTGAATCCTCTTCAGAATTTGCAATCAAACAAGTCACTTACAAGTCCTTAAACGATTAGTCTCGCAGAGAGGATATATATACAATACAATTAAATCTAACATACTCTTACAATTTTTTCTCTGCTTACAACAATAAGCTTATGATTCTATGAAGCTTGAGAGTATTTTCTTTTTCTTTTGAGTTTGCTTTTCTTCACAAATATTTTTGTGTGTGTTCATGTGCTTGTTCTCTTGCTCATTTCTTCGACATTCTTTAATATATAGGCTTTAAGAAAATGTCCATTAGATAGTACTTTGCTTTGATCATCGGATCTTCTTAGCCTTATCGTAGGTAGTAGCCGTTGGTTAAAGTCAACTTGTCAGAGTATACTTACATTTTTGGTACTTTATCATAAGTAGGTTGTATGAACTTTCTGGGATGACTTTTGATAAAGAGAACATTCCGTGAATGTCTTCTTTGTCTCTAGTGTCCACTTCTGATTTGCTTATGATGGAGCAGGTGGATACTTGACATAGGTAATCTGCACAGAGTATAGTAGATATGCATGCAAGTAGATATATCCTTTTTCTTATCACTTTTGTTGTTCTTAGAAAACCTATATGTTAGCAAAATCTTGAACTTAGAAGTTTTGAGGATGCCTAAATCAAGTCTCAAGTGCTCATGTTGCAAGAAGATTTTCTTGAAAACTTGTGTTTTATGTTTAAAATTTTCTAATAAGTAGATTTTTGTATAAGGTTATATTTGTGGTTGATTCCTTGTATTGTTTTCTTTAAAATTTGTTTTGAAGTTACAAAAACTCTACAATAATCGATTAACACTTAAGATAATCGATTATCACATAGAGGTTTTTAAGTTTGCTAAAAATTCATTTTGGTCTCTAGAATAATCGATTACCAGCCTATGATAATCGATTATCAATAAACGATTATGACTTACAATAATCGATTATCACAACTAGCTGTTGGATTTTTAGGCATGTTTTTTGCCGTTGTGCATTCATTAAATGCATAATCAATTCTATAAGTGGATAATCGATTATCACGCGTTAAAAAACTAACAATGGAATTTTGGAGGTGTCTTGGAGTGAGATCCTTATATATTGGTTTAAGACACTCGTTCTAAAACACGAAAACATATTTGATTATTTTGTTTTGTGATAAGTGTGTTCTAGGATTTGTGTAACTATTGTGCTTTGGCTTTGAGAACTTGGTGTTGGCATAGAGCGAGAACTTTCATTGAGAGTGTGATTGAGTGTTGTTGGTGTTGCTAAGTGAAGCCTATCATCCTTTGTGAAGATTCAAAGGAAGTAGTCTATCTCTTCTCTCCCTCTTATTTGATAAATATAAAAAAGGTGAGAGCGAAAAGAGAGCTTCACGTCCCGACGACGATGGAGGGAAGACTCTATAAGACAAAGGTAATTGAGATAGGTGGATAAGAGGAGAAAGGGAAGAGGTTGAGGAAGTAGATGGGAGAAGAAGAAGTATTGAGCAAAGGGTTGAGAGAAGAAGATGACGATTGAGATGACGGTGGTGGGAGCAAGGTAAGGAAATGTTCGGCTGTGAAGGGTGTTGGTTTGATGGGAGAACTACTCGTGTAAGGCAGGTATGTTTTGAGTATGAAGATAAGAAGGAATGTTTGATTGGCACATGCATCTTGATCTCGAGGAAGGATAAGATGATGATGTTGATCTGGAGGTTCAAGATGTGGTTTCATTTGTTTGGATGGTTGAGAGCTTGAAGAGTCAGTGAGTACTGGAGAAGGCATTCAAGAGAGAAAGAAGTTGATGATTTTTAGAAAAGTATAAGTGTTAAAGAGGAGAAGGATTGTGACACCCGGGCACTAACGAGGGCCGGGAGTAATTGCCGGTGCAAGAGGCACGAACAAGGAGCGGCTCCTGGCAGGCTTCGAGTGGAAGGGGCACATGGACGAATCGAACATACACCGAGATAATTTATTGCAACAACTCAGATTTGAAATTTGCTCATTTGTCACTTAAAGTGTTTTTTTTAGAATTCTAGTGATTGAGGTCGTACCCGAATCAAATTAAACGAGCAATTAGAAATGCAGTATACTAGGAAGTGACTCCTAGGTAGGGTTGGGCAAAAATAATTGATATGTACTGTACTATAGTTAATTGTACTATATTATACTAAAAAAAAATGATCCACTTATACTAAAAGTTCAGTATACTATTTTATGGTTCAGTTTTTAAAAACTGAACTTATAACTGTTTCGGTTCAGTTAACTGTGAGAACTGTATCTACTCTTTCCTCTTCTCTAGTTTCCGTTCAACTGCTTAGTCTTGCCAAGAAAAAGTTATTTAATAATAAAATAAATCGTTCACATAAAAAATTAATAATTAATTTTTTAAGACAACATTTTTTTATCACAAATTTTTATATTTTTCATCAATAAACATATATTACTTTTTAAATCATATTATTTTAAGTAATAAAAGTAAAATATATTTTTTTTAATTTAATTTTATTAAATGATTAAGTAATAGAAATCATAAAAGAAAAAAAAAGACTATATAAAAAATAATACTTTAAATATATTATATTCTTTAACATATTATTAAATATGTAAAAATATGTTAATTTTTTGTAATGATATTAAAATGTGTGTAAGCGCACCCACTAAAATAACTATTTATTTTAAAAATCAACTTACTTTAAAATAAATATCAATATTATTATTTTTAAATGATAGTATTTTATAGACTAAAATTAAAATATATTTTTTCACGTTAAATTTTATTAAATGACAATATAATGAAATATCATAAAGAAATAGTAATATAACAAAAATAATTAATATTATAAAAATATCAAATGAAAAAAAGGTAACAAACGTTTATTAACAGCAACTTTTCTAATATCATCTTTTATTATATTATAGTAATTAATAAATATTAGTTTAATTTTTACGTAATAAAACATAAATAATAAATAATTAATTAATAAAACAATTTTATGAGGCAACAAAATAAATATAAATAAAAAATTATTTTAAAATAAAATAAGTAGATAAAAAGATAAAATAAATTATATACACATATAAAACAAAAAAATATAAATAAAAAATTAAAAAAATAAATATAAAAGTAAAATAATATTCATGACAAAATAAATATAAATAAAAAATTAAAAAATAAAATAAAATAAAATAATTAAATAAAAAATAAAATAATTTCCATACACATATAATAATAAAAGAAATATAAATAAAATAGAAAATAGTAATATCAAATAATTAAAAAATTAATTTGTAAGACACTTATGAATAAAATAAAATAAATTTCAATTAAAAAGAACATGTATTGTTATATTATTCAGTTTAAAACTAGTACAATTCAGTTTAAAATTAGTACAATTTAGTTTAAAATTAGTATAGTTAGTAGTTCAGTTCAGTTTATATTGTAGTTTAGTACAATTTAGTATAGTTCAGTTGAGTCCAGTTTGATAAAACAAAAAACAGTTCAGTTCGGTTTGTCTGAACTGTTTTACAATTCAGTTCAGTTTAGACAAATTAGGTTTTAGTTCAGTACAGATTTTAGTAGTACAGTGCAGTTAAGTTCTATTTGCCCACCCCTACTCCTAGGTCTTCTCTCAAGGACCAAATATTGTTCAGTCAAAGGATCAAACACGTAGTGGGCGGGGTTTTTTTCACAGTTTATGCGAACTAAATTAACTAGCTCAAATATGAACTAAAATACAAATTGAAGACAGGTTAGCACTAGTTCAATTGCATTTGTTCCGAATCCTTGATCAACAATAATTACTCGCTCCTCTCACCTCTAATCCAACATGACTTAACAAACTAAGCAAAGGTTAATGCGGTTTTCAAAAATGTGAATTAAGCAAATGCAATTGCACATGACTAATCAATTATGCACACACGAATTTGGCAACTAAGCGTGTACCTAACTTGAAAAGCATAGAATTAATTGACATTATGGAAACAAATACAGTGCAGTAATCTCATGGAAACAATGAAAACTCCCTAGTGCCCAACCCAAACAGAACTACCCTTCCATGAAAACGCAATTAAACACAACAAAACACAACATAAACATTGAAACGAAACTGCAACAATAAATTCAAGAATGAAACAAAACCCTAAAACACTTTAGAAAACCAATTTTCAATATGGAAATAAAACGAATTTAGGAAAGCGTATTGTAGAACGAAATTGTCAAACTGGAATGGAAATGGGGAACAAAACAGAAACAAATTTCCAACAGCATAAGAGAAAAATGAACATTGAAGAGAAACCGAAGTGCAGAAAAGGACATCAACTATGGAATTGCAATGAAAATTATAATTCGAATTCAATACAAAGAAGAGGGAAACGAAAATGAAAGACAAAACCTAGGGGAGGATGTTGACATATAAAAGCTTCCAAAAACGAAAAATAGAAAATGAATGAAGTGTGCTAAGGTGGCTGCTGCATGCGCAACAAAACCTAGGTCAATCCCACAATTGGGCTTCTTCCAAATTGACCAAAATTGGGCCCAATGTTTCCAAGTTTAACCCAAAAGTCATAAAAACGAAATTATAATTGAATTTAAACTAAAATGTTGATGTGGAGCATAGAGGATGACGTGGTAACTCTCTTTATGATTCCAAAGTTTGTCCTGAAAATAAGAATGGAAATAATTAAGCATCCCTATAGTACTTCATTATATTAAATGCTTACTTCCTTAAGGTGAGAAAAAGAGACAAATGAGAGAAACACCTGCGAGTGTTTAGACTGTATTGTATTGTAAACATATCCTCTCTATGAGAGTAATAGTCTGAACGACTTGTAAGAAATCTTTGATTACAATTCTGGAGAGAATCAAAATACTTACAATTTAACTCGGGAGAGTTGAGGAAATCTAGGCCAGGTCATCTAGTACCACGAATGGTGCAAATACTAAACTGATTTAGGGTAACTGAAGGTTATTCATTGATCAGGGATACCAGGAGTGGTGAAGAATATTGTACAACAAGGAGTTGGTGAAACTCAACTAGGCAGTATCGTGGGTACTAGGATGCCTAGGGATACCAGGAGGGGTGAGAATACTGAAGGATATCTAGGCACGGTAGTCTAGTACCAAGAGTGGTGCGAATACTCATCTAGTCAAGGGTAATTAATAACTACTTGTTGACTTAGAAACCAGGAGCGGTGTGAATACTCAACTGGTCTAAGGTAATTGAAGGTTATTCGTTGACCAAGGATACCAGGAGTGTGTCACAACCATGAGTGGGTGATACTCAACTAGACGATGTATCATAATGATACTAGAAGCGTGTAGGGGTACGAAGAGTGGTTAATAATACTATGCAATCAGAAGTGAGTTGAACTCAACTAATCAAAAGTAATAATGGTTACTTAATAGGACTAGGAACACCAGGAGTGGTTTGAAATACTCAATTTTACTTCATTGAATGTATAATGGAACCCTCTAAGTTAACTTAGAGGAGAATAGATGTAGCCTTAACAGGTGAACCATTATAAAACATCTTGTGTGTTTTAATCTGTTGACAAACGATATAGCTTAGTTAACGCCTTCACACACACACACACACACTCTCTCTCTGATAATATGTTTCACCTAATATTAAGGTCACTACTTATATACAAACGTTGGAAACATTGAGTTGGCCATGTAAACAATCTTTCTAGGATAACGTTTACTAAATAAGTTCTGCCAATTTACTAAGTGTTATGTACATCATGGTTAGATTGCAAGTTGTGAAAAAGTTAAAGAAACACTATTCCACCCCCTTCTAGTGTTTTTTCGCACCTTTATCAATCACCTTAAAAATCTTTTCATTTCTACAAATCTAGTTGTTAGCTTCATCTGGAGTAGCTTTTCTATTGAACTTGGAAGGATTGCGGCGCAAGTAACACTTCATACCAACCCGAAGTCTCGGTACCTATTCATCTTGCTGAACCTGTTGCGCCTGTTGTCCTTGTAGAACCCGTGTTATCTGTCAAAGAGCTTGTGCCAGTCTGGTAGTAGCATCGATAGGAGCATGTGCCTGTTGTCCTTGACGAGACATCTTTATTTATTTATAACCTGAACAATTATTCACAGTAATTATGTATAGGCAACAATATCACTAAATAAAACATGTAAATTTTTCACACATTAATTCATAAGAACACCTAATTCACACAATTATACTCATACGCATGCAATTCACACATTCACACAATAAAAGTTAGGCAAACTCACTCCCCAAAAGTCCTAAAAGATTTTTCTCCTTTAGAAAACCAGGCTCTGATACCAAAATATAACACCCTAATTTATGAGATGTCCCGAGTTATTACAAAACCGGTAGAATTCAAAAATTTTCATAGCACGGAAACATACTTTTCAAAAACATAACTTTTAATCGTTCATAACCTATTCAAAACATAATAGTTCCAAAAACCTTATTCAATTACATTATTTCGAATAACAAAATAACGAAGGAAATAATTCCAATTAAATTATCTCAACTTGTAAACAAAATAACTTTAATTAAAATCCTAAGATTTTTCCCCATCCTCTCTTGAGTGTATCACGCCTCTGGAATATCTGTAACATCATATGCTCATGTATAACGCATTATACGATCATCGCCGATAATTTCATTCACAAACACAAACACAAACACGTTTGGAGTTACAGTGTCGTTGGTCTCGTTACGGTGGCGTTGGTCGTCTGAAACGTCTTAGTTCAGTGTTCTTTTCCTTTTTTGCTGGTTGAAGAAGCAGTAAATGTGGTTCGTGGTTTCTGCTTTGGGCTATGATGCTCGTTTCCGGTGTGCCTTGCAGGTTGTTCTCCATGGCGTGATGAAAGCGATTGAGAGTTCCGCGAGGAAGATGATTGTGGTTCAGTGATTCTTGGCTTCGCTTTTCAGGTTCATGGTAGTGGTTCATATGCCTCAAGGTGGTGCCAATGGAGAAGACAAGGGTTTCATGATGGTTAAATTTGGGGGTTTTCAATGATGTTTATTGATTAGGGTTCTTGGTTGATTTGGGATTTTGGTTCTTTGATTTGGTTTGCAGGTTTCGATGTAGGCGTTGTGCTTCGCAGTGGAGACTGGCACTAGTGTAGAAAAGGCTTTTAACGTCTGTTATTTTGAGTGATGATTTTTGTGGACCGGGCCTTGTTTCTGCTCTGTTTCGATTCTTTTGGACCAGACCCTGTTTTGGCACGCCTCAGACACTATTTAAAGGATCACGGGGCTCTAGGTTTTGCATCCCTGGCAGAGAAGAGCATATCAATACACTCTTTTCCCAATTCTTCGGCTCTTATTCTCATTCTTTCTTCAATTGTTCATATAGTTCCCTCATGTCTATGGGGAACTAATTTCTATTTGTTGTTGGGGAATGATGCAACCTTGTAAACTCTCATGTATTTGAATTGATTCTTAATTCCATATGCTTTTTCATTAATTGTTAGAGTAATTCATCTGTTTCGTTGCTTGCTTATACAATAGCATGATTTATGAATTGCATGAGTGCCAGGAGGTTCCTTAAAATTCAGGTTGTTTTTGAATTACTCCTAAGGGTTATATTTCTCAGGAATGAGGGTATGAGTCTGTTGGAAAACAGGTTGGCTTCGTTTTTACACCAAGAGGGGGGTGAATTGGTGTTTTGTCAAAAACAAAATCTTTTCGCAGTCTTACAATCAAAGTATTAAACTTTTTACACTTTCCTGAAATGCAAGTAATGAAAAATCATATGCAGCGGAAAAACGTAGTTGACTGCGTGAAAAGTAAAGTCGACTGCAAAGTAAAAGTGTAGGGATAGAGAAACTCAAACACTGATTTTTATACTGGTTCGACCAACAATGCCTACATCCAGTGTCCTTCCAACCTAGAAAGCAAATGCACTATAATGGTTGCGGTTTTTACAACAAGGAATTTAGAGAAGACCTCCACGTCTAAAAGATAAATCTTTTCTCTAACCCAAAACCAAAATATAGTTGTAACACAATATAACCAGACTTGGAGCAAGAATCCCCTCTTCAACAATCTGCAACACTACTTTGAATAATCCTCAAAGTGAATAATCCCCTGTAACCAACAGGTTCAAATACCAGCAGTCTTCATAGATACCAAGCCCGAAAAACAATGCAACAGTCTTCAAGGATGCCAAGCCTGAACATGATCAACTCAGAAACACCTTCTTGTGCAGATACTGATCAATCTTTGTGTGCGCAGAAGAACCTTCCTTTGAATCTCTTTCAAGAAAGATCACCACCGCCTTCTTGGAGAATTCTTGGAGCTCTTACAATAGAGAATTCAATCTGAAACAGTAATGAAATTGTCAGTTCATCAAAAGTCTCTTAACTGATTCGTGATTAGTCTATTTATAGATTTCTGTTAATCAGACAAACTCTTAGTCGATTATGCTACTAATTCAGTCGACTGGATTATGACAGTTATAACAATCAGTCAACCTGGTAGCATACAGTCAACCAAAAACAAAACACATTTAATACAGTTGACCAAGACATTAATGCTCAACCAATTTTTAAAAATATAGCTGTTAGAGTGCAAAAGCATAACATAATTTCAAATCACATAACTAATACAGTCGAATGTGGGGTGCACATAGTCGACTTCAAACATGTAAAACATTTTGAAATTCTTTTCTTCTCAAAAATTCACAGAGTAGTGATCTCAAAATCTGTACAAAGATTTTAGCATAGTCGAATCCATTAATAATGTAGTCGATTGCTCTAGAACTTTGTCACACAGTTATAAGTTCATGAAAGTGCTTGTGGTTTTCAGCTTTAAAACTTGTGGAGAAAAACATATATAATGATGCATTGCACACAACACAAAAGCATATATACACGTTCCACATATATATCAATCAATCAACATAGGAACATGTAACACAATACATAAGCATGTTCACAGATATAACAATCAATTTGCATAAGAACATGTAATAATAGCAAACAACATATGCATGTTATTAAGCAATGTGTTGTCATCATAAAAAACTAGATTGATATAGAAATTGTGTTGTCAACAATCTCAACATTTTTCTCTCCCATAATACATAAGGGTATCCCTACCAAGATCTCGCAGCCAGGTGACACGAAACACCAAACAACAATATATATATATATATATATATATATATATATATATATAGACACACACAACAAGCATTGATGAAAACATACACCATAAAACCCTATTCGTACAAGACAAACCTAGTTACTCCCCTTACCTGGTCTCGTATGATTTTTGTTTCCAAGATCACCAAGAAAGCTTCACAACATCACCGATGATCCTCCCACTTTTGATGCCCCATTTGTTGGCTCTATTTTCTCCTAGAAAACGTCTTTTCTCTCCCTTATCTTTCTAATTTTCGTTTTTTTCCTTTTAAGGTAACAAAATGCCAACCCCTTTTTACTCTTCTCCTTTTTATCCTCTTCTATTCTATCTCTAACCTTTTAGTTTTGATAAAATCTCTCAGTTTATATCTAAAACCACTAAGATTTCCCCTCTTATTCTCTCTCAACTATTTTTTAAAATATCATCAACCACCAAATCTTTTTAAAATCTACAATATATAATAATGATTTCTTTAATAATAATATTTCTTTTAATGTTTAAACCCACTAAAACTATATCTCTTATTCTCATTTAACTAATTTTTAAAATAACAACAACTAAATCTTCTAAAAGATTTACATAATATCATTTTATTAGATATTTAGATTATTTAATTTGCATACTTTTCCTTTCTACACCCTCCCTTAATTTATACACCAATTAAATAAAGGTAAAAGACCCTTTTGCCCCTAGACAAAAATATAAAAATAAAAAAATAACATAACAATTATGTTCTAACAAAAATATAAACTCAAAAACACTAATCTTCAAACAAAAATCCAAAATCACAAAACAACTTTATTTTTAAAATTCCTATTTTTCCGGATCTTACATTTTATTATGTAAAGTGGTGTCAATGCCACATTATTTGAATTTAATTGAGTTCAAATCAAATCATGTCATAGAGGGACAACATTAGTGTAAAAATACTTTTTTCAAATTTATCTTTTAATAGATAATTATTTATCAATTTTATCTTTTAAGTAAGTTTTTTTATTTTAAATTTAACTATTTTTAAAACTAAATAACTATTTAAAGTAAAAATTTATGTACAAAATAAATAAAAACGATCTACAATAAAAAATTATAAAAATATTTATACTTATTTTTATGATTACAATTTTATTTTTGATTTTTATTAAAAAAAGTAAATATATATAGACTTAATACATGTATTTTAAGTAATCATTATTATTAACTAACATAAACGTATAAAGGTAGGACATGTATGTACATATTTTTAAAATATCTATAAATTATTTAAAGTTTAAAAATAGTAATTAAAAAATTAAAATTAGAAAAATAAAAAATATATATATTTATAAATATGTAATTATAAATATATTTATAGATAAAAATATTATAAGTAATATTGTGTAAATAATGTTATTTGTAATTAATTAAATTTGAAAATTAATTAATAAAATAATAAAAGAATAAGTAATGAATAATTATTTGAATTAAAGAATAATTATTATGATGATAAATCTGAAAATAATTTTTTTATCATAAATGATTATTTAAATTTAAAAAGTATTAATTAAGAGGATAAAATTGAAAAAATGAAGAAAAAATACAAAAAATATATCCTCTTTATATAAATATAAATAAATAAATATTATATTTCAATTTTAAAATAAAAATAAAAATAATTAAATCTCCTTCTTTTACATACATTGTTGATGCAAAAAAGTAACATTTTTCAACAAATAGTGGTCATACCTAATGCTAACTATATTTTTTACTCATCCAATTTAAAAAATGTAACAAAAGACTGTCATTATCCGATTTTAAAAAATTAAGATACAATTTAATAAAATTTATTAAATATTTGTCTCAAAATGTAAACCAAAAATACCAATTAAATCATATATATATATATATATATATATGTATATATATATATATATGTATATATGGAGTTTGCTAACTTGCGTCCGCCTGTTTTTCAGTTGGTACATTTTAGTAATGTGTACCGGGTTTTAGTAGAAAAAAATACCCTAATATATCATGGATTCTAAGTTTTAAGATTAAGGGTATTTTAATAATTTTCATTTTCAAAACTAAAAAAAAAAAAGAAACCCCCAAACTAACCTCCCTCATTCCTCTCAAATCTTTCTTTTTTATTTCTTTCACTCCAACATTTTCTCTGTCATCGCTACTGTAGTCCCAAGTGAAAAAAATCAGAAACATTCGCTCTTAAACAATTTCTTACAAAAAAATGATTTTATAATGAGTTTTCATTTTATAATTTTTGTTTTATCTAATTTTATCTAATTTTCACAAGCATAATGACATCCGAAGGAATTGGTAATTTGCCTCGAAAAGAATCAAAAACACTCGTTGTTAAACAATTTCTTACAAAAAATAATTTTATAATGACTTTTCATTTTATAATTTTTGTCTTATCTAATTTTATCTAATTTTCACAAGCATAATGACATTTGAAGTAATTGGTAATTGACCTGGAAGTTTTTTAGAGATGATGATTCAACATCCATAGATAATAAATTAGAGAGGTTAGTGAAGATAATGAAATTGAAGAGTACTTGAATGAATCTTTTCCTCAAATTGAAGATGATAAAATTGTTTAAGAGCGAGTGTTTTTTCCAGTTGAACTAGCGTAGGGATGACAGAGAATTAGAGTGAGAAAGATAAAGATAAATATAAAGGGTTGAGAGAAATGAGGGAGGTGAGCAAGGATTTTGGGGTTTCTTTTTTGTTTTTAGTTTTGAGAATGAAAATTATTAAAATACCCTTAACTTTAAAACTTAAAATCTATGATGTATTAGAGTATTTTTATCTACTAAAACCCGATACACATTGCTAAAATGTACCAACTGAAAAACAGGCATACACAAGTTAGCAAACTCATATATATATATATATATATATATATATATATATATATATATATATATATATATATATATATATATATATATATAGTTGAGTGGAGAAGGCTTGGAGCGAGTTAATCGCAGCACTCACAGTTGGGTTATATGCCTCTTCTTTCTCTCACTCCATTAAATTTTTCGGCTGATAGCAATAGCACCATCACTGACCTGCCTACACTGATTTCTACGTTGTCTACTTTCATTTCTAGTCTCACCTCGGTTTCTATAATGAGATCTTTTTTGTAAGACTCAAGAAGTAGTAGACTTATTAATTGAGTAATTAGAATATTATTTATTTATAAAATAAAGAATATATTTATGCAAGTATAGTGTGATTTATTATTAGTCAGTCAGAAGTGGTTGTGGTGGGATAAAAGTTTCGTAAACATTATCTATGTTATGTGAAAAATAATTTATTTGAGTTAGAAATGGATAAAATATAGAATATAAAAGGATAATAAATGCATATTTTAACAGCGAAAATGAATTAGTTTGGTGATTGAGTGTTGTGTCCAAGGTGTGTGGCTTGAGGACATGGTCTCCAACCTTCTTCAAATCTTCGAAAGAAACCCTCATTTCTGCTTCTTCCTTCTTATTCAATTTTGTTTTCTCTTCGTCAAAGCCGTAAACCCCAGGGAAAAGGGGAAGTGTGTTGGTGCGGCTAGGGGAAGGAAGAGCATTGAACGCTCAGCCAGGAATCGTTTAGGCGAGTGAATAAGAGTAATGGAGGGAGTATCCCGTTTTGGTGGCGCGAGAGAGAAGGAGAAAGGGAATCCGATGATGGTGAGCGGGGGTTCAGGGTTGGTTTGGGGTTCATTGTGAAGCCTATTTTAATTTGTTATTTTTTTTCATAAATAATTAAAGTAGAAAATCATTTAATTAGATTAAAGTTAGATAATTGGTTGTTGTACCGTAAGGCCGGACGAATCGGAAGATACTAACGGTTCAGATAACGAATCTCAATCAGATCGACCGAGATGGTCAACGCTGCTTTGACATAACGGTTGGAGGAGAAGAAGCATCAAAGCTGAATTAAGGTAAATCAAGATTAGAAATATTGGCCCGGTAATTGGGTCATGATTAAGACTTTGTTAATCAAGGGTCCATGGAAGAAACTATAAATAGAGGTCAAAGGTAGGAGGTAGTTGGATATATTCAATGAACATTTACTCCTAGTATTTACTTTCTCTTTGGATCATTCACTGACTTGAGCGTCGGAGCCCCATTAGTAGGTACTCGGCCAGACATGGTTGAAGGAAGTTTCAGATCGATCAGGAGGAGCCGGAGGATATGACCGGACGTTTTGGAGAAATTGTGTAGGTGGAGTTCGACGACAGCGCAACCGGAACAGTTGTCATAAAATATGTTAGTGTTTTAAGATAGTGTGAACAATAGAATTAAATTGTATTCTAGTTGTATATTTAGTTTAAGTTTAGAAAACATATATTTGGTGTTAAGAGATCTTATCTCATATATATGTGTATTAAAGAAAAAATTCAAAATCTCTTAAATATATTGAAGACAACATAATCATAAACTAGAATTCAAGAAAATCTCACAAATCTCAAATGAACGATGTCATAACATTCACCTAATTTTCGTAATCACCTCACATATAGTCATGGACTTGACAATTCAGCAAAAAGGTAACAAAAAAGATAAAAGTCATCTACTATGTTACGACACAATGACACATTAATTTGACAAAGTAAAGTCGATTGCGTCAAAAGTAAAGTCAACTGCAAAGTAAAAGTGTAGGGATAGAGAAAATCAAACACTGATTTTTATACTGGTTCAGCCAACAATGCCTACATCCAGTGTCCTTCCAACCCAGGAAGCAAATGCACTATAATGGTTGCAATTTTTACAACAAGGAATTTAGAGAAGACCTCCACGTCTAAAAGATAAATCTTTTCTCTAACCCAAAACCAAAATATAGTTGTAACACAATATAACCAGACTTGGAGCAAGAATCCCCTCTTCAACAATCTGCAACACCACTTTGAATAATCCTCAAAGTGAATAATCCCCTGTAACCAACAGGTTCAAATACCAGCAGTCTTCATAGATACCAAGCCCGAAAAACAATGCAACAGTCTTCAAGGATGCCAAGCCTGAACATGATCAACTCAGAAACACCTTCTTGTGCAGATACTGATCAATCTTTGTGTGCGCAGAAGAACCTTCCTTTGAATCTCTTTCAAGAAAGATCACCACCGCCTTCTTGGAGAATTCTTGGAGCTCTTACAATAGAGAATTCAATCTGAAACAGTAATGAAATTGTCAGTTCATCAAAAGTCTCTTAACTGATTCGTGATTAGTCTATTTATAGATTTCTGTTAATCAGACAAACTCTTAGTCGATTATGCTACTATTTCAGTCGACTGGATTATGACAGTTATAACAATCAGTCAACCTGGTAGCATACAGTCAACCAAAAACAAAACACATTTAATACAGTTGACCAAGACATTAATGCTCAACCAATTTTTAAAAATATAGCTGTTAGAGTGCAAAAGCATAACATAATTTCAAATCACATAACTAATACAGTCGAATGTGGGGTGCACATAGTCGACTTCAAACATGTAAAACATTTTGAAATTCTTTTCTTCTCAAAAATTCACAGAGTAGTGATCTCAAAATCTGTACAAAGATTTTAGCATAGTCGAATCCATTAATAATGTAGTCGATTGCACTAGAACTTTGTCACACAGTTATAAGTTCATGAAAGTGCTTGTGGTTTTCAGCTTTAAAACTTGTGCAGAAAAACATTTATAATGATGCATTGCACATAGCACATAAAGCATATATACACGTTCCACATATATATCAATCAATCAACATAGGAACAAGTAACACAGTACATAAGCATGTTCACAGATATAACAATCAATTTGCATAAGAACATGTAATAACAACAAACAACATATGCATGTTATTAAACAATGTGTTGTCATCATCAGAAACTAGATTGATATAGAAATTGTGTTGTCAACAATCTCAACAATCTCCCCCTTTTTTGATGATGCACAACCATGATTAATAACCAACCATGTTTGCACAATCAAATACAAAACAGAGTAACAACAGATATATCACAGTTCAAGTAACTCTGTATGTAACACAGTCAAACAAAAAAATATCAAGCAAGTATGAGATAGAATAAACATTCTCCCCCATTCATAAAGCTTTCATAAATTCTCTCCCCCTTTGTGCATTAACAAAAAAGGAATGCTGTAGATATTTATGCTGATTTTTCAAAACGAGATGCATCAAAAAGTGTATGCAATTTTGAAGATCCAATGATGCTCTCATTAGCACATTTAATCACGTGTAAATGATAACTCCCCCTAAAATGCAGGCATGTGAAAGAAAAATGTGTAATAAGTGATACTCCCCCTTTCATTATGCATAGATATCAAAACCAGATCAGATGCACAATGCAGTATAACACAGAGTATACAAAACAGTATAGTACAGACTTATATCAAAGACAAGATATCAAACAACTTAGTATGCAATGTTACAATCATCAACAATCTCAATATATTATCAGAGATAATAGCAGATATTCTGAATAAGCAATCAATGAAAGAAAAACCAAATTCCAGAATTGGAATTTATAATCCTGTTTAGAACAATCGATTGCATTATTTCCTGAGTCGAATGCATTGCTTTCCAAGGTTAATGAATTCCACTTGCAGTTCCAAAAGCAATGTTCTTCCTGCAAAACCTTTCAAAGATCTTTTCTAGATCAAGCATTTTAGTTAAGCAAGAAAGATAATCAATAGTAACAGAAGTCAATATGTAAAGATGTAAAACAGATTAAGCATATTCGACTTCACTCAAATCACAGTCGAATCAATTCATTCAGTATATCAGATATTAATCAACCAGATTAAGGCAACTGAAATTGATTCAAAATACTAATTTCATTTCCTTGATAAAAGATATTACAATGATAGACTCAGAACAAGGAAAAACAAAACGAAAGCAAAAGATGACATATCAAGCCATATACCAAAACAAGTTAAATGAAAGCCTATGAATCTAGACAAAAAAAAGAGTGAACAGGACAAGTGTCTAATACTGATCAAATCATACTGCCAGTTTGCCAGACCCTATCATACACGAGAGTCCATAGTTTCATTTTCTGTCAAATCTTCTTCGTTCTTTTGATTCAATATGCGATCAACTTTTGATTCAAGACGCTCAAGCTTGTCACTGATATTATGAAGTAAGGTTGAGGTAGGATGAATGAAATTGGATTCAGAATATGCAATTCTTCTTTGTTCTTGTGTAACAGAAGTGCTTCCATACAAATGTAGTAAATTTTCTTCACCCTTAAAGCACCACCCTCTCAAGGTTCTTGTTAGACCAAAAGAGATTAAAGTGTTCTGATTTATTGCATTTGCACAGTTGCAATGAAGTCTTTTTTCACCATTCATGTTAACATCTTGCTCTTTAAGGATTTTACTAACAAATACAGCATAGGGTAGAAAGATTGACCTGCTCAGGGCACTTTTAGTCATATGGTCTTTCAAAACTTCAATCCAGTTGATGGGAATGTTGTTTTTAAGAGCATATAGTAAGAAGATGTCATCTGTTGACATGTTTTGCTCAAAAGGACGTCCAGGGAGGATTATGAATGCAAACACATGAGCCATTATTCTTTCTTCCATCTTTAAACCTTCACGTGCAAATACGCGTTCATTTGAGGGATGAGCAGGGGGTCTCAGCCAGTCACTGTAGATATCTCTCTTTTTCAATAACCCATGATCTTCAGAAAACACTTTACGAAGGGATACATCTTCAGGTGTTAGACCAATAGTGTGTAGCCAAGTACTATCATCAATCACAATGTTAACTCCCTTTACTCTAGACTGTATATCACCATTGATCAACCTCAGGTTGTGATAGAAAACTTTTACGAGATCCGGATACCAGTAACCTTTCAATTGAATTAACGATGAAAGATTATGAGATTATAGCCAGTCAGGAAACATAAATCCCTCTCTTTCAAATAGGCTAAGATCAAGATACTTTGGAGTGACTACCACTTTGACACTCCCATTAACGAACCTTTCTCTGACATCATCATCACTTATCCAGCCCGTAGGACATGCTTCCCTTTCAGAGTATGAAGTCACTTTCGATCTTTTTTAGGAGGAAGATGCCATTTTTAGAAGTCACAGTGATAAAATTTCTCAAAGTGATCTAGGGTTGTGCAAACGGCTCGTGTGATTTTGAGTTAGTATCAGATATCAAATATATTTTAATGGCTCAAGAAGCAAACTATCAGTTCTTAACGTTAAAACACAGAGACTCTAGTCGAATTGATTAGACATATAGTTGACTACTGGATGTCATATGGATTTTCAAAATAGAGTTTCAAACTAACCAAATATAGTCGAATGAATTAATAACACAGTCGACTAAGACACATAAAAAATAGAGTTTCAAACTCAATCAATCAATCAACCAGACAATCAATCAAACAAGATGTTCATGCAATCACATAATCACAACCAATCAAATTTAGCAATAATGCAGTGAATTGATACAGTATTACCAGTTGTAGATACTAAAGATTTTTTATATATTTCATAATTGATTCATCCTTGAGATCAACTGCATCTACTATGTATCCTGCAAAATAGTTTAAGTTTTGGTTGCTGGTACCCATTTAACTTTGGGTCCATGATTGTCAGTCTTTGTTACTTGTTCCTTTGGTATCCAAACATATAATCCTTGAGGAACAACAACATTTATGTAATAACAGTTTCGAACAGTATGACCAACACAATTACAATAGAAACATGCATTTCTAGCAGGTTTACTTAAATCAGTAAATTTCTTAGCATTGGTTCTGTTAGATTGAGCTTTGTAACCAATTCCTTGCCTGTATATAGCTCTGCCAGATTATTTTAATACAACATTTAAATTGTCTCTTCCTTGAGTAAACTTAGTTAGAGTACTAGTCAAGTAATCAATCTTTTCAATATGAGTAGGACAATTTTCACAAGCTTTTTCAATAATAACAGTTTTAATTTCAACCTTCTTAGCAGATAACAAAGCTTCATTTAATTCTTTCTCTAATCTTTCATTTTCAGCAACAAGGTTGTTAATTCTATTCTCATAGTCTCTTCTCTCAAAGTTTAGTCGATTAACCTTGTATTGCAGTCGCATTGCTTCAGCATGCAGTTCATGAAAGGCATCTTTCAGCAGATCATACTTGATTTCCACTGGTTCATTTGAGATGTCTGCATCACTGTCATAATCGTCCCATGTTACTACATTCATGTAACACATGTTGGATTCCTCCTCTTGATCAGCATCTTCAGTACTTGAGCTTTCAGAATTTGTATTCTTCCAAGCAATGTATGCTCCTTTTCTTTTCATGTTTCTTCCTTGAGGAAATCTCTTCTTTCCTTTCTGCTTAGGCTTTAGATCAGGACAATCAGGTTTGATGTGACCTTCCTTTCCACATTCGTAACACTGGATAACATTTGTACTCAAGCTTTTCTTTTTGCCTTGACCTGCATGGTTAGTCAGTTGACTATCATTATTTAACAGTCGACTAAATTTCCTTACTATCAAGGTCATCAGTTCTTTCTCGTCCATGTCTGTTTCTGTGTTGTTCTTGCTTGTAACCTTCAGAGCTATGAACTTCTTTTCTTCAATCTCCTCTTCATCCTTTAATCTACCAAGTTCCAATTCATGTTCACGTAACTTGCCAAACAAGGTAGCCATGTTCATTGTTGTGAGGTCTTTGGATTCAGAGATTGCTGTGACTTTTGATTACCAATTTCTGTTCATACTTTTCATAATCTTGATATTGGTCTCTTCTCTGTTAAATACCTTCCCGAGAGCAATGAGATGATTTACAATATGAGTGAATCGTTTCTGCACATCATAGATGCTTTCTCCAGCTTTCATTCTGAATAATTCATATACTTGTATCAATGAATTCTTTCTAGTTCTCTTCACTTCATCTGTGCCTTCATGAGTTACCTCTAAAACATCCCACATTTCCTTTGCAGATTTGCATTGAGATACCCTGAAAAATTCATCAACAGTTAGTGCAGAGGCAATAATATTTATAGCTTTAATATCATACTGAGCTTTTCTATTTTCATCAATAGTCCACTCGGTAAAAGGTTTCAAAACAGTTTCCTCATCAACAGTTTTTGTAGGCACAAAAGGACCATTTAAAGTAGCATTCAAAATTCCTTTATCTTGCGATTCAAGAAAGATTTCCATTCTAATTTTCCAAAAAGGATAATTTTCGCCAGCAAACAGAGGTCGTCTGTTTGTTGAAGCACCTTCACCAAAAGTTTGAAAACTGGAAGTCATCCCCAGATTTATATAGTCGAATCAAAGAAAAACAGAGTCGACTAGTTTTTCAAATATCTCATGAAAACAAGCTTTGGTGTCAATTATTGGAAAACAGGTTGGCTTCGTTTTTACACTAAGAGGGGGGGGGGTGAATTGGTGTTTTGTCAAAAACAAAATCTTTTCGCAGTCTTGCAATCAAAGTATTGAACTTTTTACACTTTCTTGAAATGCAAGTAATGAAAAATCATATATATATATATATATATATATATATATGCATTTCAAGTAAACAAGGTTCTAATTAATCTAAAAAACAATTCAAAACCTAAACTAACAAAATATAAACTTAAACTAAATGTAATTAATGTTCAACAACAAATATAAGTCTTCTTAGCTCCAACTATGTAGAAGATAAGTTGTCCACTCCTGTCTTCTCTGCCTAATTGTGTCCTCTGGTATAGGAGATGTACTCTTGAAGCGCTGCAAAATGAAGAAAGATTCATTATGTTTTCATATATGTTCAAAGATGAATTTGATTTGTAATGTATTGAAGGTAAGCATCATTACCTCATTCCAGTCATCTGTAATGGCAGCTCGAATGATGGTTTGAACCCAAGACATGAGATAGAAGCCACATTCCCATGAATCTAGCTGCTTGTTACACTAAAAGGACAAACTAAATAGTCAAGAATTTAGATCATTCAATAACATAGAAAATAAATTACAACCTTTGGATACAGGACTTGAACTAGCTGACCTCATGATTTACCCATAACTCTATTTACATTGAAAACACAAGGTAATATTAATATAACTATATTTATCATAAAAATTGAAGGTCAACTTGAATTTCAAACATAAAAAGAGAAACACTTACCCTTGAAGCATGTTTCTCAAGTCATGTTTCATCTTCCTATGCAACAAACAAAACCATATAATTTTACATTGTATGGGAACGATGAGAAACAGCTGCCAATGAGACCTATCATGAATCATAAATAGTTAGTAAACGTTAATGAACTTTTACATAAAACAACTCATACCCATCAATGTATGGCACAAGGTATACATCTCTATTTGACTCAGTCATCCATGTTTGCAAATAATTTTGTTTGCTTTCAGTTGTGTTACCAGAAGGTTGAATGGTCTGAGGTTCAAAAAATTCGTACATGGAAGACTGACCTTGGTCCACAATGACTGTGTCCATGTACCTAAAACAACAAAGTTAAGTTGTTAGAAACTAGGAATTTAAATAAAACTAATATGAAAGACAAAATTAACTATCTTACATGCACCATAGTTGATGGATGGCAATATTCAACATCTATCTCCCCCAATGATCTTCATTGCATCATTGAATTTGATATATACTAGCACATGGGGGAGGGAGGGGGGAGACCAAATACTCTAACATCCCAGTATATTTCTACTAGTCCTCTCTTCAACCTGGGTAATCTTGTCATGAGCTTTGATAGAGGATCATCCTCCGCTCCAACCATCTCATCATCTTCATCTATGACTGGCTCATGCATCAGCTGCTTCTGAGGACGTATGAACTGAAGATAAGAATTTCAAAGTTATCAATAAATATTTTTAAATTTAACATAGAAATACTAATAATAAAAATATTATACCTGTAGTAATGTGTGACATGATCAATGCTCTAAGCTAGGATATAAATGTTCTTATGGCCTCCCCCATAAAATGAATTTATGAAGTGGGTGCAGGCACCTGAGCCTGGGGATCCCGAACCTTGTCAATCGTCACACGCACGTGGTGGGGTAATAAGGGAAACCCATGAATAGTTTGCCCTCCCTCAAGTACTCGTCTTGCAATCACTATGCGTGGGGGATCGCCAAAAACCAACAGCTCATACTGACCACTATACTCAGTAGGGTCTACAGTAGAGCATGATCCTCTAGTGCCGACCCGAGGTGCTGTGGGAGCTCTAGTGGGTAACCCCATGGTGCCCTGCGTCATGGAATGCAACTTCTCTTCAAGTACTCTTTGTATTTCCTTTTGTTCTTGTAGCTGCTCCATTGATCTTATGCTTTGGTTGAGCCTTTCCTCCAACTGAAGATCCATCTACCTTAGTGCCTCCTGACTCATTGATTGAGTGCTTTTTGTGTAGGGCCAAAGTAGTCACGAAGACCAGTCACCTCACCAACTCCACGCACACGTCCTAGGTGCTTGGGCTTTCCAATGGCCATTGTTAGAATGTCGTCCCTAACTTGGCCAAAAAATGTTCCTTGAGTTTGCTACTCAACCAACTCATCCTGCATATAAAAAAAAACTTTGTTACATAAAATACATGCGATGATAAATACACAATCAAACAATGCTTTGGTTTGAACTTACAATTCTTTGTGAGATTAAGGCAGCTGAGGAAGAAGTCATGTTCCCATCAGATTTAGTCCGAGCAGTCTTCCACAGCTTGTACCTAGCAGGTGTAGGTGCTAGGTCGAGGGACTCAAGTCCTAAGGCCTCCGCTCGAGTCTTTCTCATCTTCTTCTCAAGTTTTGCATAACCACCTCGTGATAACACGTGTAGTGCATCATTTAACCTTTGCCTTTCTTGGGCGGCTAACCTTTCACCTTGTGAAACCATGTATATTCATAAGTGTAAAATAAAAATAAAATGCATTAACTAAAGACATATAGACATGTTGGTCTTGTCTTGAAAGTATAATGCTGACATGGATTCCCATGTCGTCTATCTCCAAAGACATATAGACGTGGCAGTCTTGTCTTGAAATCCCTCCATCTGATCGCTACATGGGATAACACTTTCTTTCTAATCTGACCAGTGTTTGGAATATCGTAATTTGCTGTTTAAAACAAAGAACATGTTAATGACATAATAAGAACAAAGAAAAAATATATCAAATTTCTTTGAAGTAAACATACCTGAATATCTTGCCATAAAAGGTTCTTGTCGACCTCTGGGACGTCATCCCAAGATGCATGAAGGATAGAAACATGGCTTTTTCTAACACAACAAAACTGATAACATGCATAATCTAACATGTCAATCATAATAACACAACAAAACTTTATCCAATGCATATAGAAAAGCCAATAACATGCATACCTAAAAGCCAATAACATACATACAAAAAAGCATATAACATGCATATATCCAAAAGCCAATAACATGCAAATCCAAAAGCCAATAACATGAATATCCAAAAGCCAATAACATGCATATCCAAAAGCCAATAACATGCAATTCCAAAAGTCAATAACATGCATATCCAAAAGCCAATAACATGCATAGACAAAAACTTTTAAACAAGAATGCTAACCTTTTTAACAGATTGATGACGTAGTGGAGGGAAATGGAGGAGTGGAAAACACAAGAAATCGTCGCCCAAGAATGTCGCCCAAGGACATGAGCAAAACTGCACCAAAACCCAACGAAAACGTATTTTAATCGGTTCAAATGAAAAATAATTCATCAAAGAGTAATGTAATAGGAGTAAAACTAATTTTAAACGGTGCAAAAGAGAGTAAACGAACCTCAAAAGCATAGGCCATGGAGAGAAAACGCGAGGAAGACGATGAACAATGAGTGCGCGTAACTGTTGCCTCGCGCGCGGGATTGGTAATAGCAGGCAATTAGACGTTGGCTTCCCCCTAGCCAATGTCTAAGTTACTTTAAACATCTGCTCCCCTGCCTAGCCAACGTTTAAATCATTTAAAAAGTGAATGTTGGCACACACTTAGACGTCCCGGATGAGGGAAGCCGACATCTAAGCCCTATTTAGACGTTAGGGATGACTGACAGACGCTTAATGGCATTGGAATAGTCATTTTTTGCAGCACATTCGGTGTCCGGGGAAGGGAGGCCGACGTTTAAATAGCATGGAGACGTTGGATTAGAGGGAACTGATGTCTATATGGCGTAAAAATGTGACTTTTTGGATTCTAGGATGACCCTTTAGGCGTCTGATATTGGTGACCGACATTTAAATAGCATTTAGACGTCATCCCCTCTACTCCCCGACATCTAAATAGGAATAAAAAATTAATTTTTTTACTTTTTCGTATCTTTTTTGGCGTCCATTGGGGGAAGCTGACGTATATGACTATTTAGAAGTCGGGGTCCCCCCTAGCCGACGTCTAAATAGTTGTTTTAATTACAAAAATGTCACCAGTCATTTTTTATGTTGGATATTCCGGGTCAGACGTCTAAACGGTGATGTTAAAGGCCATTTCTACAATAGTGTGGATTTGGTTCGTGTCATAAACATGCACTACAAGAAAAACCGTCATTATCTACAGCCAAAATCCGTATATAAGGCCCAAAATCCATATATAACATTTGGTTATATACGGATTACATACGGACAAAAATCCGTATATAATACTGTTGTAGGTAGTGTTACATACGGATAATCCGTATATAAATTACATACGGATAATCCGTATATAAATTACATACGGATAATCAGTATATAAGTTACATACGGATAATCCGTATATAAGTTACATACGGATAATCCGTATATAATGTATATACGGAGTATCCGTATATAATTTACATACGGAGTATCCGTATATAATTTATATACAGATTTTCCGTATGTAATTTATATACGGATTATCCGTATATAACTTATATATAATTTATATACGGATAATCCGTATATAAATTATATTCAGTTTTTTACAGTCAAATGTCAAACTTACGCATTTCCAAACACAAATCATAACACCTGCCCATTATTATATCCATTCATTCATTTGACATGTTAAGTCTTAACTTAGAGACAAGCATTTAACATTAATTCATAATAAAAAAGTTTACAAAATTGTCAATTAGAACAAATAAAAGTTCAAATAAGTTCTCCAGAGAATAAGTTTGAATCCTAGATGCCCTACTCTTAAAACATAACTAGTAATTTTTTTGATAACGATCATGTTGTGGTTGATCCATTTGTGGTTGATCCTGCTGTGGTTGATCCTCCTGTGATTGATCCTCCTGTGGTTGATCCTCCTGTGGTTGTTGTGGTTGTTGAACATTAGTTTGTGAAAGAATTTGGGATTGAAGAAATTCTTGTGCAGCTACTGCTGCAGGAGGCGGAAGGTAATGCAATATGGCGCCAATAAAACCTTCAAATTTAGAATTCATCTGCCGAAGTTGCTGAAGTTGCTCATCATGGGTTGATACTATATTTTGAAGGTTAGAAATGTCTTGCACAATCGGTTGTTGAGAAGAAGACTCATGTGTCTGTTGTATGTAACTATCGACACAGTCATCTCTACCACTGACATTTCCAATGCCATATACCCGTCCCTTGTACCTTCCACCAGCAACCTCCAACCAGCATTGGTTCCTCAATCTTTCCTCATCTGCAGGGTCTAGGGGAGCAGTAGCTGAAGCACCAACAGATCCAGTCTCAGATCTTATTTGAGAAAATCTTGCTTGAAACTCTTCCTGTTAAATGAATATATATGATTATCGTTAAATAGATAGACCAAATAAGAATTAAAACCTAATAAAGAATATAATAGAGTTAGTAGAAACTAACATGTGTCCGCCTAGACCTTTCATCGACAAATTGTCCTGTTGATGCTCGAATATGTGTTTGTTGAAATATTTCATCGACATGCACTGTCCGACCAAGCTCCTGTGACTGTAACCAAAGAAGATGTAAGTTGTTAGCAACAAATATTTGTAAAATCAATGAGTAGAAATGTAAAATAAAATTGATATGTCATCATACCAGACGAATAGCATGCTCATGCACGCTAATGGATCCTCCAGTGTGCAAACAACCACCCTTGTCAGATGTCCTGTTCTTCTTGGCGGTTTCACACTTTTGTCTATAAAGTGGCATGTTCCACTTCTCCAAAAGACTATTCCAAACCTCCTCTCCCATCCAATTAGGTTTTTTCCCTAGTGTTCGAGCTTTTTTAAACATTTCAGATAATCTATGAGATGCTTTGGTATGGAAATTCTTTTTTATCTTTTCTTCATCCTCAATCCTCCATGATACCTTTCTCTGTTGACGAAAAACATGAATGTTAAATGGTTAGAATTCCAGCATCATGTGGTCGGACTTCAATTAGTCGGACTGCACATTCGTTTACAGCTTAAGCTAGATCGTCTTCAATTCGATAGGCTACATGGTTATGTGATGCAGGCTCAACAGTTAAACGCTATAGGATATATTTGAGACAATATACTATCATGCACTTCTTATCAATTGTCTGCAAATGAGGGTCCTTATGATATCTAAGACGGGTGTAAGAAATTCACTTCTTGTTGCCCCTATGCCAACTGCATGTACTAGCCATATTGTTGATATGGTTGTTGATAGAGGATGTAATTGATTTAAATATTCAATTAAACATGTAATTGATTTAATTCAGTCAAAGCAAAGCATACAATTAATATACAGTTGATTTAGTAGAATTAGATTCAGAGGTAGTTTAATAGTAGTATGATACCTGACCTGACTTAGCTTAGTGACTTCAAATTTCTATCTCATAGTAGTGTAGTTTATCTAGTTTTTCTTAATCTGTTTTTGACTTTATTCTTTACTAATCTAATCATTTTGCTGATGCATTCAGTTTTACTAATTTGTTTTTACTAACTTTGTTTGCTGATTCAATCAATTTCTTAACTTACTAACCTTACTATTTTTTTTCTATACTTGTTCAGTTGCTAACTCTACTAATCTGTAATAACTGTTTTTGCTAACCTAGTCAGTTTTACTAACTGTTTTTGCTAAGATAAACGCACTAACAGTTTGATTCTACTAACTTTTTCACTAATTACCTAAGTAGTTCCAGTTTCTGATTTTTAGAATAGTTTTGACTTAGTCTCTTATTTTGCAGGTTTAACTACTAGTTCCTTTTCTGTATTCTAATTGGATTGATTCTATCATAATTCTTGTTATAATTTGATGTTGTTATAGATTTGACTTACTGAATTTAGTTTTAGTCTTTCTTCTTTAGTTTTAGTTTTCGTCACACGGAGCAGACTACGCAATTTAAGGGGTCATTTAGGTAGAGAAGTATGAAAAGATTGTAGAGTTATGGTAAATATTAAGCATTGAAGGAGATATAGAAATAAGAGTTTCTAGAGAGGTTTAGAGGACTCTTTACGAATAGGTGAAGCCCACGATATTCAAATTGTGGAGAACAAAACACAAGGATAAATCCAATTCAATGAAGCAGAAAACATTGTTACAACACAATTGAGGGAGCCTTTCAATCTCTAGAAGGGATACTATTTTCTGCAGAACAGTTCTTACTACACTAAATCCAAATCATACAATTAACCACATTTACCAACATAAAACACCCAAACAACACTATGTATAACAATTCATAGAAGGTTGAGGACATTTCCACCAATTAAAATCAATCATTCCAATCGAACTTCAAATCAAAAATTGAATTAAACACAAGTGTACCTTAAAACGCTCAAAGAAAACATCTCTGCGACTCTGAGGGATCTGTCCCCAAGTCACCCATGGCTCATCAAACTGTCCTTTAATGGTAGCTGTGATTGCTTTGGATGCTGTTTTTGTTGGATAAAACCTATACCAAAATAAAAGTCAAATATTAGAATAATACATTATACAATTACCAACATTAAATTCATTTTTTGTTACCTTCCTCCAACAGGTGTAATGATTGGACGATTGTTGGAAACATCTTCAAAATTTGCCCCTGAACTTGAATGTCGAACTCCATCCCCTGTAGGAGATGTTGGTGCAACACTTGTGGGAGTTGTTGGGTTAGAACCAACATGGGGGAGGGTGATGATCTCCATTGATCATTACCAACTTGTTGTGGACTAGGTGTGAAGGCAGGAACTTCCAATGAAGGTGGAATAAATGGTGGAGTAGTTGTCAAACCAGGAACTTGCAATGGTGGTGGAACAGATCTACCAGTGGAGTTAGAGGTAGGTGTAGATGGCTGACTAGTTGAACCATTTACATTATTGAAACGGGTCATCAACTTAATCTGATAAGATTTCTTCTTCCCCTTCTCCTTATTTGAGTTTCCTGAAGGTGGAATAGGAGGGTCACAACCACCTGTTGCCATACTCTTGAACATAAAAACAAAACTATTTGGTCAATATATTTTTAGAATTGAATGGAAAGGAAAAGTAAGAGAACAAGATGATGATGACGTTTTTGTTTGCCATTACTACACAATGAAGTAGAAAATAAGAATGCAAAATTAATCCACACATAACCATTGCATAATAAATTCTAATCAGCAAAATAAGTACTCAAACACAAAGGGTGTCGAAATAACATGCAAAGTGCAATTACATAAATGATTTCATAACTTCTTCTTGGTAAAACTCTAAAAGTATGGGTTTACGAGCACCCATGGGTACAACAAGACATCCTAACTCTATTCACTGCTAGATGTGTGAAATGAATATTCGTCCTCATCTTCACTTTGTCCCTCTTCACTGCATTCTTCTTCCGATTCACTTGTTTGAACATCCATATACCCTTCAACTGATGGTACATTATTGGGGTCCACTTATTGAAGACCGACATCTATATCGTGCAATCGGATAACTTCTTCAACTTCAATGATGTCATTAACATGTGACATTTCCTCCACTTGGTATGGCACCTCGACTTCTACCTCATTAGAATCTATACGACCTCTAGGTTTTGTCTTTATTGCAACACACCAACCCCGTTTGTCTGTGCGTGATGCAGGATATGGTACATAATACACTTGTTCTACATTATGTGCAATTATAAAAGGATCAAACAAGACATATCTTTTATCCATTCGAATATCCACAATGGCATACTTTGAATCCACTCTTGTCCCTGTTCTTGATGGATCAAACCAATCACAATAAAATAATACAATCTTTTTTTCAATGGTTGAGGTATTGTACTCGAGCTCATATATGTGCTTAATGACACCATAGAAATCATCTTCACCCCCTTTTGTAAGGCCTTTAACATGAACCCCACTATTTATAGTCCTCTTGCCCTGGCTCCATGCATGGGTATGAAATTTATATCCATTCACAAAGTAGGTATGCCATTCCTTTACACATCTTAAAGGAGCAAGTGATAAATCTCTAAGATGTTGGTTCCTCACACTTAAAGGCTCGTCATGAACCTACAACCATAAAGTATTTGAAACTATTGAATAATGTAATGATTACATAATTAAGGAAGAAATGAATGAGGATTAATGATTCGAAGTCGTACTTTTTCCCTGAACCACAATGGGAAATTGGCATGTATGTATGTTGAACTGTTTGACTCAGAAATTTGATAGGTATGTAAGAATGAGCTGTTCATAGGTATGACAATATTTGGTCAATGTCAATTTAATAGATAACAACAACAACTTGAGAAAAGCAATGTATTTGGAGCCTTACTCAAGATAAGGTTGAACTTCATTGCAATTGATCAAGACATGAACATGAGCTGATCTCAATTCTTCGTCACTTAGCCAATGAGATGATTCCCTCCCGGAATGACGACCACCTTGGTCAAACACTGATAATGTTTTCCTTTCAATCTCAATGTCTACTTCATTTCTATTTCTTTGTGGTGTTAACATAAAGTTCTTGAAGTAGTGGGAACAGAAATGAGTTGTTTCTTTATGCAAATATGATGCGCAAATAGATCCTTCAACCCTAGCTTTATTCTTAACTGAACGTTTAGCATATCCCATGAACCTACAATTTCAAAATAGGTATGTTAGGATCATGAAATATGGCATCTAAATTGAATAATACAACAAGATGTTGTCACCTTTCGAATGGGTACATCCACCTATATTGGACCGGTCCACCAAGTCTTGCCTCATATGGAAGATGTATAGGGAGATGTTCCATAGAATCAAAGAATGAGGGGGGAATATTCTCTCCATCTTGCAAAGAATGAATGGAATGTTTTCTTCCATCTTTCGAAGGTCGACCTCATTCAATGTTGTACAACATAAATCTCTGAAGAAATGACTTACTTCTATAATGGGATTGAGAACATGAGTCGGTAAAGAACTAAACGCTATAGGAAGTAAGCATTCCATAAAGATATGGCAGTCATGGCTTTTCATCCCAATGATCTTTCCCCTATTCACATCAACACACCTTGACAAGTTAGAAGAATAGCTGTCAGGCATCCTAAGATCTTTCAACCAATGACAGACCTGTTTTGATTGGTCAACTGAAAGTGTATAATTAGCTTTTGGCTTGTACATCTTTCCATTAGTATGAGTTTTGAGCTCCAAGTCTTTTCGTCTACAATACAAACCTAAATCCATTCGGGCCTTTTCATTGTCTTTTGACTTCCCACTGACATTCATCACGGTATTAAAAATGTTGTCAAAGAAATTCTTCTCAATATGCATGAAATCAAGATTATGCCTTAACAAATTATCCTTCCAATATGGTAGATCCCAAAAGATGCTCTTTTTCGTCCAATTATGCCATTCACCATATCCATCTATTCTTGGTGCACCATGGTTATCCGTTACTTTAGGATAACCATTAACTCTATTCCAAAATTATGTTCCCGTCAGATAAGGTGGCGCGTCTTCCATGTCCACTTCCCCCTTTTTGAAAGCATTTCTATTTCTCCTAAAGGCATGTTCATTTGGTAAAAACCTCCGATGGGAGTCAAACCACAAATTTTTTCGCCCATGATATAATCTAAAAGCCTTTGAATGCTCCATGCAATGTGGACAAGCCAATTTACCATGGGTGCTCCATCCAGACAACATACCATAAGCAGGAAAATCATTAATTGTCCACATTAGCATCGCCCTCATGATAAAGTTTTGTCGTGTTGAAATATCGTATGTTAGGACACCAGTCCACATCTTTTTCAAGTCATCTATCAAAGGCTCTAGGTATACATCAATGCCTACCTTTGGATTGCATGGCCCCGGAATGAGACAAGTCAAAAACATGTACGGTTTAGACATGCACATATCTGGAGGAAGATTGTACGGCGTCACAATTACTGGCCAACATGAATATGGTATATTTGACGACTGCACATATGGATTAAAACCATCGGAGCATAAACCAAGTCGAACATTGCGTGGCTCAATGGCAAAATCAGGATGTACTCTATCAAAGTGCTTCCACGCCTCTCCATCGCATGGATGACGCAAAACCCCATTTGACGACCTGTTGTGATGGTGCCATGTCATTTCTGTTGTAGTTTCTTTTGAGGCATACATTCTTTGGAGTCTTGGAATTATTGGCAAATAGAACATGGATTTAACAGGTACTTGTTTTTTAGAACTTCCTCCTGTCTTGTGTTGTTGATACCTTGGCTTCCCACAAAATTTGCATTCAACCAATGCTTCATCATTCTTTCCATAATCATTATCATAGAATAGCATGCAACCATCCACGCAACAATCAATCCTCTACGACTGTAATCCCAGCTTCGACACTATCTTTTTTGCATCGTAGTAAGTTTTCGGCAAACAAGATTTGATGGGTGTTGCATCCAGAACCATATTTGCAATGAAATCTAAGCATTGGTTAGGAATATTCCAATTCGACTTGCAAGCTAAAAGCCTCACACACATTGATAATTTGGAATCCGATGCTCCTTCATACAAAGGCGTATTTGCCTCCAACAAAAGGTTATAAAACCTTTGAGTTTCTTCATTTGGAGCCTCTTCCATGTTAGAAGAATTTGAGGCTTGGAAGGGTTGTCTTTGCATAAGAGCATCATGCACCATGTCTTCCATCGTCATAACTTGTTCATGTGGTTCACCTTCTGTCTCCACACCCCTCGAAGTGACATCATTAACTAAATCAGTTTCTGGCATGGTTTCCCCATGATCCTCCCAAATGAAATAATTAGGCTTGAAACCGTTTTTGTAGAGGTGAACCTTGACAACTCTTTCGTTCAGAATCTTTGTACAATCGCACTTTAAACATGGACATCGAAGCCCCCCATCTCTTCGATAACGTTCTTGTTCACAAGCTTTAATTATAAACTCTTCAACACCCAATACGAATGACTCTTTCAAAGCACCTCTTCCTCTATAGCATCTATCGTACATCCATGAACAATTTGGTGGAGGATGATCCATGTTCTGTATACAGACCAATTAACGAAAAATTAGCCATTACTCATTGCAACATTAATTAGGTAAGTACATAGTCGTGTTAGTCTAAGAGTTAAGAAGGAGGAGAATTCCATCTTCTCAATTTTAGATGATTGGGGTGTTTGGGCATTGAGAGATGTAGAGCCTCAAAGTTCTGCAATTATATAGTAATAAGCCCATGATCTAGTATAGACTTCAAAGGTTTTCTTTCATTAAAGGCCCTATATTTTGCAGCATGCATGCATTGAGCATAAAACAAAATTGAATAAATAAAACATAAATAATTTAAAGAAAACATAAATAAATTAAAGAAAACACACAAAACATGATTCTGAAATTCTAAAAACAGAAAAATAAATTTAAAGAAAGAAAAACAAGACCACAAAAGCATTAAACAGATCAAGAATCACAATAGCCACCATGGGAATGACACAAAACGAAATGAGGAGTATCTGAACAAATGAAGTACAGATGAAGAATGGGCAGAGAATAATGCAAGATAGAAAAGAAAAAAATAAAAAACATTGGTAGGTTCATCTGGGGACTTTGATAGTCTAATCCACTTTCATATCATGGCTATAACATTGCACTATTTTTGTATAAGTCTTTGACAACAGATGTGTGCGTGAATGCATTGTCATAAAGTATATTCATGTTATATGCTCATGTTATATGCTTGAATGTAAATAATACAAAAAATTATCGTTCTGTGATTTCCTTGGTCTTCCTATGTGTGTGTGATTTCTTCCCAAACAAATTGGTATCAAGGGCTAGGCTGATTCGTTTGTTGTGGGGTGCATTCATGGACTGAAGAACCTGAATTTTGAAAAGGAAGAAATGGAGAGTTCGGACAATGTTGTTTCTAGTAATTTATCATTGTTTGAAGGAAAAAACTTTGATGATTAGAGGGTGAGGATAATTGTTATATTATGTTTCCAAGATGTAGAAGTGTTGAAGGTGGGATTTCATGAATTAGGAATAGATGTTATTGTCAATTATAATGACAATTATAAATATTTCAAGAAATTGGAATGCAACGCCTAATTATTGATTCATCAATGTGTTGATGTTACTGTTTCTGGAAGAATATCCAAGGCCACTGCAACAAAACAAGTGTGAGATATTTTGGTTAAGACCTATGGTGGTGCTCAAGAGACAAAGAAAATCAAGTTTATGACTTTTAGAATCTGCTGCAGATTTTTTCAATAGAATTCAAATACTGGTGAATAGAATGAGTCTTACAAGGAGGACCTCTCAGATCAGCAGCAGGTTGTTGACAAGATCTTGAGAACTTTAACTTTAAACTTGATCATGTTGTGGAAAATGAAGAATCAAAGGCTTTGATTCAATGAGTATTGAAGAATTACATAATTCATCCCTATGCACAAAGGATTAATGAGAGGAGGAATGCTGAGAAGAGATGGCTCACGAGCAAACATTACAAGTCTAAAATAGTTTAAAAAATAAAGGGAGTTGGAACTAGAATGGAAAGGGAAAGGAAAATGGAAAGGAGGAAGATTGAATGAATGAACTAGTGGCCAAGGCCAAACTGTTCAAGATCAGAGTGATTTGACCACCAAAAGATGATTTTTTTAAAAAACTCATTTAAATGAACTCTTTACGAATCAGGGATTTATCAACCAACACACTCATATTTCAGGGACCAATTTGAATATGTACTTAGAAAATGTATTGAACTAGTTTGAGATAAACAAATTTTGGTTCACTTGACACACTACTTAATTGGTTAACAGGTTTCCTTCTCGCATATAAGCCACTCTGTGCAAGAAAACACCGAATTCCAAATTTCAAATTCAAATTCAAATATTCTTGTTTTACTTTCACATGAACTCTAAAACGTCCCATTTTAAGCTAGATTCTACTTCTCCATGATGTTTGCCACCATTTGGAGAGAAGAATATCTGGTGGGAGATATCTTACAAAACAACTTCACCTGACCCTAAGCTAAGATCACTCAAATAAACTCTGTCAACAATTTAGAATGATAAATGTTCAGAATTCAGATGCCAAATATGTTGTTTACACACACATCTCATCACAGGTTCTGTAAAAAATATTTATTTTCATATGTTGATTCATACTGGCTTTGACTAGTTGGTAACATGTTTGGTGAAATAATAGAAAGAAGTGAGGTAAGATGGGTGGCTGTTTGTTATCACCAGATTATTTGACAAGGGTTCAATGGTTAACTTTTCTATTCTGAGTAAAGATGTTTCAACCAAAACTTGACTTCCAACAGAAGTTGTTTCTGATTAATTCGTAGTTTACTAGACACAACATGGTTTTTAGTTGGGAAAACATGAAAACTAAGGAACACCCTTGTCTTTTCAATAGGTGTTATTCACTCCACTCCCTAATTTGACTTCAACAAACATATCAAACCAACACCTCAGATACTTTCTACTTGAAGTCCCTTTTAAAGAAACAAATTGATCTAACATCACCAAATAAATAAGGAACATGTTTATTTTCATTTAGAAACAAATACCAATAACATAACTACACAAATCACCATCAAAGACAATCAGCTTAAATCGAACCAATTAATTTTTCTTGTAGTGAATCACAAACACTTAGTTACTGTCAAAATCACAGTCACAGACTAATTTCAAAAACTTTAATGTTATCCGACTTTACCATATATACATAATGCCAATGCTTATGGAAATAACAATTGCATGATGTAGATATGTTGTGATGATGCTTAAATCCCCAATCCTCATCAATGAAACATACATATGTTAATATCTTCAACTAATATATATATATATATATAGGAGGAACCTAAGGTACTAACGAATTTTCTTTATCAAAGGTTTCCACGATGAAAGGAACCTAACTGGAGAAAAGTACATGTTGAAATAAGAAACAAGTGTATATATATATATATATATATATATATATATATATATATATATACGTGTGTTTTTTGTTCCACAGGTGCAGAATGTGAATGCGAGTGGTATGTAGTTGAGATGAGTGTTGCGGTAGAGGACGTCATATTCGCATTATCTAAATTCAGTACATTGTACGAACTCCGACTCCACTACTACTGCTACTCATTCATTTCACTGTGATATATCTTATGAAGGACCATCTTCTTCTACCTCTTGTCATTGTTGTAATCCATTCCACCAAACAACTCTAAGAACAACAAGACAACAACTCAAACAAAACCATACCCCATTACTCTATTTCCTTTACAAACCTTCAAAAACAATACTTCTCTTTCTAATTTATATTCTAATTTCTGATTTATATGGTTATAATACTTTTCTCTAAAACCAAATCATAATAATATATAAGTTAGGTTTAAAGTTTACTTTTAATAATAACTTTTTTTAATATTTTGATTTTTTTTAAAATGATAATAGTGTTTTTAATATTATATCTCACTAACTAGATTTTCAAACGAGCTTCAATGAAACAAAGTACAATCTCTGCAAAGGCTTTTATGAAAATTAGTGGTTTTCTATCTAAATGTCAGCAACCAATTGTTTATCAACCAATAAACACAATGCCAACAGGTTTGAAGTGCCTCAAACTTAATTTCATGCATACAGGTAAACATTTGAATCAGAGTATAACAAATCTATAATTGCTTTCTCATGGTCAGAATCACACATCCAACACCTAAACATCACAACAACTTCCATATTTAAAGTAAAAACTATATTCATACATAAAACCAATAATCGAATCACCATAAATCTAAATTTCTTATGTAAGCCGTTTTCAGATGCATTTGACAATGCTTTAATAACAATAGACTCTGGTGAAAGTAATGAGAATAGTAATAATTATTATTTTTTGTTAATTTTAGGAAACTTCACTAGAAAACAATTTCAAACTAAGACATTCAACCTGTGTGAGAGATGCTTCCAGTTTCAATATAGTTCAGCTTCTGAAATCATAGTACAACAATGCAAAACATAATTTGCATAAGGGTTAATTGGCTAAAACAATGTATAAAGAACAAACCTGCTCTATATCAGCAAGTAGAAAGTCAATTGTAGCATGTGGGGACTCCAAAAATTCCAACAACTTTGCAGACAGCTCCTCCTAAAAGTAATGTCATTTAATAATTTAATTTTAAAAAGTACCAAGATTCTTTTATAAAATGGAAATACACTATAACAATACCAAGATTCTCTTCTAAAATGGAAATAATAAAAATACTTAATTTTAAAAAGTACCAACATTCTCTTCTAACATATGCAGATTTCTAATAATTCTAAAGTAAACACAATGCTATCATAGATCAATTCAATCATACATTCAGATTTGAATATAAGAATCAATCAGTATTAACCACAACAATTTTCGAAAATTTAAAGTGCCAATCACTAGATATATAATCAACCAACATCATAGTCAAAATACCAAATATAAAGTATTGTTTAGAATAAGGTATTGTTAATGGAAGCACGATCCTAATTAACTAGAGCACAGAACAATAAAGTTCAGGAGTATTTAGCCTTATGGCTTGAATATTAAAGATTTCCAAAATAAAAGCAAATCTACAAATTGAAAGTATTCTAATCTGAAACGTTTATACATCCTTCTTCTTCCATATCCTCTTCACTTTCACTTCCAAAGATTTCTTCGTCATAAAATTCATTATCCAAGTTTTGATTATCTAATTTTTGTTGAATTTCCGCAATGGATTTTTCAATTTATCAAACCTAGCAGTGTGAAGTTTCATTTGATTAACCATGTATCTTTCAAAATCAGTTTAGGGTTTGAAAGCATTTGAAGCAGGTTCAGCATTTGAAACTCATAACCAGAACACTCATCTCCATCAACATCCCATCCCATCCCCTCCCTCAACACCCATTTTCAATAACAATCAAGCTTTAAGACAAACCCTAATCTAAGCAATTGAAACTTACCAGATGTAGAAGACAATGGCAGCTTCAGCTTATATCTTCCAGTTCGAAGAAACAAACCTAGGGTTTCCTAAATCGCGATTTCAAACCTCCAAACAACAACGACCAAAAATAGGTCAATGTAATACACAACCAGAGCAAAACGAAAAAAAAAAAAACCTCATAGCTTCGACTACTCACCGTCCTCGATCCTCCAATGTTACACTACGGTTCCAATAACAGAGGATGGTGGCTCGAAACTAGGAAAAAGAGGGTTTTCGTGAAGGAGAACGAGTGTGAGGTCCCGGACAGTGTGACAGAAGAAGAGACAGCGACAATAGGGAGAATAATGGGTTAACAACACCAACAATGTGTGTGACAATAGGATTTTAGAGAGGGAAAATCATGGTTGCAGTGAGTGAGAGAGAATCATAGTTGCAGTGAGTGAGGAAGAATCATGGAATGATGCTATGGCTCGAGAAGGAAGACAAGCTAGGGCTCGAGAAGGGGACAAACTTGGCTAGAAGGCGGGAGGGAGAAAAGTGAGAAGAGTTTAATCAGATTGTATATTTGGTTCTATTTTTTAATAATTAATTATCCTCATATATCCGTATTAAATATCAGTGGGTAAATATTCTTTCCACTTACATACGACCTTACATACAGATTTATCTCTGGCAATGTTCCCGCCAACACGCGCGAATATTATCCACCGATATTATATATGGATAATCCGTATGTAATTTTTTTTTCCATTATATACGGATTTTTCCGTATAAAACAGATCCGTATATAACATCCGTATCTAACATTCTCATTATATACGGATAAAAATCCGTATATAATTACCATTTTTCTTGTAGTGATGAACATTGGCTTGCGGTAGTGGTTGCGTAATGGCTGTTTGTATGAGAGAGAAGATGAAGAAGATGATGGTGATGCGGTGGGGACGATGAACACGAGAATGGAGTTTAGCGTGGCGATTTGGTGGTTGCAATGGTTGACGGTGGCCTGAGTGGCGTTGATGATGGTCGGCGCAAGGTGGAAGATGGTGGCTAAAAGAATTAAGGTTCATGTCTTGGCTGATGAAGGTAGTGATGACATGGCGTGTTGTCATTGGCAGATTGAGTGTGTAAAGGATCAAAACACGTGACAGGATCTGAATTACTCATCTTTGTATGCAAGGATTGATGCACATATAGTAACATCTAATTAAATCTAACTTTGTGAGTGGTAAGAGAGTGAAGAATAGGAAAATTAGAGGGTATGGAAGTTAAAATGGCTTGTCTAGCCCATTTCTAAAAATGGACTATATTTGTAAAAAATCAGAAGTGCATTCAACTCCATATAAGTTCATTTTCAAACTAATTTGGACTTTATTTTTTGCAACTCTGGAGATTTTAATTTCATCCTTTGAATTAATCAAACTTTAACACCAGCTACACCAATACACATTATACTATCCAAAAATATTTTAGGCAACTAAAATTAATATTTTAAACCCTTTTAATTGTCAAACCCGATAAGTCTAATTATCACAAATCCTATGTAAATTAACCATTTAAATGCAAAAATTCAATAAAAAAAATTTGAAATTAAACTTAAAATGTGAGTATAAATATACACTCATTAGTTTTTAAAGTTTATTGTGATTTTCTATAGAATATACTGTATAACATTTTTAAATAATTGAATAAAATGTATATAATATATGAAGAGTGTCACCGTAATTTTTTTTAAATTAAAAGGAATTAGTTTACAGCAAAGATAGATAACAAAATCAATTAAATTTTAAAGTAATTGGTCTAACGTCTTAGAAAAATGATATTTTAAAAATAATAATAATTTAAAAAAATAAGTGTCAATTATTTCAATATTAAATGATTTTAATATAAATAATTTCTATACTAAAGAATTTTATTATTTTAAAAATATCAGAAGATTTTTTAAAGTTTTTTTACTTCTTTCTTAAGAGTTCTTCCTTTGGGTTCATTCGTTTGAAAATCAAGCACCAGTGGATGCATATAAAAATCATCTCAAATTTCCATTAACAGCTTCCATTCCTTTTCTGTGATTGTTTTGTTACTTTTTCGAATTTGTGCTCGTAAGAGCACACACAACTTCATTAAGCAGCTCTAAGAGATGCTCTAAAATAATAAATACATCACTTTTTCTTTTTCAATAGGATTTGAAACTATGAAATTGATTTATTTTAGTCAGTGAGTGAACCAAACTCGGCAATTAAAGCATTCAAATCTGAGTTCGAAGATCCTCCTTCTGCTACCGCTTCCCTGGCTAGATGCGACAGCACCTTAACTTTGTTCCTCATTTCATCTGCTTCTTCCCGGTTCATTATCCTTTTCACAGCCTTTTCCATTGCCTCCCATTTAACAGTATCTCCACTCCTGCAGCCCATTTTTTAGCTCCAATAGGCACCCCAATTTTAAGGATCTCACACACCAATTTTTCATTGAAAAACTGCTCATAAGCAATAGGCCATGTTACCGTAGGTACCCCATCAACCACTCCTTCCAAAATTGAATTCCATCCACAATGGGTCACAAATGCTCCAACTGCTTCATGCTCAAGAATCAATACTTGAGGTGCCCACCCTCTTATGATTAGTCCCTTATCTTCCATCTTTTTCTCAAATTCCTCAGGTAGCCATTCAACTTCATCTTCTTTGCTTTTCCTCACCACCCAAATGAATTTTTCCCCTGAAGCCTCAACACCCGTAGCAATATCGTTATGTTGAGAAGTTGTCATCTTTGTGGTAGTTCCAAAGCATACATAAACAACCGAGTTAGGTTTCTTGGTGTCAAGCCATTGTAGTCACTCATGCTCATCTCCTCTATGTGCTTTTTCTTCTTTAACCCTCTTGGAAAGAAACATTGGGCCTATGTGCCATGCTTTTCTTCCAAGAACCTTCCTTAAGTGATCTGATAAACCTTCTCAAGCTCATAAAAGCTATTAACAACCATTCCATAGCTTTTCAACTCTGATTCTCTTACTTCCTCCAACAACTTTGTCACGCCTGAGCTTTCATCGCTGATGGCACATGAGGTGACACCTGCATCCTTGTCATTGTAATCTCGCCGGGAAGGTTGGGAATGAGAAAGGGTTCAGAATCTGAAGAAACATTCTTGTAGGGCTCGTAGAGTCCCATGCACTCGTTAGCACATATAGAGAAGAAGCTAGTCCCGTCGTACACAAGGCTGAGAATTCCAAATTTGGCTGCTGAATTAATTGCACATGGGAACATAACATCAGCAACGACACAATTAGGACGCTGCTCAAGCAACAGTTGCTTAAACTGGTCTTGAAGTAACCCACAAACCCTCAAAAATGCAGGAAATAAGGCCCCGGAAGTGATGGAGTTACTGTTTTCACACCCTTTAGGTAGACCAGCCTCGGCACATGGGAACTCGGTTGTTTGGACATGAATTATGGTGCTGCTGGTTTTGGGTTTTCCTATGGTTTTGATGATGAAAGGTTGGTTGAGGGGTGTGGTGATGATAGTGGCCTTCACACCCTTTTCAGCAAATAATTTGGCCATGTCAACGGTGGGAATTAAATGGCCATAAGCAAGGAAAGGGATGAAGAGTACATGTAAAGAATGAACTTCATTGCTCATCTTTTTTAGTAGTAAGCAAGTTGGTATAACTTAGCACTTTGGACAATAACTCGGTAAGTCTGAGTGTGATCATGGAAAGTATACGCGGAAGCGGGGGTTAGACACGTGAAATAGAATGGGGGTTGCATGCAGCAATCGTTTCCCGAATTTTTATCATGAAAATTTATAACTTCAAATTCTCATAAATAAATTGATGGGACTATAAGAAAAGAGTAAATCCAAGTTTGACACAGTAGAGGTAGAACTCATATTAGAAAACATATAACATGAATGATGTACCACTTAGGTTAGCGAGAAATTCATTGGTTGTAGAATTAGATATATGATAAATCAACTTTCGTTTTCTTTTCTATTTTTGAGGTGTTAAATTAGCTTCGTAACTTGATAATCATCTGCAAAACTATTGAACTGAATGAGTAAAACATATATAAACTATATATATTCATGCTAGATTAGTTGTCAAGTTGTGTAAGTAGTGCTTTGGTTTGCCGACATCACATAGTACAACCTCAATAATAATGTTTACTATTTTATTTGAACTAGTATATTTTATGCAATATTTAGTTACATCAACTTGTCACAAAATAAAACAGTTAATTGTTACTCGATGGTTGCTAGTGGGAAAATAGTAGAATAATGGTTGCTAGAGAGGGAAAATAGTAGAATGATGGTTACTGATGGTAAGCACGTGAGAATTATTTCTCAACACCCATTTCAATATATTTGCATTTAATCAGTGTGTACTGATGAATTTGACCGAAGGATGCAGACAATTATGACTCTATGTAATCTTTTTTCTTGTCAAGTAATGATAAATTTCTCTTTTTCGCTTTGCATGCATTTTATCTAAGTTGAGAAGGAAAACTAGAAATATTGATATGATTTTTTTAATTTAGTTAAAAAAAATTTAAGTTTGTTCATTTTCTCTTTGATTTGTTCTTTTTCCTATTTTTTTTCATGTCATTGTAAACTTTGATACATTATAAAATTTGAATAATTTGAGAAAAGTGAGGAAGGTTCTTCCCCCAATTAGTATGTGTTCTCGTTAAAATGGGATATTCATACATGATCAATGGTTTTACAAATCTTATTATGAGATGTGATGACATATTATCTAGTTATAACCAAATCACATTCAAGAAGAGTTGGAGTTATATTTGGAAGATGAACCTAAACTTTCTCTTTTGGACCTTCTTAAACCATTATGAAGCTTCTAGTAGAATAAGAATAATTTTGGGCCTTGTATTCTAGGTCGAGTAGTCTATGATTTATTTGGACTTTGAATTATGAGCCTAGTAGTGTAAGATTTATTTTGAGCTTTGTATTTTTGGCCAAGTAGAATAGGGAAGTCAATAAAAGGCCAAGACCCAATGTTGACCAAGGTGGGACATCCAAAGCCATGTATTGGGGTCAACAATTTTAGCTAACTTGGTGGACAAGGAGGGGTGGACGATCATGCCATGTGTCATTTCCTCTTTGGAGAGTTTTTCCTCCTAATTAGTAGCCACATGCCACTCTAGGAATGGACAAGATTTTTCATAGGTAGTGGTCACATGTCACCCTCTCTAATGAAAGGATTTTCGCCACTTGTCTCCCTCCTTTTGGTAAGGATTTCTCTTTGCTCTTAAAGCTAGCTAAGGTGGGTCTTTTAGGTCTAGCTTCTACAAATTAGGAGACACCCTTAGCCTATAAATAAAAGTTGTCTCCCACTTTTGTAGTCACCTTTGATTTAGACTATTATTATGCTCCCAATTTTGAGCTATACTACTCTAATTAGGTTACCTATCACACTTTCATCGAATAGCACTTCAACCACATCAATTAATCTTCATTTGCTACACTTTGTGTTTCCAACATCTGGAGTTGAAGTTTCCAACCAATGAGGCTTCCATCACTGACCCTCTCAAAGATCGTTTATATGTATACCTTGCATTATAGATTTGCTTTATTGTTGTGACATTGCAAACATTATATTTGAAGGCTTTACTTGACTTTTAGTCATATAAACAAGTAATGATTGTTCAGTAGGATTTAACCTCTTAGGAAAAGGGTGACAAACTAAACTCTCAACCAATTCATGGTTGTGATGTCTGCATATTACCTTTAACAATCACCCCTCTCCATTAGAATAGGGCTTGCTCCTCAACTTAAAGGAACATTCATATTTTCTTGTACTGTATACACTCGTCTGAACATCAATTTTGTATTTCTTATACTTTCACCCCTTTCACAACTTAACAAAACAAACGTCTTTCTTCCGTGTACACCAGTAGTTGTGTCAGATCTTATAAGTTATGACAACAAAGCCAAAATAAAATGTAATTCCTCGAACCCATTCAATTAACTCATCACGTGAGGGAAATAATTTATCAATTGTAAAATTTGTTGTGTAATCTTCCTCCACCAATTCATTGATGAAAAAAGAAAAATTTAACACGAAATTTGAATTTATTTATGAATCCATCAACTCAAAAGATAATTATCCATCTTCAAATATTAATCACCTATACCAAACATGTTTTTCACTTAATACCTAACTTATTCATAATAATAATAATAATAATAATAATAATAATAATATTAATATTAATGAAATTATTTTAACATATATGGCTTTTCAAAAATATAAGTAAAAAATATATAAAAAACAAGAAATCAAATTTCAAAATTCATCCAACACTTAATCGGCTTTTAAAATCTGGAAAGCTTTTAACCTAATTTCGAAAATTGGTTAAGGATATGAAATTTTTTCAAATTAGTTAAACCTTTAATCAACTTTCAAAATTTGGTTAAATGTTAAACGAATTTTAAAATATGTTGAACCAATTTTGAGAAACTGACAACTCTTATATTAAATGTTCAACCAATTTCAAAATTGGATTATTTATGAAGTGCAGATATTTTTGTGCTAAACTTACCTGAAAAGGACACCCCATCGCGTATCAGGAACACAACTCGAATAAGAACACTAGTAGGATAACAAATGGCACACCACACTGCACGATCACCAAGGACCAGGACACAGTGCAGGACCACAATACAAAGAACAACCACAAAGAACGAAGAAATGAAGAAGGGGTGCAGGTAAATATAGTCATACATTAAATTTAGTTAGGTAAGAATTAAATGTGATTGGCTACCAATTCATTACCTTTCGCAATCTTTTTTGTTTTTTTTAATTAAATGTTGGAGGTACATGACGAAGACTTGGAGGTGCAAGGGAAACTCCCCTATTAGAGGGGATAGTATTACATATGATGAAGAAGATAATGAGTGGAGAAGAAGCCATTGAAATGAGGAACAGAGTCTTTATTATTTTAAAGTCATCTGAAGTGTATATAAATCATTTTTGTCTTTATTTTATTTTGGATGTATGTAAGCAATTCAAAATTTCACATTTAAACCTTACCAGAGTCTCATAATTTTAGCGGAAGTACATTTTGATTTACATCAAGGTGAAGCATAATCTTAATTATTTCAACAAAATATGGTTAAAGAATTTCTGTGACACCCATGAAAATATCATAATTGATATTAATCGAAAACAATGTTCTAACATTGATTAAGGTTAAGCCTATAACGTTTTGATTCACGTTAAATTGATGACATCCACATCTGATCAAGCTAGAATGAATTTTGCCTTAGGTAAGTCAATCAAAGTCTGAAAAAAAAAAATGAAAACAGAGACATATATATGAGAGAGAAAAAAATGCTTTAGCAAGATATTATTTTAGTTGTACAATATTCATATGTGATATATAACAATATCACCCAGGTATACAAGACAGATATATCTTTGGAGAGAATGATGATAGAAAAAGGAATAATGAACATTACTTCATATCATTCCAAATTGTTGAATGGATGTCTAAAAATGCCTTAAATATGCACGAGGTGTAATTATTTGAGGTCATAAAAGGATTTGTGTGGGCAGTATAACATATTAGATAACTAACTACCCATGAATAACAAAGTTAGGAAGTTGTTACATGTAGAAATGCATTTTTTACAAGTGAAACAAAGTTATATATGGTAAATGGTAAATGGTTGCATTGGAAAAGAAAAGTGAAATAGATGTAACATAAGAGAAAGTATCAATATAATCTTTACCATAGATTTGTGTATATCTTGACAACAAATTTTACCATAGATTTGTGTGTATATCTTGACAAGAAATTTTATAATGATTGATGTTATTATCTAATTTTGTTTTAAAAATATACAACTATTGACACTCAACAATTGGTTTGTGATACCAATTTTAGAAAGTAAAAAGAATTTTGATAAATGTACCAGTGTAGTAAAGGGAAATGACAACGGTTATTTTCGTTTATCCACTAAGGCATATATAGGCGAAGCAAAAACTGACAAGCTTTTTGCCTCAGTTGAGAACCGAGACAAAAAGGTGTAGGATTTTATCTCAGTTCAAATGCAATTAAGGCAATAGAGGTTGTTCCTTTTTTTATTTTTTCTAGACTTTTGGCCTAGGTTGTTGAAGAACCGAGGCAGTAGAGGGGGTCTTCTGTCTCGGTTGTGGTTGAACCGAGACAGTAGAGGTGTTTTTCTTTTTCTTTCTTTTTTGTTTTTTCATCGGCCTTTCTGCCTCGGTTATGGCTAGAACCGATGCCATAAAGGGCTTTCTGCTTCGATTTTGGCCACAATCGAGGCATATTCTACTATTTTTTTTAAATAGGCCTGTTTCTACAACAATCCCAAATACAGAAATAGACCTGCCTATTTAAAATTGTCCAAAACAGTCCAGCAACATATTTTCAATGAAAATTATAATAAATCATAAATCAATTCAATGTACATAGAATTATAATCATAAATTAACTTAGAAGCATAAACCAAACTAATGTACAAAGTTAACCTAATCATATATGCTAATGTAGAACTTACTATATATTAATATCTACATATTATTATAGAGTTGAATTACATATTTTGCAAGTGCTTTCCTTATGGATTTAAGGGACTTGTGTGAAATTGAAGTAATAGAATTAATGCATAAGACACAATGATTTCAATTAGTGTATATGAATTCTAAACTATAGAGAGAAAAAATTCAATAAAACCAAATGTTACCATTTTCCATCCACTTGTAACATAGGCACGAATAGTGTTCATCATCCAATACATGATGTAGTAACCATACTCATATGACCCGCTTTGTCTATTACACTACAATATATGGACTAAAAAACTAAACCTTAAGGGTCAAACATGCAAGCTTTTTAGCTTTAGCAATTGATCTCCCAGACAACACCATATGTGCTGCAAGGGAACTATTAAAACAAAATGGTATTAGATACATTTATATAAGGAAGAAAGTCCAAACATTGAGGTTCTTACCATTCTACTACTTGTCTGAGAGGGTTGGGAGGAGACTTGTGCAATGAACAAAACCATACAACAATGTTCTTCGTTAGGGAAACCACAAGTAACTGTCAATGATGTCTGAAATTGGTAATAACTTAATCGTTATATACGAATCACAAATGAAACTTTAAAATTAAAACACTTCACTTACCTAATTATATAAGGGATAAAATATAGCTCCTTCCCCATTGCAAAACAACTGGTGATGTATGTTTGAATGTCATCAAAATTATTTCCTTCGTGAGTCATTTAGGGTTAATGAACTCATATACATCATTGAACCCCATCTTGTTAGTTACACCAAACATATACCTGAAATCAAGAAATGATCTGATATAAGTAACTTGATAAATTAATTTTATATAAATAAGTGCTCATAGACTTACATCATCCACAATTGAATGAGGGTAATATTAAGTTCTTCTCTCCTCGACGCAAGCTCCTGAACATCTTGCTTATGCAAGTACAATGAGATCTCTAAGTATCTTCCAAATATAATAGGATTCCATGGAACAATTATCGGTGCATCTGCAATGATGTTAGAAAGCTCGTGTGACGCATGAAGAGAGTCGTCATCAGATAAATGAATCTTCTTCGATGTAGGACTTTCCTCTCGACTCGTCTGGTGTTACATGAAAAAATAGTTATGTTTTGATGTCAATAAGAAGTAAAGTTTAAAATTGAGAAGTATAAAGTAAGAGTCCATACCGATGGGTCAGAAATAGAACCAACCTCAGACAACGAAAGACTGAAATGCCTGTGCCACAATGACAATCTCCTCTATTGGCACAGGAACAAATGCATCTGGTACGACAACTTCATTGACCGTGACCTTCACATCATCTTCTCCTAGCTCCATACCATGAATTAGAGTGGCTTCCTTAAAGTCTGACTTAGGTGTTTTCTGTAGGGTTTTATGTCTCGATTCTCTGACCAACTGAGGCAGTATACCCTTTAGGCATCGGTTCCAGATGAACTGAGACATATAATTTCAAAAAACTACGAAATTGCTACCATGTTTTAATATGTTTTAGTTTTTCTGAAACCCATCGTAATGTGCGAGTTAAAAACTTTTTTTTTTTTCTAGTAACGTAATAAACTCATTCCGTGACAATAACAAAACCGAGTGAGCTATTGAATAGTTCAGCATGTTCTAAAAAGTTAAAATGAACTATTAGAGGCTTCAGTACTTTTATTTTTCTTGACTAAACTCTTTTGCCAAAATAATTCATTATAAAATTTTCTTGCAAAAAAATTTATTTAAAAAACAATTACATTTTATTACATCACATCTTGAAACCCGTGCAAAATTTAAATTTAAATTTATTAATTTTTGACATGATTATAGTGCACTCTAAAAATGAGAATACCAAATTGAATTGAATTGAATTGAGCGTACTAATGCATATCAATCTTCTAAAACTCATTCCAATCAAAACAAAACAACTATCAATTATGAAAAATAGGTACAACTAGCTAAGAAAAACAAAATGCAATAATTAGAATATACTTTTAATCATAAGATTAGAATTATATTTTATATTTCTACAAAAAAATATACCAAAAAGACATATAAATATAAAAGTTTTCTGAAAATTTCTTTTCCTAAGAAAATATGCGCTTTGAAAAAACTTTCAACTTTTCTAATGCAAAAACAAATAAAATAAATAAATAAAAAATAAAAATGAATAAAATTAGTAAGAATTTTGTTGAAAGAAATTGGTAACCATTTCTAGTAAATTATAGTAAAATTTATAAGTATTTTCCCTAAAGAAAACATTAACAAGGAGTGAAAAAGCTAAAAAAAATTAATTAAATAAACCTAGTTGTATACTTTTACTTAGGATAAGGGCAGAGGTTAAAATGACTTTGATCTTCATTCATAAGAATTATTCTACAAATTTAAGGTTGCATTAGTAATATGATTCTGCAAAAACTCACTAAAAAACACAGAAAATTATGCGTCTCCGGTAGGACCATGTGGCTTAAAGTCAAGACTACAACTTTAATGCTCGTGTTGAATAAAAACCTACTGATGGGAAAAGATATCAACTATCATAAATAGTGTGGTAACGTGAGAGAACCAATAAAGACACTATGTAACATTCCAAAAATATAGCTATAAATTATATCTAGGAGTCCTTACATTTATAATACAATAGAATAGTTACAAAGAAATAAAGTAAATTCATAGTTATCCTAAGATAACCATGAACTTAAAATTTTATATAAAAACCTATACTGGTACGATTACAAGTATAAACAGAATGGTCATACAATTTTATATTGAACCAAATGGTGCAACACTAATACAAACTGAATACAAGACCGAGCAGTCTTACCCTATCATAAACAATCCTCTTTTTCCAGTGCCTACTCCAGAATATCTTCACGTTCTGCTCACACCCACAGGGTGATCATTGCAAGGACAAGGACGACCAAACAGAATAACATGACAAGACAGGAAAATAAGGGTAAGCTAGTGTAATTTAATTAACTAATACTAACATACAATTCATATAAGTACATGATAAAATCATACGTACACAGATTCAAACATATTATGACTAACCACTTTACACTAACTGTCTAGACTAGTATGAATGAGCTATGACCGTTCATGCACCCGTGGGTGGTAATATTGGAAAAACCATCAGTATTACCGTAGCATGGAAAACCCTTGAGCTTGCCACACGAGGGTAGCCCGTTATACCTCACCTTAGGTCAAGGTAATACATACCGCCCAGACTAGGGTCTCCTGTTATTCCCACCACATGCGCCACCATTCTCTACTTGAGACTCGGTGACCATTGGAATGTTAGGATGAACACCAATACTAAGTTGTCCCTATTCATACTCTTACCAATTCAATAACCATTTACCGAGACATTCCTCCTTGGAATTCCCTTTCATAACCATATTATAATCATCACATCATACTTTCACATTTCATTACAATCATCATTACATACCTCATTAACAACATAATTCATCACCCATAACATATTTAATTAAAATTACACAAATAGTAGAATCATTCCCATTAATGAACAAGACCGAGAAGAAGAGATTATAGAATCTCTGTACAATACCGAACGGGAGATCACTCCCTATGTATGAATATGACCGAATGGTCATTTGAAAGTAAGACTCACGCATGAGTCGAGAACTTAGACCTTAGACCGAACACTTCTAGACTTAGGTCGAACTCCATGGGCTTGGCCGAACGTTATTGGATTAGGTCGAACACTATTGGCTTGGCCGAACACTATTAGCTTAAACCGAATATTAATGGCTTAGGCCGAACACTCTTGTTTTAGGCCGAACACCATTAGAACCGAATATCATTACAAGACTAGTTATTACGAAGGGACCGAGTGCTAGTACAAGACCGAGCATTACTGATACCGAGTTTCATTCCAGGACCGAGCACTTCTAAGACCGAGTGTTAGTACAAGACCGAGCACTCTTTGATAGGCCGAACGCCAGTATAAGACTAATCACTCTTTACAAGACCGAGTGCTAGTACAAAACTACACATAACCGATTACTATCAAGATAGTATACGACCGAGCACTATCAAGACTACACATGACCGAGTACTATCAAGATAAGTGTATTTGAATTCACCATTACAAACATTTAGTTATAATTGAGAATAGATGAAGGATTTATTAATTAAGTTATATTGGTACTTTAGATAAGTTGAATGCCAAATGGCAGAATAATTTATACTTATGGCCGACGACTACACTCTATTATATAATACGATATCGTTCGATCATTAACTAAAGTTCTATCAAAGAAGAATCCAGCTAAGACCAAATACACATAACAGATCGAACGATCACTAAGGACCTCTCGGTCTACCAGTACAGACTTATGCCGAATACTTTAGAATTCATATTAGACCTTATCTCTACGAGTTCATACCATTTCTCTCGATCATGAATCTAAAATTATGCAGAAAGTACAATCATCATACACTCAACATTAATATTCCACACCAATAGCACCTAACACCAATTCATCAATTTCTCATACATGCAATATCATCAAACAACATATTCATGCATCTAAATCAAGTAATTAAATTAGCTACCTTCCCTTACTTTATATCCAAACGACTATTCACTTAGCAGCATAATGCGTTTTCCCTAAACTCCAACCTTTCTAGAATGCCTATTACCCACCGAACAAGGAAGAGATCAAAACATGATCAGAATTCATGTGAAGAGGAGGTAGATGAACGCATGCAACTAAATTTTGGTTTGCATGTGTCCGAAAACAGGTTTCTCAAAAGGGAGATAACTTACCTACTTAGAACTAGAATCTGATCGGTGAAAATGAAAGCTTTTAACATCACGAGTGCTCAGGCGGGGTCTGATAAATGATCGGAGGAGAAAAGGGTGAGAATTATTAGAGAAAAGATGAAGAAGTTTAGAGAGAAGGAGGAGAAAATGAGTTTCAGAGATTTGGAGAAGAAGGGTGCATGCAGAGAAGTGGCACCATTTTTTAAAATCCTTTCTTAAATACTACCGTCAAAAATCGATCGGTTCATTCCCATGCCGCAACCTGTCTTCCACTTTCTGCATCTCATAGTCTCGGCCTTGACACTTGGATCCCACTGAGTTGGGAATTTATGGGTCCTGACACACTATAGCAAAAGAATTAAATAAATGGATCATTATAAAGATAAAATGGTCAGAGCAATACAAAAGAATATTAATTTGATCTCGTGAATTTCATATTTGACAGAGATCAATAACATTGTTTGATCTATGTAATATTTAAGTATTGGGTAGGGCTAAGGGTTGATACTTCCATATAAGGAGTATAGCTTGACTATCAGATATTGGAGACTGGATATTTCAGTTTGTATACTTGATACCGATGTTCTCAAACTAAGAGAAATTGACTCTTTAAGTCATTAAAGCTCATGGTTAGGCATGAAATAAGTAATTGGGTCAATGGATTTTACGGTTGATGGATAATGAATCATTATTTTGTACTATTCACTTAGCTTTCCACACCGAATTGTATTAATAAATTGTGTTTATTTCTCCATTATTGTCTCATTTTCACTATTTGAGCTTAATTTGACTATAGTAATTCTTATTTTAATTAATTCAAATTATTTGGACTTAATTCCTTTGAGGGTTTTAGGTTCTTTCTTTCCTTTCCCTCTTTTATGTATTGAATCTTGTCTTTAATTCCAATTTCATTTTCGTGTTATACTCTTGCTTCAATTTACGTTTTATGTTTGCATTTTGTTTTGCCCCTTTCTATTCGAGTTTGTGTTTTGTTAATTCCGTTTTCAATTTTCTTTTTCAATTCCGTTTACATGTCCAATTTCATTTGCAATTTAATTTCATTTTGCTATTTACATTTCATCTTGATGGTAGCTTGAATTTGTGTGGGTTGGTGATTATATTGCTTTGCATCCTTGAGATTTCTGGATTGTAATTGATGTTGTCGTTCTTGCCTTGCATGATGCCAATTCAGTTTTGTGCTCATAATTGGGTATACGCTTAGTTTTTCAATTTGTGTTTAATCATTGCTTAGTTGGTTAGAGTCAAAATTGCTTAATCTGGGATAGTGTAGAATTGATGTGTGCAATGTGTTTGCTTAATTCACATTTTTGAACACCGGATTAACCTTTGCTTGTTGGTTAATTCTTGTTGGATTAAGGGTGAGAGTACCGTGTGATTGTTGTTAATCTGTGATTAGAAGCATTGCAATTGATCTAGATGCCAACCTGTTTTAATCTGTGTTTAATTTCGTGCTTTAATTTGTTTAATTTCACTTCATAAAATTGTCCAAAATCTCCCCCCACCACGTGTTTGACCTATTGCCTGAACCGCATTTGGAACTTGAGAGACGATCTAGGAGTCACTCCCAAGTCTATAATGCACTTAATTGCATATTAATTTGATTTGGTTACGATCCCAATCAAATTTTGGCACCGTTGTCGAAGACCAACGGTTCAGTTTAGTCTTGGGTCTGTGTTAGTGTGTGTTCTGTGTGTGCTCTGTTCTTTGTTCGTTGTGTGTGTTTTGTGTTGAGTTGTGCTAGTGCGTTGGCGTTGAGCAGCAGTACAATGGCGTTGAGCGGCAACTATGCTGAAGTGTGAATAGTGCGTGAATAGTGTCATCTTTTGTCTAATTAATTGATGATTTTTGTTTTGGTAGCTAGGAATGTTATTTTTCCTTGAATTTTTTTTGTGCACTTCTTATGGTCCATATTTTGATAGAAGAAACATAGAAGCGGTTGTGGTAATCCCGATTTGGAGTTACAATTTTTTAAAAATAGGAAGCGTCAAAACTATAGCTTTAAAGCATGTTGACTATCAGGTATCAAAGATTGGATATTTTAGTTTGCATACTTGATATCGATGTTCTCAAACTAAGAGAAATGGGCTCTTTAAATCATTAAAGCTCATGGTTGGGCCTAAAATAGGTAATTGGGTCAAAGGATTTCACAGTTGATGGACACGTAGAAGTATGGTCCATCCAGTTGAACCCTTGGTCAATAAGGTCAAAACACTATAAATACAACATTAATTGATATTTGACTTCAAAGCTTTGACCTAATTACTAACTTGAGCTTTGAATTGGCAACCAGCGACAAGAAGTGAAAAAGTGAATTGGATCTTGTGGTTTTCTTTATTTTTTCTACAAGTAAAGAAAGTCAATCCAAGCATAGTATGAAAAAGTGAAGAAATTTGGCTAAGCCAAGAAGAGGGAACAAGCAACACAAATTGGATTTTGCGGTTTTCTTTAGTTTTTTTTTTATAGATATAAATGTTTATGATTAAAGATAATTTGGATGAAATATATCTTAAGATATTTTATTTGATATTATTAAAAAATTACCTTATTTAACTATATCAATAAATATCAAAAGATAATATTTGTCAAATCTTTTTTAATCTAGCAAATATATATCTTCTCAAATATGTTTAGATCTCCACAATAATTAAATATATCTTGAAGATATTGGATTATTTAGAATATAGTTGAAGGAGATTACATTGTCATAAAGAAGATCACAACAACAGAAAGGCCTAGAACAAAGGTGAGTTTAATTTCTATATTAAAAGACTTAGGAAACACATTAGTAGAGCTTATAGGAACCCTTAGGGGGTTCAAATTTTGTCTTACCTCTCTTCTCTCATGTTCTCCACCCTCTCTATTTTAATGTTATTTCTACATTACATTGAGTGTTAAGCCTCTAGGATTGATTTTTTTGTAATTTCTTAACTGGATTAATATAGAATTTACATTGATTAGTTTGAAAATCTAAGACAATAATTACTTAAACAATAATGTTTAGATAACCAATATTGAATCCTATTTTGAAAAAGCAATGAAATCAACCTATTTTCTTTGTTATTGTTTTTATCTTTTTAAATCTCTTTATAAATTTATTTCTTTCTATATCTTTTGTTACTTTGTTCTTCAATCTTTTCCTTATTTTTTATCATTTTTCTTTTACTAACCCTTTTGTATAGTTTTTAAAGAACTAATTTGTTAAGAATCAATTTCATATTCGTTGGGAGACGACTTAGGGTTGAATTTACCCTTTCTATTTTGTTGGCTACTATCTTAAGAATACTAAAGTTGCTCTAGTTTAGTGGTATTAATTTGATTGCACCATATTTGAGTTTTGGGCCTATTTTTTGTCAAATTAGGAGAAGCCTATATGGAGGGCATTTTTGTCCTAGGGGGTTATTAATACCCAAAAATCATATTTAGGTCTCTCTCTTCATTTTTCGTTTTAGCTTGGGACGTTCCTCATCTTCCCCCCTTTTGGGAGTTTAGGTTTGCTTTTCATTTTCCTTTTCTTGTATCAAATTAATTTCGTTTCAATTGAAATTTTTTTTCGTCTTGCTTCATTTTCGTGTGGCAATTGCAATTTCGTTTAGCTTGCTATGCACTTTAAATTCCATCCCCTATTTCATTGTCGTTTTGTTTTCCATTATTGTTTGCGTTTTGCCATTGACTTTCTGTTTCCCATTTTGTATTCTGCATTTTTGTTCAGATTTCATGATGTTTTCAGTTTCGTTTTGCTGTTTCCATTTTGTTTTAATGGTAGCTTAATCTTCTTGGGTTGGTCATTGGTGACATTGCAATGTGTTCCTTGAGATTACTGAACCGTAATTGTGTTTCTGTTGCTCTGACCTAGCTTATATTGAATTCTATTATGTGCTCGATCAATCGTATAACTCGTGTTGTTATACGATTGCAAATATTGTTTGAGATGATGTTAGAACTACTTAAAGTGATGAGAAGCGCTAGGAATAACTTGGGTTTTGTTTTTCTATTTTATGTTGTAATATTTTGAACAATATTTTAAGTTTGAATTGGAATAAAGTTTTTCCCATTTGGTTTTATGTTATTTTAAGTTCGTTATTTTGTGATGGTATTAGAAAATAATTGCTTTTATAAATTATAAGTGACATATTGAAAGGGGAGTTACACTCATCATGAACATCAATAAATTTTTCACACTAAAGAACAACATACCAATGTTTAGACGTGAAATCTTTTACATAAAAAAGTTGAAATGATTGTTGTGTCATGAGGACTCATCTTGATAACTCATCTTCCGAAAATTAATTAGAGTCATACTTAATTCATTTATTTTGACATCACTCTTATTGTCATTTGAACAATCAAGTAGTAAACATAGTATAATGAACATCTTATATCTCTTCTATTATATCATAGTATATAAAATACATTTTATTAAAAAATAAAAATAATTTAAATATTTTTTCATATAAAAGTAGTTAAATATTATTATTTTATTTTATAAAGTAAAATATTTATATTAAATAATAAATATAATTTTATAAACATAAATGAAGATAATAAATACATTATACTTTTTATAAATCCGTGCAAAACTTATCTGGCTGCCCTTTTATTTGCATAGATAATGCATGACGGAAAGCAACACCGTGCAAATGTAGATTCATATAAATTTAATAATTAATTTCACAATTAGATTTAATAATATTAAGAATAGTTAATTTCTTTAAAATAAAAACTTTATAAAAAATATCTATTAGTTATTTAGTATAATATCAATTAATTTATGTAATCTTTTTCACAGAAATATAATGTAAACAATTTTCTGAAAAAAATTTCGAAAAGAAAAAGTTAGGCCATAAGTTAGTCCTAGGATAACATTTCTTTTTACCTATTTATCGATCTCTATTTTATATATTTAGACATTAAATTTTTCATTTTAAACTTGAGTTAATGAGAAGAGGAAAACAGCTAAATTAATTAAGGTAAAATATTTTTTTTTGTTTCAGTTGGTTGGTAATATTTGGAATGGTTTCCATTTTATTTTTTTTGTTTAATGTAGTCTTAAAAATAAATTAGTTTTTTTTAATATAGTCTTACAGAACATAATTTTTATTCAATTTAGTTTTTGTTTATGGTTCACAAAATTTGAAAAAAAAACTAAATTAAACACACAATTTTATGATTACATTAAAAAAAATAAAATAGAAATATTCCCAAGAAAAAAAAAAGTACTATACCATTAATTAATTATGGGCACTTTTAAAAAGTCATCACCGCCATGTAGGAAGACAATAACCAGAACTTGATTTGATTCCACGATCGGGACCTACATACTTACGTGCTTGTCAGTGAGTATTTGTCTGTTTCCTCAACACAAGATTGTGTGGTGAAGATTATCTGAAGTTCACTCATTAAAATTGTTACGTCATACTATACGCACAAATCACACCCCTTTTCTAGAAAGAAAATAGTTGCTTTCGGTCACTTTTCTCTGTTACTTTAACTTAGCATTCATTGCCTTTAAAAAGTTACTATCATTTATTAATAGTATTTAAAAAACTAACTAAGAAATAAATTTTTCTAATATCTTATAGTTTTTTTGAGGATTTGAATATGATGTTTGTAATGAATTCAATTTACCCTATGTGGATTGATTTATCTTAAGTTAGCAAATTTCACGTTTTTGACTCTGATTTAAAGTGAATGAGTGTGTATACATTCATTATGGTTAAAAAATACTTCACAATTAATTCATTTATATTATAAATCAAAATTATAAAAATCTTGAAATTATTTTCATTTATATTAACTTTAATAAATAATTCATGTATTTCTTTTTTGCAATCACATTTGTACTATTTTTTTTTGCCAAAGATGAAATATTACATAAATCAAATTAAAAAATAAAGTATAAAATGTTAGATAAAGAATAAACTATTAAGGTAGAAAATGTTTTAGACGTTTGTTATTTTGGGTTTTTAACATCAGATTGTCTTTATGGGTGATGTTAATGGGACGTCGGACCCAAGTTCGACTTTAGGTTGAAATGCCATAAGAGATCCAAAAGATGTAAGCTTTTCTTACGAGGAAGCTAGCAAAGGAAGAAGGTGCACTACGCTACCCAAAGACACGAGAAAAATTGTACCAAAACATAACAAAAACTCATTTAATCGGTTTAAACGAAAGATAATACATCAAAGATTACTTTAATTAGAGTAAAAGTAAGTTTAAACGGATCAAAAGAGATAAAACGCACTTGGAAATGCAATGCCGTGGAGAGAAAAGGCGAAGGAAGATGATGAAGTGCACGTAACTGCTGGTTCGCAATGTCTTATTTAACAGGAAATTAAACGTCAGTTTCTCCAGCGACCGACGTCTATTCTCGAATATGCGTCTGGAACTTCACTAATGTAACGTCCACTCGATTTAAAAATTAATGTTCGTGGTATAATGTGACGTCGGGTGTAGGGGGATCCGACGTCTATAATCGCATATAGACGTCAGGGAGGCGGGATCTGACGTCTAGATGGCGGAAAGAAATAACTTTTCACTTGTCTGTCAAACATATAGACATCGGTTAGGAGGGACACTAGCGTCTATAATATTATAGACGTTGGTGCCCCTACGAATGACGTCTATATGGCGGAAAGAAATGACTTTTCACTTACTTGTCAGACATATAGCCGTCAATTAGTAGGGGCCACGACGTCTATAATATTATAAACGTCGGTGCCCCTCCTAACCGACCTCTATATGGCCACTTATTTATGAAAATGTCACTGGTCAATAATTTACGTTGGATATTTTGTGGTCCGACGTCTAAGGGGTGACGTTAAAGGCCAATTCTGCACTTGTGAACGGATTGTAAAAGTGTAAATTGTTGTAAAATAAAGATTTAAACCCTCGGATCGTCCTTGTATTTGTAGGAAATCTCAAGTGGGTCCTCTTGTTGAAAACGGTCTCAACTAGGTCCAAATTTTTGAAAATTGAGCCAATTAAGCCCTTTCCGTTAAGTTTTCATAGACGACATTAATAGATGCTGACGTGGAGCACACATAATATGCCTATGTATACATCTTATATTATGTGGAATTATTTATTAAATTTTTTATTAAGTCTTGTATAAATCTTATATGACGTGATGAACCAAATTTAATTGTTTATTTTAGGGATTTCTTCATATTAAGACATTTTTAATGAAATAGGGTTAAAGAAAGGGAATTAGGGATTTGGTCAGTGTGAGAAGACAAATTCGAATCCTAGAGAAGATGAAGACAATCAACTCGAGCTGGTCGAAATATTTATGCCTTTATTTGGTCCTTAATATTGGATTCTTAATTTGTTTTGTACTTTAATACCATATTTTAATAAGGATTTGTTATAATTGGGTTTATTTAGCATGAGATACAAAAGCATGTTAAAAATAGCTTTTTAGTTGCATAAATGTTCTTTGGAGGAGATTACATTATCATAAAGAAGATTACAACAACAGAAAATCCTAAAACAAAGAGACTTAGGGAAACACAATAGGGGAGCTTAGAAACTCTTTGGGGGTTCAAAATTTTTCCTCTCTCTCTTTTCTTATGTTCTCCACCCTCTCTTCTTCTATTTTCATGTTATTTCAACATTTCATGGAGTGTTAAGCCTCTAAGGTTGATTCTATTGTAATTTCAATATGGATTCTGAGGTTAGATAAATAAATTTGTTTGTTCTTTTGATTTTTGTTGTGATTTTTTTATGTATGTCTTTTGTTTCTTAATCAAGTAAAAGTAATGATTTTTACATTATAAAAAGTTAGCATGATGTTAAATATATATAACATATCAATCTTACAAGTCTAAAGGTTTTTAATTTTAATTGAGATTTTATTTTGACTAAATTTAGAAATTTTCATGCAATTGAATAAGTTTGTGCTACCGATTGATAATTTATTTTGATTAGTGATAAAAACATTAATAAAAAGGTATTATACCAAAATTATATGACTTTAGTATAGATATTTTTAAATTAAAATCGTCCAGAAGAATATGTATATTTTAGTTTAATTTTGATAGAATTTATTTGAAATTAATATGGCATTAAGTTCAAAATATTATAAACTAAAATCTTAGATCCTTGACACAATTTTTGACGGTAAAATGTTACATATCTAGCAACCCATATGCATAATTTTCTTAAGAGTAAATTTATTTTGAAAAAAAATAACCTACTTTAATAGATAATCTAAATCTTCAATGCATCTTGCAGTGACGGGTAAGTCAGAAAGTCATCGAACTTAATTCTTCAATTAAAGCTATCAAATCAGAGTCGGAAGATCCTCCTTCTTCCATGGCAAGCCTAGCCTGCTTCGAAAGGTTCTTTGCGCTGTTCCTCATTACAATGGCTGCTTCCCCAGTCATTATGCTCTTCACTGCCTTCTCCACCGCATCCCATGAAACACTATCTCCTTCAAATGCATTCCACTTTTTGGCACCGACAGGTACCCCAATTTTGAGGACTTCTGTTACCAACTTCTCATTGAAATATTGGTCGGCAAAAATAGGCCACGTTATCATGGGAACCCCAGCAGTGACTGATTCCAAGGTTGAATTCCATCCACAATGGGTCACAAATGCTCCCGTTGCCTTGTGTTCAAGAATTAAAACTTGAGGTGCCCACCCTCTTATGATTATTCCCTTACCTTCCATCCTTCTCTCAAATCCATCAGGTAGCCATTCAACTTCATCGTCTTTGCTTTTCCTCACCACCCACATGAATGGTTGCCCTGAAGCCTCGAGACCAATAGCAATCTCTCTAAGTCGAGAATCAGGTAACTGTGTTGTGCTTCCAAAGCATACGTAAACAACTGAGTTGGGTTTCTTTGTGTCAAGCCATTTTAGACACTCGTATTCATTCACAGACGCCTCCTTTCCTCTATGTGCCTTTTCTTCGACGTCCTTGTTGCAAAGAGATAAGGGACCAATATGCCATGCTTTTCTTCCAAGCACCTTGCTGTAAAGATCCGCATAATCCTTCTCGAGTGCGTAGAAGGTATTAACAACAACCCCATGGCTTCTCAACTCTGATTCGTGTGCTTCCCTCAACAATTTCATCATGCCTGTTTGGTCACCCATGCCATAAGATATCAAGGAGGACCTTGCTATTTTAATATCACCCGGAAGATTAGGAATGGTGAGTGACTCAGAATCGGAAGAAACATCGTTGTTAGGGTCGATAAATTGCATACACGATGTAGCACAGAGTGAGAAGAGACTAGTTCCATGGAAGACGAGCCTAGGAATTCCAAATTTGGTGGCAGAATCCGTTGCCCATGGGAAGAACATATCAGCAACAACGCAATTCGGACGTTGCTTGTGCAATAGTTGTTCAAGTGGCTCTTGTAGCACAGAGGTGGCTACAAAGAAACTTTCAATCAAATCTGGGTTAGTGATTAAATCAGTATTTTCAAGGCCGTCAGGTAAACCAACCTCTGCAGAAGAGAACTTGATGGTCTGGATCTGGATCTCGTTGTCAGTTTTTGCTTTTCCAATAGCTTTAGAGATAAAAGGTGCGTTGCCTTGTGTGGTGATAATGGTGGCCTTCACACCCTTTTCTGCAAATAATTTAGCCATGTCAACTGTTGGTATTATATGACCATAAGCCAAGAAGGGAAAGAAGAAAATGTGCAGACTATGTTGTTCACTGCTGCCCATTACTCTTTACTAAGTATAACTATGTAAACTTTTCCCTCAAGCTTAAATCATGAGGAATATATGTAGAGAAGGCCTTTATATATATATATATTGAGAGTGCCAACACCTTCGTAAGGAAAAGTTTGTTTGACAATTTTTTTTTTTTCAAACGATTTGACAACGGTTGTTGATTGGTTCCATTTGATAAAAAAGAAATTAATATTGAAAACAGCACGTGAGAAGAAAAAAAATACAAAATTTCATTTTGTAATTTTTCTATTTTTCTTTCATTCGCGGTTAGCTTTCTCATCTTTCTCGCTCTCTCATCTTTTTCGTTTTTTTATCTTTCTCATTTTCAAAATCGTTGTGTGGAACTCTAAAGGCTTGGCTCAAATTCGTCTTCACTGTTGGTCTTGGTCGGTTTTCCATCTCTGTTATACTCTTTCACTAATGCAAAAACAACGTATAGCGTCATGTGTTCAATATCCAACTACTGAATAGTCAACGTTAAAAATGACCGGTGACATTTTTGTAAATAAATGTTATTAAACGTCGTTTATAATTGTAATTCGACGTAAAAGATATAAAATGTCGAATGCCCCAGTGTTAGATGTTAAAAGGTTAGTGAACTCAATAAAAATTTGAATGGGAGATTGAAAATTCATTCACTTTATCTTAGCGCGCAAGACCCTATTCTCTTTTCAAACTTTTCTCGAACGAAGTTTGACGACCATCACATGTAATCTTTCCTTTATTTGATACAAATTCATGTTAATTAACTACTTTATGTATGATTTTCGTTTGTTTTGACCGATTATTTTTGTGCTCTTGTCCTTCATAGGCGTATTCTATTTTCTCTCTCACTGGTGACGACACTTTATTTCGATGAACCCACCTTTTGAAGGTTAGTTTTCATTTTTGTTTTGAAGAACTTATTTGTTGAATTTGTTTGTTGTTTTTTTATTGAACTTGTTTATTGTTGTTTGGTTGAACTTGTTTGTTGTTTTTGTTTGGTTGAAGTAGTTTGTTGTTGTTGTTTGATTGAACTTGTTTGTTGTTGGTTATTGTTGTTTGTTGTTGATACTACACTACACGTTCATGGTTCATCCTTTATAAAATGCCAAAAACTGAAATTTGTTGTTTTTCTACTTTTCAGGTCTTATAGAGTTGTAAAAAAGGATCACAATTAATTAAAAAAAATAAAAAAAAATTGATTAACGTCGTATATTGATAAAATTCGAAGTTAAGTTAACGTCTATTGAAAAAATTCGATGTTAATTTAATGTCGAATTTTTTAAAATTCGATGTCAATTTAATGTCCCATGATATGACGTTGTTAATGAATTTGCCGTTAAAAACTCAAAATATTTGACGTTGTACATGATTTTTGTAATAGTGTTTGTTTATGGCACGACCCAGCAACATTGAAGCCGTCGTGGACGTCCGTGTTCAGCATTGTTATTTGTGGTGTTCGTGTGTTGTGCGAACGCTAACCATCTTCTCGAGCATTTACGTTTTCGTGTTGGGCGAACCCTAACCCAGGATTGAAGTTTTATCCAAGGTTGGTAGCATTATTTCTTGGTGGTTTATTGTTGTTGTTAGTGGTATTGTGAAACCTGTAAAGAAATGATTAAGTCATTGTTGTTTTGTTTATTTTATAACTACAGGTCCAATGGCAGCCCGAAAAGGAAATGGAAGATGAAATGAAATGTAATTTTTTATTTTTATAGATGACGTGTTATCCTCTGAATGTTAGTTATTGATCATGTTTTGTTAATGTTGTGTAGTGGCGGCTTCGTACCTCGATAAATTCATCCAGCATTGTTGAAATAAATCGCTTACTAGGAAAAGCTCATGTAGAGCGCATTAGGATGACTCAATTTAGCTGGTGTTTACATATTTTGAGCCCTTTGGAGGTCAATTTGAAATTATTGAAGGTGATGGTCTACCTCTAGGGTGGGCAAGATGTTAGTTTTAGAGTCAGTCAACAATTGGTCCCATTTACTGATTTTTTTGTGTTCATGCAGTCTTGGAAAAATTTAGAAGTCCATATTCACAAGTTATTTTACTTTTGTCTTGAGTTACTTGTTTCCGCAAGGGTAACATTAACTCAAGAGTTTAATTGCCATAATTTGAAAAAGATTGCACAAAATATGGAATGACAATTGATTTAAAAGAAAAATTTATAGTTGAAGAGTGCACAATGATTGGAAAAGAAGTAAAGAATGAGAAACCTTCCCTTTTAGGTTCCATGGTTATGGTAAGAGTAGGAATTGTCTTCAGTAGCAATAGCCTCTTCTCTGTATTTTCCTCTTCTTTCTTCTTTCTTCTTTTCTTCTTCTCTTTTCTTTTTGTCTTCTCTTCTCTCTCTTTCTTGTCTTTTTTTTTCTCTCCTCTTCTTCTCTTTTACTTTCCTCTTCTCTTATTTCTTGTTCTCATCTCTCTTCTTCTTTCTCTCTTCTCTCTTCTTCTTGTCTTTGTTCCTCTTTTTGTCTCTCAACATCTTTCTGTAGTCTCTTAACCTTCAACTCTAGTTTCTTAGCCTTTAACTCCTTAAGTCTAATTTCAAATTCTAGTTCTCTAAGAAGGAAACCATTGTCATTTAAACTTTCAAGAAATGTGTTGAGATTGTTGATATGGGAAGCACTGGTTTAACTAAACCTTAATCTCACAGTGTTCTGGTTTTTGATGATGACAACACATTATTAATAACACATGATTTGATATGTGTTACATGTTCAATTCTTTATTGTGTATGATTCATTAAAGAACATGTTTGTGTTGACACTCATATATGTATGCATATTCACTGATTTTATACTTGATACATCACTTGTGATTGCATAACATATGTTTCAGAAAAGAAAACCACATGCACTTTGTTAAACTTATATTGTGTCGCAAAACTACAAGTTTTAAGTCGACTTCATTATGAAGTAAGTTGATTAAAACTCGTGACTTTGCACATATTTTCTAAAACAGTGTTGTGAGTTAGTTTGCAATGAAAAGTTTTTCAAAACTGTTTTGAAGTGTTACAGTCGACTGCATGCGCAGTGAATTCAACTGAGTTAGTTATTGTTTTGAAATTTTGTTAATGTTGTGATCTATAACGACTATATTTCTATTGTCTGTTAAAGTATTAATTGCAAGTCAACTGTATTAAATGCGTAATCAATTTTGGTTGTTACGACTGCTGCTAATTGACTTAACTGTTATAACTGTCTGGTGACAGTCGAATACATTAGTGGCACAGTCGACTACAAGAGCGTCTGATTTATAGAAAACTATAAATAGATGTGAATCTGATGATCACAGAGACTTTGACTATTCTAATAATTTCATTTTGATATTTCAGATTCTGATCTCTGTGTAAAGGCTCCAAGAACTCATTAAGAAGACAAATGAGATCTTTCTTTGAAGAGTTTCTTTAAGAGGAAGTGATTTGTGCTTACTGTTTGATAAAATTCTGCACTGCTGGTGTTCATCATATTGATCAAGACTTCTATCAATCTTTGGAAGATTGTTGTTGTCCTGTAGGGATTATATGATGAGAACTCGTGGAGTTTTGGACACTTTGAGGATTGTTCAAAGTGGGTTGAAGATTGCAGAATAGGGGATATCTTGCTACAGATCTTTGTGTTGCAGCCTATACTTTTAGTTAGAGGGTTGAAGAGATTGTGTATACTTTTGACGTGGAGGTCTCTATAGAAATCTCGTTGTAAAAACCTTGACTAATATAATGCATTGGCTTCCCGGTTGTGGAAGGACACTGGATGTAGGCATTGAGGCCGAACCAGTATAAAAACTGTGTTTGATTTTCTCTATCCCTTAACTCTTTACTTTCAATCGACTTTAAATTTTGCGTAGTCAACTTTATATTTTCGCTGCATTTAAACTTTTTTTTCCTTGCGATTCAAGAAACTTTGTAAAAAAGATTTTAAAAAGACTCTGATTTTTGAACCTTACCAATTCACCCCCCTCTTGGTGTTGAAACTCTGCCATCTTGTTTCCAACAAAATGTTTTTCCATCTTCAATGTAATCTCTCAGTAGTTGTAGGTTTCTCTTAATAGTTGAAGGCACAAACTCTTTTCTCATGCAAGATTTTAATTCATACCAATCACGAATGAAGGACTTTCTACCTATCCTAACATGATATTGTCTTTCATCCCACCACTCTCTTGCATGCACTTCAAATCTAGATGTGTAGAGACTAAGGACATAAGATTCATTATTGGTAGAATGGAAATAGGATTCAAGTTTACTTTTTCTAGCAATAAATGGATGCATGTCATTATTTCTCCTTTCCCAAGCTAGGTATGTTAATGCACCAATATCCTCACCAAAGTATGGAATATTTTCCCTAGCTTGATGATATAAATCATCCTCAATCCTCTCAAATTCATGAAATGAACAAGTCTTCCTTCTAGCTTTGTCATGTTCTCTTTTAATGTCTTTGGAACTAAGTGGCTTATCAAAATTGGAAGACCAAGAGGACCTATATGAAGAAGAAGACCTATAGGAATCATAACAAGACATCAAACACTTTAGATTTTGGTGAAGGATTTCTAGACAGATTCTAGAGGTAAAATGAACCAAATAGCTCCCAGGAAGGAGAGGTGAGTCACAATGGACAGAATTAAGAACCTTGTCCTTCCTTAGCCAGAGTTTCTTTGTTCGTTTCTTACCTTAATTTCTAGGTAGAAATCTTTCAAAACATTTTTTGAATGCATAGATGAAATGCACCTAGATACCAAAGAAAGGTTTATGTATATCAACGCGCACCTATATATCACGGAGACGTACAACAGAAATAAACGTTCAAGCAAAATTAAAGAAAGAATGCAAATGGAAAGGAAGAATAAGACACGACCCTAAGTGAAAGTGCAAGTGACACTTGGAGCCACTTGACACACTTTCACACTAAGATGTGGAGACTAGACTATTACAATGTTTAATGGTGGACTTGGAATTGCTAGAAAAGCATTTTCCCAAGCCACTTAAGTTTCAAATGTAGAAAGGAACCAAACGCAAATGTTTTGTGATATAAAGCAAAATTACAAGTAAAAATGTTTACAAATAAGCAAAGCCAAGTGTGACTGTTGTTTCAGTTATGTACTGGTACTAGTACAAAAACAGCCTACTATGTCATTTATTTTTGGCCTTTAACGACGCATTTGCTAGCGACGTTATAGCTAGTGACGTAAATTTACGTCGAATAATAACGGGTGACGTTACTCGAACTCGTTTACGTTGAATACAAAGGAAATTGACGTAAAGAAAGCGTCTATTATGTAGATCGAAGTTAAGGTACGTCATACAGAATAGAGTTTGATGTCCAATATTTGAATAAATTTATTTTTAAAGAAAGATTTTTCTTCAGATGGTCGAGGGAATTGACGTAATCTTGACGTCGAGTAGAAGATTGTTGACGTAATATTCACGTCGAAGTGCAAATTGGGCGTCAATTTTTGATTATATATTTATATTTAAAGGAATATTTGACGTCAATTATAAGGTGAGCGATGTAAGGTTGACGTCGAACATGTTTACAGTCGGTGTTACTATGTCAAGACGTTGACGTCGAACATGTTTACAGTAGACGTTACTATCGCTGAGCTGTAGAGATCCTCGCCCAACTTTTTATTATTATGCATTATATCAACGACACTCATCGCCGTGATTGATAAATATATTAACGTCGGATAGTGTATAAATTGACGTTACCTTCAGTGATTTTTTATTAAATTGTGTTCGTTTTAGCTCATTTAAGCAAACCTAAAATACAGAAACCAGTTTTCCAATTCATAAATGCACAAAATTAATTGATTTAAACCATGTTATCATCAAAACTTAAAAGAACCCACTTTTCCTTTCATCTATTGGTAATAATCTATTAACAATATACATCTATTCACAGTTAAAAAGATGCACGAGTATGCAAATACTACTATCATGAAAGGAAAAACCTAAAACTATAGCTATTTAAAATATTTATTCAACAAATATCCTGCCCATTCCTCTCTTATTGTATTTATTACTTCATTGGACAATGGAGAGGTATTGTTGAATTGCTGCAAAATCAAGGAAGGAAACTTTACAATTATATTCATTTTAATGTCAAAAATTTATTGATATTTGTAAGATTTTCAAATGTAAATTTCTTCCTCAGTCCAATCTCCTCTGATTTCTGCTCGGATGATTGCCTTGATCCATGACATGATGTAGTAGGCACATGCCCAGGAATCATTCTGCTTATTACACTAAACATGTGAAAGAACTTAGTCAAATGTAACGGTTTAAAATTGACTACGAAAATTTAAATTTAAAGATCAACGAATTCCAACCTTAGGATATATAATACCAATTTGTTGTCCTGTGGTCCTAGTCAGAACTCTAAACAAATTTGAAACATTAGAAACATAAGTTAATATATTAATATCATAATGAATTGATAAGAATGAAAGTAATACTTACGTTTGTATCAAGGACCTCAACTCCGGTTTCATCTTCCTATGAAGAGAACAAAACCATACAACTTGTGCTTTTTTTGGAATGATCACCATGAGTTGCCAATGACCCCTATCATGTACCAACAACCAGTGAGTTTATTAATTAAAATTTGATAAAAGTTGACAATATTGGGAAAACATACGCATCAATGTATGGCGCCATATATATATATATATATATATATATATATATCTCTCTTAGACTCGGTCATCCATGTTTGCATATATGATTTTCTGGAATCTAATGTGTTTCCAAATGGTTGGATGGTCTGAGGTTCAAGAAAGCCATAAATTGACCCCCGACATGATTCCACTACGACGGTGTCCATGTACCTATAAGAATAAAGTTAAGTATATTTATTAAAATGTAATAATACTAATAATATAAAAATTGGAAAATAACAAATAAAAAACTTACATGCACCACAGTTGTATGCATGAAATGTTCAACATTCTATCTCCACCATTCAGCTCATATACATCACTGAATTCAATATACAATGCAATATGGCACTCGACGCCAAACGTTCTTAACTCCCACTGCACGCTATCGATTATTTTTTCAACTGAGGTAATCTTGACTTCAATATGTATAAAGGATCATCATCTTTTTCTTGCACACGAGCCTCAGGTTGAGCCATTGCTTGTTTCTCTGGTCGGTAAACCTGCAAGTCACATTTACAGAAGTTAGGAATCATTTATTATAACTTGAAGATTTAAGATAATAAAAATAAGAATACAGTACAGCTGGTGGGCCAAAATATGGAACGATCAAGGCCTTAGGCCAAGCTATAAATGTGCCTAAGCCCTCCCCCACGAATTGGATTTCATCTGTCGGCACTGGCACTGGAGCCTGGGGGTCTCTAACATCATCAATCCTTACCCGCGTGTCAGTTGGAGGAACACCATGAATGGTCTGGCCTCCTACAAGCTGTACTCCGATGGCCACTGCGCGCGGAGGATCCCCATCAACCAAAAACTCATACTGAATATTGTTATCAGTACGATATGCATTAGAGCAAGAGTCTTTGGTGCTCATGGGAGGTACGATAGGATCATATGTAGGGGCGTCCTCCTACTATGACTGTTGTTGTTGTTGTTGTTGTTGTTGTAGTCTGATCGTCGCAAGTTCTTATTCGAGCATTCTTAACCGTTCTTCCATTTGCTCCCGTACTTGGACTTGCACCTGTGTCGTGATGCTACTAACCAATTCCGGAGTCACGGCCTGTGTGCTTCTTGGTTTAGGGCCAAAGTAGTCTCTCAATCTAGTAGCTCCTCCAACAGCATGCACATGACCTGGACGGTCTGACCGACCTTTGGCTGCTTCCAGGATGTCCTTCCTAACTTTTGGCACAAATGTGCCTTCAGTCTCTTGCTCAACCAACTCATCCTGCATATCATAATAGACAAAGTTACGTAATTTTTTATGAACTATGGTAATTAGTTAAAAGTTTCCAGTTACAATTCTATGGGATATCTCCTCAGCAGACTGGGATGTAAATTGGCCATTGGACTTTGTCCGTACAACCTTCCACAATTCATGTCTAGCTGGTGGAGGTGCTAGATCAGGTGACTCAAGACCTAACTCCTCAGCTCGATGTTTTCTTATCTTTTTCTCTAATAACGCATAACCACCACGAGAAAGTACATGTGGTGTATCATTAAGCCTTTACCTGTCTTGGGTGACTATCTTTTTCACCTATGAAAAAATGAAAATTATTAAGCATATATAATTCAGAAATTAACATCCTGTCTTGTGTGACTAGAGCAAAATATTATATAAAACATACCTGCCATTCAGGAGTAAGTCTAGATTCTTTAAACTGCACCCATGCCTCATCAGATATTTTATACTTTGTACAGGGAGTTTCGTTCTATTTAGAGCCAAAGACGAATTTACCTGTCATTGTTGTCTTGAAGTCCCTCCACCAGGTTGTAATTTGGGATAAAATCTTCTTCCTTATCCTCTCATCATCAGGAATAACCCAATTTTCCTTTTTAAAAAGAAAATTAATGTTAAAGCATGTTCAACAAAAATAAGTCAATGATGGAAGTAAAACAGCTTAAACATACCAAAGTATCCTACCATAGTAGATTTTTCTCGACCTTTGACACATCACCCCAATGGGTAGCGAAAATAGGGACATGAAATCTTGCTAGCGTGCCCAAGTAACTCTTAAACTTTGTTGCATGTTCCCCTATAGGCACAAATGTTTTAGGATCAAACTCCACCGACAATGCTTTATCATTAACCCGATGGGATGTGACAGCAGACATCCGAGTCACATATCTACCACCTCCTCCTGTCTGACCGAATCCAGAGCTCGTCATACCTGTTTACAAAGTTAGTAAATTATAGTTAGAACAGACAACGAAATGGTGACACTGGAGAAGATGACGAAGTACGCTGACAACGAACGAACACATATATCATACGTTGAAGGAAAAAATAAACTATTATACATATACCATACGTCCAGAATCGAAAAACACAACACAAACACGAGCACATAAATCATACGTATGAGATATTAAAGATAAAAAAAACATACTTGAAATGGTATCACTGGAGAAAATGATGAAGTTCGCTGAAACGTACGAAACACAGCCTAAAGATAAATGAAAAGCATTCGGTAAACCTTAGAAATGGGAACCAAATGACATTACAAAGACAGAAAAGATTAAAAATAAGCTTTTTTCTTTATCACAGTCGTCCACGAAGAAGAAAGTTCAAGCACAATTGGTAGCGCGAACAAACAGTGAGACCGTGTTATATTTTTACATTCATATTCCACGTCGAATACAAGACACACGTGACGTTATATTTAAAAACCACGTCACAGACCAAAATAATTCGACGTTTCCAGTAAAAAGTAGGCGCCTTTTTTAATTTTTTTTCTTATAAATTGCAAAGTTTACGGTGAAGTTGAAGGGACTTAGACTTAGTATGGGACGCCTACAATTTTTCCCATTCCTCTCTTTTTACTTTTCTCTTTTAAACATGAGGGCATTAAATAGAACGTCGTATCCTCTGGGAATTTGACGTTTTCTCTGAATTAGTCGCCAATATCAGAAAGTACTGTACTTTTCGATCTCTTTTCTTTTCACTCCTGCCATAAAACCTCGGAAGCTGCGGGCTGGGACGTGAGGGAATTGAAGTATGTTGGGAGCATTAATGGTGTGCTTAATAGAACGTCGTATTCGGTAGGGCTTTGACGTTTTTTCTTCTGCCAATATCAAAATGTGGCGCTCTTTTTTGGTTTAAAATCAGACATTAAATCTTTTCTTTTTAAGTCTTCCTTAATCAGGTTTTGATCAATATCATAATCGTCTCCAGTATAAAAACGTTCCTCGGATGTCTTCATCACTTATCCAACCAGATGGGTTTGCGTTTCATGTAACCCAAGCAACCTTTTCTTTTCTTCTTGATGATGATGATGAAGAAGCCATGTCTGAATAGAAATCTTGGAACGTCTTTCACAATGTAGAGTCTTTAACTCCTCAACTTAAAAACAACACATGTGATTAGACGTTTTCTTCTTCAGCCTCCCGCCCTTTGTTTCCTTCTTTCCTTTAAACCTCCAATAACCTCCCGTTACCATTATATTTTAAGATATGATTTACATATTTTAAAAAAAAATTATTTCATAAAATATTAGTGTAAATTTATCGTAAAATATAATAATGATTTGTGGGTCAAATTTAAAGAGAATGAAACTTAATTTCTTTAAAATATTATTATAATTTCAGAAAGAAAATAATAATAATAATAATTAATGAGAATTAAGTTTGTACATCAGAATAATTAAAATCATAATAAATATTATTATATTAAGAAAAGTCATGTGAAATTATTGTTGTTTTAACATAGTGTATACTGTAAATGAATTTTTTTTATTAGATTCAACGACATTCCCATACCTTATATTTCCTTCCTCTCCTTTAAAAGTTTCATGATTAAGTTAGGTATTATAAAACATTAATCAAGTCTTCAATTTTTAAATTTTAGGATATAAATATGTATGATTATTCTAAAAGACTTTAATTGATTTTAAAAAAATAATACTTTAAATTTCAGACTGGTTGACCCAAACTGAATGTCAACCAAATGTTGTCGTTTTGTGATTGGTCCATTTTGGTGTTTATGATTATTATGATTGATTATGGCAGTGAGTTTGGACCAATACAGAATGACACGTAGATGGTGTTAAAATGTTGTCAAAAAATATATTGTCAAAGTATCATTATCCTAAAAATTAAAACAAAATCTTATACCTTTTTCTTGGTAACATTCATATAAATTACTTTAAAAAAGTTAACAGTTATAAAATGGAATTAGTAGACAAGATTAAGCTTCAAAACATACTATGATTAAAATTATTAGAAAAAAAATCCCTCTCATGCATTATTTTCTTGCTTTTTAGGATTTTAACAAACATGTATGAATATTATATTAAAATATTAAAATAAGTTAATTATTAATTAAAATTTAAATAAAAAAATTAAAAAAATATGTTAAACTTGAAAAACCGTTTAACATTTCTTTAAATTTTGATTTTAAATTAAAATTAATAAATAACTAATTTATTTTATTATTTTAATATGATTTAATATTTTATAATATTATATTAAATAACATTTCATATTATTGTTATTATTTTATTATTAATTTTATTTTTATTATTTTTATTATTAATTTAATAATTATTATAGAAATAATAAAATTTATTAAATTTTATCAAAATAAACTAAACAATCTAAGATTAGAAAAAAAATATTACTCAGAATTCGATTTCTCAGAAACCGAATTTTAACCTAAGATTAGAAAAAAAATAAGAAAATATTACTTAGAATTCGGTTTCTCGCAAACCAAATTCTCACCTTGAAAGAAAAGTGTGCTACCTAGGTAAATATAAGGCACAATATGCGATATGCACAATGTGAAATGTTTTTTTGTGCTATGTCAGAATAAAAATCTCTGAATTAAACTACAATTATTGCTTTTTCTCTGAAGGATGTTTGAACGTTGTTTTCGGCTGGGATTCGAAGTTCATACAAGTTGGCGGTTACTAAGCATAATTACACTATGTAAGTGAATCAAACGAGATCTATTACTTTTTCTCTGAATGATGTTTGAACGTCGAATTCCGCAGGGCTTCGACGTTCTTACACGATGGTGGCGTGTGGCAGTTACTAAGAATAATCGCATGATGTACGTTATCGGTTCATCTATAAATATAGCTTGCATTTCACGTATTCCCTTGCCTCTTGTTTCCATATTAAACATATTAGGATTCATAGTTTTTATTTTGTTTGCATTTTCTTTTCATTAGATTTCTAAGCATCTTTATTCTTCATATTGCAATTTGATAACTTTAACTTGGAAGTGGTTCATTCATTGTCATTTCGTATGAAGTAGTCCTTTCCAGTTCAAGTTAACAAAATGTTTTTATTTATAGTACAGAAATGGTTAAGATATCTTATGGAAAGGATAGTGCTTACGAAAAAGAAATATGGTTCACAATATGTTTAGTGCTGAAACAATTTTAAGCTCTAAAATAATTATCTACAAAAGTTGTTCAACTTCATCATTTAACAATGTATGATTCCTTTTTAAATTGTCCATAAATGGTACTCCTCTGTTAGATTTCAGAGCTACTGATTTCTAAGAGAGGAGACAACTTACGGACAATTTAAATTTGGAATCTTTTTACACTGTTGACGTCGAACTTTGAGTACACTCGATGCAAACATAAATTTTATTTAATTATTAAAAGATATGTGAAATTAATAAAGTGCCGCATTCAGGACTCAGTCAATAACAAAATGCTTTTTATAGTCTACATCGTAAATAAGTTATCATAGTGAAAGGGAAGTGGTGAGGAAAAAGAAATATGGTTCACAATATGTTTAATGATGCAATAAATTTGAGAATAAAAATAAAATGTCAAAGCCTAGAGCCTTCGACGTTCTATGGCGCGCTTTTCAATTGCAAAGGTTTCTTAGACCTACTACTATTGGAAGCCAAAGTATCAAAAAGTATCATACATTAAGATCTTTTTTATTTCCCCTCTCATAGAACGTCGAAGGGTGGCGGGGCTTTGACGTTAAGGGAATTAAAGTATTCTGAGCATTAATGGTGTGCTGTGGTTGCAATAATATAACATCGTATTTGATAGGTCTTCGACGTTTTATTTTCTTCTTCCTTAATTGATTCAAGTTAGCGTTGTACTGAAATTTGCAATTTTAACCAGTGATCAGTTTTTGATCAATATCATAAATGCATAATCTTCTCTTCTCAACTGGATTTAGAGTTAGTCCACATACAATGCAGTCATCATTCACAATACAAAGATCATTTTTTGCTAAAATAAATCTTTATTGCATTTCTAAATAAAACCGAAGGAAATGGAAAAACCAACGGGTGCTTAATAGCCATGATTACAAAATTAAAAAAAAAAAACATAGAAAAGTAGTCCCCATTATTATCAAGAAGATTTCATTGAATCTTCATCGTCAAAATCTTCAATATGATCTTCACCGCGAGTAGGTGGACTTTCGACAAATTGCTCATTAGTGAAGAACCATCCATTCGCAGTCCTTTTCATCCCAATAGATGATAGACTTGGTACACCAATTTCTTGTGACCTTTTGCACACAATTCTTTCTTCTTCAGATACATCTACTCCTTGGAGTTCCAAAACCTTGCTGATAAATACTCCATATGGCAATTTGTGTGCATAATCATCTCCTGCAGCGATCATGTGGTCTTTTAGAACCGCAACCCAGTTGGTTGGGATTCTAGTCTTGATAGCATTCAACAGAAATACATCTTCTGTTGACATTATGTCCTAGTTCAATCTTCCAGACAGTAGTAGCCAAGTCAGGACATAAGCAATAATTTTCTCCTCCTTGTTTAAGCCATCATGTAGGTACTGCTTATCTACCCTGTACCTTCCTGGATATCTTAAGCAGTTTACATATATAGCTATCTTTGTTAGCCACATGTTTGACTCAGAATCACGGATATGAGAAGGCAAACCTTCAGCTTTCAGACCAGCAAGATTTGACAAAATATTATCGTCAATAGTAATGTTAACCCCTTTGACCCTTGAGTGAATGACCCCATTTACAACCCTCAGGTTTGTGTAGAAAACCTCTACCAAATCTGGATAGCAATTTCCTTTCATCTGGACAAAATCAGTAAGCCCTTGATATGCAATCCATTCTTGAAAAAGGAAACCTTCTTTCTTGAACAATTGCAGGTCGAGATACCTTTGAGGAACTACAATTTTTAAATGTCTCCAGTATAAAAACTTTACTCGAATCTCTTCATCACTTATCCATCCAGATGGGTTTGTGTTTCTTGTAACCCGGGCAACCTTCTCTTTTCTTCTTGATGATGATGAAGAAGCCATGTCTGAATAGAATTCTCGAAACGTCTTTCTCAACTTCTCTGGTTTAAACGATACGTGAAATTCTACTGGGCTTTGACCTATAAATTGACAAAAAACACATGTTATACGTTGAATATTTTTGACATTCGACGTTTTCTTGTTCAGCCTCCCGCCCTTTTATTTCCTTTTTTTCATTTAAACCGCCCATTGTAACACCCCGAATTTTTGAGATGTCACGGTGTAATTTTTTTTTTAAACATAACCTTTCCATAAAATATTCATTATAGATGATCAAACCTTACTCTATTGAAATGCAGAAGCAAAACAAATATATAAACATCTTCTGAAAAGTTCTCAATATCACTTTTACATAAAAATACAGTAAATCTGAAAACTCTTTAAGTAATAAACAATTAACCCCAAAATCAAAGATCCCAACTTTCGTCAGCTACTTCAATTCGATCTTATCTGCAACGCCATCTACTCCCGTACAAGTACGATCATTGTAGGTGGAAACCACAACCACAAACATGCAAGGGTGAGCTAACAGAAACAAGTCATCAAAACAATTCATTAACAACTACACTATCAGAAATCAAAGTCACCCGCATATAATCATACAATTATTTATTGCAATAACAAAATCACACCCAGACTCACTCGGTCACTCACCAGCTCATACTTAATTTGTTGAAACCATTCACCACGTATTTTGAATCACTACCGGTTACTTACATACAACTTTAAGGTTAAGTGTCACCCTTACCACTCTCTTAAAGAGCTTCACCGGGCCTGTACACTTTACCACACCCTTACACACTGACATCTCCCACCACTCTCTAGAAGGCTTCACCGGCAAGTACACCACTTCCCACCACTCTCTTAGAGCTTCCCCAGACAAGTATATGTTTTCCACCACCCTCTTGGGCTTCACCGGACAAGTATACACCCCCACCACTCTATTCTCAAAGAGCTTCACCGGGCAAGTACCAGTGCTACTTCCACCACTCTTCCAGGAGCTTCACTGAGCATCACAAACATAAACTCGATTTCCGCATAAAGTAAATAATATTATACTCCCACAAACAAACGACAAATCAACACGTGACAAACATTCACGAAACAATAATAAAGTAATTATCAAAATAATTACAAGTCAACCTATAAATGTTTTAAAGAATGCACAAGGGATAAAATAAACCCCTTTCCCTCTCGTAAAAACGCGTTTCCAAGCCCGTCGAACACAAGGCTAACTACACCTAACATATTATATTTAAACAAAACATTATTATATTCATCATTTTAATACTTTAAACTATTATGTATGGTTGACTTATCCCCTTAATTCATAAAACCACTAAGACCTTATATGCGTTTCAATATTATCTAAAAAAATATAACTTTAAATTTCATGTACATAAAAGTTCTAAATTTACTTTCTTTCCATCCTAAACCTCACTACACGAACCCATTACCATGCCTCCATTTTCAAAACTTACTCGTTGTTACAACTAATATCACTCCTAAACTTTTTACCGAACTAAATCTATCAAGCACAAATATTTGAACTATATTCTATAACCTGTGAAATTCTTCAACGACAAAAATTCCCTGTGCCTTAATAATTTAAAATAAAACGTTCTATGCAACATACATATATATCCAACCATAAGCAAATATTCATAACATCACAATATACGTCAATAATCTTGTAGCAAACAACCCCATAACAGAAATAAACACCCAAATTTACAATAACAACATCATATTTTCACAGAATATTTCTCAGGTTTCTCCCCTTACTTCCTACTTTCAAAATAAACTCTTCCTCTCTTGTTTTCTCCCAGTGTAGAAATCAAGAATTCTCATGGTTTCTCTCTTCGAAACCCTACGTGTCTCATTCAAATAAAACATAAAGAACATACATGCATAACAACAACCAACCCATACAACTATGCCCAACACTCTAAACAACCACACAAAATTTCGGGTTAGTCCCCTTACCTTAGTTTACCAATGAGTTCCATGCCTCCTAGGGTATCCTATCTTCTTGTCCACGAAACTCCTCGCTTCACTCTTACACTCACAGCAGTGCAGTAGCAAGGATCTTTTTCTCTGTATTTGTCTAGGTTTTCAAGGATGAGATCGGTCCTTCCCCCAGCGAAAAAATCCCCGTTTATCTTAAACTCCTTTATATAACCCTAAATGATATAACCTAATATGTAAACAAAAAACCACCAGCCTTGACCTCTCCAACAACCCGAAAATCTCTCCCTTATCCACTGCTCACCATTTCGTGGAATAAGATAGAAAATGTTTTACACTCTCTCACATAAAAGAGCCACTCCTAATTGGTTTCTAAACACAGCCTGGGACCCATCACAAAGAAAAAAAAGATTTAATATCTTCTATATAATGAAACAATTAAAATAATTATATCCCAAAAGATAAAAAGAACATCTGCAAATAATAAAATAAAAGTCCTTTCTCTCTCCATGTAACTAATATAATAATATAAAACAATAATGCAAATAATAATCAAATTAAACCCATGCATTTTCACAGTCAAAGGGTCAAAGAGAAAATAAATAATATATAATCTAGTACATGCACAAGTCAAGCAGTTTTCTTTTATCTCTTCATTCAAGCTAGAGACAAGCAAGGAAGTTATTTCCAAATGCATGCAACGATCATAAAAACTAAAGAGGAAATTTCTCTTTCGTTCTCCATAAACAATAATTGTATAATCTTGCAGTGGTCAATCAAAAGATAGAAGAAACAAAAGCAATTCTCCCACCCAAGAAGTATTACATTCGAAAAATTTTAGTCCAACAAGTAAAATATAAACTTTATTTAATTCCATTCTAAAAATTGAAATAAAATAATTACTAATTAATTTTTATAAAACTCCTAAATATTTTAATAACACCACTTCATACCATAATTAAATATTTAATATTAAAAATTATAAAAATAAAAATATTTTTATTTTATCTGGGTCTTACACCCATAACCTCCCTTTCTCCCGCACTTTTGTTTCCTTTTTTCATTTAAACCGTCCATAACCTCCTATTACCATTTTAAGATAAGATTTACATTTTTTTAAAATTTTATTTTATGAATTTGTGTAAATTTATCTTGTAATATTTACATATTATAAAATATAAGAAAGATTTGTCGGTGAAATTTAAAGAGAATAAAAAATTATTTCTTTAAAATATTATTTTAATTTCATATTAATAATAATAATAACAATAATTTATGAGAATTCAGTTTTAGTTATAATAATTAAAATCATAATAAATGTTATTATATGATTAAAAGTTATGTGAAATGAATGTTTTTTTAAATCTGAAGTACAAGATAGGTATGATTATATTAAAAGACTTTAATTGATTTCTAAAAAAAATAATACTTTAAATTTCAATAACGATTAAGTTGAGTGATAAACTGAAGGTGAAGATAGATTATTGTTTACAAAAATTGAGAGTTAGTAGAAAAGATTGAGTCAAGTTAACAACTGAGATGCATCAAACCAAAAGCCAAAGATCGAGAAGAGACAATGTGTATCTATAATTGTCAGGTTTTATCGATGTACAAGACTCGTCATGAGTTAAAGGTCAAGACAGACCTATCTCGGCCAAAAATTAAGACAAAATGAGTTGGGTCAAAGATTGAGGCAGGTTAAGTTTGATTAACGTTCGAGACTGGTTGACCCTATAAATGAATGTTGGGATGGGTGATTCAGACTAAAGGTCGAGACAGACTAACATAAGTATAAGTTGAAGGTCGAACGAATGTCATTGGACTTTCTTTTAGGGTTTCTTACGTGCCTTAAACATTTATACATGTATGTAGGGCACCAAATACATATGTAGCCACTTTGGAAGTTATAATATGCATTTGCATTTTGGTTATTAGTTTAGAATGATTCTTATAAAGATGTACATCTTTTTTGCGATTCTTCCGATACTTATCAACCTGCTAAATTGTGGCGTCTCCATCTCTTTCTTATCAACCTCCAATCGAAGCAAATAGTCGAGATGGTCAGGCTAGGTTATGATTGTACAACCTACAATTTTATTAAGGACCATGATATGTTAACAACTTTTTGACAATATACAATGTATCACTATTTTATTGATTTGTATATTTGAAACGGACCAATTGAAACGAAGATAAAAAGTCAAATATAAAAAGTCCACAACGAAGATAAAAATTGAAATGAATTCTTAAAACAAAAATTTGATCACATTCAAATAAGTTACTTTGAAAAATTTAATAGTTATAATAAGTTATTAATATAAATAAAATAATATGATTAACATATTTAGAAAAACAAATTTGAACTCTCTCATGCATTATTTCTATGCTTTTTAATATTTTAACAAACGTGTGATCAATAACCAGCCACATTGTCACCATAAATCATCATTAAAAGCTCATTTGTATTTCTTAATTTATAACGCTTTGAATCGATTCTTTATTATTTAGAATCGATTATATTAACTCAGCAAAATTTAAAGTGGAATTATATAAATACAGAGGGGCACATCAAACTTTTTAACTTCCATCCCTCCAAATCTCACCTCAATTTCTCATTGTATGAATCAAACAAAATATATTAATTTTTCTATGATTGATGTATGAACGTCAAACTCGACAGGGCTCGACGTCCATAGGAGATGGTGTTAGTCAGTTATTGAGCATTACTACACGATGTACGTCATCGGTTCATCTATAAATATAGCCACTAAGCATTATTACACGATGTATGTCATCTATAATTACAGTTGATGTCTTCCTCGACCAGAAGCCAAAGGTCGTCAATTTTTTATTGTTTTTTTTTAATTTTACTGTTTAATTATCCAATTTAACGTCCCACACCCTTGTCATTCGACGTTATGGGTCAATTTGTTCGTATCTGAATCAAACGAGATTTATCATTAACTTTTTCACTGAATGATGTTTAAACGTCGAATCCGACATTCTCTACGTTCATCTATAAATATGGCTTGAATATCACGTAATGACTTGCTTCCTGTTTCCGTATTGAACATATTAGAATTCATGTTTTTTATCTCTAAGCCCTTTCTTTTTCCTTCGATTTCGTAACATGTCTGTTCTTTAAATTGCAATATGCCCGGTTGAATGTCAAAGTGCCTCATTCATGTCTTAGTTCATATGAAGGTGGCCTTTGCAATTCAATTAAACAAAATGCTTTTTATAGTACGAAAATGAGAGTTATCTTACTGAAAGGAAAGTGCTTAGGAAAAAGAAATATGGTTCACAATATGTTTAATGCTGAAACAACTTTGAGAACTAAAAAATGATATAAAAAAGTTGTTCAACTTCATCCTTTAACAATGTATGGTTCGTGTTTTAAATGGCTTGGAGTTGTTTTCTACCATTAGAATTCAGAGCTATCTGATTTCCTGTGGTGGAAACAACTTCAATTTATACAATTGACGTCGAATATTGAGTACATTCGATGCAAGGGCCTGGAGATAATCGTCAATTTTTGAGATAACCGACGTCTTGTACCTTAGAGGATAGGTTTTCAAAGGGTTTACTTAAAATTCATAAGTGTTAACATTTTCCTCTGTTTTTCCACCATGCCTTCATCATTAACAAAGAAATGTCTTCGTTTAGTGAAGGAATGAAGGCAAAACAAAGGAAAAAAGTTAACATGAATTTGGTTAAGGAAGGTTTTCAAATGGTACAACTTGAGATGAAATCCAAATCTGTTAACCTATTTCTTCGGTTACTCCCTTTTATTTCATTTTTCTTTTAATCCAATATTAATCGATGGATGATATATTTGCAATAGAACGTCACAACATTTGGCAGCGTTGACGTGACGGGCATATGAGTGCTTGACCCCATTAATTGTGTGGTTTTAGCAGAGCACCAATATTACGTCGAATTCTACGTGTCTTTGACGTTTTCTTCTTCATCAAGAAGCCAAAGGTCGCTCTAATTTTTTTTTTATTTTTACTTTTTTTCTTTTCAACCCGAACATTAACGTCAAAACACCTAGTTCTTTGATGTATTTTTCGTTAGCAAGGAGGTCATATCAGTAGCAAGAAGGTCATATCAGTATCCAAAGAGATTTTTTACTTTGTCTCTGAATGATGTTTGAACGTCAAACTTTGGTATAATTAGTCGATGTACTGTTTTTTTTTCTGATTAAATGATATTGCACGATGATTCTGTGGAAGTTTGACGACATCATTTCATCTATAAATATACATGTTCTTTTTTTTTATTATTCCATTCTTAGGGTGAAAACCAAAATAAAAAGTTAACATTATTTTATTTGGTTTTCACTCCTTTTAAAATGTCATTTATTTGTAGAGTTCGATGTAAAAAGATTCAAGGATTTCAAAAAAACTTCCATTTCAAGTAGAGAAATCAAATGACACACTTTTAAACACTAATCACTCGGCTTTATAAATAAAACACACTTTAACATTACCGAATTACAATTCACAGCTTTTAAAATCTTCAACCAAGTTTCATCAACATACATATTACAATTACATTAAAAACACATATAACAAAGACCATCCCAGTAACACCTTCAACAACTTTTCCAACATAACAACACTTTTATCTAAACAAGCTATTTTCATATTTTCATCATCAGCTTCTTCCATCTTCCTCACACTTTGTTCCATCATCATCAAATTTCCATATGCTTGTTCATTTCTTCCACTTCTACTCCTTTCTTCTCCATACGACACATTTCCTTCTTTTATTGCTTCTTCACTGCACCAGTGAAAGAAGTTGCAGCCAACGAAATCTTCGCCCCCACCCTGTTGAACGAATATAGGCACACTCCCTCATCAAAACCCAAAAAAATAAACAAACATTTATGCTTATATTAAACTGACCTTGAAGTTAGGGCAACCCCAGAATTTTTTGCCCTTGTTTTTAGGGGTTCTCGCAATGCGTAAAACTGCAATGTGACCATAGAAGCAAGTGGGTTTTACACCTAACCTCCTAACACTAGCACTACTGTGTTGGAATCCGAACCCAAACACTTGCAAGACGAAGATGAACAAGACATTTCCTCATCTTCACAATGCTTTGAGAACCCCTTCCTCCCCAAGACGAACATGAACTAAAACACTGGCTACCAACAATATTATTATTCTACGTGGATAACATTGAATTTAATGCACAATGTCAACCCAGGGTTTATTAAACCAAACAAAAACATAAGAAAAGCATAATAACACCAAATATAGGAAGAATATGAAGAAAAGCATAATAGGGTTTATTACAACCTGTGCAGCCTTCTATCCACACCGTGAAGATGAAGAAGCCATTTGAGAATAGGATTTAGAGGTATACGGAAAGGTTACAGTTTCAATAAAAGTTCAGAAATATATTTATTTAGTTTCAATATAACTTCAACATAACACGTCCTATACCATTACAACTCCACGTTCTATAGTTGAAATACTTGGAAGTTTAAATCAAAACGTCGAAGCCCTATAAAACTCGATGTTCATTGACAATAAATATTTAAACCAGCGCGTCATTCTTTTATTCTTTCTTTTTCTTTTAAAACACAAATAGTATGTCCATATCTAAACCATGGACGTATTATTTGTTGGGAAAATCTCACGATACACACTCAGATATTTTCTAAAATTGAGTCTTGCTATTCATTGATAATTGAAGAGCTTTAAATAGTCGTGATACTTACAATATTACGGAAATAAAAATAAAAACTAAAAATAAAATATCAACTGTCTTCAAAATAAAATTTGCTTATTCTATCATAAAATAATATTCTACCTAGATAAACAGAAAATCAAACTAAATATTACCAGACCCAAAACTAATAAAATAAGATTTAAACAAAATTATTAATAAAACCCTAAAATTTAAGTTTATCCCAACATTATTGTGAGCCAGAAGCCAAAGAGTTACTCCCCTTTTAATTCTTTTTTCTTTTTTCTTTTTTCTTTTAAACCACCAAGATTACGTCGAATTCTTCGGGGATTGACGTATTATTTGTCTGCTAGAAGCTGAAGAGTATCTCCCTTTTTAATTTCTTTTTCTTTTTAATCAAACAATTACTCCATTTTTAATCCAACAGTAAACGAAGAGTTGTAATACTTGGACGTTTCAATTTAAATACCACCAATAGTACGTTGTAATACTTGGATGTTTCAGAAGTAAAAGGTTAACTCCAATCTGCTGAACTGCATAGGATTGCTCATTCCATTGTAATGGAAGAATCAGTTCAAAGAGATAATAAAAGACAACGCACAGAAGATGACAAATCTACAATTTTTCCAATTAAATCACTTCCCACAGACTTATTGCTTAATGTGGTTGCAAAGGTAAGTTTTGAATCTTGGACTGATCATTACAACATGAAAGTATGTTGTAGAGATTTTTTGCACGCCACAAAAGACAATTATATGTGGCAGCAAATTTCTTTAGAAAAGTTTACGTTGATTCCATGGTCATGTAAAGAAGCAAGGGCATTTGATATTTTCATGCAAAATTGTAAAGAGGGTAGAAATATTGAAGCTTTGCATAGAGAGGGATTAAGAGAAATAATTAGATATAAGGGAAATATTGTAAAAGGCATTAATGACTTGAAAATAGCTGCCAAAAAGGGTTATCTTGAAGCAAAATATATATATGGTTTGATCTTAATATGTTCATACGATAGTGATTTAAGAAAAGCAGGGGTTGAGTATATACAATTTTTGAGAAATGTCAACTGTGTTGTAAGGTGTAGAAATAAGTTAGTAACTTTGTTGGGTAATGTATGGAGAAAACCTCATGGAACACTGTTGCGCAATCCAACTCCTTTATGTTCCTAGAGACAATGCAATGGTTGGAGAATGAAGAAGTTTATTTCTTGGGAAATAGTGGATACTGAAGATGATGATGATAATATTAAAAATTTGTGTGAAAATTATAGGTGGGATGTTGAGTTAGACTTTTTTTATAATCTTTTATTCTATTCTATTTAGTAATGAAATTCTATTGTAGGTGGGATGTTTTCTAATCATCTTTTGAATATTAATGAAACTCTCTTTTGGCAAACATTAGTCAATGGTGATTGAATTGTTTAAAATGATTAAATCACTTTTATGATGGCAATTGTCCATTTTAATTTTACATCATTACATTGCATGCAATAGTATATGTTATTGTTTTTTTTAAAACACCAATATTACGTCGAATGATAAAGCTAATCGACGTAATATTAAGATACGAACGTCCAACAAAGGGAAGTCGACGTATTATTTAATATTATGGCAAAGGTCTCTCATTTTTTTTACTTTTATCTTTTTTTCTTTTTCCTTTTTAACCTGAAATAACATGTCGATTTTGAAAATATTCAACGTCCTCTATTAATTCCTAGAAGGAGTTTATGAATTTTATGATTTGAAGTTGTAGTGTTTTGAAAGGCCTTGGAGTTGTTACAAGTTAACACAATTGTTCTTACAAGAAATTTTATAAAATGATGTCTACTTAAAAAATTACTGTTAGGAAAGGGCTGATATGGGCTTCAATAATTATAGGCAGTCTACTTAAATGATATATGGGAAAATGCAGTTTGCTGCTAAAAACAAAGAGGTTCACGTCATTTTCTTTTTGGTTATATTCTTATTTCTTTTAATCAAACAAAAAAAATGAATTCCTTGTGCATATGATGTATTATTCGTTATTAGAAGGCAAATGTTTCTTTTTTTTTCGTTTTACTTTTTAAATTCCCATAGAACGTCAAACAATAGGGGGGCTTCAACATCAAAGGCATTTGTGTGGTTGTGAGAATTAATTTTCTGATTGTTACCAAAGTGGTTGTTATCATTAATATTGACTCTATAAATATAATGCTTAACTCATACAACTCCACGCTCACTTCATCGTCTTCCTCCACGCCTTTTTCCTACGCGGCATTGTATTTTCATGTGCGTTTTATCTCTTTTGAATCGTTTAAACTTACTTTTACTCCGATTAAATTAGTCTTTGATGGATTATCTTCCATTTGAACCGATTAAAATGAGTTTTCGTTGTGTTTTGGTGCAGTTTTGCTCGTGTCTTTTGGTAACGTATTAGTACCTTCTCCCTTAAGTAGTTTCTTCATAAGAAAAGCTTGCGTCTTTTGCATCTCTAATGGTATTTCAACCAAAACCGAACCTGGGTCCTTGCCTGGTTCTCATGTCACCGTATTCTTTTTCATTGGCGGTTTGCATGACGTCTAGGCAACGACCCAGGTTCGGTTTTAGGTTGAAATGCCAATAGAGATGCAAAAGACGCAAGCTTTTCTTATGAGGAAACTAGCAAAGGAAGAAGGTGGTACCAGGCTACCGAAAAACATGCGCAAAACTACACTAAAACATAACTCAGTAGACGTCGAATGCATAGAAGAATTCGACGTTATATAGTTGTTACGAAAGAAAAAGACAAAATAATAAAAAAGGAACTAAATAATCAAACGTCGTAGCCAGTATAAAATGATGTTATATGTGTTGATTTAAAAGAAAAATAAAATAATAACTACTCGCTGAAGGAGATAACAGAAAACACAAAGAAAGAAATTAAAAGATGGAGTTCATAGGAGAAATTTTATGAATGGATGTCTACTTAAAATAATTATTGTTGACGTCAAAGCCAATTTAAATTGACGTTTTATTGGTTGATTTAAAAGAAAAATAAAAGAATAACTACTAGCTGTAATATACAATGTCCATCTTTTGTTATTGTGACGTCATATTATTTAAAACAGAATTTTGTATTTATTTATTTTGTATTGAACGTTAATTGATTCCTTAATTGAAGTTTTGTGATTACCTAGGTTTCGTACACCAAGGATAATAACGTCAGACCCCAAATTGTTCGTCGTCCTACATTGGTATAAACGTCGAAACCATAAAGTGGGCGACGTTCTGTCTGGTTTAAAAGAGAAAAGAAATAAAGAATAAAAAACGGATTCACTCTCTGTCATATAAAACATCGAATATTTAGCATGGTGGACGTCAAATGTGGGTAGAGTGATACTGCTGGAAGCAAACCATTATTTCGTTATTTTTTTATTTTAAATTGAATGTCAGTTGTTTCTCAAAATGATGTTAAGTGTTTCTAAGGTCATTGTTTTATGTCGTTCTAGCCCTTGTTTGACGTTAGCACATTTTAGATTACGTCTATATGATCTTTGTTTGTCGTTAATAAATATTAGTCGGCGAACAGTTTCAATAGAGGACGTGGAGCGATTGAATTTATTTATAATGCCACCGATCATTTTTAACGTTGCGAATTGGGAGGTGAGACGTTGACCGCGTGATGTTATAGCCCGTTTTTGCACCAGTGTGGTCCAAAATGATGACCAAAAGGTGGTGTGGCTGCTGAATATTGATGCTGATTGTGCAAGGCAAAGTGGCCCTTGGAGTTGCACGCTTGTTTCCCTTTTAACACATCATCCACTCCCTAAGATGCTACCCCCTTGGAGCAAGGAATCTGAAGTGGAGAAGATGCACCAATACTTCACACAACCATATACCAGCAACAAACATATAGCACTAAAAACTTGCACTGCACCAGATTTTGGATTGAAAAACCAGCTTGACAGCACAACTGAAAGCCAAATAAAGTTGTATTCTAATGATTTTTGGGCTGCAATAAAAGGTGGCATGCAAAAGGAACTTAAGATAGGGTCTAGAAATGATCACACAAGCAATAAAAACACAAAAACAGTGAGGAGAAACGTGTGCAAAGAAACTGTTTGGTGGAAATATAAAACTGTTTGACAACATGCCTGAAAGAGATGCAAAATTTGTGTCTTCTAGTTTTTTGACCTTTCAAAACTGGATTGCAGGGATTGAATTGCTTTTTATGATTGGATTACACTTATTTGATCATGTAATTGTATTTGGAAACTGAAATCCCAGCTTTTACCTATCCAAAACCGAAATCTAATTATGAACAATTGCATTCAGCACCAAAAATTGAATTCTGCACCACTAAAATGGCTGGATAATGGTGGTTTCAATGGCAAAAATGAGTGGCAGTGGTTCAAATGCTCAATTGACACCTAAAACAGGTTTATATTATCATATTTGATTTGTGCAAACACGTAAATAGCAAAGAAAAGGATCACAACAGAATATCACTGGTCCATTTCCCAATTTCAAGCAAAGTTAATGGTTTAAATAGTGATTTTGCACATAGGCTGGAAAATGATCAAATGAACAGTAAAAACAGATTTCAAATCACCAAATATACTTTCACAAACATTTAAACAATACTGAAACACTTAGAATGCCAAAATCACAGTGGCAGTTGCTTAAAAATGCAAAACAATGAAGCAAACTGCAACAGAATTGAAAAACTGAATGGAAACTATGCTGGATGGATCAACAAATGTGTAAGAAGGGTCCTAAACACTAGATCTAGCTTCAGAATTATAGCTAGGGGTTATGAAGTGACCTAAAACCACACAAAGATTGAAGTACGGTACAAACACTTGTTTGAAAACTATGACAGTTTTGGAATTCAGATTTTTGACCAACTCAACTACTCTTTTGAAATTCAGTGGTGAAGACAGATTTCTAGTACTTGAAACATGTATAAATTCATCAAATAAACTTGTCTCAAGCATTAGGATCAATAAATCTGGACAAAAACAATGTGCACATGATTAAACTAGAAATGAATTTTGATGCAGAATTTGAAACCCGATTGTGATGAACTCAACCACTCATTTTGCTATTTTATGATGAATATGAGTTGCAATCACTTGAGACACATTTAAAATCATTAATCAGACTTGCCCAAGTTTTAAACAAAAGACATCTGGACTAAATCATCTAACACATGATCGAACCCGAGAAAGCAATTTTATGCAAATTCTACAACGGGGAACATGTTTGCACTGCTATTTTCTCAAATGATCAAAGCTGGACATGATGCCATTGCTTTATGTGATCAACATATAGCTAGCAAATGAACTGGACACAATCAAAACTGAAAAAAATAAAGCTGGAACATATTTAAACCACTGCAATAGTGAAAATACAACAACATTTGTGCACAAGACTCGACAAATCTGGAAAATGAATTTTAAAGCTGAATTTGACCTCAAATAAAGAAATGCACCAATTAAAAAGGATGGAAAAACACTAAGGAACATGTGAACGAAGTCAAACATCCAATCAAACTTAAAATTGGACCACACAGTAAAGAAAAAAAATTCAAACAAGAACAACACATGGCAGGACGTATGAAAATTAAAGGAACGAGCAACTTAGCTCTTGAAGCACGGCGTGGACGACCTGGATCTGGATGCCAAATGATAGAAGCAGCTCCAATCTTCAAGACTTGAGCAGCTCCTTGATTCAGAAGTGGCAGCAGAATGAAGAAATGGTTGGTGAAAGCAATGCACTCAAGGTGTTTGTGAAATTGTTTGGAGCATATTGGATGTGTGTGTAGATTCTCTAATTCAGGAGGCCTTCCAAGAGGATGAGTGTGCTAAAGTGGCACAAAGCAATGAACTCGAGAGAAGGGACTGGAAATTCAATTCGGCAGCAATTCACTATATCACTCAAGTTGAATTTACAAGAAGGAGAACCTCTCTCTTATATAGTAAGACAAGCGTGCCTAGCAAGCTACTGATACATTCAGAACGTGCATGAACCTACCAGAGAGGTGTGCAGAAGAAGCTACGTAAACAATTACAACTAACTGGTAAACGATTACAGGTGTAAAATCTGGATTTTGTACAGAAACTCCAACTACAGGAACCAGTTCTGGTAACCTGGGTGACCATGGTCAAAATTTGTAACTTTCTTACATAAGTCCAATGCTTTTCACTTGATTATGGTGTTTAAGTGTGAGTTGAGTGTGGGAAGTCATGTTTGGGCACCCCATGATGGAGGAAAGGAACACTGTTTGTGATACTACCAACTTAGGTGACGTCCTTGTCAGAACTGTTGCATCGGAATTGTTAGCGTGGAATAACAAACCAAGAGGGTTTTTAATATTAACGTGTGCCTTTTAATTTCTTCTCAATTTATCTTACTATGCAAATAATAAATATAAATAAAAGAGTAAGGTTGAGAGAAATTTGCACAGATGAATTTTATACTGGTTCGAATCTTACCAATCCTACGTCCAGTCGCTTATCTCAAACCAAGATAAACAGTTCACTAATCAAAAAACAATTACAAATTACAATCACAAAGAAACAATTTGTAAGAGTTTAGAAACCACCTATCTTGATACCACAAGAGATGAACATGCACCTCCTTTGAGTCTTCACAAAGGACGAGACACCTCCTCCGAATACTTCACGAAGGATGAAACACCTCCTCCGAATACTTCACGAAGGATGATCCTCTTCCACACACCTCCTCAGATGCACCAAGGATGAACCGGTTATTCCTCCGTCACCGTAGTAGCAATTCACCAGCTCCACAGACGAGAGTTTCTCAAGCCGAACAAGAACACACAATTAACAATGATTTCTGAGTTCTAAAGCACAAGGGAAGAGTTGTTGTAGATGGATAAAGATAGTCTATTTATAGACTCAAGCAAAAACTCTTCCATTCTTTGAAATTGGCCATTTAACGCATTTAATCTATTAATATTAGTGTTAATCGATTAAAATGAGTACAACGGCTAGTTTTTCAAATCTGAAACCTCTAACGACTAGTATTAATCGATTATTGTTGATTTTAATCGATTAGCTAATCGATTAAAGCATGAATTAATCGATTATTCCAAAGCCATTTGGGTTTGCAGTGCCAGCCTCGTTTTAATCGATTATAACTTGGTTTAATCGATTAAAACAGCTTGTGTTTGATTCTAAACAGTAAATAATCACTTATACAGTACAAGAATCAAACCCTATTACATATCTAAGTTCTAAGCAATAAACTACAATTATTACAAAAGCTTTTTAAAACAAAAACAAGTTTTCAAAGGATCTTCATGAATCTTGATAAATCTTGACTTGATTTGCGCATCATCAAAACTTCATCTTTATCATTTTGGTAACAGTCCTCAAACTTGTGCAACATAAAACACACTGGTAATCTATTACAACTAGCTGGTAAACAATTACACAAGTAAAATATGGGTTTTGTACAGAAACTCCAAGTACAGGAACCAGTTGTAGTAACCTCGGTGACCATGGTCAAAATTTGTAACTTTCTTACATAAGTTCAATGATTTTCACTTGATTATGGTGTTTAAGTATGAGTTGAGTGTGGGAAGTCATGTTTGGACATCCCATGATTGAGGAAAGGAACAATGTTCTTGATACTACCAACTTAGGTGAAGTCCCAAACTTGTGCAATATAAAAACACACTAGTAACCGATTACAACTAACTGGTAAACGATTACATGAGTAAAATCTGGATTTTGTACAAAAACTCCAACTATAGGAATCAATTGTGGTAACCTCGGTGACCATGATCAAAATTTCTAACTTTCTTACATAAGTCCAATGATTTTCACTTGATTATGGTGTTTAAGTGTTGGTTGAGTGTGGGAAGTCATGTTTGGGCACCCCATGATGGAGGAAAGGAACACTTTTTTTGATACTACCAATTTAGGTGAAGTCCACAAACTTGTGCAGCATAAAACACACTGGTAATCTATTACAACTAGCTGGTAAACGATTACACAAGTAAAATATGGGTTTTGTACAAAAACTCCAACTGCAGGACCCAGTTGTGGAAACTTGGGTGACCATGGTCAAAATTTCTAACTTTCTTACATAAGTTCAATGATTTTCACTTCATTATGGTGTTTAAGTGTCACTTGAGTGTGGGAAGTCATGTTTGGGCACCCCGTGATGGAGGAAAGGAACAATGTTTGTGATACTACGAACTTAGGTGAAGTCCTCAAATTTGTTCAACATAAAAAACACTGGTAACCGATTACAACTAACTGGTAAACGATTACACGAGTAAAATATGGGTTTTGTATAGAAACTCCAACTATAGGAACCAATTGTGGTAACTTGGGTGACCATGATCAAAATTTGTAACTTTCTTACATAAGTCCAAATGCTTTTCACTTGATTATGGTGTTTGAGTGTGGGTTGCGTGTGGGAAGTCATGTTTGGACACCCCATGATGGAGGAAAGGAACAATGTTTATGAGATGACGACCTTAGGTGTAGCCCTCAAAGTTGTGCAAAAAAAAAAACACACTGGTAATCGATTACAATTGGCTAGTAAATGATTACACGAATAAAATCTGGGTTTTGTACATAAACTCCAACAGCAGGAGCCAATTATGGTAACGTGGGTGACCCTGGTCAAAATTTATATCTTTCTTACATAAGTCTAATGGTTTTCACTAGATTTTATTGTTAAGAAGTCCATTGCACAGGAGGTTGTCTAACTCGGTAGATTCATTTAAGTATTTATCATAAATAATTCGCAAAAGCTTCATTTAAACATTGATGAAAGAAACTTTAATATCCATGAAGAACTTGAGTATTAAAAAAATTACAATATTGAAGAAGCAACACAATAATCCATGAACGTTCCTAATGAAAGTAATTAACCCTAAACAACCAATTCTAACAATGAGGTTCTTCATCAAAGCGGTTGCACAAGTGCTGCAGTTGTTCCTCAATGTTCTCAACTCGCGATTCCAGCACGTCAAATCTTGTCCTCATGCCCATGTCCATGTTTCCAAATCGCGTTTCCAAGTTATCAAATCTTGTACCCATGAAGGGCTGCAGTTGTTTGATATGGTTGATGACATCATTTAATGTTGTAGAAGAACTGACTTGTTGATTATCCTCGTCTTGTCCGCCTTCACGTTGTTCATTGGGGGCGTTGTCTTTGGGAACCTGTACTCCCTCATGATTTTTCACATAACCAAATGAAGTTATAACCTCAGATCTCATCCTTTGTTTTAACTTAAGTTCTGTATTAGGATCACTCTTAGTAGGGACCTGAAAGTGTTCCATGAAGATGGTAATCAAATGAGGATATGACAACTTGGCATTGTCCCTTAATGCCTTTTTCATCCTATATTTGATTAGATGTCCCCAAGTAATCTCCATGGAATTGAAAAGGGCCCACTACAGCATAATATCCTTTTCCGATGCCTAACCAATATTGGTTCCACGAGGAATTAATACTCGAGTAAGATTGTAATGAAGTATCCTAGGTTGAACCTTCATTTGCCCTGCCAGTATTCTGCTATGTATGTCATCATCATATCTACACACGAGTTGTCTAACACTTACACAATCGTAAAGCTCTTTCCATTCATCGACAAGATGTCCTTCATAATGAACACCAGTAGATGGGAGGGAAGTGAGCTGATGAAAAAGATTATGACTTATTCTGATTTTGACCCTTCTTACTTCGCTTCGAATAACATCGGTTTCCGAAATGGACATGTTGTTGTAGAAGACTCTAACTAATTTTCGGTAGAAATGTCTTCTTAAAGACACAAATTCGTCAGCCCAACGGTGGCCAATATGTCGTAGAATTGAAAATTTCTTCCTTCAAAGTAACCTTCCTCGAGATATTTTCTTTCCAAGATTTCACGATTGAAAAAATGGTTTGCAAAGTTCTCATATTTTTCATCCGACGAGAAAATTTCATTGATTACTGGTGGGGGGATGATGGTGGGGATGGTGTTGGACTACGGTGGCGACTACATCCACCACAAGAAAAAGATGCCCTTTGTTTCTTGCTTGTGCGATCAACCATTGTAGAATTCTTAAGGTTTTGAGAGGGAGAATAATGTTGAAAGGGTACTTGAAGAAGTTGAAGAGTGGGTAATTAATAGGGGACCACAGATGGGGGACGTGGGGAGAAAAAGAATCGTCATGTTCATGTATTCATTTAGACAACAATTACACAACAATGTCAAATTAATATACATATAATATACATAGAAGGTTATATACATCAAAGAAGGTTATTATCCAAATTGTTATCTACAACTAACAACAAAGACAAAAATCCAGAAGGAGGCACTTCAAATAGTTGTGATACTTGGTAAGGTTGGGATCCAAATTCAACGCCCTCGTGACTTTGTATAACATCAGGTTTTCTTGTCTCCTGAATCACACAATTACAATTACAATACATGTAATGAAATTACGTAATAAATGAAAGGCACAACCAATTTAATTACTCACAGCTTCTTTTACGAATGGTGTTGTAGTATTTTTGGATGAAGTGGTTTTCCTTTTTTTGGTTCTTTTCTCAACAGTTGACTTTAACCAGCTGGTGCGCAGTAGACATTTTCACTTCACAGCTAAAGGGTTGCGGACAAGTACATCAACACTTCCACCTCAGTGTCGGGTACAATACCGCTGACCGGATTGTCTTACCGTAGTTCACCTCCATCACTAATGATGTTATTTGTCATGGATGAACTGGACCCAAACTTTTTACCAAGGAAATCAAGTTCTTTTTCCAACTCATTAGAAGCAGCTTCTGACTCACAAGCTACCTCAGCTATTTCATATAATCATTTACACAAAATTTGGTATCTTTGCATTGTCGGTTCATGATTGGAATTACTGTATACCAGGTCCGGCAGGTAATGTTCAAGCGGCTTTCCTCAATAGGACAACAACAGAAGAACCAAAATCGACTCAAGAATTTGATCGTGATGTTGCTCAGGCAACATGTGAACGAGATTTCAACTCAAATTCTTGGAAATGGGCACAAATGTTCATTGAACACCATGATACAATTTCTGTTAAAATCATTTCAATAAAAATGTTAAGTTAGACAATATGATTTCTTGTTCAAATGACTTTAACAATTGCAGATCTCATCACTGATGGAAAGTTGGAGAACGTAAACTCCTTTAATGAGTAAAAATCATTACAGGTCCTGCCATTTATTGCTTTCATAGTGAAAGAGTGCAAGGCCAATAGACATGCAATTGACTATCAAGGTATTATTTGTTTTAAAGTACAACATTTGTTGTTTATGTAAACTAATGAATGATTAAATGTGACCAGGATCCAACAGTGACAATGAAGGCTTCCTTGCACATGAACGTTCTTGAAGATCCTCAATTTGGAGAAAATATCGGAGTTGGCTCCGTTATGTTACTCAATCTTGTAACCCATCCATTGACTACATAAATTAAAATAAGTTTTATTTACCTTTGATGGTGATTTTGATATTCATTATGTATGTTTATTTAGGTACATTCCTTCAATGCATTTGGAAGAAACCAATACCTAAATATCGTGCATCGCAACGTAGTCAAGGTTTTTCCAGCTAAAATTTGTCCTCCCATAAACGACCTGGTCAAGAAAACACCAAAACCTGTCATTCGACTACCTCTCTGGGAAGAAAACAATGTGGATGACATCCTCCGCAAATTCGTTCCTCCATCTCACCAACCATCATCATCCAAAGAACCGCAGAAGAATTAGTTTTTTTATGATATTATTTGATAAATATTTTCTAATGCAGGTTAAATTATAACTTCTACAGATAACTGTAATATTATTTTATGACCACTAAAACAATTTCTCGGATTACTGTAATATTAATAACCTAGACTTCATGATGTTGTTAAAGTTCAGTTACTTAATTTTAATAAATGTGACGTTATGCTGTAATTATAATGATTTTGTTCACTTTAACGAAATGTTTGAGATTCTTTTTTTCCATACGTTGTTTCTTTACTCCATGATGGAGTGCCCAAACAAGTGAAAACCATTGGATTTATGTAACAAATTTATAAAAATTTATGGTGCTCACCTACGTTACCACAGTTGGCTCTTGTTGTTCAACTTTATGTACAAAACCCAGATTTTATTCGTGTAATCGTTTACCAGTCAGTTGTAATCGATTACCAGTGTGTTTTTTTCTGCACAACTTTCAAGACTTCACCTAAGTTCCTCATTTCACAAAATTTGCTTCTTTCCTCCATGACGGGGTGCTTAAACATGACTTTACAGCCTCTATTCACACTTAAACAACAAAATCAAGTGAAAACCATTGGACTTATGTAAGAAAATTACAAATTTTGACCATGGTCACCCAGCTTACCACAGTGGGCTCCTATATTTGAACTTTTTGTACAAAACCCAGATTTTACTTGTCTAATCGTTTACCAATCAGTTGTAATTGTTTACCAGTGTGTTTTTTACTGCATAAGTTTGAGGACTTCACCTAAATTGGTAGTATCACAAACATTGTTTCTTTCCTCCATCATGGGGTGCCCAAACTGACTTCCCACACTCAACTCACACTTAAACAACAAAATCAAGTGAAAACCATTGGACTTATGTAAGAAAGTTATAAATTTTGACTATTGTCACCCAGGTTACCACAATTGGCTCCTGCAGTAGGAGTTTTTTGTACAAAACCCAGATTTTACTCGTGTAATCGTTTACCAGTCAGTTGTAATTGATTCCCAGTGTGTTTTTTGTTGCACAAGTTTGAGGACTTCACCGAAGTTCGTAGTACCTTTAACATTGTTCCTTTCCTTCATCATGGGGTGCACAAACATGACTTCCCACACTCAACTCACACTTAAAACCCAAAATCAAGTGAAAACCATTGGACTTATGTAAGAAAGTGACAAATTTAGACCATGGTCACCCAGGTTACCACAACTGGCTCCTGTAGTTGAAGTTTTTGAATAAGACCCTGATTTTACTCGTCTAATCGTTTACGAGCCAGTTGTAATTGATTACCAGTGTGTTTTTTTTGTAAACAACCTTCAGGATTTTAGCTAAGTTGGTCATCTCACAAAGATTGTTTCTTTCATCCATCACAAACATGATTACTCAATCAAATTGGCCACTTTCTTCATTAACATTCCAAACAAAACTTCATTTCACAACACAATAACGAAGGGAATATAAATTTAATTAACATAACAATAATTAACGGAAGCAAAGATGCATCTTTTATAACATTGAACAAAATTGGTTACATTACAGTTATTTCTTCATCTATGTACAATGTTTTATGACCATCTATAACAAATCAATACAAATATCACTCATTTTTTATTCTCAACACTCCATTTCCAGTAAATGGGGTCCTAAGCATTCTGCTCTTGTAACGCTTTCGTGATCCGACCCTCGCATACGTCTTCATAGGAGGTTGGTTGGTGTACATGCCACCCGAGGAAACAAAGCCATTGTTCATGGAGGGTTTTGCATGAGGCGCACTCTGTCCACCATCATCTTTATTTCTTATTCTAGCCTTAACTTCAACCAACTCTGCCTCCAGGACAAGAACCGTCATTTGAAGTTCTTCAATTAGATATTATTGATCCTCTAAAGCACACATAAAACCTTCTCTACGTTTTCTTTTTTGCATTTTTTTTGGTGTTGGTTGGTCATTCTTCGTTTTTGGTGTTGGTTGGTCAGCCTTCTCATCCTTCTTATCCTTGCTTGAAGCATCAACATCAACATCATCATGAACCTGCAATTTAAGAATATATATAGTATCAAAGTTCAGTGCATATATCATAACATACAAAACTCAAACAAGAAACCACATACCACACTCATCTCTATAACCCATTTTATGAAGTTGTCTCCCATATTTCTATTCATCCAATGCAATATTCTAGGAAATTTCTCTATTCGACCTTCAGGAGGAATGAAATGCTCACAAAACCATACCCAAAAAAGATGTTAATCTTAACATTTAGTCAAAAACAAAATGCAAGCCACAACATAAAAAAATTGATATTTTAAATCAATAAATAAAAATTACCTACAACATGTAAACGCAACCATCAACGTAAACATTCCTTGTACCTTTGCCTTTCTTCAAAGCTTCTGAAGCTTTGCACAAACTACGTAAAAAATAACGATAAACTAGACTACCCCAACAATAATTACCTAGAAAGGCATGTCATTTACCTGTAGAGATAGATCATCGAGCTTACTAGGCTGTGAAGACTTGCAACTTCTCTATGGATCAGGCTGGAGAGGAAAGAAAGTTGCAACTCAATCAACTTGATGAGATTCGTCTTGAAGCCTATGAGAATTGTAAGTTTTACAAGGATAAAACCAAGAAGTCCCATGATAGCTTGATAGTTAGAAAGGACTTCGAGATTGGGCATAAAGTGTTGTTATACAATATAGGCTCGGACTCATGGGTGGTAAGTTACGTTCAAAGTGGATTGGACCTTTTGGTCTTATTAATGTGTATCCTTATGATGCAGTTGAAATCAAGAGTGAAAGCACAAACAAAAGCTCAAAATTCAATGGGCATCGACTGAAGTCTTTCCTAAAAAATCCTTCTTTGTTGGATATAGTAGTGGAGGAGACTTCTTTGCTCAATCCCAGTTCTCTTCCCCCCTGACTCAGGGAGTTTTCTTTCTCCTTCTCCACTTTTATTGCACTTGTCCAGATCTTTTGATTATTCTGATTCTTTTTGGGGAGATTATTCTTTGTTTAGGTTTTCCTAGGTTGTATTTTTTTGTTATTTTAAGCTTGTGTCTGGTGTACAATTTTGCATGGTTCTCTTGATTTCTGGGTTTTGTTTAAGTGTGGTCTCTTGCTTCACCCTTGGATAGGAGTTGATTGATAATGTATGGGTTGAAAGCTTTGCTTTTCTCTGCTTGGAAAGATGATTATAAGGTTTGAGAGGTTGAATTTAATTGTGACAAAAATACCCTGTGTGAGGATTTGAGCCACTTTATGTTTTTTCTTGTGTGTGTTATATCTCTTGATTGATTGCACATGTGCCTTAGCTTGACACTTTTTGATGATTCTTGACTGATATGCATGTTTGGAAGTGATAAAGGAATTTTTATTCTTGAGCCTCTGGCCAAATATGTTGAGATTGGTATCGCACAGCAGAACATTTTAAAGAGCGTGTAAATGGTCGATAACCAAGAGCGGAGGGGTGAATTGGTTCTTTTAAAATTTTAGATCTCTTTGAGAACTTTTATAAGTAAAAGGATGAAGGGATAGAGAAAATCACACAAATGATTTTATCATGGTTCTAATCTAAAGATTTTACGTTCAGTCGTTAATCATTATAAAGAGTGATTAACTTTTTCACTAGAAATCAATTTCAAATTACAATAATAATACAATAATTAAGAAAAGAAAACACCTTCCTTCGACACATGATGGAATGAATAACAACTCAATCAACTTGAAGAGAACTGTTTTCACCTTTAGACACACTAACCACACGTTTCTCCTTTCACAAAACTTGATTGAACTCACACATAAACTTAAAGAACTTCCTCGGAACTATTTTGTGCTCTCAAAAGGTTTAGGTAGCCTGTAAAAGGTTTAGGAGGGTTGTATATATAGGCCAAGGGCCAGAAAATGAAAAGACACCTCCCAACTGCCAATGATAATCAATTACTATAAGTGATAATCGATTGTTTCAGGTCGTTATGGGTTTTTAGAAAACGTGATAATTGATTATTCTTAGTGATAATCAATTATTTCTGAACCCTGGACATATCAAAACTCGCGATGATAATAGATTATCCCCTATGATAATCGATTATTGCCGAGATGAACTTTTTTCCATTTTTGCTTGTGATAATTGATTATCCCCTGTGATAATCGATTATTGGCACAAGAAATTACTAAGTTATGAAACTTCTAAGTTTTTTACAATTGAAAAATAATTCCTATACAGGTGTTTTCTACAACGAATGCTTTTAACATTTACAGTATTAGATTCTTTAAGTCTTCAAGTCTTTAAGAGCATCATCATCAAAATCACTTCAAAGCAGTATTGTTTCTCATTGGTAACAAAATAAGCCTACCTTGATCTAATCCTTTTGATAACCCCTTTGAGCCTATATTTTTTCCTTTTCTTTGTTTTGAAGCTCATACATTAGCCCTAAGTGAAAAACTCTGATCACCTTAACCTTAGGAAATTTTGGAGCTTTAGAATTGTTTTGGGAACAAGTGTGGTCTTCATTGGATCCTTATGAATTGGCTAATTGGTTTTCTTGGTTTTTATTGTGTAAATATGTTCTTGCTAGGTAAGTGTTTTAAAAAAAGAGAAAAAAAAGGCAAGGAAAGAAAAGAAAAATAAAAAAATAAAAAATGAATGGTGGAGTCAAAAAGGGGATTGAAATTAGAGGTTTTGGGTGTGCTTTTATTGTATTTTCACTTGTTCCCCATTGCTCCTTTATTCATTTTGGTTTGTAGCTTCTCATCTATATTTTATCCTTCCTTGTCCTTGGCCTCATTACAAACCTGAAAAGACCTTTTGATTTGAACATGCATATGTTTTAAGTGTTGATATTAAAGGCTTGCCAAGTCTGTTTGTTCCTTTCTTTCTTGAGTTCATTGAGTTGAAAATGTTTACTCTAGACACTTGAGAGATACAGTGATACAGTGCATCTTGTGAGGTTCTGTTGCTTTTGATTCACCTCTTGAGCTAATTCATTATTTTGTCATGTCTTGAAATGCTTTGATGATTTCCATGAGTATCTGGTTTCTTTGACTCTTTGTATGTTGGATGTTGTCTACTTATTTTTATCTCTCCAGGATTAATTGATTATTGTGTAAATTTGTTTGTTTACTTGTGTGTCTTGTTGTTTCTGTTACCTGAGGTTGTGTCACTCTCTTGATATCTTCTAAATTGTTCCTTGTTCTGCATCTTGATTTTGCCCAAGAGTGCAAAAGACTAAGTGTGGACTATTTTGATGAATCATTATTTTCTCCTATTTACTTAGCTTTCCGCACCGAATTTAATTAGTGACTTGTGATTAACTGGTTGTTGATTTTGCACTCATTCTATACCACAATAATTGTTGAATTTGCTACATTGAAATTGCAGAAGGGTTGGACATGTGCTATAACCTACTACAACAAGTTAAGAACTCTAATGGTCAAAACCAAACAACTGCAGCAACCTACAATAGAAGGTGATAAAGAATACAACTTGGGAGGAAGACTTGGTACTTACTACAGAGAAAAGAAATTGAACTAACTGGAGTAGTTTTTGTAGAATATGACCTACTATAGGAAGGTTTAGTCACTTGTAATTGCAGGTTAGGCTAGTCATTACGTACTTAGGTATAATAAGAATTTTGTAATTTAATGGTAGTTCTAAAGGAGGAGAGAAATCAGAAAATAAGAGAGAATTTAATGTATGTAGGTTTATGTACAATGTAATGTTTTAAATATTATTGGAAAATTTAATGTATGAAATGGTTAGCATAAATTGTTTTATTTTATTTTTTTTGCTGTATAAAACTGTATTCGTTACCCGCTACTCATTTAGAAAATATCCACGGGTTTTAAAATACCCGCGGATACCCGAAAAAAATATATTTTATACATTTTCAAATAAAATTACAATATATATATATATAATATAAATTAAATTAAATATAAATTAAAATTTAATTTTAATTAAATTTAACATAATAAAATATTATTTTATTTTATTTTTAATTAAATTTAATTAAAAAAATATATAAATTATTTTTTTATTTTTTGCGGGTAACGGGTATCCGCGGGTCGAGTAGTATACTACCCGTACCCGACCGTTTAGAAGCAGGTAGTAAAATATCCGCAGGTAGTAAATATTCGCATGTAGTAACTACCCATCACGGATTTTACTCGTAGATATCCTTGTACGCGAATTTTTTTGCCATCCTTACCTATCATAAAAGGTTAATCTTATCTATCATAGAATGTCATTTTTGCACTAATACTTGTATAATTATTTTTGGTTGGATCTTTTATATGAATATATATATATATATATATATATATATAAACAGAATAGTCTTCTAGAATAAATATAATATATTGTAGTATTATACTATATTACGATTTTCTTATAAGTTTTGTAAATTATACTAGAACGCATTGTAGCTTAATGAATATTATATTATTAATTATATTAAAATTAAAATAATTAAATGTCGTCTGATATAATGGTTAAACTTTTAATTAGTAAATTTATATACTTCCATTTACGCATTTGTTCATGTGATTATATCATTTTAAAAAGTGCAATTAAAACATTGACTAAAATCATAAAAAGTAAAAGGACATTAAATTTAAAGATTTAGATATTTTGGAAAGATACAGATTTTAAGTTGACTTCAAATTTTTAAATTATGAGAATAATTTAAGGAAATATTAGATTCTGCCTTATCTTTTCATTGACTAAAGTAATTAGGTAAAAGCTACACCTATCTAATTTAAGGTATATAATTAGAAGAAAATTATCATTGGATTTTTCTTAAATAACTTTTTATTGATCTAATATATTTTAAATAATTAGATATACTACCAGTTAAATATTATTTCACGCAACAAGACATTGTAATTAAAAATATTACATAATTATAACATTGAATAAAACATCAAACCGTGCAAAGTCATAAATACAAAGTGATCAAAATAGTCTCAGTTAATGTGTTATAAATGGGGTAAATTGCAACTGATTTATCTCACTGAGTTTTATTAAATGAAAAATACACATAATAAAATGATACTAATCCTTTTATCACATTTAAATAAATATTTTCTTTTTATATTCTCAATAAATAATTTCTATTTCTTAATTTTTTTAAATAAAATTTCTCACTTCCCTTATTTTATTTAATAAAATATTCACTAAAATAAAAGTTATGAAAAGTCAAGTTTTAAAATATTAATATCAAAGGATTCTTTATAAATAAAATATTAAATGATTTATTTAACACAGAATATTGTTGTTGTTTTTCCTAAAATGTCATCTATCATGATAGGAAACCATATAATGAAAAGTTCTTTTGAACCACTGTATTCGAAAATCAACAATTGCAGTTTCACTTACCATATGTATGTATGAACATCTATTCCAAGACAAGAAAAATTACATCGTACTCTTATTTTTAAAATTGATAGTCAATTAAATTATGTTGTTTTTTAAGTTATATTATTTTAAATCGAATGACATTAATTAAAAATTTAAGCGAAATATCTAGTTTTTAAAACCAGTGAAAGTTAGAGTTGTAAAAAATGGATAATAATATTTTGACAGTAAAAATCAATCCACTTAACAATTTAAATATTAATATATGACAAAATTTCGGTACACAATTATAATATTATTATAATGGATTGAAAGGTGGGTGCATATTTCTTTTTGTTAAAATAATAATATACCATGAAATTTTAATACAAAATTATAATATTATTATAATGGATTGAAAGGTGGGTGCATATAGGTGTTTTTAAGGCCGCGTGATATTATTATTTTGATATCACTATTTTGATACCCTAATTTTTTTTATTACCATCTTATTACTATTTACTTGTTCTTTTTTTAGAAATTAAGAATTAACATTTGTTAAAATATTTTATTTCTATAAATATTATCAAAATGATAGTTAATATTGTGGAATAACCTTTTTTTTTTCTTGTAATTTTCTTATTATTTTCCATAACAATGTGACAAGCAGAGCCATATATACACAGTCCCGTTCTACTTGTTTCTGCGCATAATCTGAATAATATCTTACGCATATTCAAGTGTGAAAGATGGCAAACAAAAATGCTTCTTTGCACATATTTTTCTTCCCATTCCTGGCTCATGGCCATATGATACCTTGCGTTGACATGGCCATGGTGTTTGCTGCAAAAGGCGTGAGAACCACCATAATCACCACCCCACTCAATGCACAGACCATCTCCAAAGCTATACAAAAGACGAAAATTCATCAAACCAAAGAGATCAACATCCAAACCATCAACTTTCCTTCTACCACCGAGACTGGTTTACCTGAAGGATGCGAACACGTTAACACCCTCCCGTCTCTAGCTTCATTGCCAGCTTTCCATAAGGCTACCAGGTTGCTGGAAGAGCCCTTTGAGCAACTGTTGCTTCACCACCACCCAAATTGTGTTGTTGCAGACATGTTTTTCCCATGGGCAACTGATTCTGCTGCCAAGTTTGGAATTCCCAGACTCGTGTTCCATGGGATGAGTTTCTTCTCATTGTGTGCTTACGAAGTAATGAGGTTGTACGAGCCTTACAAGAACACTTCTTTTGACTCAGAATCATTCGTTCTCCCTAATTTTCCTGGTGAAATCAAAATGACAAGGTTGCAGGTAGGAAGTTTTTTTCGGAAAGATGACGTGGAGGCGAAGAGATTCTGGGAGGAAATTCGTGAATCAGAGGTGAGGAGCTATGGGGTGGTTGTTAACAGCTTTCATGAGCTAGAGAAGGATTATGCAGATCATTATGTGAAGATATTTGGGAGAAGAGCATGGGCCATAGGTCCGTTGTCTCTTTGCAACAAGGATAAGGAGCAGAAAAGATATAGAGGAGGAAAAGAAGATGAGCATGAATGCTTAAAATGGTTGGACACGAAAGCAACTGGTTCAGTTGTTTATGTGTGCTTTGGGAGCATGACGAAATTTCCTGATTCTCAGTTTCGAGAGATTGCTTTGGGACTTGAGGCGTCAGGGAAAGAATTCATGTGGGTAGTGGGGAAGAGAGAAAAAAATGAAATAGAATGGGTGCCCGAAGGATTTGAAGATAGAACGAAAGAGAAGGGAGTAATTATAAGAGGTTGGGCGCCTCAAGCGTTGATTCTTGAACATGAAGCTATTGGAGCGTTTGTGACTCATTGTGGATGGAATTCAACCTTGGAAGGTGTGGTAGCTGGGGTGCCTATGATCACTTGGCCTGTGGGTGCTGAACAGTTTTACAATGAGAAGTTGGTGATTGAGGTGCTGAAGATTGGTGTGCCTGTTGGTGCTAGAAAATGGAGTAACTTTGTGGCAGATGAGGATTGTTGCATAAAATGGGATGCTGTAGAAAAGGCTGTGAAAAGGGTATTTGCAGAGGAAGAAGCTGAGGGAATGAGAAAAAGAGCAAAACTGCTTGCTCATACGGCAAAACGGGCGGTGGAAGAAGGCGGCTCTTCTTACTCAAATTTGGATTCGTTGGTTCAGGAGCTGCTCCCCTTTCCCCTTTTGATGATTAAAAGTTTCAATTGAATGTTTCCGTTATTTTCAACTTAATTCTGTTAGTATAGTTTTCTATCAAATGTTTGGTTTATTTATTAATTAGTGTTTCGGTTGGATGGTTATAATCTCGTTTTCCTTGCGTTTCTTCTAACCGTTCCTTCTCGTCTGTCTTTCCTGATCGTCAGACTTCATTGAGATTCTCTAATCAGTGATTGAACTATAGAAAACACTCTGATGTTAAGTCAGATATATTTTTTAAGACACTCTCAACGTGATTCTAAAAAAAGTGTCTTTACCTAATTATTGACTTCAGATTTATAGGGTTGAAAATAATAAAGCTCATTAGCTATCCATTAATGCAATATATTTTAAGACAATAAAACTTGTTAATGACTCATTAATACTGTATATTCGTATCTGTCATATTAATTAACAAATTAATTAACCATTAATGCCTAGCTATGCCTGCTGACTTGCCGTGCAACCGATCAGTTAACTCAACCGATCCACGTCCCGGACTGGGCATACTCTGTTTATATAGTACAATTAATATTCAATATAATTTCATATATATAGTAGATATATTGTGTTTATTTTATTTTATTTTTTTATTTTTAATTAATTTGTTATTATTTTTTTTTATGTTTTGAATTTAGTTTATATTTTTTTATTATAAATAAAAGATCCTATGTATATATTCAACCTAATTAACGGAGACTAATCTCATACATAATTTTCACTATATTCAATATTGTATCTAGAGTCAAAGACTCTTTCGAGAAAAAAAAATTGTTGCCTCACCCACTACACCCACCACTGCCGACAACGCCATCGTCTACTGCTACCACTACTCGAGTTTCAATTTTGACTGATGATCACACGATTTTGATCATCTTGGCCAAGCGACCAACATGTAATCAACGACGCCTTCGTTGGAGCTCCTATGCTCTCTCAACGCCTTTTGAAATTGTGCATCTGCTCCTTTTTTTTTTGTCGTGTGTGGTGGCACGTCCAGTCTCCTTTCATGTAGCTATTCAGAGCATCGAGGTTGCAATTTTTGTCACCTTTTGTTCTAACCTCCCATTTGTCACCATTGTGTTTGACTCATACATATATCTTTTTTTTTCGTCGCAAAGATGTTTTTTTTAGTTTATTTATAGTTGTGGTAGCTCTTCAACAATTGTCTCTTTATCCACCAGATGTCAACAATGCATTCTTTTATGACGATTTGCAAGAAGAGATTTACATAGAACAATCTCTCGTATTTGTTGCTCAAGAGTCTTATGAGTTGATATTTCGTCTTCTATGTTGTAGTCGCAAATCATTAACAATTTAGTGTCACTCGAGTGTAGAAACAAATATTTTCACTAAGTCTTTATGAATTATATTAGTAATAAGTTTGATATATATTTGTATGCACAAGCTCCACAGGAATGTTATATATATCAGGTTTATCTTTTCTAATCTTTTATCTTTAATTAGTGTATTATTATTTATTATTTGTATTTTAGGTTTAATCCATATTTCTTCTATTGTAAATAAAAAATCTTAGGTATATATTCAACATAAAAGACATTAATTTCATATATATTTTTCATATATTCAACAATTTTAAAACATTTAAAAAGTTAAACTATTTATTCAGACAAAGCTTTACTTTTATGGAAAAAAAAATTCATAAGCTAAATTTCATATTTAAATACATACAACAAAATGAAATATGATTTTTGAGTTAAGAGTAATATTTATATAAATTTAACTAATAGCTAGTTAGTATTTTATTTATATGTGATCTTTTATTTAAAATATGGTTAATTTTGTTTTTCTTAAATGTTAATATAAAATTAAAATTTATTAAGTTTTTTAAATTTTAATATATTTTAATTTTAATTTTAAAATTTGAATAAATATAATTATTTTAATTTTTTTACATGTTAAACTATATTTAAAATTATTAAATGATATAAACAATTTTAATGATAATTTAAAACATGATTGAACACGTTAAAAAATTTACATATAAATTAGAATAATTATATTTATTTATTTTTAAAATTTAAAATTACATGAGAGATAAAGAAAATTTAATTTGACTTCAAGTTTAAAGCTTTGAAACATATTTAATTTTGTAAAATATTTATCAAAATATAATGGATTAGTTTTGGATTTTATACTTTCTCCGGTGAAAATTCTTGCGATATATACTAATCCGAAGATATAATGAGTTTAAATTTGTCATTTTCACGGCAAAACTGGAATTTCTGGGACATTCTTTTAAAGACTTGCCGCCCAGTATAAGTTCCCAGGTGCAATTAGAATTGTAATTATGGTTGAATTCCGAGTTTCTGCTGATGCTTTGATCAAGTTAAACGACGGTTGAAGCAAATCTATGTGAACCTGTATTGTTCGTTGAAGCAGGTTGCAGATGTGAACGTACGTTGATTGATTTATTATCGAAGCAGCTCCTTACATCAATATATTCGGTGCAATAGTATCTGTTCGGTGGAGGACCAAGATTTTGGTTATGAATGGGCGATCAGATTTTCCAATTTATGGCAATTTTGTTAACATTGAATGGAAAGTGCCGACTTTAATTGGTAAATTTTTGGCAGCTGTTGGATTATTTTTGGCGTTTCTAGAAACAATATTGGTTCAACGTCACGCAGCCGAAGCACTAACTCTACGCAGTGACGTGACAGCTGCAAATTAATTTGGATCGAATTGATTCAAACACTAGGTTAGTGAATCAGATAGCTATATTCGTGAAGCAGATGACTTCATTTAGTTCCGCAATGAATTCGAACAATCCTATAAACGGCGCCACTTAATTCGTCGCACAGATTCTCATGCACTCCATTCATTAATTCGTGATTCAAATGCCTGGTTGTATTTTATTAGTAATAGTTTCATAGTTCATAAGGAATTCTCTCAGGGAAAACGATATATTAATACCATTATTTAACAATTTTTTACACAGTCCCATGTCAAGATGTAATTAATTTATTTTAGGTTTAATATTTTTGACATTCCTATTTTTCAGGATTGTCTCAAATAGATCCTCGTATTCTAAATGCTCTCGATTAGGTATTTTATTATGAAAAATTAAATCAAATTAGACCTTGTCGTTAAGTAGGATAGACGACGTTAAAACAATTATTCGTGGCTTGATGACTAGGCAAAGTTTAATTACATGGCAGATTTTAGTACCTTAGGTGGTTTCTTTTTATTACTTTTCATTTTAAAAGTTGTCATATGTATTTATTTCCTTTTGATTACTTTTCACTTTAAAAGTTTATCTGTCTCATATTTCTTTCTTTTTATTTACTTTTCAATTCAATCAAAACAAAACCCAGAAAACAATAACAAAAAGCAAGTCTTCTTCTTCGCATTCAACCCAAAACACAAAATAAAAAACCTCAAAATTCCCAAAACAAAACCCTAGTGCAACGCCGTGTGCCACCATGAGAATGCCAACTAACATAGACCTTCACCATCGGAGAGCGAACCCATATGTCGCAGAAACATCGTGCCTATCTGACCCATCATCTCCTTCCTTGCAAAGACCGCGCCAGAACCAAAAAAAGAAGAAGAGGAGATCGACGTCCTCCTTATGCGAAACAAAACCCGAAAGACGGGAGAAAAAATCAATTCTCTACATACCTGAACTCAAAATCAATTTTAAACCCATAATCAAGAAGCTAATAGGATAACTTCCACATCCCATTCGTAATTTCAGGTTTCCACTATAACGCAACATAGACAAAACAATCCAACAACCATAACCAAAGGTACCCGATCAAAGTCTAAATCTTTCTCGTTCCCCCCAAATACCCAACACCAGAAAACCATAAATTTTAACCTGCATCATCAATTCCCGCCTCCACTTGATGGAATTGTTGTGATTCCCAACACTTTTTTCATCTTCTTCGGCCTTGCAAAATGACATCGCAGTGAAGATCTTCCCAGGGTGCTTCTTCGTCCCATCATCGAACTCCCCAACCTTCTTGTTACGTCTCTGATTCGTCGCCATCAAACCCCTCTTCTAGCAACAAGCTCACTCAAATCCACCAGGAGCAACAAGCTCACTCAAAGCAACAGGAGAAATATTCCCCAAATTAAAAGTCCTCAGGAGCACAATGAAACTGGAGAGGTGGAGTGGCGCGCGGATTTGGCAATGCACTTCTCTAGTGGGAGCCGCCCCAGGAGTTGTCAAGGGCACAGCGGGGGAGACGGAGAGGCACGACGGAAGAGATAAAGAGGAAAAAGATGAATGAAAAGGAGGATAGCTTTTTAAAATTTAAAATAATTTAATTCCACGTAACTCTGCCACATGTCTCCCGGTTGCACAATCTGCCTCCTACTTCACTACAATATTAACGCCGTTATAACAAAATTAACGGCAAGGTTCTAATTAATTCAATTTTACAAAAATAAGGACCTAATCGAGAGTATTTAGAATACGAGGACCTATTTGAGATGATCCTACAGAAATAAGGATGTCAAAAATGATAAAACCTTTATTTTATTGTATCTTGAATTTCTTGTACTGATGTGGAAATAAACAACTCCATCAAACCCTTCAACTCCCTTTTTCCATTATTCAAAAACCAAAAACAAAAATCTATTGACAAATTTGTTGGTAAAACGAGAAGGAATTTCTCTGCCTATTTTTTCTCTTTATCCACGAGACAGGGTCATTATATATTCTCTCTCGCATTTCTTCCCCATTTGTGCGAGGGAGCTTCTTCTTCTCTTATCCATTTTCCACTCCATCTTTTTCTTCTCTTCCACTTCATTGTAGCTACAAATCAAGACCGCTTCCATCTTCTTTCAGCAAGGCTATTGCTCCGTTCAGTCAGGCCGCCTCCATCTTGGTTCAGCCAGACCACCTCTATTTTTTCTCTTTCACAGAACGATGCAACCACGCATTGCCACCACCGCAAACTACCACCACCGCACCCTTTGCTCAAAGTTCGGCCAACACTAAAGTTTATCACTGCCTTTAATGTATTCAATCTTCTGTATTCGTAAAAAAAATAAAGAAAGAGAGTGGAAGAAGGAGAGCGAAGGAAGAGGATGAACCATATCAAGATATATACCAATGGATTTATTGACAGATTTTTCTGTCAGTAATTACCGATGGAACTACAGATGAAAAAAATTGTCAGTAATTACTGATGAAAAGATTTGTCGGTAATTACCGACGAAATTTTTTTCCACCAGTAAAATTTATCGACGAATTTTTTATTGTCACTAATTTTAATTTACCAACCAATTTTACGCATTACTGACAGATTTTGATTGTCAATAATATCAAATTTTTATTGTGCCATCATTGCCTACCGGAACCATTGAACCTTCATCAACCATGGTAGCACGTGTGTTGGAAAAGCTGATAGGATGTGATAACGGTTGAAATTACCGTTATCTGTGATTCAATTTTGATGCTAAATTAACCCTTTTTGACTTAGAAAATTGCTTGAACTCTTGTTTTTAGTTTATGTTGTGAATAAAGAGAGTTGAGGTTATACTTGATGAGTTTTATCACTAATTCCCTTGATTTTGTAGGTTATTGGGATGATTTGAAAGATGAATTAAAGTATCAAGGAGTTGAAACTCAGAAGGGACAAAAAAAGCACCAAAAAAGAAGGTTACAAAAGGTCCCAGGACACCTAACTGCCCTTTTCTGGGGCCCTCAACGCCAGAAGTTCGCTTGGATGCTTGACTGCCCTTTTATGGGGCCTTCAGTGCTAGAAGCTCGCTCCAACGCCTGGGCGCCCTTCCTGGGACACTGAGCGCCAACATCCTTGCATCGTAGAGTGCCTGATTGCCTCTTTCAAGGCCCTCAACGCCACTCTTCTCGCATCAACGCCTGGTTGTCCTAAGAAGGGGCGTTGAGCGCTAGCGTATTGGGCTTGGACTTTGTTTTCTGATCTATTTAAGGACCTATGCACCTTAGGGTTTGCATCTTTTGAAGGCATAAGCGTAAAAACACATTTTTCGACCCTCTAGAGGCAGAATTGGATGTGGGAGCTCTCCTCTTCAGTTTCTAGGGTTTTTCTATCTCTTTCATTCTGTTGTACACCTAGTTTGTCCATGATGAGTGAGAACTAAATCTCATTTGTTGTTGGGGAAGATATAACCTTTAAACTCTCTTGTATTTGAATTTGTTATGAAATAATATATGCTTCTTTCATTAATTGTTAGGGATTTTCTCCTATGCTCATTACTTGTTATGTTTTGATCATTCATAGCATGTTTTTTGGTTTTCTTTGTTACTGGGAAATACCTAGAAACCTAGATCTGGAGAATTTCTTCCAAGGGAACTATTGCCTAGACATAGGGATAAAACGTTTGGATGTCTTAAGCTTCTGTTCATAATGCAGAATTAATTATTAGGGATGCAAGACATTGTGGTCTAGTAATTAAGGATAGGCTTTCTTCGTTGAGACATCGGGTTTTAAGTAATTTAGAAACTGACATTAACAATCTAATGAAGAAGAAGAATTCTTATATGCATGAAATTGACACTAACAACATAATCATCTCATATTATCTTCATCCATTCATATTTGTGATTAAGCCTCAATTGATCAAATTGCATTCATATGTACTTTTATTGTATTTGCATTTAAAACCAGCAAAATGTTCTTTTCAGTCTTAATTAGTTGAGTAATTACACAATCGTTTAGTTTTGTGAGTCTTTTGGGATACGATAATTGGTCTTACCATTTTATATTACTTGATACGATTCGGTACACTTGTCGAGGTCTTAACAGGATGCAAGGATGCGTGCTCGAAAGGGAAAAGGGTTTTGTAAGACATGAGAAAAATATAGGATTTTAGAACAAAGTAGTATTGAGACTTGAATATATTTTACTTTAAAAGTTGGTATGTTTAACAAGGTGTTTTTTGTTCGCTTGGTGAGAACTCTTGGATGGACTAACTACTCTTGTATTTGCATCTTGGTTAGAACATAAGTTTTATGCTATTATTTGATTTTATTTTATTAATAGTGCAACACATGTTTTGATATGATTGTTAGATTGTGATGTGTGTTATTATTAATGTGATGAGTTGGCTTGATGATAGTAATGTTATGTAGGATTGAATGGTTGTAGGTTCAATTCCTAGGGAGAAAGTTTAAGGGAAACCTTTAATTGTTATTTATATTTTGTTTATGAACAAAATGCTCTTTTCCTCTTTATGAACAAAATGGTCTTTTCCTCTTTATGTAGGAAGTGAAAGCATGCATTTTAAATAAATAATCTGAAAATATAAAAGGAGATTAACATGAATCTTAGAATATTGGGCAATTATTTTTTGAAAAACAGTTGAGATATGATAGGAGATATGTTTTAGGTGGTTTTCAAAGATTTAAAACAAATTTTTAGAGTTGAAGATAAGCTAGAGAATAAAATAGATATATAGAAAAAAGAGAGAAGGGGTCTGCATATTTTAGAAACCTTAAACCTGTCATGAGAAAAAGAGAGAGAGGGAAAACGAGATGCTTTGTGTGTGAGAAAAGAGATGAAACACATAAGAGAGGGAAGATTGAACTATAGAAACGTGATAAACATAGGTGTTGTTTGATCTTTGTGGATAGAGAAAACCTTATTATTGGCCAAGGTATGGGGAATCTTACCTTGTTTTTTATGTATGTTGAAAGTGTATGTTCTTGATTATCTTGAATGATAATCCTTGTCTTTGATGCATGTGTATGTATGTGAATATGTTCTGCATTATGATATGGTTTATACCTTGATGGTTAGGGGGTTTTCCTAAGATAATAGGGTTTTGTTAAGGGTTGTGTTAATTGTATGTGTGTGAAGATTGGGTATATGAGATATATGTAGGTTGAGGGAGTGGCAAATGCAGGTATGTGTTATAGGATTGTATGATATATATGTAGTATACTTGATGAGATTGGGTGTAATATGCATGATGATGGGTGTTGAATGATTCTTTTGGTGTTATGTGTGTATTTGAATATGTTTCCATGTATCTATGATGCTTGAATGCATGAATGATGTGTTAGGTACGTTTCCACCTGATTTGGGGATGATGTATGTGTGTTTTGAACACTTCATTTTGGTCTAGAATGAGTTTGGGTTCTGGAATAATTGATTATCTTTACTGATGACGTCAGCATTGTAAATAGATTCCGAATTTAAATTGTCCTTAAGTTGTCTCGTCCCTTAGAAATCAAATAGCTCTGAAATCTATCGGAGGAGTGCAACTTACGCACAATTTAAAAAAAGAATCATACATTGTTAGAGAATGAAGTTGAACACCTTTTGTAGATAATTATTTTAAAGCTTAAAATTGTTTCAAAACTAAACATATTGTGAACCATATTTCTTTTTCCTAAGCACTTTCCTTTCAGTAAGATATCTTAACCATTTATGTACTATAAATAAAAACATTTTGTTAACTTGAACTTGAAAGGGCTCCTTCATATGAAATGACGATGAATGAACCACTTTCAAGTTAAAGTTATCAAAATGCAATATGAAGAACAGAGATGCTTAGAAATCTAAGGAAAAGAAAATGAAAACGAAATAAAAAATATGAATCCTAATATGTTCAATATGGAAACAGGAGGCAAGGGAATACGTGAAATGAAAGTTATATGTATAGATGAACCGATGACGTACATCATGTGATTATACTTAGTAACTCCTACACGTTACCATCATATATGAATGTCGAAGCCCTGTGGAATTTGACGTTCAAACATCATTCAGAGTAAAAGTAATAGATTTCGTTTTATTCACGTACATCGTGTAATTATGCTTAGTAACTGTTATTGTGTATGAACGTCGAACATCAAAGCCAATCCGAATTTGACGTTCAAACATCATTTAGAGAAAAAGTAATAATTCTAGTTTTATTTAGATAAGAACAAATTGATTTCCCGCAACCCAAAAATGTCTACTTTCAATCACCCGTGAAGAAGGTGACATTTGGAGGGATCGAAGTTAAAAAGTTTGATGTGCCCTCTATATTCATATAATTCCTCTTTCAATTTTACTACATTAATATAATCGATTCTAAGCAATAAAGAATCGATTCCAAGCGTTATAAATTAAGAAATGAAAATGTGCTTTTACTAATTATTTATGGTGACATTAATGACAACATGGCTGGATATTGATACATGTTTGTTAATATCCTTAAATTTTAATCATAGTATGTTTTCTAAGTCACAAGAAATTGATATACTAAGTCTGTTTTCTATTGGGCTGGAAAGGATGGTGAATGGATGGTTCTTTAGAGATGAGCAAACTGTTGGAAGTACACCTACTCTTGCTGTAGATCATACTGCATTCATTCCACAAACTGGAGAAGAAGCAAAACAAGAATGGCATTGGCTTTGAAACTGAAGATTCTGATGATGAGTCAAGTGATGAAGATTAAGTTATTTTTTTTTGTTTATATTTTGTAATCATGGCTATTAAGTCACCTTTGGTTTTATGTATTGCTTTCGGTTTTATTTTGAAATGAAATGAAGATTTATTTTGGTAAATGATATGTGAATTGTGAACTTTGATTGCATTATATGTGGACCAACCCTCAATCTAGTTGAGAAGAGAAGATTATGCAGTTCTGATATTGATAAAAAACTAATCATTGGTGTAAAAGTGCAAATTTCAGTTCACTGCTAACTTGAATCGATTAAGGAAAAGTAAAAATAAAAGATTTCATCGATTTTAAAGAAAAAAGAGCGCCACATTTTTATATTCGCGGAAGAAAAAAATGTCAAAGCCCTACCGAATATGACGTTCTATTAAGCACACCATTAATGCTTCCAACATACTTCAATTCCCTTCACGTCCCAGCCCCGCGGCCTTCGAAGTTCGATGGGACGGTTGAAAAGAAAAGAGATCCAAAAGTATGGTACTTTCTAATATTGTCGGAAGATTACGTCGAATTCCCACACAATTCGACGTTCTATTTAATGCTCTCGTTTTTAAAATAAAAAAAGTAAAAAGAATTAAAAAGGTAGAAACTTTAGGCTTCCCATACTAAGTCTAAGCCCCTTCAACTTCAACGTAAACTTTGCAATTTATAACACAAAAAAATAAAAAAGGTGCTTGTTTTTTTAGAGGAAACGTCGAATTATTTGGTGCTTCGACGTGGTTTTTAAATATAACGTCAAGTCAGTCTTGTATGCGACGTGGAATATGAATGTAAAAACATAACACAATCTCAATATTTGTTCGCGCTTCCATTTCTGCTTGAACTTTCTTCTTCGTGGACTACTGCGATAAAGAAAGAAGGTTATTTTTAATCTTTTCTATCTTTGTAATGTCATTTGGTTCCCATTTCTAAGGTTTACCGATTGTTTTTCATTTATCTTTAGGCTGTTTTTTGTACGCGATCAGCAAACTTCATCATTTTCTCCAGTGACACCATTTCAAGTATGTTTTTTTTATCTTTAATATCTCATACGTATGATGTATGTGCTCGTGTTTGTGTTGTGTTTGTTGATTTTGGACATATGATATATGTATAACGATACTATGATAGTTTATTTTTTCCTTCAACGTATGATATTTGTGTTCGTTCGTTGTCAGCGAACTTCGTCATCTTCTCCAGTGACACCATTTCAAGTTTAGCTTTTTTTTTCCCTTCGATATCTCTTTTGTATGATATATGTGTTCGTGTTTGTGTTGTGTTTGTCGATTCTGGATGTATGATATATGTATAAAGATAGATATTTGTGTTCGTGTACATATACTATGATAAACGTATGATAGGTATTTATTTTTGGTTCTCTACGTAAGTTAGTTTTTTTTTTCATGGGTTCTTTGCTTTTAGAGTAGTAGTAGTATTCATCAGCGTCGTATTAGTGAAGAGTATGAGCGAGGGGTTTCTGAGTTCATACTATATATGTTAAAGAACACGCAAAACTAGTGAACAATGCATATTTTTGCCCTTGTGTTCGTTGTCTCAATCTAGTATATGAAGACTTGGACAACATCCGTGATCATTTGTTCATCTCTGGAATAATGAGAAGTTATACAGTTTGGACTTGGCATGGGGAGGTGTCTTAACATTGTGAAAATTACATTATTTTAATTACTTGTACAATTTATTTATTTTATCTGTTCTAACTATAATTTACTAACTTTGTAAACAGGTATGATGAGCTCTAGATCAGGTCAGACGGGAGGAGGTGGTAGATCTGTGACTCGGATGCCTGGTGTCACATCCCGTCGGGTTAATGATAAACCAGTGACGGTGAAGTTTAATCCTCTAACATTTGTGGCTATAGGGGAACATGCAACAGAGTTTAAGAGTTACTTGGGCATGCTGGCAAGATTTCATGTCCCTATTCTCTCTACCTATTTGGATGATGTCTCAAAGGTTGACAAAAATGTACTATGGTAGGATATTTTGGTATGTTTAAGCTGTTTTACTTCCATCATTGACTTATTTTCGTTGAACATGCTTTAACATTAATTTTCTTTTTTAACAGGAAAATTGGGTTATTCCTAATGATGAAAAGATAAGGAAGAAGACTTTATTCAATACGAGAATGACACGTAAATTCGTCTTTGGCTCTAAACAGAACGAAACTCCCTATACAAAGTATAAAATATCTGATGAGCAGTGGCTGCAGTTTAAAGAATCTAGACTTACTCCTGAATGACAGGTATGTTTTATAATATTTTGCTCTAGTCACACAAGATGTTAATTACTGATTTATGCTTAATAATTTTCATTTTTTCATAGGTAAAAAGAATAACTGCCCAGGAAAGGCAGAGGCTTAATGATACACCATACATACTGTCACGTGGTGGTTATGCGTTATTAGAGAAAAAGATGAGAAAACGTCGCGCTGAGGAGTAAGGTCTTGAGTCACCTGATCTAGCACCTCCACCAGCTAGACATGAATTGTGGAAGGCTGCACAGATAAAGTCCAATGGCTAGTTTACATCCCAGTATGCTCAGGAGATATCCAACAGAATTGTAAGTGGAAACTTTTAACTAATTACCATAGTTCATAAAAAAATTATGTAACAAACTTTGGCATGTGTCTAACTTCATTATGATATGCAGGATGAGTTGGTTGAGCAAGAGACTGAAGGCACATTTGTGCTAGAAGTTAGGAAGGACATCCTAGTAGTAGCCATAGGTCGGCTAGACCGTCCAGGTCGTGTGCGTGCTGTTGGAGGAGCTACTGGATTGAGGGACTACTTTGGTCCTAAACCAAGAAGCACACAAGTCGTGACTCCGGAATTGGTTAGTAGCATCAGGGAACAGGTGCAAGTCGAAGTACAGGAGCAAATTGGAGAACGCTTAAAAACGCTCGAACAACAACTTGCGATGATCACCCAACAATAGCAACAACAACAGTCACAATAGGAGGACGCCCCTACAGATGATCATATGACACCTTCTACGAGCACCAAAGACTTATGCTATAATGCAGATCGTACTGATTACAATATTCAGTATGAGTTTTTGGTTGATGGGGATCCTCTACGCACAGTAGCCATCGGACGACAGCTTGCAGGAGGCCAGACCATTCATGGTGCTCCTTTATTGCCCACTGACGCGTGGGTAATGATTGGTGATGTTAGAGACCCCCAAGCTCGAGTGCCAGTGCCGATAGATGAAATCCAATTCGTGGGGGAGGCCTTAGGCACATTTATAGCTTGGCCTAAGGCCTTGATCATTCCATATTTTGGCCCACCAGCGGTATCATATTCTTATGTTTATTATCTTAAATCTTCAAGTTATAAATAAATGATTCCTAACTTCTGTAAATGTGACTTGTAGGTCTACTGACCAGAGAAACAAGCAATGGCTCAACCTGAGGCTCGTGAGGAAGCAGAAGACGATGATCCTCTATCCATATTGACCTTAAGATTAAATAAGTTGAGAAAAACATCAGTAGCATTGTCATGGGAGTTAAGAACATTTGGCGTCAAGTTCCATATTCCATTGTATATTAGTTTTGATGATGCATTCAAGATCAATGGTGGACAAACAATGTTGAACATTTCATGCATACAACTATGGTGCTTGTAAGTTTTTTATTTGTTACTTTCCAATTTGTATATTAGTATTATTACTTTTTAATAAATATACTTAACTTTATTGTTATAGGTACATGGACACCATCATAGTTGAATCAGGTCGGGCGTCAGTTTATGGCTTTCTTGAACCTCAGACCACTCAACCATCTGGAAACACATTAGATTCCAGAAAATAAATATATGCAAACATGGATGGCTGAGTCTAACAGAGAGATATATATCGCGCCATACGTTGATGCGTATGTGTTTCCCAATATTGTCAACTTTTATCAAATTTTAATCGATAAAATCACTGGTTATTCGTACATGATAGGGGCCATTGGCAACTCATGGTGATCATTCCAAAAAAAGCACAAGTAGTATGGTTTTGTTCTCTTCACAGGAAGATGAAACCGAAGTTGAAGTCCTTGATACAAACGTAAGTATTACATTCATTCTTATCAATTCATTATGATATTAATATATTATTAACTTATGTTTCTAATGTTTCAAATTTGTTTAGAGTTCTGACTAGGACCAGAGGACAACAAATTGATATTATATATCCTAAGGTTAGAATTCGTTGATCTTTAACCTTTAATTTTCGTAGTCAATTTTAAACCATGTTTCACATGTTTACTGTAATAAGAAGAATGATTCCTGGGCATGTGGCTACTACATCATGTCATGGATGAAGGCAATCATCCTTGCAAGAATGCGAGGAGATTGGACTAAGGTATAAATTTACATTTGAAAATCTTAAAAATATCAATAAACTTTTGACATTAAAATGAATATAATTGTAAAGTTTCCTTCCTTGATTTTGCAGCAATTCAACACTACCTTTGTATTTCCCAATGTAGTAATAAAGGCTATAAGAGAGGAATGGGCATGATATTTGAATAAACATTTTAAATAGCTATAGTTTTAGGTTTTTCCTTTCATGATAGTATCATTTGTTTACTTGTGCAGCTTTTTAACTATGAATAGATTATTGAGAATCGATGAATATTGTGAATAGATGAACATTGTGAATAGATGAATGGAAAAGTGGGTTCTTTTAAGTTTTGATGATAGCATTAGCGTCTTTTACTTTTACTATTTAATTGGAATTGATGATAGCATATTTTAAATTAATTAATTCTATGAATTATGAATTGGAAAACTGGTTTTTGTATTGCAGGTTTGGTTAAATGAGCTAAAACAAACTGAATTTAAAAAAAAAACACTAAAGGTAATGTCATATTATACACTGTTCGACGTTAATATATGTATCTTAACGTCCATCAAGGCGATGAGTGACATTCATATAATGCAGTGGATAACGATAATCATACAACGCTGGGCAAGGATCTCTACGGCTCAGCGATAGTAACGTCAACTGTCAACATGTTCGACCTCAAGCTTACATCCTATCACCTTATAATCGACGTCAAATATTCCTATAAATATAATATTTATTCAAAAACTGACGTCATTTTTTGCACTTCAATGTGACCATTACGTCGACAATATCCTACACCGACGTCAACATTACGTCAGTTCCCTCGAACATTTGACGAAAAATCTTTCTTTAAAAATAAATATTTATTCAAATATTGGACGTCGACTCTATTCTATTTGACGTACATTAACGTCGATCTACATAAAAGACGTTAACTTTACGTCAAATACCTTAGCATTCGACGTAAAGAAGTTCGAGTACCGTCACCCGGTAATATTCAACGTAAAATTTACGTCTCCCGTTATATCGTCGCCATTAAATGCGTCGTTAAAGGCAAAAAATAACCGATGTAATAGGTTGTTTTTGCACTAGTGAATGGGTAGAGATAATCTAGATGTTGTCTTAAAGTCATCAGGTAGAGCTATATATAGACAAGGAATTGGATATAAAGCTCAATCAACTAAGACCGATACAAAGAAGTTTGTTGATTTAAGTAAACCTGTTAAGCATTCATGTTTTTATTGCAATAACATTGGTCATAATGTTAGAAATTGTTTTTACAGAAAGGTTGATGTTCCAAAAGGGATGTATAAGTGGATTCCTAAGGAACAGTTGTTTGCTAACAAACAAGGACCCAAATTCATATGGGTACCTGCATCAAAAATTTCAAATGTTTTGTAGGTTAACAAGTGATGTTGTAGCAGTGGAGATCTCAAGGATGAACTAACATGGTTATATCAAATTTCTTGAGTTTCTACAGGCGATAACAATCATTTCTTTATTGCATCATGTATGATATGTATCTAAATGATTGTTTGATAATTGTATGATTGATTGATTGGTTGATTGTGACTGTATTGTATGAAAATCAATTTTCACGATTTTTAATCGACTGGATTAAGTACAAAATCGATTACATGTTATTGTATGTGTGTTTCTGTTTGCTTGAAAACGCTGAGATATAACAGTCAACTTTGAAATTAATGGAACTGACTATATATCTCTCTAATGGACTTTCTACTTTTGAAAATTTAAATGGGCCTAATTTTGGTGAATCTTAGTTCGTGCCTTTATAAATGTGTATGATTGCATTGTCTCTGTTTCATACGTGTTGTACACATACCCTTATTTCTGTTCAAGAAATCTCTACACTCTTTACAAAATCTTGAAAAATGGCCGCTTCATCATCTCGACCTGGAAAGCGCTCTACGTCTGCAAGAAGAAAAGCAAATACTTTTGGGTGGTTTAACGATGATGATCAGAGAACTGACTTTATATGCAAATGGGGTTTTAAGGAAGTGATCAGGCACAAGTGCATGAGTATTCTATTCTTCCGCAATGAAGGCTTTACATTTCAAGAATGGTTTGAGAGAGTTGGTTTAACAAAATTTGTGGAACTTCAAGGGGATTGTTATCCAAACCTTGTGAAGGTTTTCTATTCAAACCTGAAAAAGGATGGAAACTGTCTTACATCAAGAGTAAAGGGTGTGAATATCTGCATCGACTATTCCATTTGGAAATATGTTGAAGGAGCCAAATTATAATTATTAAAACTAAAGAATATTAACCATGAGAGGTTATTTAAAGGGTCATGGTCCTCATCTGTGAACGCAACCATTCATTCCTGTTTCTTTCTCTTTATCCCCATTAGAAGAGAAAATCTAAAGGGAACTAAATGTGCTCTACAGAGGGAAGATCAAAGACTAATTTAGGTTCATTAATTATTCCTAATATCTTTATGTACTCTTCCTTTTATTAGTTCAAATGGATATTGGAAACTGTTTTAATTAAAATGATTGATCATTAATTAGTATCTGTCAATCATAAATTCTAGCATCTTTCCCTATTTAGTGAAGGCATATCACTTAAGTGAAGTAGTTGTGTTCAAGCACATATCTCTCTTTGCTATGATATATTATGCATTTATTTAAAATTAAATAGAAGTCAGTCAAATTCATGGCAAAGATGGTCCTAGGCAAGCATGTGTGATAAAAAAAAAAAAAACATCGTATGATGGACATAATCGATCATCATATTATTGCACAAAAGTTTTTCTACATGCACAAATCAAAGCGTTCGCGATCTCAAATCCTCAATTAAAGAGTTGAAATCGGAGTAAGATGAACCTCCTTCCTCCACAGCTCGTTTTGCCATTTGAGCAATATTCTTGGCTCTGTTTCTAATTTCCTCTGCTTCATCACCCACCATTATCCTCTTCAAAGCCTTCTCTATAACCTCCTTCTTCACAGGCCCCCCTCCCATCAACCCAATCCACGTTTGCACCCCAACACTCACCCCAGTCTTAACTATGTCCGTCAAAAACTTAGCATTGTAAAATTGCTCGGCGTACATGGGCCATGTCACCATTGGTAACCCCGCACACACTCCTTCCATAGCTGAGTTCCATCCACAATGAGTCACAAACCCCCCAACCGCTTTATGATCCAAAATCATCACTTGGGGTGCCCAACCCCTTATGATAAAACCCTTTCCCTGATCTACCGTTCTTTCTTCAAACCCTTCTGGTAGCCATTCCTGATTCTCACTCGATTCTTTCTTCACAACCCAGATGAAAGGCTGCCCCGAAGCCTCCAAACCTAAAGCAATTTCCTTCAGTTGAGCATTGGGGAAAGTTGTCATGCTACCAAAGCAAACATAAACAACCGAATCAGGTTCCTTCGTATCAAGCCACTTTAAACACTCGTGCTGGTCAATCGTTGCTTCATTTCCTCTGTGTGCTTTCTCAGCAGCGTCCCTATTGGACAAACAAACTGGTCCCAAGTGCCACGCTTTTCTTCCAAGCTTGTTCCTATAATGATCTGCGTAAACCGGTTCGAGTTCGTAGAAGCTGTTGGCAATCACGCCGTAGCTATTCAACTCCGACGCGTTAGCTTCGTCAAGAATCTTGGTGAATTCCGCGTCGTGTTTCGGGGTCTGCGGAAGCTGCATCTTAGTGAGCATTATTTCCCCCGGCAGATTCGGAACCAGGAAGGGCTCGCTGTACGAGGAAACCTTGTCCTGCGGCTTGTATGTTCTCACGCACGCGGACACGCACAATGGGAAGAATCCCAATCCGTGGAACACAATCCTAGGAATCCCGAACTTGGCAGCAGAGTCCGTAGCCCATGGGAAGAACATGTCGGCGATTATGAGGTCAGGGAGTTCTTGCTGCAGCAGCTGCTCCAGTGGGTCCCGCAGAAGCACAGTGGACTTCAAGAATGGGATGATCTGCATTCCAGAGAGGCGGTCGGAGTTCTCGCAACCTTCGGGCAAGCCAGTTTGCTCCGGCGACGGGAATTTGATGGTTTTGATGGTGATGTTGGCTTTTCCTACGGTTCTTGAAATAAATGGCTCGTTGAGGGGAGTGGTGACTACGGTGGTTTTGAGTCCTCTTGAGGCAAAGACTCTAGCAAGCTCAATAGTGGGTATGATGTGACCATTTGCGAAGAAGGGGAAGAAAAAGACGTGAAGCTGGCGATCGTGAATACCCATGGTGGGTGTGTGAGAAAAAAATGTTTTGCTGCGACACAATCTATAGTGGCCTTACTTTGGGTCATAGCTTGGTTCTAACTAGTTATAAATTAGCAGCCCTTGAGTAGAGGAAACCGCGTTTTGCACGGGTTAACATTAAACTACCATTTTTTATTCACGTCATCCATTAGAATGTATTTTTTGTAGAGTGTGCATGGTGGAGCTTTACCCCACGCGATCCTCGAGCGTATAATAAAATGGAAGAGTAATGTGTTTTAGTTTTAAAAAATGGTAGTGAACATTTGGAACAATTGTTTGGGTAACTTGTTATAAACACTTTCACATATTATAACATGATTTGTTAGAAGTATTGATTAAATACTTAATCGTTATGGAATTATTTAATTATATTTTTATTTAAGATAAATTTCTCCACTTTACATATGTTATACTGTTAGTTGATTTTATAATTTCATTATTTGTAATCGTTATAAATTTCTGTTCAGTAATAATATATTGCCAATATAGAATTATAAATGTTCTTTGCTAACAGAAAAATGTATGGAACTAATTGAAAGAAAAAAAAATTCTTGCAAGTTTGGTATTGCAAAAAGTTACAGATAAGATAATGTAATGATTAAATAATTATACTGAAAATTATCCTAATTATTGAATACCAATTGAAATGGTAGTTAAACGGAATACAAGTCTTATTTACCTTTAAAGAATTGATTGATAAATTTACACCAGGTATAAACATAAATAATCCTAATATAGTAATTTAGGTTTTAGTTATAATTCTTTTACTACAAAAAATTATAATTTTATTAAGATTATTTTTTATAAAATTAAATATATTTTTAATCCTCAATTATCAAATATTTTTTTGTTTTAATTCATTTTCCAAACTTTACTTCACTTTAATTTTTTTTTAAGGAAATTATAATATTTAATCCTCAAAAATTAACCTTAAATTTTTTATGAGCCACGTTTTATGTCACGTTTTTAAAATTAAAAGTTTGCTTCCTTTATCGCTCTGTTTCTCCTCCGTCACTGCAACCTTCCCCTTCAACTCTGTCTCCGTGCAAACTGTCCCCGCCAATAATCATGACAGAACCTTACACAGTAACCCTAAATCGCAATCTAGAGACAAAACGCATTCACACAAATCGCAGCACCAAGCTTCGTCTTCGCATCGTTCACCATACCATCTTCTCTTTTGCGCAACCAACCATCGTAAAGCCTTCGTTCACCTCCAATTTGAGAATCCTAATAGCAGAGGGACATGACTGAAGCAACCAACGGTCATTCATCGCACACCATGGCGTCTTCTCCTCTGCTTCTTGTTGCTTCTTGTTGCTTCAAAATGCTAAACGGAACGAAGGTTGTGATTTTGTGCTCTCTGCTATTTTACTGAAACTATTTTTTTTCTGCCAGAAGTCATGTCGTGAAACTTAAACGCCGGAGGATTGAAAATCTTCCCGTGACTATTGAAATCATTTTATATATTAATAGAGTCACTGGCCAATGTTGACCGTTGGCTTCCTGTTCTGGTTTGTTATCCATTCTTCATGTAGCTGAAGTCTTGCTGGCTTTCTTTGTCCTTGAGGAAGAAATTTTTTACCTGGATCTCTTTTTTTGATTGGAGTGTGATTTCTAGGATTCGGATGAGTGCTGAGGTTAGAACACCAGAGTTCAGCTTTATGCTATCCTTTTATAGTTAAGGACAAGACAGGGTGAGATTTCTACACTATTCCTCAGCCACTATATGATATATTAAGTACTTTTTTTGTGACTTTCTTGATTGAAGTTACAGTTAAGGACGCACTCAAATTTGGTGCAGTTGCCTGAAAATGAAATAATCAGGAATGCGAAGTTGCATTCTTGTGAGAGTAACTTGAACTCAATATTAGTAATAGTAATGACAATGCAGAGTGAAAATTCACTGCAATATCTTCTGCTATTTTTTTTTCATAATGCTGCTACATCTGCAAAATATTAGTAATAGGTTTTATCTCAGTAAATTGAGCAATAACTAACCTATCTTTTCTGTTAATTGCTTTTCATATAACATGTGACATTTTATTTAATCCAAAGCTTAAAATGCTAGCTACTATAAACAGTGTCTTCAATTTACCAAATCTCCTAAAGTATAAACAGTTATAATGTTTATTGGGTAGAGTGCATTTGTCTACTTTTATTTAATTTGTTGTAACCTAATTTTAGGTTGAAATAGATGAAGCAAAATTTTAACGCGCATTGCTATTTTTTCTTGGGTAGAGTATATAACCAAGACCAAAAAATAGGAAAAAAGAACTGCAGATAGAGTCTTTAACCAGCATTTTACTGAATGGGGTATAAAGTTCTGAGCTTATATGGCATAATTTAATTTTCTGGCTCTCATCTAGGTTAGAGAATCACTGAATTTGCTGCTTTGTATATATTTTTAGGCATACTTATAATAAAAAAGTCAATGGCATTGCCTTCACAGCCATTAAACCACGTTACTTCTCAAATCTCTGTCTCTAGGTCAATTATATCCCACCATTTTGCTGAACAAAACTTATCTGACCATTAGTTGTTATTAATCTTGATCAAATATGTATTCTTAACTTTCCTAGTATGTAAAACCAATATTATCTACATCGGCCAAATGTCAAGAAATTCCCCATACCTACTTGTGTTCTATCTGCATTAACTATCCAATTCCAATCTATAAAACTTATAGGTCAGTTAGTTCCATGTAGCCCCTTATACTTCCTTAACACAGTGCTTTCACTATCCTTCTCCAACCCAGAAACCTATCCCGACTTCAACAATGGAAACTGGTGAAGGCCATAATTTGACCCATCTGGACCAACCTCATAGTTTACACCACTTTCCATTTTTCTGCTCTCAATTGCACCTTCCAAGCAACAACCACGACTAGGGGTAGGCAAACTATTATAATTAACTATAGAATAGTTTAAATAAACTGAACTCCACTAAAAAATAGTTCAGAAAAATTGAACTAAACTATTTTTTAATTCAGTTAATTACAGTACATTTCATTGAACTTTCGCTGATATTGGCCCTCCAACTTGGTATCCATGATCCGGAACCGTCTTTGTTTGTTGCTCAAATATGGTTTTGCCGACCATGTGTATTGAGAAAACAAAAGTACTTTCTTTTTATGCAGGATTGAAAACAAACACTTACCAACCATTCTTTATGACCTTGAAAACCTTCAGGTTTGAACTTCTTTACAGCAACGACCATTCCTGATCCAGGCTTTGAAGCTGTAAACGTGTGTTCGTCGATCCATCCTTTGTAGACGCATCCAAATCCCCCCTTCACTGAGAAGACTATCAAGCCGAAAATTTCTGGTGGCATTCTTTAGCTCATTCAATGTGAAGGACTTAAGATTTGGAGAAGACAAGATTTCACCCTCAAACCTTGGTGAGGGCAGACTTAAGGCGTTGCTTTTTTTCACTGTACGATGGAATAGATAAGCTAGAAGATGTAATTTTCAAGATTCCTAATACAGAAATAAAGAGGAAAATAATAAGTAAAGGTTTTTAGTTAACTGTATTGAAAAAATAATAAGTTCAGTTTTTTTTTAACTGTTAACTGGATAAGAGTTTAATTAGTTTTTAGTACAAATGGATTAGTTAATAGTACAGTTAATTGTAGATCAGTATAGCACAAATGGATAAGAGTTTAATTAGTTTTTAGTACAAATGAATTAGTTAATAGTACAGTTAATTGTAGATCAGTATATCACAGTTATTTTTACCCAACCTTAACCACGATCCGATTCAAATCCCACTCCATAAACCCTCTCCCAACACATCATCATCAAACAGTAACAGCAATAACAATTCTGATGAAGCAAAGGCTCTCCTTGATGACAGAAAGAAGAAAATGATGTTCTCCAAGAGAGAATCTGCTCGCAGATCTCGTATGCGAAAGAAGTGCACCGCAGCGTTCGATTTGCCGCGTCGGGACACGAGCCTCTACCGGAACGGTACGCCGTTGAAGGAGTCTGTGATCTCGTCGTTGTCGTCCATGAGGAGGGACACGTGGCGCGATTTCGAAGACATCGTGTCGCGGAAGCGCTTCGTGTTCGGCGCCTCCTGTGGCTTGAGGTAGAGCTACGCTGCGGCGAAGAATGGGTTTGGAGTGAGCCTGTTCAATTCGTCGATGACGAGGGTGAGTTCTGCGGAGAAGGAGAGGAGTTTCGATATTTTTTAGTGGAGGTAGTTTTGGAACTCTAGGGAAATGTAGGTGTGGGTGAACGAGCGGAGGAGCATCACGGTTATCAAAGGTGTTATCAAACGTGGCAAAGGAGACGTTAGCCATCTCTTAACGTTGTTGGTTATAAAGGATACAAAATTAAAGTTTTCTTAAACAGAAGATGATTGAAGTATACCATAGTTTAAAAGAAAAATTAAAAACAAAATCGTATGATAATTTAGAGGCTAAAATTATATTTAATTATTTTTTACATTATCGACGATTTTAACTCTTGATAAATACATTTCTCACGGGAAAACCGTAAGCAAAAACACCATCGACAAATCATTTTTGATAGTTTTGTATGTAACTGCCATTACTTGTAGGACTTCTTCAAAACTGACACTTTACGAGAGTTTTACAAAACCATCACAACTTACAGGATTCTACATAAACCGTCACTACATGTAAGGGTTTATAAAAACCGTCGGTACTTGCTCGGTTAAGCAAAATACTAGTACTTACTAAGGTTTCTCAATATCGCCAGTAATTACAGAGTTTACATAATTGGAGTTTCCAAAATCACTAATAATGCAAATAATTTAATTTTTTTTATTATTCAAAGATTTGATTATCATAAATAAACCAAAATAAAATAATATGAAACCAACATTAAATGTAAACCAAAATATTATTATATAAACCGTAAACATAGAAATACAATTAATGTTCAACTTCATAAATATTATGTTCAATCCTAAAAATTAAAATAAACATGTTTTGAATAATAATAATCAGTTTTGTTGTTCTTCATTGTTTTCATCATTTGATATGTTTCCTTTTTTTTATATATTTACAATATAAAATAATAATTAGTTGATAATATATTAAAAAAATTATTAGATGAATTTAAAAATCATTAATGATTGAAAAATGTTAAAATGTGATATAATAGAAACTGTATATCTAACTTAGAACACTTGTCATAACAATATTAATCCAAGATACATTCATTAATAATAGGAGGTGAAGTGTCTCCACCTTCCAAGGTGAAAAGAGAAAAAAAGTAAACACTGAATTCTTGAATTTTGGATAAATTAAAAAAATTGAAACAAATTGGAATTTTTGGGAGCTCGGAGAGCAAATAAAGAAGTAATGGAAAAATGTTGGAGATATAAATCACTTAATATCAATTAAAACATTAGTAGAAAAACGCTGTTTAACGTCGGTTATTTTGAGCTTTTAACGTCTTTTTCACAATCGACATCAATACTGGTGACGTTAACGGGACGTCGAACATCCACATAACAGACGTCTATACAGACGTCAGTTAGTGCAATGTCCGACGTCACTAAACGTCAGTGCAAGCGTGTAAACCGACGGCTAAAAGCAATATATAGACGTCGGAGCAAGCAATAACCGACGTCTAAGACCACATAAAGACATCGAACATGTCACTAACCGTCGTCTAATGTCACTATAGACATCGGTGTATGCATTAACTGACGTCTAATATAGTCGTTGTGTTTTAGTGTAGTTTTGTTCCTGTCTTTGGATAGCCCATTAGCATACTCTTTCTTTGCTAGTTTCCCCTGAAAAAAAGCTTGCGTCTTTTGAATTTCTCATGACATTTCAACCCAAAACCGAACCTGGGTTCTTGCCTAGTTCCATTTTCAACTGCAAGAGGGAAAAATTACGGTGAAACGATAACTAGGCAACAACCCAGGGTCGTTTTTGGGTCGAAATGCCACGAGAAATCCAAAAGACGCCGCTTTTTCTGGGAGGCAGCTAGCAAAGGAAGAATGTGGTACTGCGTTACCCCAAGAGAGGAACAAAACTGACTAAAACACAACACAAGGAAAACAAATTTTAATCAGTTGAACCAGAAGACTAATATAATCGGTCTAAACAAAGTTTAAACGGTTTAAATAAGAAAACACGCACCTGGAATGCAATGCCGCAACAGAGAAAAAGGAGAGGAGGAAGACGATGATATTATCATAAACTAGAATGCAATGGCGCAAGAGAGAAAAAGGAGAGAAGGAAGACGATTAAATGAGGCGAGTCTACAAGGCGAAACTACAATGCCGCGAAACTACTCTGAGTCTGCGGTTTATTTAACATGAAATTAGGCGTCGGTTGCTACAGAAATTGACGTCTATAGTCACGTAGACGTCGGTTATATTACTAATATGACGTCGAATAAAACTTTTAATCTGCCTTTTAGACGTCGGACACAAGGGGTGCCGACGTCTACGGCGCTAATCGGATTGACGTTTCATTTCTTGTCAAGGAAGTAGACGACGGTTGTCCTGGGGCGCCGACGTCTATAACATTTTAGACGTCGGTGCCCTTTTACCGGACATCGAATTGCCTACGAGTTTGATGAATAACATTAATTACAATCACATAGACGTCGCATCCCCAGAAGTCCGACATCTATGTTGCAGAAATTGACTGTCTTTCCGCCTTCTGGACATTATAGACGTTAGTTTTTTACTACGTGACGTCTAAGCGTCTGGGAATCAAGTGAAGAGCGTTAATTGCAACCAGGTAGACGTCAGCCCCTCGTCACAACCGACGTCAATGGGGGCAGGAAAGACTGTCTTCTCGCCTACCTCAGGCCCTTGGACGTCGGTTTCGGGCAGAGCAGACGTCGAATATATCATAGACGTCGTTTGCTATAAAAATCGATTGAATTAGTCTTTGATGAAAAAACTTTCATTTGAACCGATTATAATTACATTTCGTTGCGTTTTGTTGCAGTTTCAAACGTCTTGTTGGGTTGCGTTTTCGACTGTTTTTGGACTGCTTTTGTGACCTATATTTGGGCGTGCACTACGACATCTACCTCATTTAGTTATATATAATCTGCTAAAAAGGTTGGCTTGTTTCTTGAAAACTTAATTTGTATGGATGTTATTGGCTTTTGTGTATGATGTTGGCACTTTGAATTTGCATTTTATTGGTTTTTTTTTATGATTTCATATTGACGTTTAGGTATGCATGTGTTTGCAAATTGTTAGTATATGCATGTGATTAAGTTTAGTTGTGTTATTATAATTGACATGCATTAGTATCAAATTACTTATTGAAACTTCGTTCCCGTTTGAAATTTAACACAAATGATTAATCTTTTTTTACCTGTCTTTGTCATATTTTTCTTAATATTTTTTTTTTGCATATAATAAAACCAATAGATAGTATAAGTTTGTACATAATAGAACCAATATTTTATTGAAAAATTAATCTTTTTATTTTTTGAAGCACTATCTATAATAGATAGCGTTTAAAAAACGTTATCTATAATAAAATAACGTTATTTATGCACTTTTTTGTGGTATTATTGAATATTTGATAATATCATAGTTTATATTTTGTGGTGTTTTTTCTAAAAATAATTAATTGATATTGAAAGAACAAGAAAGTAGGTATGTGTACGAATACGATTATACTCATTATATGGTAGGAATAAGGATGAAACAATTTTTTTTTACTTATTCAGTATAAGAATGAGGATGAGTATAGATTTTTACTTCAAGAATGGAAATATATATGATTCAACGTATAGAGAGTGATTAGAAATTTCACATAGACTAAATATAAAACAAGTTTAAAGTATATAAGTAAAGAGAAACTTCACCTTATAAAATTAAGCTAGATTTAAAATTGACTTCTTAAAACTTATTTCCTTTGCTAAAATTTTGAGAAACTTTCAAATCTAAATCCATTAACTTACATATATGTAAATATGTAAATATTTGTGCCATGTACCTCGACTTCGGAAAAGGATGAAAAAGGTATGCACACGAAAGTAGAATCATTCAATCAAAGCTTTTCAAATTTGCATTCCAAGCATGCTCTGGAGCAGTATTACTCCCACAATTTCAGGATTACCTCAACATCCCTATGAGCTCCATCAATGTTGACTTTAATCCAATTAAGCGTTGAGAATTGTCAAATATCAAAAGTAGAAACAACTTTCCCTGTTCTAGTGTCAATGTCGACATATTTCTAACATTGCAAAATTTGTTGATAAATAATTATAAAAAAATCAGCTTTCGTAGTTTTAGAAAGGAAAAAAAGTAAAAGATAAAAAAAAATTATCAAATGTTATTTGTGTTTATTTGGAGAATCCACTGGTCTTACATAAATTGGCATAATCAATATGTATCGGTAAGTAAAATTGATTAGGTTAGCATCCATCACTTTTTCTGTAAGGTCGTTAATTAATACGTAATATAATTTATAATCCGTACACGAAAATAATTTAGAAAATTAATCTTATGAATTTCAACCTATCAAATGATTATTGTATTTGAAAAAGTAAGTGATTTCAATAAAGCTTTGAAAGCTTTTGTAATAATAAGAAAGCGTTCTTGGATCAAGTAATTTCCACTCATTTTGTGAGAAAGTTCAGTAGATCCAACAGCGCAAATCATCACTTTTATGCTAAAATGAATAACACCCGAAAAGAGTTCAAGATGTAATATAATACATATAATCTGTTATTTCGGCATTAACTCATGAGTACTTCTCTCTCTCTCTGCACTCCAAGAGTTCTAGATGTTCCTCCAAGTTTTCCATAATATCTTTTGTATCAAATGAAGCTCAACCAATTTTGTGCACTGATAATGAAGGAATGATACTGTATAAAATGTAGTTTAATATACATTTATAAAAAACACAAGAAATTATAAATAAATTAACAAAAAAATAAATAAGTCAAAAATACAACAAATAATCACTAGTACCAAAATTCGGTTTATACAGCACACATTATGCCACGGTTAGGCAAAAACCGTTGCATAATGGTGTGCGGTGGCAGTTTTGTAAATAAATATAACTTATATGCCGCGGTTCTAGAACCGCGGCCTATTCCCTGTGATAGGGGGTATATGCCGCGGTTACCCATAGCAACTGCGGCATATTCCCCTGCCACCTACTGACATTCTCCATCAGTCAGCCCCTGCAATAAATTGGCAGGGGAATATGTCGCGGTTCTCTCAAGGTTTGACATATGGCAAAGTCATACTTTCTTATAGTTGTTTTGTTTTAATGTTTTTCACTAACTATTTACAACTGTGTTGATATATTGTAGTGTAACAGACAGAGTGAGTCATATGAGTGCGGATACTACGTAATGTATTGGATGACCCAAATTATTCGTTCTCATATCATAAGAAGCTGGGAAACAGTAATATTTAACTTTAACAAATGTTGATTTTTTCCAAAATTTAGAATTCAAATACACTAATTAATATAAATTGTCTTGTGCAGAGGTTCAAGACTACTACACCAGTTCCTGAGAAACCACTATCATTCATCAAAAAAGCTGCTGCAAAGTATATAGTTAGATTATATAATATTTCTTAGTTACTAGATTTAAACATTGCATTTGATTAGATTGTATTTTATTAGACTTTGTACTTTATTTAATGTTAAAATACATTTCAACATGTGTTTGATCTGTTGTAAATGAATTTGAATGTTTATTTCATATGCAGGTCTGTTTTTGTGGTAGTGGATACCACAAAAACAGACCTGCTATTTTTAAAAATTGCAGGACAATATGTCGCGATTGTGGTAACAACCGCGGCATATTGTGTCTCATTTCTTTTTTTTAAATAGACTTTTGGCCGCAGTACGAACCGCGGTATATTCCCCATCTTTTTACCGCGGTTCCAACCGCGGCATATAATGCTACGATTTTTTATTTTTTTAAAAAAAAAGGGTTTAGGCCGCGGGTGTGGTACAAACCACGATCTATTCCCCATCTTTTTTACCGCGGTTGCAATCGCGGCCTAAAGTCCCAGACATTTTACCGCGACTGAATATGCCGCGGTTCGGAAACCGCTGCCAAAGGGCAAAAACAACCGCTATCGTTTCCCCTGACTGCACTAGTGAATTAAATAATAATTAATATTAAAATAAATAAAATATATCAATAAATAATTACAGATTAAAAAAATAAATAAAAATTTAACAAATAATTAAATAATAATTAATATGTAAATAAATAAAAAATTTCAAAAAATATTACAAATTAAAAATAAATTACAAATCAAATGAAAAGTTAAAAATAACAAGATTTATTTCGATGATAAGTAATATTTAAATAGATACAAATATAATAAAACCTTACAAATTAAAAAAATTAACAAACAAATAAAAATGTTAAAAATAACAAAAAATAATTGTCAGAAATAATATTTAAATAAACATAAAATATAAAAAAACAATAACAATTTAAAATAAATAAGAAATAAATAAATAACATAAAAATAATAAATATAAAGATAATAATTTTGTTCGGATATAACAAAATAAATATAAAATATTAACTAAAAAACAGAGATAAATAACAAATTATAAATTAAAAAAAAAATTAAAATCAAAATAAAATTAAACATAATAAACACACACAAAAATAGAAGAAACTAAAAAATAAAAATAAAAACACAACTATAATTCAAAATGCTTAGGAGAAGAGCCGTCAAAATGGGTCATAACTCGCGAGCCAACCCGGTCCACCACATGTTTGGGTCGGGTTGGGTTTGAAAAAATTGAATTTTTTTTATGCGGGTCAGATTTCAACCCGGCTTATTTAAACCCGACTTATGCAGGTTGAACCCATGGTGGGCCGTTGGCCCGCTAACCCACATACCTAACTTTTTTTAATTTATTATTTTATTTATGAACCCTAAAAAATAAAATATTTTCTTCACTTACTGTGTATACCAAATTGTACTTTTTATTATTATTTTGAATTGTCTTCAGTTTAACATCATTTTTTGGAAGTGAAATTTGTTTAAATTTGAATATAAAAAGTTTGTAATTTTTTTTATTTAAAAAAATTGTAATTAAATGGGCTAGTGAGCCAACCCGTTTACCCACCAATACGTGGTGGGTTGAACCGAGTTCAGATTTTTCTAGCTCGCTAATAAATGAGCCGGGTTGGGTTGGCTCACTAAGTGACTAACCCGTGGTGGGTCGGGCTGGGTCGAGCTGGGTTACCCGTTTTGATAGCTCTACCGGTGTTCAAATGCCGATAAGGTCTTAACCGTAGTTCAGAGTGAGGTTAAGGTCTCGAGTCTCCTCTTTCAGCAATCATCCAAAATTTCAAACATGCATTCAGATTCAGTGATACAATACGTGTGACGACTGAGACGAACACCAAACATTAGTAAGAAGAGACCGTACAGATGATAAGAGAAACACAGTGCAGTGAGAGAGGGAGGAAGGAAAGAGTAAGAGATGGAGTACAGAGACAAGAGAACTAGAGATGGAATTGAGAGAGCTTCTGCATCTCACTAAAATTGAAGGAGGATAAAATTTATTTTATGGAGACGCAAGAAAGTATGGGTTGGGGGTGTAGGGTTTGCTTTTAAAATTTTAAAACATTCAAAGATTCTTTCTTTTTTTATTGTGTGCATAGGTTGACAATGCTTAGAAGGGTAGTGTGGGAAATTTGGAGGAACAAGAAGAATTCGGGAAGCTTTTCTCTTAACTGATTGAGATATTTTATTATTATTATTATACTAACAATTAGTTAAAAAATAATAGTGAAAAAATAAGATAACTGATATGTTGACACGCCCAAATAATAAACACATTCAAATGACACGATACTTTTTAAATTTTTCTTCTAAAATTAATTTTTTTTGTTTTTAATAAATATTGAAAAAGGTAGGACCTACCGTGTTAAGAAGATATCCCGTGTTAAAGTATATTTTTGAAAAATAATGCTAAATTATGGTTCATTTACTTTATTTTTTTTCACTTTCACTTTCTATAATCCATGGAATGCAAGCAAATTCCTTTTAGGTGGATGGATAGTTCTTTTTGTCACTGTCATAAAAGCAAGCAATCACTATCTAAGTATCCATCAATGGACATTGGGAGTTGAAAACAAGAGACCTAATAGATAAAAAAGACATTTAATGTGGCCTTTAGGAATGCATAGATCTAGGCGTATAACATTGGATTTCAAGTAATGCAATAAAGTAACAAAGCTCTTTTTCTCGTATTCTTATGCGTACACGAAAATGTATATGAAAAGGGACCTAAAGTTGCTTTGATGAAATGAACGCTTTCTTCTCTTTTTCAAAATTTTAGCCCTGGTTTACGGGTGTTCGAGCTTGAAGCTCCTGAATTAAGGCATCAACATCGGCGTAAGAAGTTCCACCTTCTTCCACAGCTCTTGCAGCTTTTCCTGCAATGTCTTTCGCTCGCCTTCTCATTTCGTCTGCCTCTAAGCTCTCCACCATCAGCTTCCTCACTGCCACCTCCACCTTCTTTCTTCCCACTAACCCTTTCCATTCTGCATTCCACGGCCACCACTCCCTGTTCCCCACTTGGACACCAATCTTCAGAACCTCCGTTATCAACTTCTCATTCGAAAATTGCTCAGCCGTCAGAGGCCACGTGATCATGGGCAATCCCGCACTCACACCTTCCAGAGTCGAGTTCCATCCGCAATGAGTCATAAACCCTTTGATCGCAGCGTGCTCCAGAATCAACAACTGCGGAGCCCACCCTCTAAGCACCAACCCCTTACCCGTTTCCTTCATCCTCTGCTCGAACCCTTCCGGAAGCCAGTTCCCACTCCCATTTTCTTTGTTTTCTGATGGGTTGTGGAGAATGTTCCCCACCACCCAAATGAACGATTGCTCAGAGGCTTCCAGGCCGTAAGCAATCTCCTTCAGTTGCTCAGGGGGCAACCGAGCCAGGCTTCCAAAACTGGCGTAAAGAACAGAACTGGGTTTCTTAGAGTTTAACCAATTCAGGCAATTTTGTTCGTCAATAGTGGTTGGCTTCCCTCTTTCGGTTTTATCCTCTTTGGTTCTGTTGCAAAAGGACACTGGTCCTACAATCCATGCTTTATTTCCCCACTTGCTTTTTATTAGATCAGCATAAGCTGGTTCCAAGTCGTAGAAACTGTTGATAAGAGTGCCGAAACTCTTTTCCTCTAATTGCTTCATGCCCCTCACCCTTTCAGGAATCTCAGATGGGTTTCTCACAAAAGGAGGAAGCTGAGACATCGTCATTTCGATTCTGTCGGGAATATTAGGAACGAGGAAAGGCTCCGAGTCTGAACTCACACTCTCAAAAGCGACATGTCTTAAGTTCTCCTGGACGCAGAGAGCGAAGCACCCGATGCCGTTGAAGAGGATTCTGGGGATTCCGAGCTCGTAAACGACGTCGCCGGCCCAGCGATGGAACATGTCGACGACGATGCAATGCGGGCGGTGTTGGAGGAGGAGCTGGCGCAGTGGTTCGAGGAGGGCAGAGGTGTCCAGGAAGGGACCGACAGAGATGTCTGACTGTGGTATATCGGCGGAGAGAGTGTGAATGGAGATGGGAAGACCGAATTTCTGGTCGCGCGTGATGGATTTTTGAAAGAGAGGGGTGGTCGACGGTGTGGCTATAATGGTTGATGAGGCTCCGTGAGATGCAAACATTCTTGCTGCGTCTATCATTGGGATTTGATGGCCTCCCCCTACGTAGGGAAAAAAGAACATTTCCACCGAAGGGGTTAAGGTCTTCATGTTGAAATGGAAATGTTTGCTTAGCTTGGTGTGTTCGATGGAGGAGCAAACAAGGTTAAGGAGGTGTGAGTTATTAAATCTCACCTTCTACTATTTATTTACATGGAAAAGGTTCCATAAATATTTCTCAATTTTTCTACCCTTATTTAATATTAATAAAAAATATTATTTTTTAGTGTTTTAGGGAATTTATTTTAAATTATGTTACATTTTAAGTAAAAGTATTATTTTATAAGTGTAGGATAGTGATTGAATGAAAATGGTTGATTTTGTGCAGACGGAAAAGCTTGGAGCAAAACGTCATGGGTGACATATTCCAAAGAATGTGCCAAGATTATTTGACTGGTGGTGTTCGTCTGAAGTTTCCAATCGCTGTCATTGGATAGAATTGTCAAACACGTGTGGAAGTAAAGCACAATCTATAGACTCTCAGCATAATTTTCTTCATACCTGAATGACACCTTTTCTAGAAGCTCAGATACAATACGGACTATTCTTTGTTGGGTATATCTTTATGAAATGGGGAGTGAGATAAATTATAAAAGAGTAATGGTACCACACAATTTTAGATTCATTCATTATAAGAGTGAAATAATTATAGAAATGTGAATTTTTGTATTTTTTAATAAAGAAGAAAATAAAATGTAAGTAGAAATACTATCAAATAAATATAAAAAATTTAGATGGTCAAATAATTAATTTTAATCATAAAAATATTGTGAAGGCGTGAGTAAGATCAGTAATAAAAGATAAAAGTAATTTTGCAAATGAAGTCTTGTTATACTAAACTATAGTAATTGTTATATGAGTAAACAAATATCTCTCATGAAATAGAGAGTTCTATTAAGTTTGGTTAGTTTATTGATATTTAAAATTTATATATTTTAATTGAATTTGTCATTGTCAATGATATGATTATTATTTGTTTTTTTATCTTATTTATTTATTTTCACGTATTAAGATATATAAGGTTTTATAGTTAATAAAAGCTAATAATACAATTAATAAAAAAATTAAGTGATTTTTATTGTTTTAGTTGAAAAATATATTAAATTATGAGATTATCACGCTTTGAAATGACTTCATATTATTACTTGTAGCAAATTGAAAATAGACTAACGTTAATGTGCTTCCATGTTTTAAAAGATTCAAGGATGGAAAAGTTAAATTGGTGTCTTGCGGAACCCAAAATCAAATTAATCATTAAAGTCTTTAAAACTATCATGCAAAATATCACAAAAAATAATAAAACTATTTAATTTCTCAAAAGTTGAGTTTATATTTGTTACATCTTTTACTTTGGATTTAAAGCACTGGTAGGTTAGTTGAGAGTTCTTGTTTCAGGTATGAGGTCAAGGTTAATGGTGGTGTTGTGTAGTTCGAAGCACTGAGTTAGTGATTAATTATCTAGGCTGGTACATGACCGATTAGCCTATTTGGTGATCAACTGGTCTCAATGACTTGTATTTCAAGCTGTGGGATGTGGGTTTCAAGTTGTGGGATGTGAGCTCTGAGCTAGTGTATAATTAGCCAACTTGTTTGACTTTTCGGTTGGGCTCACTAGTTTTTGCTCCAGGCTAGTACATGTTCGATCGTCCTATTTGGTGGTTGGTTGGGCTCACTAGTTTACCACTCAAGCTATAGTTGACCGTCCAAGCCATGGCTGATCGGACAGTTATACCATACACAAGTCCCCCAAAGCCCAAGCCTTAAATGATCAGCAAAGGGGTTTGAATTTGAATTTAGCCATTTGGTTCATGTTGTTCTCATGTTGCAAGTGTAACCTGAAAAGGAGGGTTTCCCTAGTTGGAATTCGTTCTTAAGTGTCGTGTTCCTTGTGGTCACAAAGAGTTTAATGTTGAACACTCGGCCTTATGGTGGATGCCTAAATGTTTCAGGTGTGGGGTCAAGGTCAACAATTTAGGCTGCGTTGTGTTGTCCAAAGCACCGAGTTGGTGATTGGCTATCTAGAGTGGTACACTATAGTAAAAACATGTATTACTGATAGATAATTACCGACGACCTCAGATTCGTTGGTAAATGTTTATTACCGACAGGATTATAGATAAAATTACCAACGGTTTGTCGTCTTTCCTTTATCCATCGGTAATGAGTTGGTGATTTAAGTTACCAGTGCATATCGACCGTCGATAAAGTCTTCGATGAAATAAGGACAAAATTATGGTATTCCCTCTTCTCGAGGTCATACCCGAGTCAAATTAATGAGCAATTAGAAATGCAGTATACTAGGAAGTGACTCATAGGTCGTCTCTCAAGAACCAATTGTTGGTTTAGTCATTAGATCAAACACGTAATGGGGGTGGTTTGCACAAATTATGCGAATTGAAATTAAACACATTACAAAGGCATATTAAAACGATGATTAAAAATAGGTTCTAACTAGTTTGATTTCAATGCTTTCAATCACATATTAATAATAATTATTCACTACTTTCACCCCTAATCCAACACGAATTAACCAACTAAGTGAAGATCAATCCAGTTTTCAAAAAAGTGAATTAAGCAAATGCAATGCACACCTTTAATCAATTATGCACAATCGCAGATTAAGCAACTGTGACTCTAACCAACTAAGCGAAGATTAAACACAAATTAGGCAACTAAGCGTATACTCAATTGCGAGCACAAAACCGAATTAACATCATGCAAGGCAAGAATAAAACCATCAATTACAGTCCAGAAATCTCAAGGAATTATTGCAATTTCCCTAATTACCAACTTACACAGATTCAAGCTTCCATTAAAACAGAATTAACAAAACAAAACCACAAAACGAAAATGCAAAAACTCAATACTGGAAAACGAAATTAGATTTGCAGAACTGGAAAACGAAGTTAGATTTGCAGAACTGAAAAAGGAAACTGAAATGGAATTCGAAAAAAAAAATTATAGCACCAACACATGACAGTAATACGAATTGGAATTGCTCAACGAAATTGGAATTGAAACTAGTCCAAAATACATTAAAAAGAAATTACAATTGAAAATAAGAACAAATGGTGATGTGGAAAATGGTAGATGACGAGGCAGTTCTCTCTCCCAACATATGATTCCAAAATTGCCCTGAAAATAATAATGGAAATAATTAAGCTCAAATAATTCAAATTAATTAAAATATGAATTATTGGTCAAATTAAGCCTAAATAAAGAAAATGAGACAATAATGGGGAGCTAAACACAATTCACTAATTAAATTTGGTGCGGAAAGCTAAGTGTATAAGACAAAATAATGATTCATCAAAATAGACCACACTTAGTCTTTTGCACTCCTGGGCAAAATCAAGATGCAGAACAAGGAATGATTCAAAAGAGATTAAGAGAGTGACAAAACATCAGTAAACAGAAACAACAAGAAACACAATTAAACAAACAGATTTACACAATCCTCAATGAATCCTGGAAAAAGAAAAAGGGTAGACAACATCTAACACACAAAGAATCAGAGAGACCAGTTACTCATGAAAATCATCCAAGGAATTAAATACATGGCAAAATAATCAATCAGCTCAAGAGGTGAATCAAAAGAAACAGAACCTCACAGATGCATTATCATTGTACATCTCAAGTGTCAAGGGTAAACAATTTAGCTCAATACACTCAAGAAAACAAGCAACAAATAGACTTGGCAAGCCTCTAATACCAACACTCAAAACATATGCATGTTCAAATCAAAAGATTTTTCCATGGTTTTAATGGGGCCAAGGACGAGGGAGAATGAAATATAGATAAGAAGCTACAAGCCAAAAAGAATAGAGGAGCAATGGGAACAAATGAGAATACAATTAAATCACACCCAAAACCTCTAATTCAATCCTCTTCTTGACTCCATTATTCATTTTTTTTTTCTGATTTTTTTTTATTTTTTCTTGTCTTGTCCTTTTTCTTTTCTCTTTTTTTAGAACATGGCTGTAAGAGATAAGATACACAACATATTTACAAAAAAAAATAAGTAGAGAACCAACTAGTCCATTCAGGAGAATCCTAGGAAGACCACACCTGTTCCCAAAACAATTCCAAAGCTCCAAAATTCCCTAAGGTTAAGGTGATCATGATTTTTCACTTAAGGCTAATGTATGAGCTTCCAAACAAAGAAAAGAGAATAACATAGGCTCAAAGGGGTTACCAAAGGATTAAACCAAGGTAGGCTTATTTGGCTAGAGAGGCTTAAGAACAAAATTACCTTTATCACTTCCAAACATGCATATCAATCAAGAATCATCAAAAAAGAGTCAAGCCAAGGCATATGTGGAAGCAATCAAGAGATGTATCCCACACAAGAAGGAACATAAAGTGGCTCAAATCCTCACACAGGGTATTTATGTCGTAATCAATCAACCTCTCAAACATCATAATCATATTTCCAAGTAGAGAAAAGCAAGGATTTCAAATCATAAGTATCGATGAAGTGAAGGAAGAGCCTACAACCTAAACAAAATCCAAAAATCAAGAGAAACATGTGAAATTGTACACAAACACAAGCTTAAAACAACAAAAACAACCTAGAAAAGAAACAACTAGATAAAGAAAAATCTCCCCCAATAGACCACACTACACAATGTCCCCAATGTGTCATAAACAATAAGATCAGAGCAATCAGTACAATCAAAAGATCATGGACAAGTGCAATAAAAGTGGAGAAGGGGGGAAGGGAAAGGAAAACTCCTTGAGTTAGGGTGGAAGACGCCAAATTTGAACGAGCAGAGAAATGTCTTCTACAACTGGATTTAGGAAGGAACTTCTGAGGGGGCTACTTCATCTAGTGCCCATTGATTTTGAAGCTTTTGTTTGTGGGTGTCGGTTGAACATCAGCCTGCAAGTTAGAATTATGTGTGCCTCATATCAATGCATAAACAATACTTCCCATGTTGATTCTTTCATTTTCTTTCATCTTCCTCTTATGATTGCATAGGTCCTTCAGGAATTTTGCATAGTTGGGAATTTGTTTTATGTGACCAAGTAGAAGTATGTTCACCTCCACTTTCCTGAAGGTTTCCAGAATCTCCTTATCTGTTTCTTCCATCTTCTTGCTTTGAATCACTTTAGTAAGGAACGAAAGATAGATAGGAGGTTGTGCAAATCAGAACTAATGGTGGAAGACGTAGAGGGTCCATCTGCCTTAAATTTGCTGCTTGAACCTGCCCACTCCACTTACTCAGGAAGTTTTGTCTCAGATGCCCCAAGGTCATCGTTTTCTTCATTAGGATGAGGAGGCGGTGCAAATTCATATGCAGATGAAGGTTGTGGTACTAGAGGTATAACAATTTGCTTCCCAAATATGAGATTGATGGCATTGACATCATTTTTCGGATTCAGCACAGTTTGAGATGATAATTTGTCAGGATGTTGTGATTGTGCCTGAGCCTAAGCTTGATTTAGTTGAGTAGCCATCTGCCCTATCTGATTTGTCAAACTTTGGATGAAAGTTGTAGTTTCTTTGTGGAAATGCATATTCTGTATTTTTTTATTTTTTTATTTCATCAAAAAATAAGTTTTTTGTTTTTTGTTTTCAAATTCAGCTTGTAGTTCTAATAAATTTTTTCCATCTAAGTTGTTGTTTTCAGTTACAAATATTGTGGATATTTTGTGTTGCATTTTTTCTAATATATTTTAGCAACACTTCATTATAGTGACAAATTCTAATTCTTTATGTGTGTGTACCTTTGGGTACTTTTTCAGTGTCTTAGAATCCTTGGAATTCTTCCATATCTCTACTTCAATTGGGCAATAGTGTGTGTTTAGACTTAAGAAAGAATGTCAATGGACTCATGAGTATAACTTAGACTTTCACATTAGACATTCGTCTAGTTTGCATTTTTTTTTTTGTTAGGACTTGTTTTCTTTGTTTTGTGCTTTCCGTTAGAAGCCAATTTTGTGGCTAAAATTAAGTCACATTTCAATATATTTTAGAAAACTTTATTTGGTTTACATAAAATACATGCTCACCCACACTTGAATGGATATCTATGGATATTGGAAGTAAGGATGGCAAAAAAATCCGCGTCCACGGATATTCACAATGGATAGTTGATACTCGTGGATATTTACTACCTGCAACCCGCGGGTAGCGGGTATTTTAATACCCGCTTATAAACGGGTCGGGTGTAGGTATTATATTATTCGTACCTGCAGATATCCGCTACCCGCAAAAAATAAAAATAAAAATCTAATTTATATTTTATTAAGTTAAATTTAATTAAAATTAACATTAATTTATATTTTACAAGGTTAAATTTAATTAAAATTAAATTTTAATTTATATTTAATTTGATTTATATTATATTTTATATATTTTTTGTAATTTTATTTAAATTTTATTTTAATAATTTATAAAAATATATATTTTTAAATATTTACGAGTATCTGCAGGTTTTAAAATACTCGCGGATATTTTTTAAGCGGGTATCCGTGCGGGTATTGGATCGAGTAGCGAGTGAATTTTTTTTTGTCGGGTCAGGTTACGGGTATGTATTATCCATGCCCGACCCGACCCATTGTCATCTCTAATTGAAAGTATGATATCCGTACCCAACCTATTTATATTTATAAGCAAATATTAAAATATCCGCTACCTGCTACCCACGGATAATAAATATCCATAAATATTAACTATTTATTGTAGATTTTATTTGCAGATACCCATATACACAAATATTTTTATTATCTTAATCATTAGTGATTATATAATAACTTTCATAGAAACATATAATAAATAATGTGGAAGAGACAAAATATCTTAAAAAGAGGAAACAAATATAGCAAAAGAAAAATTATTTGTAAGAAAAGAAAAGGAATTTAGGAGAAAATGTAAAAAGTGCTTATGAGAAAAAAAAAAGTAAAAATGAAAAGAAAACTTATAGAAAACAAAAAGAGGAAAGTGGAGAATTAACTTTTTTCAACTTTTCTTCGAAAACTTCTACCAATATAAATCCCTTTATTTTGTTGTTTCATAGCATCAAACAAACAAAAACAAAGTGAAGAAAACAATAAAATAGAAAAATCAAGATATGTTCATATGTCCTTTTACAAAGTGTTGTTTTATCTTTGATTTTTAAAAAAAAATCTTATGCTTTACTTGTAGAACTAAAAAGTATTTATGTTGTTTGGAATTTATGTCTTGTTGATATTTCATCATGGAGGAAGATAATACAAAACTCAAATAATAAAGATTGTTGTCATTAGATATCATTCAAATTTAAGGACAAATCTTTAGGGTATAATGAAAATCATTCAGCCACCAAAACTCATGGCTAAGATGATAGAATATGTCGCCTTAACGAAGAAAATTCTATTGATTTAAATAGTAGAATACTCGGATTTTTTTTTCTTTTTTCTTATAAAAATTATGTGTATATATATATATATATATCTTAGTAATTTTAGACTTTTTTAGAGATACAAGTGACCTTTAAATTGGGCCTTTATTTTAGATCAAAAATAGGACATCCAAATTTAGTGTAGATAGATCTTTCTTGTCAGAAGTTAAAACAATATTTTATGTCCGCGTCTTTAGTAGTGATTCAATATAATTAGTTTATGGTTTGATAATGTTTTATAGTGAATAGAAACATATAAAATAAATAATAAAGTATTATTTGTCTTGAAAAATGTGAACGAAAGAATTTTGGTGTCATTAAATGGTGAAAATTTGTTTCTAGTAGACCAGTCTTTGATTAATAACCCTATTAAGTCATGCTTACCTTCTCAAGTAAATGTCAATATCTTTTCTCTAATAATTTATAGGCATTGTTCTCTAATTGAAAACATTAAAAAAAATAAAATGAGATCAGTTGTATTTTTCATTATAAAAGAAAATATAGATTATCGACACTTAAATAATTGAAAGAAGTTTTCAAGTAGTTGAATTCCTCTAAATCATAATATATAAATATACAAATAACATATAACTGTTGTTTGTAATTTCTTTCTCTTTTTTTACAAGTCATATAAATATAATTTTAAGTAGTTTCCTTATATTTGATTTGTTAAATTATAGTGCAAACTTTATGTCAAAGCATAAATTGAAAGTAAAGTATAAAAATGAAAATGGACTAAAATATGACATCGCAGTTGATATTACAACTAAAATAAAGTTTAAAAGAACAATAATACTCAAACTTAAGATCAAATAAAAAAATAAATTTATATTTTTTGAAACCAAAATAGTTAATTAAAAAAAGTTTCATGTATTTTTTTAAAGAAAAAACATATTTGCACCTCATTGGTTTATAGTTGATGGACCAAAATTGAGATCTTATTCTTAAATGTTGGGGAAGTTAATGTATATGTGGCAACTTCAGTCTCAACTTCAGTCTCAACTAAACATATATTTTAAAGAGCGTCTTTATTGATTATTTACAACATTATTATCATTACCAACATTTTCAAAATATAAAGATTCACTTGCTAACCCTCACTATAATAACTTAAACTAATGCATACATTTCTCAAGGACGAAAACTTTCACTCATTTTATTTTCGGACATCCTTTAAAGATAGATGACAAAATATATATAACCATGTATGAGGGGGAAAAAATATACAGATGGTTTGACAAATTTACTACCAAAAGAACTAACCAATCAACAGAAGAAGATTGCCGGAAGTTCATATCAATATAATTCTTTCAAATATCATTTATAAAACATTCATATATATATTTTGTAAAAAATTTAATTCGTATCTTAACGGGAATGTATTTCACTCCATAAAAGAATACATGTGATCAGATGTTGACCCGGTCTAGAGATATTTAATACGACAATAAACTGGTAGATACGGAAACTCGAGAACTTCGTGAATGATTCAATATAGGAAAGCGACCAGAGCAAAATAACATATAAATTAAAATCCTCGGCAATTTACAACATAAATTTATAATACAGGGCTCTAATTATCAGTTCCAGCCATACAGAGACTAATAAAGAGGATGTATCTCCATGCTCGTAATAATCAATGCACGAAACAATGTCGATAACCTAATAAAGGTGATCGATAAATCACTTCAGTCTATCTTGTTTGTTACCCACACTACTAAGATCTCACAAGGCCGTCAAAAGTTTATTTCAGCTCCTCTTTTTGCCCTTCATATATTCATAACACTCACTATACACGACACTATACTTAACATTATACGTACTCTCACCGGCACAACCAGCAAGCAAAGCTATTCCAATGACGTTTTTCTCAAACACTATCACCACTCTCCCGCACGTTTTGATAGCAGAGCTGCCTTAACAATATTTCCTCTTGTAATAAGTCCAACCTAGAAAGAACGCAGAAAAATCAAATTAGCAGGAGTCACCGGTGGAAGAAGCACAAAAATTAATCTTGCAAGAGAGAATAGATATCCTACCAGCTTTCCATCATCGTCTACCACAGGTAGTCTGCGATATTTTGTTTCAAGCAACAGCCTATACAAGTAATGGTGTCGAGTATCAGTTGGTCAATCAGAATTTAATAATTTAATTATCATAAAAATATTTAATATAAATGGTGGCACTAATTGCAATAAATCATCAATGATTTTATTCTCCTCGTACATTGTTCCAAATTACGGTGTTACATGCAAAAGAATCAGGAAATTCAACATTATTGGATATGTATGAAAAGTCAGTACCTCGCAGCTTCCTCCAGACTTGTCGATTCATGGACAACAAGTGGAGTTGGAGTCATCAAGTCACCAACAACTTGGCCATTAGTCTTACTAAGCAGCTTTTGTAACTCATTGAATGTCTGTCATGCAAAACAATAATTAGAGCAACAGAAGGGTAGCCATTCAATAGAATAAGAGCTCTTGCTAAACAATTACAATTCCCCTTTCTCTTTGAGGACAAGTGAAGAAAAGAAAGCAAAAGTCCTATTAAGAATCATGGCTCAACCTGCGCATAATCCTTTATCGTATGGAAGAATATTATTACAGTGACACCCAACATCGTGAATGGTTTGAGTTTCATGTGCACGGATTCACTAAAAAATTTATACGACCATTTTGCAAACCAATTTAAGAATAAACTATAAAGGGAACTGTCCTTTTCAAGTGGAACAAAGGACGACTGCTAATAAAATAGAAACCGAGGGTATCAGCATAGGGATGAAGAAGATAAACTATATTTTAGTTTACTATAAAATGCAAGAAAAGTCAGTTCAGGCTGACGTGAACATGAATGCCTAATATGAAGAAGCAAACCTAAACCAAGGAAAACCAGTCAACCACTACCTGACCTCCTCCCCTACCTCTCCACTACAAGGAAAGGACCCCTTTCTCTCCCTACTCTCCCAATTTCCAGATATCACTTGTTATGCAATCATTTAACTGCTTATCTCTCATTTTTCAGTTGTTGTTGCCACACCTTCCTTCCTTCTTACAAGTAATTGTGCGCTAACTCTTTCTGGTCTATTATTTTCTTCAGATTGGACTGATACAGAAAATCAATCCCTTTGCTTATTTTCTCTCCTCATGTTCCCCTTCTAGGCTTCTATTAACTTTGTTATAATCGGTCAATCAGACAGTTATTTCTCAACTACCTCAATCCTCCTCTGTTATCCCCAGGGGAAAAAACAGAACCCTTTGAAGAAAAATAGGAAACCCTAATATATAGAGAGGCATTAATGCATAAGTGGATCATAGCTGCTTCAAGGTTGACTTTGGCATAAGAAATGTGGACATAAGTTGGGTTTTGAAGAGGAAAATATTATGAGTACTGGGTCTATGAACAAATGGAAGTGTAAAATTACATTATACCCAAGGTTGTCAAACTCAACCGTTCACATAAACTCGTGGGAGCTTAACTGGAATTGTAAACTCTTATAGAGTTTACTTCATATAAAATATTTTAAAATATTTATAAATAACATAATAATTTAATATTTAGAATGTTATAAATAATTTTTTTATTTTTAGAGTATTATAATTATTAGTTTATCATATTATATATTTTTAAATATTTTTCTCTAATATTATTATTCTTTTATCATAATTTTAATTGATTATAGTTTATACTTCACATAAAAAAAATTGTTGAACTTAAATGTTGGCCCAAAAGTTCAGCATGGTAAAATGGAGGCCCAATGGTCCAAAATAATAAGAGGTGATTAAAACTGAAAGTTAAAACCCTAACACGTTGTGTCGTCCACCCTAAAACAGAGGTGGAGAGAAAACTGAAAATAATGAGATATGGCAAAGCGTGGAGGAGAATCAAAAACAAAAACACAAAGATGGAGTAGTGCGGAGAAGATATAAGGAGAAATTAGTTGGTGCAATAGGCGAATCAACATCAACACCCAAAGCAGCCAGATTGTTGTAAGAGAGAGCCAATGAACCATAAATCATTCCCTAGATGCGTTTTGCATATATATTGATCTAGAAACAAACCATTTCTAGCCAATTTCTAGTGTCCAATTGAGCTCGCTGAATCGCCTCTAAACTCGTGATTTCAAGCAAGTTTAACCAAATTTGCTCTAGTTTACACGAGCCTATCAAAAAACGATTCTACATAAATCGGTTTAGGGGTGTGAGAAAGTAAACACGGACGAGTTTACGAGTTGACATGCGATTTTGATAACCATGATTATACCTCAAAATTTTTCTTCTATTCTATAAACTGAGGCACAAGGAAGTGCGTTAGTTAAAAGTAGTAACCATGGAACATCAATATTATTTGTTTCCCTTTAAAATCTTACACGTTTTCAGAAATATGATCTAGTTGTACATCAAGAAACAGGCAATACAATTTTGACAAGGTAAAGGATATGAAGACTCATTCTACCCATAAATATTGATGGGACATGAAAATTCAAACTTGCAAAACACACCCCGTCTATGAACAAAATATATGAATCAGATATAAGCTGCTCTATAAAAAAGGAATAGTAAACAGAGGTTTGTTATCAAGTATTCAATGATCCAAATACCTTCTTTATATTTATCCAACCAAAATGCTGTCAAATGAAAAGTAGGCTCAGCATTTGTAAATGATTGTGCGCTGGAGCCAGTGAATTATTAATTATTGCCTTAAAAACTATATTATTGCATTAAAAACTATGTCCAAACATTAGTTGTTGAATATCATCACTCATCATGACCACATTAGCATATAATACCACCATTTGACATTAGTTTCAGAGGAGTTATATGCAATCATCTATAAATGATAAATCTATTCCATATAATCAGAATTCATAACGTAGCATGGTAAATGCTAACAGAAAATCACGCTTAAGAAGTAGAACAGAAAAAGGTTACACTTACTTTCCAAGAACTATCGACGTTGGGGAACAGGTTTGCATCACTCTGAGGACCTCCTAAAAGCCAAGCATAATGATTAGCAAAATCTTGGCAGTGGCATGCAGAGAACTTATTCACAAAATTAAGCACAACAATGAGATTCCAGTATTGCTGTGTTTCAGACTTGGCAAAAAGTTAAATACTCTCTTCATTTCAAAATATTTTTCATTTATGCTATTGCACAAATCATAAGAGTTGTTCATCACTGCACCAATTACCATGATAAAAAGTCTTCTTTGACTAAAATACCCTTCCAAAAATGTCAGAGCATAGTTGTGAACTAATTAAAGAGAAATGCCAGCAACAGAATTTACTATCTGCTGAAATTCTATGGCAATTACAAAATTTTGTAACCCTCACTTCTTATTTTGTAGTATAAATCTTAACCAACACTAGGCAATATGTTAGAAGTGTATTAGAAAGTGAGTTACTAACTTACTACTAATAACACTCTTAGTTAAATACATTGAATAGTTAGATAAGTTACCAACAAGTGAGGGAGGAGTTTGAGAAAAAATTAATACTCTCTTGATTTTATGAAGTTAGACAATTTAGAAATACAAACTCCCAAATCTCCAGATAATTTGAAATAGAGGGAGTCCCATTAGCCTCGTTACTCACCAACCAAAACAGAAATGACTAACTCTCTTACTATAGCATGTACAAACATACAGTATCTTCAATTTCACACCCATAGGTCAGTTACAACGCACAAACTTTGAAAAAAATATGAAGTATAATCACTCCCATCAGCCATTCAACCTATACGAACATTGATTTGACTTTGTAGTAAACAGAAATTTCGCCACTCTAAATGTAAATCAAAGGTAGTACAACATAACATTTTCCAATTCTGCATCTTTGATATCCATAGTACCTGATATCGAATCAATAGCTAATAAATCATAATCTGAAACAACTCCGACCTGCAGCGTCAAAAGAAGTAGAAAAAGTTCAAGGAGGAATTGAATCAGTCCAAAATAGAAACCCAAGCGTGTTTAAGTTTTTAAGCATTAAATTACTCAACAGAGCAAAAAAAAAGTGAGGGGGACAAGAAAATTACCAAATTCCAGTTATCATCAATTACCGGAAGACCGCTGATTCTGTTGTTTACCAGAGCCTCCAGAGCTGTAATCCAAGGAAAAATAACGATATATAAATAAATACAGTAAATCACATAATAAAACTTCACACAACATTGAGTTACCTTCATCAACGGTGGTGGTGGTTTTCACAACATGTAAATCTTGCTTCTTTGTCATGAAATCAGCAACGGTATAGGTTCCATTCTCACGCTGAGAAGGTAAAAAACGCAACCCGCAAAAGAAAAAAAGTTAAGGAACACGGTAGCGTAAAAATGACGCTTGATCCGAAGAGAAGAAGACTTACGGGAACCGAATTCACGGTTGGACTTGAGGCAAGGCAAAACCCAGACGAGTGAGACGAACGACGCCGTTTCGGTACAGCAGAGGAACGGATAGGATAATGGCATTGCGGAAAAAGGGAGGGAGGAGAAAAAGAACGAAGCGGAGCTGCAAGAGTGTTTATCAAATAAATCGAACTCATTTTTTTTTTCTTTTTTCTTTTTCTTTTTCTTTTAATATACTATGTAATGAAAACAATCTCACTTTTTTTATTTGGGATTTTAGATGACTTTCGTCTGCTTGAAGACGAAGAATCAAAGCAGATCAAATGGTAAAGTAACGGCGACAATGGCGGTGAGTAGCTGTATGATGAATAATTGAAAAAGATTAATAGAAAGTGAACTAGTATTATAATGATATAAATAATAAGATAATAAATAAATAAATAGGAAATTAGTTGATGGAAAAAGAGACGTGAGCGTCCTTTACTTTTCCGTTGAACGCAGTAGACTGCAAACAACGTTGACACTGGCGCATAACAATCTGCGTTGGACTTTTCACAACGGCGTCGTTTGGTGTGGAACACTGACATTTTCAATTTTTTCAGTTTTTTTGTTTTGTTTTTACGTGGTTGTAGGTTGATGAATTCGTCCTTTTGGGCTTCGTGTTCCCTTCCCGTTGAAGAATCACGTGGGAACCTTGCCAATACCCTGTTCCGTTTCTTTTCAAGCAACTGTTCCGTTTCTAAATCAAACAGTATTAACTTTATAAAATGTGTTCAGACCTTAAAGAAAACTTCTAGAAGTTTGCCATTGTCTAAACAACTATCAACCGCAAAACTAATATTTTTGTTTTTTTTTTAAGCCGAAAACGCTTTGAATATTAGGGAGGGATATAGATAAAAAGTTTTTAAATTATGAATATGAGTAAATTATGTTCTCTTTACACAACTTTAAATGAAAAAGTTATGTAAAAGGTGTAACACTTTCATTCTCACACATAACAATAGTTTTTTTTTATATTGATGGTTTGCTTGTAACATTTACTGTACATTTTTTAGGATGAAGTAATGCACATTTTTTACGATGAAGTAATGCATACTATGGTCGAAAATGTCAGATTCACCATTATTTTATTTTCTAACAAACACACATTCTTTAGGAGTCTCTTGAAGGAAATATGTTTGATGAGTGGAATTACTTTATTGTAGATGCTAAGGTAATGGTTTGTAACTTGAATACAAACATTACGGGTAGAATACTCCCTGGGTTGATGAAAGTTGATAGTAAAATAATCCATTATATTATATGTTGCATTTTGGTTTATTGTATAACTAACTTTGCACCAACAACAGAAGAAGATCTCATTTTAATGTGGACATTTTTCACATCAAGGAAAATTAATTTGACTCGCCTCATTAGACATAGAATATTAAGGGACAATGTTTATCTACTATATCCACAACTTATTACCATATTTATAGAATACTTTGAAGTTCCTCTAAATGATGAGTCTTATGTACAAGTAAGGCTGGACAAAAAATATTGAATTGTATTATACTATAGTTAATTGTACTATATTATACTAAAAAGAACTGAACCATTTTTACTATAACTTAAATATATTGTTTTATGGTTCAGTTAATTATAGTTAACTGTATTATCTTACGTTAAAAAATCACTTCAACCTAAAATAACTATAGTTTTGTTTTTAATTTTTTTCTCTTATGTAATTATTTACAAGTAAATTTATTAAAAAATTGGTCTACTTTGTTACAAAAGTGAAAAACGTTGAGTTAATCTATCTTTAAATTTAATTTGTTATATGTTAATTCAAATAAATTAAATTTAACTATTTGATTATTAACATTCTTTTTTTACGCATTCGGTATTAGATGAAATTTATATAAATTGTACTAAATATATTACTTTTATTTTCCATTCTATTCATATACTTTTTAAATTAGTAGGACCGCATTAACTTTATCCAGAAATATTTATGGAAGAAAAGAAAAAAAAATTCTTTTTTCTATAAACTACATGTAATTTATACTTAAAAAATTAATGAGATGAAATTTTACAAACAAATTTATATATAAACTAATTAATTTATATACTCAGGTGAGTTTTTATTTTTTTTCTAATAAAAGTATTTTTCCCCTAAAAATAGTATAGTAGTTAAAATTAGTGTAGTTTACAATTCAGTTAGTAATTTAGTTTAGTTTATATTGTAGTTTAGTACAATTTATACTTCAGTTAATAGTTCAATTCAATTTATATTGTAATTTAGTACAGTACAATTCAGTTTGATAAAACAAAAAACAGTTGAGTTCAGTTTGTCTGAACTATTTTACAGTTCAGTTTATACAAATTAGATTTTAGTTCAATACAATTTTTAACAGTACAGTGCAGTACAATTTCATTTGTCCATCTCTATGTACAAGTTAAGAGATCTTTCAAAATTAGTGTTGAAGTTATGAGTTTATTTAGTTTCATAATGATCATCCACAATCTCCCCTCAACAAGATACTTCTTGTATTATGCTAAGGTCTAGCATATATAAGACATCAGTCAGTTGTTGGTCTTCATCTAAATTTACTATATCATCATGTAGACAACATAGGTACTTCCTTGTAAGATATAAACCTATATGGCAAAACGAGTACATTAGAAAAAACAGACTCAAACTCTCTAACGTGTCTATATGTTTTTCTAAAATAATATAAAACAATTATCATAACCTGAGAATAGGTAAATAGTAAAGACAAATTGTAGAAAAAAATGTCTACTAAAAACAATAATTAGAATTAATTATATTAATATTAAAATAAAAATATTTATCTAAAATCAGAATTATTACCAAAACAAGAATAAAATTGTACAGCGAAAGCGTTCTTATGAGATTGGTATTTCAATACGAAATTTCCAATGTAATATTCAATTTATATAAAAAATAAATCATCACTTAAAAAATATGAACAATATATAAATATATAATTGACAAAAAAATATAGAACAATATATGAATATATAATTGACAAAAGCTACATGTGAGAGAAATTTTATCCAATATTGTTTCACCAATAGTTTATATGAAAAACAACTTAATTATAATATTCACATTAAATTTCGTTAAATTCAAATAAAAATAAAACGTTTTAATATAAAGTATTCTAAAAAGTACATATTATACTCTAAACGATCATGTATCTTATAGGTTCGACAAACTTGCACTAGTTTCCCACTACGTGCATTTTAGAAAATGATGCAATCTCTACATAAAATGATTGCAAGTAATCTTCGGTTTTTATTTTTTTAATCAAATGCGGTAGGAAAAACAATATTTGTCCCTATCCTGCACTTCTCCAATACATAGGGCTAAAATTTATTAATATATCATAAGTCAGACAAGAACAGGAACATAAAACGAGGATTCACGTCCTCGCAAAACACAGGACCACTGATCGCCGGTAACCAATCATTTATCCAAAAACCAAAGATAAACCAACAAATGATTCCATGTACCAAATGCAAGACATAATTAAAATCAGTGTTGAAGTATCCTTCAACCAAAAGAAGGTGGTGCACCACAAACCAAAAGTGTCTAATCTAAAGAAACAAACTCAACCTGAAAACTGTATGAAAGCCAGTGCCGAAAAAAACAATCCAATTCATGCTAAGTAAACTCCAAAATAACCTTAAGAAACAAGGTTGTCATTAAGTGATAAAGAAGCCAGCTGATCAGCAGCACTCCCAGCCTGCTGCTGCTGGGCAACATTCCTTAGGACATCCATCGCCTCAGCCACCTTTGCTTTCAGCGCTTCTGGTGACTCGAGCAAATGCAGAACTTCAGTCTGGTCCATCTCAAGAAGCATGCCTGTGACTTTTGCAGCATTATCAGGCTCTAACTGTTCCACAAGGGGGTAAAGATTCTCACCCAGCATCTACAAATATATAACCAACAAAATATAGTTACAAATAGGACAAGGCAGTAGATGATGTTTGGGCACATCCAAACTACATAAACATTAGAGGGAGTGAAAAGCTAACCGTCCTCTGCTGCTCTGGAGATGCATTAGCCAGAGCCGATGCCAAAGCCCCAATAGGAATTTGCTGGGAGAGTGATGCATCACGAAGTGGCATCCCACCCACGTCATATGGAACAGAAAACATACCCCCAGCAACCCCAGGCATAGGAACATCAGGAATGCCCCTGCCAGGAGGATATCGATAGACACGTCCCCTAGGAAGCATCTGCCAATCTCAAAATTATCAGGTAAATGCTCTATAAACAAGATAGATGATCCACAAAATTATGAACAAAGAATTGCCCCAACCTGCTGTGGCATCATTGGAACTGGCTGCTGGGACTGCTGGACTGCACGCCTTCCACCAGGGCGCTGACCTTGTTGTCCCTGCTGAACCATTGGCACAAAGAAATTTGGCACAGGAGCTGCACCTGGCCTCATACCAGGCACAAGTTGTTGTTGGTAACCAAATGCGGGCTGAGAATTTTTCATGGTCAGATAGGAAAAATGATCATGAAATTACTCTATGGAATAAAATAAGTGTAAAATAACAAGCATCATTCAAGATTGCATCAATTTATGTCTATGTAGATAGACAGATTAGAAGAGATTACCTGGGAAGGAATGATAGCAGGAGGGCCTTGGCCATAAAATATTTGTTGACCAATACCTGGACCACCTGGAGGATACATTGGCACTCGAGGACCAACAGATGGTGGCATTCCAACAGGTCGCATTTGAGCAAACTGAGCCTGCATAAAGAAATTATTCCAACATGGAAACATACAGGAACATATTCAATAATGGAATACAGTGTAAACCTAGTCATAATTGAATTTATAACCATTTGCAAAGCACAGCAACATAGTCTGTGTCATTGATCTCAGATAACCTGAATTATCCAAAGGAAATATAGTTGACACAGACAATTATTCAAACAACCCACACTAAGCTCCAATTACAATTATCATTATAGCAAGATTGTTTGAAAGAAATGGAAAAAAGATTCATGAACTAGAGAAGACAGGACGGCAAAGATTTAATCCAGCATGTTAATATAATTCAAGCAACAGATATAAGTTGAAATAAGATCAGCCATTTAAAATAAGCCATACCTGCAGTCTAGCTCTTCTATCTTCTTTCCTTTGGGCTAGAGTCACATACAGAGGTTTACTTACCACCATTTTGCCATTCATCTCAGAGAGCTACCAAAAAATAAAGCAAACCAAAAATCATTTTCAAACTAACATAACCATGTATTACTTTCAAGATGAATATAACCTGCGACTTACTGCTCTAGATGCCTCCTCAGGAGTTGAGAATGCAACAAATCCAGATCCACGACTAACGCCATTTGGGTCCCTCATAACCTTTCAAGTGTAGAGCACTTAATACACACTATATAACAAACAAAGATTTAGTGTCAAGCCAATTATACTACGTACCTTGCAAGAGGTGATGGTACCAAAAGGGGAGAACAGCTCCTTAAGTTTATCATCACTAATGCTATCATCCAAATTTTTGACATACAAGTTTGCCCCTTGATATTTATCAGCAGCTTCTTTCATGCTCTGCTCAAATCGTTGTTTCAATTCATTCTCCCTTTCAGATTTCTTCTGCGCTTTTCCAACATACCATTCCTTATCATCACATTTTTTGCCATTGAGAGCCTCAACAGCCCTAGCAGCATCATCAGCATTCTCAAAATTCACAAACCCAAAGCACTTTGATTTCCCATCTCCATCCCTCATCACTACAGCACTAGTAATAGTTCCAAATTCACCAAAAATTGTCTTCAATTCATCATCACTAGTCGAATCTGCTAGATTCTTTACAAAAACATTATTGAATTTTGCCTTGTCAATAGCACTCTCTCTCTCTTGCTTGCGAAGGAAGGGTCCCACATACACTTGCTTATCATTCAACAACATACCATTCAGCTTCTCTATGGCTTTTTGGGCAGATTCCTCATTATCAAACTGAACAAAGCCATATCCTTTTGATTGCCCAGATGAATCCGTTGCTACCTTGCATGAAAGGATATTCCCAAATGTAGAGAAGGTATCATGCAATGCCTTGTGGTCAATTGCCCTATCCAAATTCTGTAACAATCCACACATTGAAAGAAAAGAAATGAAAAAGACAGTACCAACTACAGCATGTAATATAGAGCTTAGGCAGAAATCCCTGTTACCAAACAATCCAAGAATTTATACCTTGATAAAAATATTTCCTGCCCCACTTTTCCGGATACTGGGATCACGATGTGAATACATAATACGGATGGGCTTGTTGTTGAGAGGAGTGAAATTCAGAACATCTAATGCTCTGGCAGCTGACAGGCATGAAAAATGTCAGAAATGTCAGAACATCTATATAAAAAACAAGGGAGAGGAGCTTATGGTTATCACAACATGAACAGAACAAGAGAAAGTATAATTTAAGCATAGGAAACTACGAGGAGCAGTTCAACAACACCAAGTTTATGGGACTAGAGAGCCAAAAAGACAACTGAAGAATCAAATCATGATTATTTATGATAGTGATAAATCATGAAAACACATCTGATGTAGAATGGTCCTGGCCATTCAGCAAATAACACAAGAGAGTATAGCAAGAACAGAACTACCTCAGAATATTTAAATCATGCATCTGGCTATTAAAATGATGATCAATATATCTTATTTAGAACGAGCAGAATCATCAAAAGATCAACTTCTAAGAAATGTATGATATGATGTGACTATATTACCCAATCAAAATAATACCTAATTATTATACAGTATTGTGCTCTATAAAATGCAGAGATGCTCTACAAATTCTAGAAGCAGATTACTAGATATTTGAGATAATTATAAAAGACTTAGTTAATTTAAGACCCAAGATAGAGGATAAAAAAGTTAATATCAGATGATGAACAGAAGAGAAATTAAAAATCCATTTTTTGCTGATCCATCAATTTACAACTAGAAACTGTTCAAGTTCTCTACAACATCCAACAAATATGAACAAATCATGCTAGAGAGTATTCTCTTAGTGGGTAAGATACACAAACATCCAATCTCTCGCATTTTAAATCTTATTAAAAATTATTTATGAAACTGGCTTTGGATACTTTAGGTTAGCAATAAAGTAGCTAACACAAGGACTTGGAGAGATTCCAGACACATTAAGATAATTCATAGAGTTTTAACTACCACAGGATTCATACTGGAACTATTAGATTAGCTCATGTTTTCAGAAAAGCGTCCATTTACGTAAAGAAAATATGTGGGGGTTATATTAAACTCATCCAAGCAGGGAAAATGCCTTTTGACTGATATTTTCAATCATAGATAAAAGAATGCACCCTTTTCCCAAAAAATTTGATACACAAAGATTTGCTTGTGATATAGCATGCAAAGTTCCTTTTCCCCACGGAAGTTTGTCCTTTTACAAAATAAGATTCCATAAGCAGGCACCTATCACCGTGCATATCATACCTGCTTGCAACATACATGATCAACTTTAATAGTGATAAATCTCACCACAAAAGTTACAAACATCAAAATAACAGACCTACTCACAAGAAGCTCTTGCAATGAAAGAAATTAAAGGCATACCACATTAATTAATATGACAATAACAATTCTTCATAAAGTAAATACGGTAATAAATTCTCCAGCTGCTTTCACGGTATTCAGTTTCGTCCCCACTTATTCAGTTACACCAGAACAAAGCAGTATATATAACTATTAGCAGGGATCGATTTCCCCCAGAGAACTAACACTAATACAGTTACAAGTCAAACCAATATTTAAAAGAAATTATTAGGGTCTAAAACAAGGTTAGAAAGCAGTTTACAAAAAAATCTAATAGCTTTAATGAATCTCCACGAGAGAACTAACACTGACACAGTGACGAGTCAAGCCACAATTTAAATCCAAAATTAGGATCTAAAACAAGGTTTTATATGCTCCTGTAATGGTGCCCGAAATTGTGAACATATCCTACTAATGTGACCACAATTGCGGCACTGTTGAATCTGAAATCAGGTATATGACCTTCTATTTAAAACCAATCCATTCATTAAGAAATAAGATTAAGCAATCAAATTTCATCATCAAATCAATAGGAAATTATACAAATAAAATAGGAAAGAAAAAGCCACAACCCAATGCACACACAACAGTATCAGGAACTATACACAAAAAATAAACTAACCATCTTGCGGGTTGCTATAGTTGACATAGCCGTAACCGAGCGATCTTCGGCTGGTCAAGTCCCTGCAAACCCTAACAGACACAACTTGGCCTAATTGACTGAACAGGTCATAAAGCTGTGAGTCCGTGACGTTGGGGTCGAGATCTCCGACGTAAAGCGATGTCGTCACGAACTGGTTTCCCCCAGCAGCAGCAGCAGCACCGTTGGGACCGGGCATCGCATTCTGAGGCTGAACCTGAACCTGAGCCATCTCAAGCAAAAATAACAACAACTACACAAAAAACAAAAACTGAATTTTTCTTTTCCCGAAAAGAAATCCCTAATTTCCCTTTTTTTTCCTTTTTTCTTTTTTTCTCTCTTCCCCCTCCTCTTGTTATTGAGAACAATAAAACCCTAGGAAGAACAGAAAAGCTAGCTAGACTCGGGTAGATGCACGAACGATAACACAGACTTGAGAGAAACACTTAATTTTTTTTGTTTTGTGTTCGAGAAAGGCGAGGAGAGGGAAGGGAAAAGAGAAACGGGGGTGGATGCGAGGAGGATAAGGAGTTGCCGCCGGCGGAAATCACGGCGGCGCGTGAGGGTAGGGGGAGAATTGAAATAGTGAGGTAAGGAGAGAGAAAGCGAGAGAGCAGCAGATACTGCGCTGGAAAAAGGAGTGAGAAAGGAAGAGCGAGAGAGAGGTTATAGGTAAAAGCGATGTGGGTAAACCCTAGCACAATCCAGCAGAGAGATCTGAACCGTTGGATGAGTGAGGAGGTGGGCCCGAGGCAGGGATGCGAAGGTGGATAAGGATTGCGAGAGCAGAAAGGAGAGACGAAAGATGAAGAATCTTAGGTAACCGGTAGGAAGAGAGAGAGAGTGAAGAGTGATGATTTACCGCACAACTCAAAACATTTACACAACAGTGACGGGCCAACTCAAGCTGTTTAGTTCACACTACCCTCTATTTAATTCATTTTTTCTCTTCAAATAAAAATGCATCCTAATATTTTTTATTTAATTAAATATTTTATTTACTTACAATGAATGTTCAATTAATTCGTAGGCGGTTACTTTTAGCTTGTTAGGGGTCCTAAATTTATGTTACTTCCTTGACCGAAAAATTCCTTCATCCAAATTTAAAATAAGTTTGTTAAAAAAAATAGCCGATTTTAACTCTACGTAAACTAAGCTTTCAAAAAGAAAAGAAAAATACTTTGTATTAAATAATTTTCGTTTATATAAAAGTATTTATTGAAAAATCTATCAATGTTTACCTGTGAAATGGAAACTAATAATGAATCTCTCTAGAATTTTTATTTTTGTAAGAAGATAATTTTTGGGTAATGTTGGCAAGTTTATTATAATATAATTAATATGTTTTGATAAAAAAAAAATTCTTTGAGTAAGTAATAACACTTTCAAAATACTCGTGGAAGGATATTTAGTCTGTTTTATTGGCTTTCAATTCTAAAAACATATTAAATACCTTTTATGTTATTAATGTAATAAATGTTTTAAAATTGTTTTTTTTTTCTTTTTCATCTATGGTTTGTTTTACGAGAAGGCTCTTAAAAATACCAAAAAAACAAGAATTTTTCGCCTGAAAGTTTCTAATTATTTAAAGATTACATTATTATTATTTATTTTAATATAACAATTAATATGTTTATTAAATCTGTTCCATATGTTTAAAAAATTGTCGTTTAAAATATAAATAATAGATCTAATTAGAGAGAAAGTAATGTAATTAATTATATGTATTAGTAATGTAATTAATTATATTGTTAGATTTGATTAGTGGAGGAGAGGAATGAAATTACAAATAAACTTTGAATAGAGTTTTTTGGTTTGCAAAACATTAGTTGTTAGATTTAGATCTCTTATCAATAATAATAGACTCAGATTCATGTTCAATGCATAGATGAGAAGTATTCAGATAAGATGGCAAAAAATGTTTCTCATCAACAACATATACATCAATAGCATAATCAATCTGAGGTATGTTTACCTCCACTTCCCTGAAGATTACTAGAGTCTCCTTATCTTGTTCTTCCATCTTCTTATTTTGAATAAGAAACATCAACAAATCATAACTAGTGGTGGAAGACGAAGAGAGTCTACCTGGCTCAAAATTTATGCTCATAATTGCCTAGTCCTCATGTTCAAGAAGCTTTGTCTCAGAGGTATAAAGCTTAGAATGAAGATCAAAATGTTTATCAGCCTCCTCAGGTGCAAGAGTATGAACATATGAAGGTGGGAAAGTAGGTGGCATAGTGAGCACATCACTCTGCTTCCCATCTCCTACGTTGATGACACTGACATCTTCCTGAATTAGAATAGCTTGAAATGGTAATTTCTCTGAATCTTGAGATTGTTCTTGATTGAGTTGAGTAGCCATCTGCCCCATCTGATTGGTCAAGCTTTGAATTGACGTCGTGGTCTCTTGTTGGAACTAAATATTCTGCATGGCCATCTACTTCAACAACTCCTACAATGTAGGCTCAAAGTCGTAGATTGAGAAGTTGTTTGAGCAAGTGCATCATGTTGCTGACTCTGGTATTGCTGGTGGACTGATGAAGGCATACAAGTAGTATGAAATGGTGCTTCTTAATATTGATGATGTTGTGGAGTACCATACTATCCCAAGTTAGGATCATTCCATCCAAGATTGTTACTGTAACCATACTGATCAAAATGATGTTGAGCAGGGAAGAATTCATTCAAGAACAGTCGCCTAAGATCTTCCCAAGCAGTGATGGATCCTAGAGGAAGACAATAAAGTCAGTCTTTTGCTACTCCTTGTAATGAGTGCGGAAATGCCCTTAAGAACATGTGATCATCCTGGACATGTGGAGGTTTCATTGTAGAGCAAATGATATGGAAGTCCTCCAAATATTTATGTGGGCATTCACCTACAAAACCATGAAACTTAGGCAGCAAATGTATCAGTCCAACGTTGAGAACGCAATGAACAACATCCTCATTAGGTGGAACCGACTCCTAAAGAGCACTGTCATGAGTTGGAGGATGAGTCATATTGTTCTCAACATAGAAATCAACAGCATATGAATCATAATCAGAGACACAGGCAGAAGAAGCAGTATACACAAAACTAGAATAGGTAAACATGGAGAAATAAAATACAATTAATTATGCAACTAAGGCTATCTAAAGGCAAAGACTACAAATTCCTAGAATGCATAACTAATATATGAAAAATGTGCTATCAATATCAAGGTCAAAGGGTGGTAGTTGCCAAGGTCATGCGCTAAGTCAACCCTTATCACCAAAAGTCAATAGAATGAAACAAAGGGGGGGTAGAATTGCAAGTATATGCAAAACATATCAGAATGAGTTGAAATTTTGTGAGAAACACCCTACAACCATGAAATGGTAGCACAAAAATTGCCAAAGCAAAATTCTAAGGATAAGTATTTTTACGAATTTAAGAAAGTTTGGAAGGATGGAAAAATTAAACTTGAAAAATAAAAAATAAATAGAAAAAGACCTTTTTTTTGGAAAATCTGAGAATCGACCAATGGTGTAATGGTCCTCAATTGATCCAGATTTTTTTTATGCAAAATAAAAAAAAATTCGTCCAATTCTGACTTTGGGAGCAAAAGTTATGGTAGTTAGAAGTTTTGAAACTTCTTGTTTTCACAAAAAATTGTAGCTCCAAACCGGGACTACCACAACTAATGATTTTTCTATCAAAATATGGACTATAAGAAGTGCACAAAAAAAATTTCAAAGAAAAATAACACTTCTAGCTACCAAAACAAAAATCGTCAATTTAATTAAGCAAAACTTGACACTATTCACGCACTATTCATGGGTGGTTTTGAAGGTGGTTTTCACGTTTTTTTAGTGGTTTTGCACCCAGAACATGCCAAATAGCACTAATTTACCTAACTATGACTTAGAACAACCTAAAAACAAAACACACACACTCAAATACACAAGATAGAACACATACTAACAACACACAACCTAAGACTGAACCGTTGGTCCCCTGCAACGACATCAAAATTTGATTGAGGTCATACTCGAATCAAATTTAATATTTAATCAAATACAGTATAGACTAGGAAATGACTCCTAGGTCGTCTCTTAAGGACCAAATATTGGTTCAGTCAATAGGTCGAACACTTGGTGGAGGGATTTTGTGGACAATTTTGTGACTTGAAATGAACTAAATTAAAACTCGAATTCAACACAAATTAAAACATAGTTGATCACTAGCTCCATTACATGATTCTAATCACAGAGTAACCAACAACACATTACTCTAACCCCTAATCCAACACAAGCTAACCAACTAGGCGAAGATTAACCATGTTTTCATAAAAGCGAATTAAGCAAACACAATGCAATTATGCAACTAAGTGTATACCCATTCGCAAGCGCACAAGAAATTGAATATTAAGCCAAATCAGAGTAGCAAAATCACAATTAGGGTCTAGAAATCTCATGGAAGTGATGCAATCTCACTAATGATCAACCAAGCACATCTAAGCTAACATTAAATCGAAATTATAGCAGCAAAACGAAAGGGAATTCAACATTAAATCTGGAACAGAATACACAAAACGGAATTGTAAAACAACTTAAAAAATGCAATAGAAATTGAAACGCAAACTTAAATTAAAACTGAAAACGTAATGCAATTGGAAAACGTAAATGGGCAGCAATAAAAGAGGACAAAACGAAAGTGGAAATGACATTGAAAGCAAGAAACGAAATTCAAATTGCAATTGAAAAATAGAATTAATTCGATACAAGAAAGAGGAAATCGAAAGCAAACCTTAACCCCCAAGGGGGGGGGGTGGAAAACATCCCAAGCTCTACATCTAAGAAGAAGAAAACGAAAAATGAGGAAGAAGAGTTGTGAAATCTGAATTGGGGTTTTAAAAACCCCAAATTACAAAAATGCCCTTCTAATGGGCTTTTACAAAAGATGGTCAAAAATGGCCCAAAGCCAACCTAAAGATGAAATTAAAGAGAAATGTTTATGTGCAAAACAATAAATGATGTGACAACTCTCTTTACATCCCAACAATAATTCCAAAATTGTCCTGCAAATACTAATTGGAATAATTAGGCCCAAATAATTCAAATTATTTAAAAGAAGAATTGTTAGTCAAGTTAAGCCCAAATAATGAAAATGAGATAATAATGGAGAATTAAATACAATTCACTAATACAATTCGGGCGGAATACTAATTGAATAGTATAAAATAGTGATTCATCAGATGACTTCCTCAACTTTCAAGGTTCTAGAGTGTTAAGACAAAATCATCTATACTTCTAAATGCTATCATGTTTTGAAGTTTAATCAAATAACATTAAACGAGATAAGAATCTGAAAACACCGAAACCTAAAGAATAAGATAGGTAGAAACACAAATGCTATAAACAAGATTCCTAAATCATCCATCAACTTAGAAAGTCCTTAGGAAAACACTTAGGAAAACAAGTAGGTTAAAAGAGAGTTATGTTAAACGCGTAAGCTATATTGTACCCAATGATATTCTTGAACGCTCAAGAAGAAAAAAAGGTGTTGAAACAATGTCTTTAACCAAACCCTTTAAAATCCTTAAACAAAGTTTGAAAACCTATAAAAGAAGAAACATGTTAAATAAGCGCTAAAAGGAATTATCCCAAAAACGTTTATAACAGACTAGACGATACCATAAGCTAAACCCTTCACTTCGTCCAACGATGAAGTTCTTACTCAACACTTGATATCTTAGAGGAAAAACTTAGTTGATAAACGCTACCTCAACGGTAGAAATTGTAAAAAACACTTTGTTGTTCTGAACAGGCATTAAACGTCATTAAATGCTTAACATTCAAAAACAACAAAAGTAATAAGAGATAAGAAACATCTATTGCATGCACAATCTACTCTATTCTATGCATATTACCTACTACACGCATCCACATGCTTTATTTGAAATATATTATAAGTGGACATTAGAAACAAATAAGATTTTCACGGAATGTTCTCTTCATAAGAAGACGTGTTTGAAAGATAGTACAACCTGCTTCGAGTAAAGTATTAAAAAAGAAAGCATGCTCTGACAAGTTGACTTTAACCAATGATTGTTTCACATGCAAGAGAGAGAAGGCACATGATTGAAGATTAAGACCTCAGTCTAATGGATATCTTTTGAAAAAGTCTTTAAACAGAAGATCATTGAAAGGAAGAATCAAGAGGATAGCTTACAACAAAAATATTAATCCTACAAAAAGCGTTTAGAAGTGTAGTATAGAAAAGCTCAAGCTCAAAGAGAATATCTGTGAAGAGAAAAAGAAAAGTCAAACAATACTCTCAAACTCCATTGTAATATTTACTTACTATTGTAAGAAGAGACAAAAGAGAAAAGAGAGAAACATCCAACAAGTCTATAGATTTTATTGTATTGAACACATATCCTCTCTGCTAGAGTAATCATCTAAACAACTTGTAAGCCATCAGTTGATTTTAATTTTAAAGGGAATTAAAACACTTGTTGTGAAACTTATATTAGTGAAGGAAATCTAGGCAGCATATAAGAGGATAACATGATTGTTTAGTACCAGAAGCGATGAAACTCAACCAGTTTAGGGTAATAGGAGTTATTCGTTAATTAGGGATACCATGAGTGGTGAAGAATGCTGCACAATCAAGAGTGGGTGAAACTCAACTAGGCAGCATATCAGGGGAGTTGGGAGTCCCTAAGGATACCAAGAGTAGTGAGAATACTTAGTTGTAATCATGTTGAAGATTATAGTGGAACCATCTAAGGATAGAGGAGATTGAACGTAGCTTAGTTGAAGTGAACTAGCATAAAATATTTATGCATTTATTGTTTACTTTTGTCTCAACGTTTCTCTCATAAAACATGTAGTTGTATTTCAGTTTTGAATACAAGAGCTTCTCATACTAAACGATTGGTCATTAAAAAAGAAGTTTTTACAAACATTATAGTGAATATCCTCAATAGCACGTGAAAAAATTCATTTTTTAAAATCATTTACAAGGTTGAGCGTTTAACAACTACTTGAAAAGTCTTATACTCGACGAATGTGCTATATCAGGAAGGTTACAAGAAAGTTTTTCAATTAACATTATTCAAAACCCCCTTCTCCTAGTGTGATGGAAAATGTCTCTCAGAAGAACACTTAACACACAATGTGAGCTCCTCGAAGCTTCCTCTAAATGAGAAGACGTAGTGGAAAAGGTAAAATGATGAAGAGAACTCGAGGTAATGAGCTACTCAATGAAAAATGAAAATGAACTGAAGGATGAACACAAAACCTAGAATGAATGGTTGAAAAGTGATATCGAACTCACTAGGACACAAGGAACTAGGGTTTGTTCGGAGGAGAAACCCAAAATGATGAATGAACCCTAATCTGGACACGAAGGAACCGTAGAAAAGGGGGAAAATTATAAATGAACTGATTAGTCGGTTAAAATGCAAGGTTGATCGATGGAAAATGAGGATTAATCGGTGGAAAGGTGTTTGATCGGAGCAAAAGAAGATTTAATCGGTGGAAATGTAAGGAAATGGTGAAGGAAGAAGAAACCCTAGGTTGTTGATGAAGAAAATGTTCGGTATAAAGGTGGATCTATGAATGAAATGGCTAATGCAAGGCAAAAATGTAAAAGAAAAAGTGTTTATGTGACAATCCTGTGTTGGCGAATGTGGATCTCTTGAGAGAGAAAATGAAGACGTGAGGATGATGAAGCGAGAAATGAGAATGTTCTCTCTAATGCACGAGAGAGGAAAATTGAAGAATGATGTGGTAAAACACGGGTTGACGCGTGCACGAGAAGATGTGGTGGCAGTTGATACGCGGTCGTGGGGAAGCAAAGCTTCAGCTAATGCGGAAGAATGAGTTACGTGTGGAAGAAAGAGAAAGCTATGGAAGCACAAATGGTAAAAATGGAAAATCAAAATGAAGGTGTGTGCTTGGAAGGTAGCTAGAGAAGGATCCCTAGGATTCTATAGTCTGAATTTCAAGAGAGAATTATTTTTGATTCTTAGAAAATTAAATTCTCATTATGCTCAAAAGTGACAATACAATGGTGGAGATGTGAATATATAGTAACCCATGCTCCATGAAAGCTAAAAAGTGTTGAGATTGTTGATAAGGGAAGCATTGGTTTAGCCAAACCTTACAATCTCAGAACTTCTGGTTTTTGATGATGACAACAAATTATGAATAAGAACATGAGTTGTTATGTGTTTATGTGTTACATGTTCATTACCTTCATGTTTATGATTACTTGAGAACATGTTTGTGTTGTTTTAGTAATTGTTGCAATTCAGTATGTTATACAAGAGATCTTATCTGTGAATGCATGACATATGATTTAGAAAAGAAAAACCACATGCACTTTTGTTGAACTTATATTGTGTGGAAAAACAACAGTTTTAAGTCGACTTCATTATGAAGTAAGTCGATGAAAGCTCGTGGCTTTGCACAAATTTTTTCAAAGTGTGCTGTGAGTATTTTTGGAAAGAAGTTTTTTCAAAACTGCATTGAAGTGTTACAAAGTCGACTGTATGTGCAAGCTACTCGACTTAATTAGTTATGTTTTGAAATTCTGTTAATGCTTGTGATTTCTAACGGCTATATTTTATATCTTTGACCAAGCATTGATTGTGAGTCAAGTGTATTAAATGCGAAATCAATTGAGTTGGTTTGACTGCTACTAACTGTTATAACTGTCTGAGTATAATCGACTCCATTAGTAGCAAAGTCGACTTAGGAGCGTTAGTTTTATGAAGAACTATATATAGACGCGAATTTGATTTCTACAGAGACTTTTGTGATTCTAACGAGTTTATTGTTTCTTTTCAGATTTGTGATATCTTGTGGAAAGTGCCAAAGTTCCAAGAACTCATCAAGAAGACCGCGGTGATCATTTTTGGTGGTTGCTTGACAAACAAGAATCGGTGTGCGCATAGACTGATTGATCAACTTGCACATTGAGGCGTCTGATACGTGATCAACTTTTTCTCTCAATCTTGTGAAGATTGTGGTTGCCCTGTTGTGATTACAGGAAGAGAACAGGCGACATTCTGGACTTTGAGGATTGTTCAAAGTGATTAAAGACTGCAGGAGATGGGACATCTTGCTATTGTTTTTTGTTTGTATATGCCTATATTTTGGTTACAGGGTTAGATAGGTGTTTTATATTTTGACGTGGAGGTCGCTATAGAAACCTTGTTGTAAAAACCCTAATCATTATAGTGCATTTGCTTCTTGGGATTGGAAGGACACTGGATGTAGGCAGTTTGGCCGAACCAGTATAAAAACTTGCGTTTGAATTCTCTATCCCTGCACTTTTATTTTCAAAGTCGACTTTACTTTTCACGTAGTCAACTATTTTCGCTGCACTTGAAAAATCTTATTTCTTGCAATTCAAGAAACTTTTAGAAGTTCATCCCTTTACGAAAAAGATTTTAAAAAGACTTTGATTTTAGTGTTTCACCAATTCACCCCCTCTTGGTGTTGAAACTAAGCCATTCTATTTTCAACAATTGGCACCAGAGCCGATTTTCATAAAATATTTGAAAAACTAGTCGACTACTTTTTTCTTTAAATCGACTATTCCTGGAAAATGGCTTTTAGTTCTCAAACCTTTGGTGAAGGTGCGTCAACAAACAGACCACCACTGTTTGTTGGTGAAAATTATGCATTTTGGAAAATTCAGATGCAAATTTTTCTTGAATCCATGGATAGAGGTGTTTGGGATGCAACTGTGAACGATCCTTTTGAGCCAACTCATGTTATTAATGGAAAAACTGTTTTGAAAAATTTTACTGAGTGGTCTCAAGGAGAAAACCGTAAGGCATAATATGATGTTAAGGCACGTAATATAATTGCTTCTACACTAACAATTGATGAATTTTGCAAGATCTCATAGTGCAAGTCTGCAAAAGAAATGTGGGACGTGTTGGAGGTCATGCATGAGGGCACAAAAGAAGTAAAGAGAGCCAGAAAGAACTCATTGATACATGAGTATGAATTTTTCAGGATGAAGACTAGAGAGACCATATATGAAGTACATAAAAGATTTACACACATAGTCAATCAAGATATTGAAAAGTCTGAATAGAAGCTGGCAACCTAAAGTCACTGCAATCTCTAAATTAAGGGATCTAACAAGCATGAACATGGCAACCCTGTTCGACAAGCTAAGAGAACATGAGCTCAAACTAGGAAGATTGAAAGAAGAGGAAGAGATTGAAGAAAAGAAGTCTATAGCATTGAAAGCCACTAACAAGAAAGCCTCAAAGACTATACCATCTGAGGATGAATCTGAAGCTAAATTGGACAACAATGAACTGATGTCCATGGTGGTAAGAAAGTTTAATCGGTTTATGAAAAATAGAAATAAACTTACTGACCATGCAGGAAATGGCAAAGGAAAGAAAGCTGTAAGATCAAATGCAGTTCAATGTTATGAATGCGGCAAAGAAGGACATATTAAGCCTGAATGTCCTGATTTGAAATTGAAGCAAAAAACAAGTAGGAGGTTCCCTGAGGAGAATAATAGAAAACAGAATAATGCTTACATTGCTTGGGAGAATAATGACTCAGATTCTTCAAGTGATGATGATAGTGATCGTGAGGAAGAATCAAACCTCTGCTTCATGGCTGGCTCAAAGAAAGATGAATATGACAATGATGAAGAATTTGAGAATGAGCCAATCGAAGTCAAGTACGACATGCTGCTGGACACATTTCAAGAGATACATGATAAAGCCATGTGACTGCAATACAAGCTTAATTGATTAAATTCTGAAAGAAAAGACTATGAATATATGATTAACAATCTGGTTGATGATAATGAAAAATTGCAAAAAGAATTAGATATTTCTCTAATATATGCTAAAACTGTGATCACTAAGACTATAACAATAGAAAAAGATTGTGAAAAATGTCTTACTCATATTGAACAAATCGATTACTTGACTAGAACGCTAGCTAAGTTTACAAAGGGTAGAGATAATCAAGATGTTGTTTTAAAGTCTTCAGGTAGAGTTGTATACAGACAGGGTATTGGTTATAAATCTCAATCAAATAGGACAAATTCAAGGAAATTTGTTGATTTAAGTAAACCTGTCACGCATGCATGTTTTTATTGCAATAGCATTGGTCATACTGTTAGAAATTGTTTTTATAGAAAGGTTGGAGTTCCAAAAGGATTGTACAAGTGGATTCCTAAGGAACATCTATCTTCTAACAAATAAGGACCCAAATTCAAATGGGTACCTGCATCAAAAATCTCAACTGTTTTGCAAGTTAACAAATGATGCAGTAGCAGTGGAGATCTCAAGGATGAACTAACAAGGTTATATCAAATTTCTTGAGTATCTACAAGTGGTAAAAATTATTTTCTTATTGCATCATGTATGATATGTATATGAATGATTGTTCGATGATCGTGTGATTGATTGTTTGATTGATTGTGATTATTTTCTGTGAAAATCAATTTTTACAACTTTTAATTGATTGGATTAAGTACATAGTAGATTACATGTTATTATATGTGTGTTTCTGTTTTGTGAAAACCTTTTGTCATGCCGAAGTCAACTTTGAAATTAATAAAATCGACTTGATATCTCTATCATGGGCTTACTATGTTTGAAAATTTAAAATGGGTCTAATTGAGGGTATCTTAGTTCGCGCCTTTTTATATATGTATGCTTGTATTGACTTTGTTTCATACGTGCTGTAAGCAAAACCCTTTGTTTCTGGTAAAGAAGTCTCTACACTCTCTACAAAACTCTGTAAATGGCGGCTTCATCATCACGCCCAAGGAAACGCGCTACATCATCTAGAAGAGAAGCTAATCCTTTCGGATGGTTCAGTGATGATGATCAGAGGACTGATTTCATATGCAAGTGGAGTTTTAAGGAATTAATCAGGCACAAATGCATGAGTATTCTATTCTTCCGCACAGAAGGCTTCTTATTTCAAGAATGGTTGGAGAAAGCTGGTTTGAAAAAAATTGTGGAACTTCAAGGGGATTGCTATCCAAACCTTGTGAAAGTTTTCTATTCAAACCTGAAAAAGGAAGGTAACTGCCTTACATCTAGAGTAAAGGGTGTGAATATATGCATCGACTATCCCATATGGAAATATGCTGCAGGACTTCAACAAGAAGGATTGAAGGCGCATCAAGGCATTCCAGGTTTTTTATAAAACTGAGATATACAACAACTTCTTAAAGAATCCTGATATGGTAGGAAAATATTGTTACCAATAAGGAGCATTGGTAAAATATAAGATAAATGATTTTGATAATGATGCAAGAAGATAGACTTGAAGAAACTGCTATAATTGTTTTAAAAGCACTTTGTAGAATATAAATGTATTAGGAAAGACTTTGAATATGTAATACTTAGAAAATCTCGTATCTTTAGTTAAGTTATCAATTTAATCGATTATGTGAAGCTATAATTGATTATCCTGAGTTTCCTTGAAAAACCATTTCGCTCTGGAATAATCGATTATTACTCCAAATAAATGATTATCACAGGTCTTGATGAGAACTACCCAAGTCCCTGGAATAATCGATTATTCCTCAAAGTAATCGATTATCACTTTTTGAAAACCCTTGTAACAAACTTGAATAATCGATTATAACTTACAATAATCAATTATCACTAGCAATTGTAATGTGAATTTTCAAATTCAGACCTGTAGGCTATATATAGGTGTTCTAAACCCTGAGAGGGTAACTTTGAGCTTTTTGAGAATACAGTTTGTTTGAGGAAGTTCTGAAAAGCTGGTTCAAATGCTTTACCTGGTCTCGTGGATAGGAGAAGCTCGCCCTTTGTGGGTCAAAGGTCGGAGCGGTTCTCTTCGAGTTGGCAAAGCTGCTATCTTCCGCTTCGTTTGTTGAAGGAAGATTTTATCTGCACTATTCCAGTTCGTTGGTCGAAGGAAGCACCCTTCCGGTTCATTCGTCGAAGGAATGTTTTATCATTACATTTTCTTTCACTCTATTGTAATATGTTAAACTATTTTTAGTGAAAACGTCAATCACCTTTTATAGTGATTAACAACTGGACGTAGATTCTTTTGAATCGAACCAGTATAAAAATTCAATGTGTGAATTTTTCTACTCCCTACACTCTTTACATTTTACGCATATCAACTGTTCGATAAATTTTCTCTAAGAAAATCAATTTTCTAAAATGGACCATCTTAATCTAATTTGTGACCGAACATGCTTTCTGCTAATTAATTTTATTCTGCTATGCGACTCTATAATGGTACCGATTGTTCTGAGAATTGGTATTAGAGCTTGCTTTGATATTCTTTCAAACTTTTTTGAAAATGGCCGGTCATCAAACTCAAGTGTATGCCGAAGGTGCTTCCATCAACAGATCAAGAATTTTTACTAGTGATAACTATGCGTTTTGGAAAGTCAGAATGAAAATTTTTATGGGGTCTGTGGACAGAGGCATCTGGGAAGCTGTACGAAATGGTCCTTATATTCCTAAAAATACAGTTGATGGTGTAGAAGTAGAAAAATCATATTTTGATTGGACTATTGAGGAAAACAGAAGAGCCCAATTTGATATTAAGGCTCGAAATATAATTTTATTTGCACTAACCCTTGATGAATTCTTCAAAGTTTCTGTTTATAAAAGTGCACAGGAAATGTGGAAATTTTTAAGATTCACTTATAATGAAGTCATAGATGTGGATAAGTTGACACTGTCTGATTCAAGCTCTACATCAAACTCCTCAAACTCAAGCGACTCCAATGAACAAGAAAATCTATGCTTTATGGCCAACGATGAATCATCTGGAAGCAAATTCTTGAAGAAAAAGGAGGACAAACAAGACTCCTCATCAAGCTTCAAGTGTTATGGATGTAGTGAAAAAGGCCATGTGAAAGTTGATTGTACAAGCAACAAAAGAAGTAAAGAAAGAAAAGAAATCTCACAAAAAGAAAAAGGCCTACATTGCTTGGGTTGATAATGAATCAAGTAGTTCAAGTGATTATGTTGAAGAAGCAAACTTGTGTTTGACAGCTAATTTTGATGACACTACAAGCCAAGTAAGTTGCTCTAGCCTTGACATTGGTGAATTTGATTTACAAAAGGCTTTTCTTGAATTACTTGATGAATATGAGAAATTGGATGCAGCTCATAAATATTTGAAAAATGAGTTTAAGGAATTGAAAATTAAATATGAAAATGCATTAGATGAAGAAGTCATACTAAGAAATAAAGTTAGTAATCTTGAAACTAAATTGTCTGAATCTAATGTAAATGAACAACCTGTTGAATTTTTATCTTGCAAAAGTTATATGTTTGACATTGATATACTTGAAAACTTACTTGTTAAAGCAACCAAATCTACCTCACATGCTCAAACTAACTTTAAACGAAGTAATTTAAAAAACAAAAGCATACACCAACATAAGAAACCACAAAGTAAAAGAACTCGTAGAGTTTGGATTGAAAAAGGCACCTTTATGAAAAATAAGGCGCATGATGTTTGTTGTTTTTATTGCATGAAAAAGGGACATACTTCAAACAAATGTAGAATAAAACATTATGGAATTCCAAATGGGAAATATGCTTGGATTCTTGTTACAAAGTAATTTGTCTCTAACCTCAAAGGACCCAAATGCGATTATGGGTACCAAAATTTTATTGTTTTAGTTTGCAGGTTAAGTTTTCGAAGGGAGAAGAGAACTCTATGGAGTTCTGCTCTTTGAATTGATGCTGCAAGCCAGGAAGTAACTCCATCAAGTGGTATCCAAAGCCTTGGTTCGAGCACCAAGTGATTGAGCTAAGTGTCATTTAAACTGTGTTGTTGCATCTTGTTTTTACTTAATCTTCCATTATTTAATTACTCTTATATTCATTTCTAGTTGGGCAAATGATATGTGCATCACTGTTTTATTCATCCTATGGTGTGTTCTTGCCTGTTTACACATTTTGATCAAGTGAAATTCATTTATTTAAGACATTCATGTGCTGAATTTCATTCGTGTCATCTAAAGTCATGTGCATTGTTATTTCAGTGTTTTGCTGTTAATTGTCAATTGAATCTGTGTTTAACTGGCTTAGTATTCAATTTCATGAGTACTTTGAAGTTACCTTTGGTGTAATCTCTGTCAAGCATAAAAAACTATGAAAAATTCATTTAAATGAGTTGGCTGACAGATTTTCATTGGCAATTTTGGATGATTAAGACATGTGATAATTAAATTGATAATTCTGTTTCGAAGCTGTTTCTGTGAAGATTTGTTTTTAAGTTCAAATGCATACCATATGAGATATGATAACACACATTGAGAGCTTGGATACACTAAATGAACTGATCAAACTTGCATAATTTTGATGTAAAGTATTTAGTTTAAAAACTGTTGAAAGATAAAATATGAATAAGCTTGTGTTTGAATTTTTGTAGATGTTGTTTTGATATGCAGAGATGAATTCATGAGATTAAACAAATTAGGATATGAGAATTCATAATTGTTGTTTGGGAAGTTAGAAATTGTTATGTCAAAGTTAGTTTTGAACAAATTATGCTAACAGTAAAACCTTCATGATAAACTTGGAGTAGTTGTGATGTGATCATATTCTTTTAAGCTACTGTTCATTGTAGTTTTTAAATTGGTTGCTGAATCATTATTATCTTAATTGTTTGATAAATGATTATTGATTTCATGGGTTAATATAGTATGCTAAAAGCTGAATTTGAGTTGCATCTTTCTTTTGTTGAGGGGGAGAGCCACTTGAGACAGTGTCTCTATTTTATGACCTTAGAAGAGAGTTAGGAGTGTTATACATGTCTTAAATATAAGATTTCTGAAATTTTCACATTTTTTGTAAGCTTAGCGCTTTTAATCAATTATCACACGATCATAATTGATTATTTTTGGCTTTTAAGAAAGTCTTTAATCCCAAATAATCGATTATCTCTTGGCATAATCGATTATCCTTACTCAAACCCAAAACTGGACACTTATGAGCAAATAATCGATTATCTTCATCAGTAATCGATTATCATACAATTTCTGGGAAATGACCTTTGAGCAGATAATCGATTATCACTTACAATAATCAATTATCACGCAACCAGTTTCAAAAATATAGTCGTTGCAACATTCTCTAATGGCTATGAACTGCCATAAACAACTAGTTTCTCTATTTTTTCTTATAAATAGCCCCCTATAATCGATTAATGGTCACTCCTTTGCACCCAAAACACTACTCATCTTCAATCTGCACCAGATTTCTCAATCTCCATTCGTCCCTAAGTTTCACATCTGTCCACATCTTTCATGGCTGATTCAAGGAGAACTCGTAGGAGGACTGCTGGTGCTTCTTCTTCCAGACCTCGTCCAGCAACCATTGATGGTTGGATTTCCGATAAAGAGAAACATGCGGATTACGTTCATTTCTTGCAAGAACGACAGATCATGGCGGTAAATTTCATACGCATTGATTTTTATCGATTTTATGGATTCCAATTTCCAGATCTTTTTGGCACTCAAGGGCTTACACATCTTGTTGAGCAAAAAGGATGCATATACCTGGATCTTATCTGTGTTTTCTATTTTAATCTGCGTTACCGTGACGGCATTGTAACAACAAAAGTGAAGGGTGTCCCAATCATTTTGGATGTTGATGTCTGGACAAACGTCGCACAACTAACCATCTGGGATGATGCTGTTAAAGTTCATCTTGGCGTCCCGAACTTCAATCATCTTCTTGCATTTCAATCTTTTTTTGCGTCATCCTAAGCAACAAACCAACCATTGTCAACTGCTGGTTGGTGGATTCAAAGAGCAAGATCTGCTTCTCTTGTATGGGATCTTGAACCACATTCACATTGATTGGTCTGCACTCATCTCAGACACCATGTTGAAGGCCAAGAAATATCATGCATATCATCTTCCCTATGCACTTCTCATATCTCGGATTTTAGAATACAAATGCGTAAATGTGGAAGGTGAACTCACTCAAGCCATCCAAGCAATTGGAACCGAGATTGGTGAGACCATATTTCGCCAAATGGGATTTGTAGCTCGAGGCCGCGTGATCATACATAAGGACGATGATTGTCAGAACCTTTAAATTCAGCACCTTAGTGGGATCCAAGTGTTTGCTAGGGAGTGGACCGAGCTATTTTTTACGGTAGTATATATGCTGGGATTTTAAAATCTCCGCTACTTCCTGCATGCATCTTCTTCCCTAAAGCTTCTGCAATTTTCAGTTTCTCCTCCTTCTCTCTAAAACTTTCCTTCTTCTCTCTAAAAATTCTCATTCTCATTACCACCGATCACCAAACAGATCACGTCTGAGCTCTCCTGGTGCCAAAGGTTTTCATTCGTACCGATCAAATCTCTGTTCTAAGTTGGTAAGTTCATCTTCTTTATGAGAAACATGTTTTCAAGCACATGCAAACCAAATTTCTGGTTGCATGCGTTCATCGGTTTTATCTACACAAAATCCTGATCATGTTTTTGATTCGTTCTCCTCGTTCGGTGGGTTGTAGGTATCCTAGAAAGGGTTGGTATTTGAGGGAACGCACTCTGCTGTTGACTTAGCAGTTGTTTTGTTCTAAAGGTAAGGGAAGCTTGTATAATTTAATTATGATTATCTGTTTTGAATGGTTGTATGTATGAATGATGTTTTGTTTAGTTATTTGATGGATATGAAATATATGTGTTACTGCATGTTCGTCTGAAGGTGTTGATGATTGATAAATGGCGTGAACTGGGTAGGAATAGGGCTTGATCATAAGTCTGTGGTATTCTACAGAATTATTACTTGTCACCGAGAGTCATTCGTGACCATTCGGTTTCTGTTATGTGTGTTTGGTCTTAACTGAGTTCTTCTTTAGTAGAACTTTAGTTAATGACCAATCGGTCTTGTTTTATGTATAATAGAATATAGCGTTCGGTTTTAGCATAGTTTTACATTTCCACTTAGTAGTTATCCTAGATAAGGTATTCAATATAATTTAAGTTTTCAATATGATAAATATTCTCAGTTTGTAAACAATGTTCCGTTATTTCAGTGATCGGTCTTAGTAGTGCTCGGTCTTGTACTGACACTCGGTCTTGGAGTGCTCGGTCTTGTACTAGAACTCAGTTCTTGGAGTGCTCGGTCTTGTACTAGCATTCAGTTTCTTAGTATGTTCGACTAATATGAGTAAGTATTTATTTATAAAACGTTCGGTTATATTATCAGTGTTCAATCCCAGCCCAAAAGTGTTCGGCCTAGACCCATAGTGTTCTGTCTAACCCCTTAGTGTTCGATTTAGCTTTAGAATTGGGTTGTTCGGATGTTTGGCTTCAGGGACGTTCGACTCATGCTTGAGTTGTTACTCTTCACATGACCGTTCGGTCATGTTCACATATAGGGAGTGATCTCCCGTTCGGCCTTGTTCATAGATTAAGTTAAGTTCTTTCGTTCGATTGTACTCGACAATGGTGACTGATTTACTATTTGGTTTAATTTTACTTATATATGTATATTGGATGAGGAAGTCTGTGGATATTTCAAGTGGTATGAAAGAGAATTCCAAGGAGGAATGTCTTAGTGATTGATTATTGAATTGGTAAAGTATGAATATGGATAGTGAAATTCACGGCGTTCATCCTGAAATTCTAATGATTACCAATTCTCAAGTAGAGATGGGTAAGTGTTGGGACAAATTGGCAAGTGTACCGAGTCGTACAAGTAATATAAAATGGTAAGACCAAGTATCATATCCCAAAGGACTCTCGGCGCTGAACAGTTATGTGAAAACAAGATTAATTAAGACTTAAAAATAAAAAGAGATAATTGGGTTTGGGCAAAAATAATAAAATAAAATAAAATGCAATTGATCAATGGCAAATGAGCACAGAGATGAACGAAGGTTGATTTATATGAGATGGATATGTTGTTGGGGTTAGATTTCACCAAGTTCCTTCTCATGTATATAAGAATTCTTCTTTATGCATTAATGCCAACGTCCCTCACTAAATCACTTAAACCCGATCCCTCGGTAAATAAGCATGTCCCTAATTACAAGTTCATACAATTCCTAGCATTCCTGGTAAAAAGATGTGAAGATGAAGAGGTTAAGATGACTAAGACTCATACCCTCATCCCTGAGAAATATAACCCTTAGGAGTAATTCAATAAGAACCTGAATTGAAAGGAACCTCCCGGCACTCATGCAATTCATAAATAATGCTATTGTAGAAGCAAGAATAAAATAGATGAATTAATCTAACAATTAATGAAAAAACATATGGAATTAAGAATCAATTCAAATACATGAGACTTTACAACGTTACATCATTCCCCAACAACAAATAGAAATTATTTCCCCACAGACATGGGGGAACTCTATGAACAATGGAAGAAAGAAAGAGAATGGAAGATTAAGAATAAGCTAAGAGTTTATTGCTATGATCTTCTCTGCCACGGATGCAAAACCTAGAGCCCCAGGGTCCTTTAAAAAGTGTCAGAGGCGTGCCAGAACGAAGCTCGGTCCAAAAGAATCAAAACAGAGTAGAAACAGGGCCCAATCCACGTGAATTCACGCTCAAGCATCGTAGAGGGGCTGCCCGGGCATGAATTGAGGGTCATGTAAGGCTTGGGCATTGAAAATGGTCGCCCAGGCTACGAAGCTTTGCCGCCCGGGCATCGAGGGCCACCGCCCAAGCGGCGAACGTCGATTTTTCTCGCTTAAGCTACGCTTCTGGACACTTGGGATGTGTGTTTTCCCTCCTTCTAGTGCCTTTTGGACCCCTTCTGAGCTCCCTTTTCTTGGTCTTTCATCTCTTCTTCTAGTATTACCTCAATCTCTATCAAAATAAGGGGAATTAGTCATAAAATCATTGAAATCAACCTCAACTCTCCTATTCACACAATTTATTCAAAAAGGTTGAGTCCAAGCAAGTTTTTAAGTGACAAAAGGGTGCTTTTAATATTAAAATCATATCACAAATAACGGTGTTTTAAACCGTTATCACAACCCCAAACTTAGAACTTTGCTTGTCCTCAAGCAAATAAAATGTAACTCAGCTCTTCAGAACAATCACTACAATGACTCAACCTTTTTTAAACATTTTTTTTCAAGACAAGGGATCACTTTTATCAATTCAGCATGAATATTTCAGTCAAGATGTGCAGGATTCAACCAAAGTCAATGTGATGGTCAAATACCTCTAACAGGTGCTATTCAAGAATGATCAATCAACCAAGCAAAGATGCAATCAGAAATTCAAAGAACTATTCCTCACCAGGGAAAGTGTTTCACTCAAGCACTCAAAAGTGTCTCACTCAGCTTACAGGTGTATGGTGTGGTGTTTCTCTATGTTATCACAATGTCACACAATTTAATTTTGCCTTTCATTTAACCATAATCAAACATTCTCACAAGCAGGTTATCATCACAAGGGCTTTTCATGGCTTGTAACTTGGCTGGGCTAAGAAGGAAATTGGTTCTTCTGGTCAGCAAAGTTCCTTGAGTTAAGAGAGAAATTTTATGAATTTATCATTCAAGAATAACTCTCTTTCTTTTCCCAGCTTTTCCTTACAGTGAGCTCTTTCTTTGAATTTTCTTTTCTCACTTTTTCTTTTGCCTTTTCTTTTTGCTTTTGTTTTTTCAATTGCATACTGCCTAGAGAAGTGGGTTGTCACCTGGGAACCCAAACTTGAACCTTTATCAGTACCTCATCAAATGTTCTCAACTTAACTCAAGGTAAAGATTTTCAAAAAAGGTTTTTCAAACATGCATAAGGTTTAAGGTTCAAAGGTTAGAACAAATTGTTCTCTTTTTAGTGGGCAAAAATTATGTGAAGGCTAAAAGAATAAGGGATAACAATAGATGACCTTGATCATATGGAACCTGCAAGCAAGTAGTTCAATCACAGAAAATTTGGGCAAAATCATTCATGCTTCCAAAGTAATAACAATTATTTAAAAATAACTCTGAAGCTCAAAACTCAAACTGGTAAAATCACAAGTTCCAAAATTTAGAAAATCATCCTGCTCAGTATCTGATGAGGGTTGCATCCCATACACATTTGATGTGCATAAAGAATGCAGTATAGACTAGGAAGTGACTCCTAGGTTGTCTCTCAAGGACCAAACTGTGGTTCAGGAATTAGGTCAAACACGTAGTGAGGGGGTTTGTGAAAGGTTTGTGAATGCGGATGAATTAAATTAAAATACAGATACAAACACAAATGTAAACAGAAATGTACAAACGGAATGTGAAAACAGATTCAAATACAGAATAAAAACGGTCGGTCATTAGCTCAATTACTATGCTTCCAATCACAGATTAACGACAAGAACACACTACTCTAATTCAAATCCAACACGAAACACCCAACTAAGTGAAGGCTAATTCGGTTTTCAGAATTGCAAACTAAGCGAATGCAATGCTCAAATCCAATCAGTCATGCATCATACAGTCTAATCAACTAAGAGAAGATTAAACACCGATTAGGCAACTAAGAGTATACCCAATCGCAAGCACAGAACAGATTAAATATTGAGCTAAATCAGAGCACCAACATGGCAATTAAAGTGCACAGGTCTCATGAATAAACTACTCTAACCTCTAAACCAACACAGCTAACCGACTAAGCGAAGGCTAATCATGTTATCATAAAAACGAACTAAGCGAACGCAATGCATCCATTCCATCCGATGTGTTCTATACAGATTGATCAACTAAGAGAATATGCAATCACCAATTGGGCAACTAAGCGTACACCCGTTGCAAGAACACAATCAAATTTCATAGAATGTCAGACAGAGCAGAATAAACACAAGTACAGTCTAAGAAATCTCAAGAAAACAATGTAATTTTATTAACGACCAACCCGACTACCTAAGCTAACATGCTCATAAAATCTATCCTTAGGCAGTGCTTTTGCGAAAATATCAGCTAATTGATGTAAGGTATCAATATATTCAATTTGGCAGTCTCCCTTTTGAATATAGTCTCTCAAGAAATGATGTTTAATCTCAATGTGCTTAGTTCTTGAATGCATTATGGGGTTCTTAGTCACATTTGTAGCACTAGTATTATCACATTTTAATGGAATATGATCAAGGAAGATATCAAAGTCTTCCAGTTGTTGTTTCATCCATAAAATTTAGGCACAACAATTGCCGGTAGCAATATATTCAGCTTCAGTGGTAGACAAAGTTACACACGCTTGTTTCTTTGAGTGCCAAGACACCAAAGAACAACCTAGAAAATGATAGGTTCCACTAGTACTTTTTCTATCAATTTTACAACCACCATAATCTGCATCAGAATAACCTATTAAACTAGGTGAAGCATCAGAGGGATACCAAAGTCCAAAAGAAGTGGTTCCCTTAAGGTATTTTAAGATTCTCTTGACACATACACATACACAAATGAGATTCTTTAAGATTAGCTTGGTACCTAGCACAAACACATACACTCTGCATAATATCTGGTCTACTAGCAGTTAGGTACAGTAGAGATCCTATCATACCTCTAAACATAGTTTCATTTATTCCTTCACCAGATTCATCCTTATCTAAATAACATGAAGTTGCCATAGATGTATTTGCTTCTTTGCAAGTATCCATACCAAATTTCTTAAGAACTTCCCTACAATATTAGGTTTGGGAGATAAAGGTACCTCCATTCATTTGCTTTATTTGTAATCCTAAAAAGAAATTCAGTTCACCCATCATAGACATCTCAAACTCACCTTGCATTGTTTGTGCAAATTCTTCACACAAGGAGTTATCAGTAAACCCAAATATAATATCATCTACGTAAACTTGCACAATCAAAATGTGTTTACCTACTTTATTAATAAATAAGGTTGAATCAACCTTACCTCTGGAAACGTCATTATCAATTAAGAAGGTACTAAGTCTTTCATACCAAGACCTAGGTGCCTGTTTAAGACCATACAAAGCCTTTTTCAATTTATAAACATGGTCAGGATATTTGAAATCCTCAAAACCAGGAGGTTGACTAACATACACCTCTTGTTTTATAAAACCATTTAAAAAAGCACTTTTCACATCCATTTGATACAGTTTAAATTTCATCAAAGATGCATATGCAAGTAATAATCTAATTGCTTCTAACCTGGCTACCGGTGCATATGTTTCATCATAGTCTATACCTTCCTCTTGATAGTAGCCTTTTGCAACTAGCCTTGCTTTGTTCTTTGTGATGTTTCCATCCTCATCAAGCTTGTTTCTAAATACCCATTTTGATCCTATGACTTGATAATCATCTTGCTTTGGAATAAGTTCCTAAACTTCATTCCTTTCAAATTGATTTAGCTCTTCTTGCATAACAACACACCACTCATCATCTTGAAGATCTTCCTTTATGTTCTTGGGTTCTATCTAAGACACAAAAGCTATAATTAGAGAAAAAATATTAAGATTGTGTCTAGTAGTTACCCCTTTTGATATATCTCCAATGATGTTGTCCAAAGATAGTCCTCTTTGTTGTTGATAACTTTTATAATCAACAGCTTGAGGTGTTTCTTGAAATTCAGGAGGATAGTTCTCGTTCAGATACATTTCTTCAAGAGCTTCCCTTAAATAATCCTCATCACCTTGAGACCTTTGTCACATAATTGACTTATGCTTAGAAGATTAAGCTTGAGGCCTTCAACATACAAGACATCTCTTATAGTCAATGTGTTTCCTCCTCCAATGTCTCCGGTACCCATGATTCTACCTTTGTTGTTATCCCCATAAGTTACGAATCCTTGCTTTTTCTTCTCAAAAGAGATAAACCTTTTCCTGTCATCGGTCATGTGTCTTGAACATCCATTGTCAAGATACCACAATGACTTCTTTGACTTAGTAGGTTCCTACAAAACAAATTAGCAAGAATTTTAGGTCCCTAGTCTCATTATGGGTCCTTGGGGTTAGTTTATGCAAGCATATATCATTTCACAACTTTAACCCATGCATATTTACCATTTGGAACACCCAAATGTTTAATGTTGCATTTGTTAGATATATGACCACGTTTCATGCAGTAAAAGCAACAAACATCATTCACTTTATTTTTAACAAAAGTTCCTTTTTTAACCCAAACTTTACGATTTCTTCTATTTTTAGAATTTTTGTTTTGATGTATGTTTGTGCTCCTAACATGACTTCTACCAAAATTATCTTTTGCATGTGATTAGGCATATTTTCCTTTGCAAGTAAATTTTCAAGTATGTCAATGTCAAACATATGACTCTTACAAGACAAACATTCAACAGGTTCAACAATTGCATTTGAATTAGACAATTTGGTTTCTAAATTGCTTACTTTGTTTCTCAAAACAACTTCTTCATTAATCAATTTTTCATACTTTAATTTCAAATCATTATGCTCCTTTTTAAGCTTTTTATGTGCAACATCAAGTTTTTCAGATTCATTCATTAATTCAGAGAAAGCTTTTTGCAAGTCTAATTCACTAGATTCAAAGCTGGAATCACTTACTTGACTTCCAGTATCTTCTGAGTCAGCCATTAGACATATGTTTGCTTCTTCATCTGAATCACTGGAGCTTGTTGAGCTCGATGCATTGTCTTCCCAAGCTATGTAAGTTTTCTTTTTCTTTGGAAACTTTCTTTCCTTCTTTTCTTCACTTTTCTTGCTCTTTGGACATTCAGTTTTCATATGTCCTTTTTCTCCACATCCGTAGCATTTAACACTTGAAGGAGATTCTTGATTTTCTCTCCTTTCTTTACGAAATTTGTCCTTACTTTTTGCTTTCATAAACTTAGCAAATTTCTTTATCATGAGGCTCATGTTCTCCTTATCATCAGAATCATCATCTTCAAACTTTTTAGAGCTCTTGCCTTTTGAGATCTCGAATTTGAAGGCTAGTGTCTTCCTTTTACCTTGATCCTCTTCAACAGTTAATCTTTTCAGTTCAAGATCATGCTCACGTAGCTTCCCAAACAAAATTGGCATCATCATTTGAGAGAGGTTTTATGACTCCGAGATGGAAGTCACCTTTGGTTGCCAAGACCTATCCAATGATTTTAAAATTTTGACATTCAATTCATCAGTATCAAAATTCTTACCCAAACCAGTCAAGTGGTTCACTATGTGAGTGAAACGCTTTTGGACATCTGATATAGTTTCTCTAGGTTGCATTTTGAACATCTCATATTCTTGGATGAGAGTGTTCTTCCTTGCACATTTCACATCCTCTGTACCCTCATGTGTGACTCTGAGAACTTCCCATATTTCCTGTGCTGTCTTACACACTGAAATTCTATAAAATTCATCAAGTACAACAGCAGATGAAATAATATTATGAGCTTTAATATCAAATTGAGTTTTCTATTTTCTTTAGCAGTCCAGTTAAAATATGGTTTTTCTACTTCTACACCATCAACTGTGCTTTTAGGAATAAAAGGACCATTTTGTACTTCTTCCCAGATGCCTCTATCAAAAGACCCCATAAAGATTTCCATTCTAACTTTCCAGAATGCATAATTATCACCAGTAAAAAGTGGTGGTCTATTAATAGAAGCACCCTTGGCATATACAAGATTTTGATTGTGGCCGGCCATTTTCGAAAATTTTGAAAAACTATCAAAGCAAGCTCTGATACCAATTGTTGGTTGGTATCAACCAGAGAGTATAATGCAGCGGAATAAAACTTAAAGTAGCAAAAAGCGTGTTCGGTCACTTTTTAAATTAAAATGGTCAGTTTTCAGAAATAAATTTTCTAAGAGAACATTTCTTGAACAGTTGATGTCCAAATAAAATTAAAGAGTGTAGGGAGTAGAAAAATCACACAAGTAATTTTTATACTGGTTCGATTCAAAAGAATCTACGTCCAGTCGTTAATCACTATAAAAAGTGATTAACACTTTCACTAAAAACAGTTTTTCAGATTACAACAGTAATGAATAAAAATATGATTAAACCTTCCTTCGACGAACGAAACGGAAGAAGAACACTCTGCCAACTCGAAGAGAACTGCTCCGACTATTGACACACGAAATGCGAGCTTCTCCTATTCACGAGACCAGGCAGAGCATCTTGCTAACTCGAAGAGAACCGCTCCGACTATCGACACACGAAATGCGAGCTTCTCCTATTCACGAGACCAAGCAAGCGAACTTGAACTATAGATTTTGAGAACTTCCTCTGACAAACAATATGCTTTAATAGCTTTCTGTTCAACAACGTTACTTCTGAAATTCTCAAAAGTCCAATATATAACTAGTGAGTCTGAATATCAAAGGTCAAGTCCCAATCGCCAGTAATAATCGATTATTGTAAGTGATAATCGATTATTCAAGTCCGTTATAGGTTTTCAAAAATAACTTAGGCAGTTTTAAAAACAGACCTGTGATAATCGATTATTTGGAGTGATAATCGATTATTCCTGAAAGACTCATGATAATCGATTATTGCTCCTTACAATCGATTATTTCAGTACATTATCTAAAATACAAGTTTTACAAATTTTGAGGACTTTCCTACTACATTCATATTCTACAAATTGCTTTTAAAAAAATATCTCAAATATCTTCTTCAGGTTAAACTTCTTGTAGCATCATCAAAACAATTTACTTCAAGATTTACCAATGCTCCTCATTGGTAACAATAAGCTCATGTCACATCTTTTATTTTGGTGTCATCTTTTCCTTCGGCACACCAACTGGCCTTCAACATTTTCCTGTTCACCTTCTTGGTTCTTTTAGAAGTAGGAGATTCAATCTCTATCAACCCATCAGTTCTGAGTTCTTTCACAACCCAAAGTTTTTTGTTGAACTATACAGGAAAGCCTGGTCTCAGTCCATCATGCCCCTTCAGAGGGTTTTGGTGAACAACTGCTCCTTTCCTATCTTTTTCTTCTTCATGAACCTGTGACAAAAAACACTTTTTACCTTTCTTTTTTGATTTGGCAGCCTTAGTATTAGTCCTGGGTGCATCTTTAAATGCAGCTTTGGGACTAGTTTTCTTCACTTGGGCTGGCTGCCCAGTATTGCAGGCATTGAAGATCACCTACTTTTCTTGGTCCTTAAGGGCTATGGTACCCTTATCAACATTGATGATGACTTTGGCTGTCTTCATGAACGGCCTTCCGAGAATAATAGGGATCTACGCGTTTTCTTCCATTTCTAACACTACAAAGTCCACCAGGAATCTCAATTTGTTGATTTGTATTATCATATCTTCTACCACACCATAGGGTCTTTTGGGAGATCCATTTGCCATGAGAAGAGACATCCTTGCCGGCTTAACTTCCAAGTCATCAATCTTTTTTAGGACAGTCAAGGGCATTAGATTGATACTGGATCCCAAATCAATTAAGGCTTTCCTTATTTTTTGGTTTCCAATGGTGCAGGGGATAGTGAAACTTCCTGGGTCTTCTACCTTAGGAGGAAGTGCTTTCTGCAAGATCACACTGCAACCTCCCTGTATCTCAGTTGTCTCCTCCTTTAGGTTTTTCTTTTTCTTGAGGAGCTTCTTTAAAAACTCTGCATATTCAGGGATTTGTTGCAGAGCCTCTATCACAGGAATTTTTATCCCCAACTCTTTGGAGATTTCATCAAAACATTCTGCTTGCATTTTTTGTGTGGAATATTCCTCAGGGTGGTGGATACTTTTCTCAGTTTCTTTATTTTTTTTCTTTTTCTTCTTTTTTTCTCTCAACCTATTCTTTTCCTTTCCTCTCAACCTCACCTTTTTCTTCACTCTCATTTTTTCTTCTTCTTTTTCTTCCTCTTCCTTTGAATCTTTCTCTTTTTCACTCAATCTTTCTTTTTCTCTTTCTTCTTCTTTCTTTTCTCCCGCACTCTCCTCTTTTTCTCTCTCCTTTTCCTTCTCATTTTCAATACTTGCAATAGCCTTACATTCTTCTTTGGGGTTAACTTCAGTATTAGCCCCAAAATCTTTAAAAGGCATCTCTTTCATATGGTCGGCTATTTGGCCAACCTGTATCTCCAAGCTTCTGATAGCAGCGTCTGTGCTTTTCTGTGTGGAAAAAGTTGCCTGTATGAACTGTTGGAAAGTCTCTTCGAGCTTTGCGGTTTTGTCAGATAGAGAGGGTTGTTGCTGCCATTGTTGCTGATGTTGTGGTGGTTTATTGAATTGTCCTCCAGTTTGCCCAAATTGACCCTGTCCATTGCTTGGGTGAGATTTCCACCCTTGGTTATAATTATTGGGGCAGAACTGGTTGCCCATGTAGTTGACTTTCTCATTAAGATTTTCAGGCACTGCACATTGACCATTAATATGGTCACCACCACATAGTTCACAAAGTTGCTGCTAAACCTGTGCCATATTCTAAGGTTCCTTCTGTGGCTGCATCACTTTCTTAGTCAGGATTTCCAATTGTTGAGTGATGATCTTATTCTGAGCAAGCAAGGCATCATAAGGCTGTAGTTGAAACACTCCTTTAGGTTGAGATGAAGCTCCTCTTTCACTGTGCATCCCATTGTCATTGGCAGCCATGTTCTCAATTAATTCATAGGCTTCTTCTAGGGTCTTGCATTTGATATTGCCTCCAGCTGAGGCATCCAACATCAATTTGGTTTGTGAGCCAAGACCACCAAGGAAGAGAATGACTACCATTCCTTCCTCAAAACCATGAGTAGGCGTCTTTCTCAGCAGGCCTATGTATTTATCCCATGCCTGTCCCAAGGTTTCTTCTATGCCTTGCCTAAAAGAAGAGATCTCTTGCTTCCCTTTGTTGATCATTGATTGTGGGAAGTATTTGTTGAGGAACTTTGTAACCACATCTTCCCATTGAGTGAGGCTGTTTTCTGGAAAAGAGTTCAACCATAATTTAGCATTACCTCCAAGAGAAAAGGGGAATAGGCTCAGCTTTATGGCCTTATCAGGTACCCCATTTATTTTCACAGTGTTGCATATCTCATTGAATGTGGTCAGGTACTCATATGGACTTTCATGAGACAGTCCATTGAATTGGTTGCTCTTCACAAGGTGGATCAGAGCAGGCTTCATCTCCATGTTTGCAGCGTTGACCCTTGGCTTTGCAATGCCGTTAAAATGATGAGGGCCAACAACTGTTGTATAATCTGCCAAGGTGCGTTTGCTAACATTGGTCTCTGCACCTCCTTCACCAGTTTGGGAAGCCACTGAAGTTTTCTCTAGAGAAGGTTTTCTAGATGATCTGTTTCCTCTTGGCCTCTTGCTGGTCTCAAGTCCTTCAAGAAGAGGTTCAGAATTTTTGTTGCTTCTGGTTCTCATACTATCCTGCATAAACAAAACACAAAACCCTAGAGAATATTGTTAGCCCAAAACTAAAAAAATAAAAATTAGGGATTGAAAATTAAAAATAAAAAATAAGAAAATAAAATAAAAGTAAAAAAAAGTCAAAATTAATCAAGGATCACACAAATAGAATAGCTTAAACCGTGAGTCCCCGACAACGGCGCCAAAAACTTGTTGGGACAAATCGGCAAGTGTACCGAGTCGCACAAGTAATATAAAATGGTAAGACAAAGTATCGTATCCCAAAGGACTCTCGGCGCTGAACAGTTATGTGAAAACAATATTAATTAAGACTTAAAAATAAAAAGAGATAATTGGGTTTGGGCAAAAATAATAAAATAAAATAAAATGCAATTGATCAATGGCAAAGGAGCACAGAGATGAACAGAGGTTGATTTATATGAGATGAATATGTTGTTGGGGTTAGATTTCACCAAGTTCCCTCTCATGTATATAAGAATTCTTCTTTATGCATTAATGCCAACGTCCCTCACTAAATCACTTAAACCCGATCCCTCGGTAAATAAGCATGTCCCTAATTACAAGTTCATACAATTCCTAGCATTCCTGGTAAAAAACTGTGAAGATGAAGAGGTTAAGATGACTAAGACTCCTACCCTCATCCCTGAGAAATATAACCCTTAGGAGTAATTCAATAAGAACCTGAATTGAAAGGAACCTCCCGACACTCATGCAATTCATAAATAATGCTATTGTATAAGCAAGAATAAAATAGATGAATTACTCTAACAATTAATGAAAAAGCATATGGAATTAAGAATCAATTCAAATACATGAGAGTTTACAAGGTTACATCATTCCCCAACCTTGGGTGAGGTATAACGGGCTAACCTCGGGTGGCAGCTAAGGGGTTTCTAGTTACTACGCCACCCGGGTGCAAGAACGACCATAATCTACATATTCATACAATCCGGATGGTCGAGTCAAGTAGTCGGTCATTGTATGTATGTTATGTTCGGTCATTACTTGGATTGCATATTTAATGATTGTATGTTATAATGATTTGATTTAATTTATGGTTATGCAACTGTTATATTTTATGATTAATTAAATTACACTAGCTTACCCTGCAATTGTTATGATCATTCTTTGGTGGTTGCTTGCAGAGCCAAAATTCATGCTCAAGACAGATTGATCATATTGCATATTGAGGTGTTTCTGATACGTGATCAAATTCTTCTCTCAATCTTGTGAAGATTGTGGCTGCCCTTTTGTGACTACATAAAGAGAACATGCAACGTTCTAGACTTTGACGATTGTTCAAAGTGATTAAAGACTGTAGGAGAGGGGACATCTTGCTGTTGTTCTTTGTTTGTATATGCCTATATTTTGGTTAGAGGGTTAGAGAGGTGTTTTATATATTGACGTGGATGTCGCTATAGAAACCTTGTTGTAAAAACCTTGATCATTATAGTGCATTTGCTTCCTAGGATTGGAAGGACACTGGATGTAGGCAGTTTGGCCGAACCAGTATAAAAATTGCATTTGAATTCTCTATCCTTGCACTTTTATTTTTAAATTCGACTTTACTTTTCACGTAGTCAACTATTTCCGCCGCACTTGAAAAATATTATTCCTTGCGATTCAAGAAACTTTTGAAAGTTCATCCTTTACAAAAAATATTTGAAAAAGACTTTGATTTTTGTGTTTCACCAATTCATCCCCCTTGCGGTTTTGAAACTAAGCCATTCTATTTTCAACAAAAAGAATGTACAATAAAACATAAAAATATACAACTAGAAAACATTAAGAAAGGTACGTCGGGCAGTATTCAATCATACCTTACCTCTTAAAAAAAAGTTTTGTCCTCAAATCTGGTAATCGCCCTTATTGTGAACAAGCTCCTCATAGTCTTGGTAGCGGGCCATCTTAGAATGGCCTTATTCATTTAGAATCACTTAACTTTCTCCTGGATCAAACATGAATCTGCAATACACATCAAACATATCTTCAATTAATATCGATCGAAGAAAGAAATTTTCTATAAAAATAAGAGAATAAGGACTTCTTATATTTTGTTTTGTAGTCTTAGGAAAATTTAGAAGTCCAAATTCACTTTTTCCTTGAGTTATTTGTTTCCTTAAGGATAAGGATAACTCAAGATTTGAATTGTCATATTTTGAAAACGTTTTCATTGAAAATAGGATGGCAATTTGGTTGAAAGAGAAATTAAATTGTAAGAGTTAAAAATAATTGGGAAAGAATTAAAGGATTGGAAACCTTCCCTTTTAGGTTCCATGATCTTTGGAGGAGTTAAATTTGTCATTAGTAGCATTTTCTCCTTTTCTCTCTTTTCCATTTCTTCCCCTTCTCTCTTCTTTCTTCTTCTCTTCTCTTATCCTCTTCTTTTCTCTCTCTTTCTCTTCTCTCTTCTTGTTTTCTTCTCTCTTCTTCTTTTCTCTTTTTCTTTTCTTTTCCTCTCCTCTCTTTTTCTCTTCTCCTTTCTTCTTCTCTTCTTTCTTCCTCTTTTCTTTCTTCCTCTTTTATTTCTTGCTCTCTTCTTTCTTCTTTCTTTCTTTTCTCTTCTTCTTTCTTTCTTTTCTATTCTTCTCTCCTTTCTTCTTCTCTTTCAATCCCTCTTTCTCTTTTCTTATCCATAAGTTCCTTAAGTTGGGTTCCAAACTCAATTTCTCTATAAATAAAACCATGATCATTTAAACTCTCAAGAAATATTTTTCCCTCTTAAATACTCTCTCATTAATTCTAGGTTTCTCTTAATGGTAGGAGGCACAAACTTCCTTCTCATGCAAGCTTTTATCATTACCAATTATCAATAGAGGACTTTCCACCTTTATTAACATGATATTGTCTTTCATCCCACCACTCACTTGCATGTTCTTTTAAGTTGGAGATATATATACTAAGAACATAAGTTCACTCTTTCTAGAAAGAAAACTGGAACCATAGGATTCAGATTCACTTTTTCTAGAAATGAAAGGATGCATTTTATCAATTTCTTTTTCCCAAGCTAGGTATGTTAATGCACATATGTCTTTACCAAAGAATGGAAAATTCCTAGCTTGACTAACATCTCATTATCAATCCTAGATGACCTATATGAACTATAACACAACATTTTTGTTTTTAAAAGTTTTCTTAATCTAAAGGGTTAAAAGCTTCACTTAGACAAGTCCCAGGTAAAAGAGGTGAGCCAAAGGCTGCTTAAGTACCAAGTTTTGCCTTGCTAGAAATGTTTTAGGCTACTAACTAATAGACTCTTAAACTAAAATTACCTTTAGAAATAAATGAAATTCCCCTATCACAAACACATAATTAAAGGCACTCCTAATTTCGGACTCTAATAACCCCTAAACGTGAATCATAAATCAAATGTAATCAATATTAAATTCTACTCCTATGGTGAGGCTTGTAGCTTTGGCTAACAAAACACACTCACCATTCTAGCTAAGACAAATTTAAAGAAAGCAAGAAAAGTTGCCAAGAGTTGAAAGAGCACCAAGGAATCTTTCAAAGCACTTGGACTTTTTAAAGACCTTTTACAAATTAAGAACAAAATTAAAATAAGACTAACACAATAGCCTATTACACATCAAATTTGTTGAAAATAGAATGGCTTAGTTTCAACACCAAGAGGGGGGTGAATTGGTGAAATACAAAAATCGAGTCTTTTTAAAATATTTTTCGTTAAAGAGAGAACTTTCACAAGTTTCTTGAAACGCAAGGAAAAAGATAATTCAAGTGCAGCGGAAATAGTTGACTATGTCAAAAGTAAAGTCGACTTGAAATGTAAAAGTGCACGGATAGAAGATTCAAATGCAGTTTTTTTACTGGTTCGGCCAAACTGCCTACATCCAGTGTCCTTCCTGTACCCGGAAGCAAATGCACTATGATGATCAAGGTTTTTACAACAAGATTTCTATAGAGACCTCCATGTCAAAATATAAAACACCTCTCTAACCCTTTAACCAAAATATAGGCATATACAAAACAAAGACAGCAACAAGATATCCCATCTCCTGCAGTGTTTAACCACTTTGAACAATCCTCAAAGTCCTAGAACGCAACACGTCCTCTTCTTGTAGTCACAACAGGGCAGAATTAATTGCTAGGGAGACAAGATATTGTAAACTAGTAATTAAGAATAGGCTTTCTTCAGCGAGACATCGGGTTTAAAATAAATTAGAAAGTGGCATTAACATTAATGAAGAAGATGAATTTGTTTATGCATGAGAGTGATTAGGAGAAATCCAAACCCTAACAACATATTCGTCTCATATTATCAATATCCATTCCCTTTTGTGTTTAGACTGAATTGATCAAATTGCATGCATATTGACTTTTATCGTTTTGCATTCAAAAAACCCAAAATATTTTTCTTAGAGTCTTAATTGGTTAAGCAAAAGCACAATTGTTTAGTTTCGTGAGTCTCTTGGGAAAACGATACTTGGTCTTACCATTTTATATTACTTGATACGATTCAGTACACTTGCCGAAGTTTTTTAATACAATCTCCCCCTTTTTTGATGATGCACAACCATGATTTACAACACAACCATGATGCACAAGCATAAATTGTTCTACCAGTTATTTTCAATTTTACCAAACATAAACAACTTATGCTTGTGAGAATAAGTTGCCTAGGTCCATTTCGACTGCCAATGAAAAAGAATACGGTGAGAATATTCTCACCCTATACTTTTTCGTCGACCGCCAATGAAAAAGAATACGGTGAGAATACATCGTATTCTCACCGTATACTTTTTCATTGGCGGTCGGAATGGCCATAGGCAACAACCCAAGTTCGTCCTTGGATTGAAATGCCGTGAGAAATCCAAAAAAACACAAGGTTTCCTTACGGGGAAACTAGCAAAGGGAGAAGGTGCATTACGCTACATAAAGACATAACAAAAAAACCGCACCAAAACACAACAAAAGGCAGAGGAGAGGAAACTTACCTGGAAAATGCAGAGCAGCGGAGAGAAAAAGGCAAAGACGATGTGTTGGTTCACAAACTACTAGTGTTATTTAACAAGAAATTGGACGTCTGCTGTACACAGAACCAACGTCTACATTATCAAATACGTCGGACGCCTGACTAATTTGACGTCTATTCGATTTAAATATTAATTTTTTTGTTGTACATAGACGTCGGTGTTGATACAACTGACATCTAGAATTGTATATAGACGTCAATGTGGCGGGATCCCACGTCTATAGGGCTGAAAAAAAGTGACTATTCACCTGTCTGGCAGACATATAGGCGTCAGTTACAATGAGACCGACGTCTATATGTCTGACAGGTTGGTGGGGAGCATTAATTTTCGCCATATAGACGTTGGGGCCCCTTCAATGTGGCGGGATCCGACGTCTATAAGGCTGAAAACAGTGACTATTCACCTGCCTGACAGAGTTATAGGCGTTAGTTAGAAGGGGACCGACGTCTATATGTATGATGGTAGGTGAGCAGCATTAATTTCTACCATTTAGACGTCCGGGCCCCAAACGAACCGATGTCTATAAGGCTGATGGAAATGACTTTTCACCTAACGGTTAGAAATATAGACGTCAGGCTTGAAGGGCCAACGTCTAAAATTCTATAGACGTCGGAGATGGACCTAACCGACGCCTATATTTCCAACTTATTTACGAAAATGCCACCGGTCATCAATATACGTCGCGGGTGCCCGTAACCGACGTCTACCATGTGACGTTAAACAACGTTTTTGCACTAGTGGGAGAATATAGATGCTAAACTTTTTCTTTAGGGGGAGAATAATTGTTTCAGGGGGAGAAATTTATTTTTACACACATTTATTTATTTATTTGCTCTAATACATGATTAATTGATTTTCACTCTGATATCATTTTATGATTCTTTACTCTGATATCGTAATATTGCTGCATACACACTCTGATATGATTTATTATCACAAATATTTTGATACATAACATTGATTTATGATTTATGGAAGCCATTTTTATATCATTTACATAATGATTCAAAAATTTTGATATTAACATGTTTATCATGATTTAATTCATACATACACTGATACTTAATATGCTGTTGTGATATAATGAATTAGTACTATGATTTCAATATGCACTAATGCTATGAACTATTTCTCGTGCTCTGATATTATGCATATATAGCTCTTATTTATATAGTTCAATTCTCATATCAAAGGGAAATAAAGCTTGGTAACTATTCTTGCTATGATAACATATATGTAAAATCTTTCAGAAAAAGATAGTTAAACGACTAACATGATAGAATTGAACAACTCTATCACGTCTAGTAAATCCTTGATTACAATTTCTCTAATACGTATTTCTTGTTATCATATGTATTTGTTAAACATAAAAATTAGGAGATTGTTAAGACAAGATCGTTTAAGAAAATATTATTTCGAAGTTTAATAGAATGTCTAAACGAAATATCATCTAATAGTTTGAATCAAATAAGATAAAATACATTAAACATTATATCTTTGATATCTTAAATGCTATACAGAACTGTAATAGAGCATCTAATAACAATAAAGTCTAAAAAAGTTTAAATTGTCTAGGATAAAAGTAAAAAGTGCCAAACACTACATATTAAAATTATCCTAAATGTTGTAAGTTACTCAAACAAACAACGCTTAAACGATAGTACACATATTATGCCTAAACACTTAGGATCGTCTAATGCTTTAAAGCATGTACATTCTAGTACTTCTTTTTGTTATGTTGTGTTCTCTTTTTTTGTGTAGATTTATACCTTTATTTATAAGTCGGCTCAAGATAGAATAATGTTAAGAGATAAGAAGATATTTAAGAAATGTTTCCTTCATGATTTCTGCCTATTCTTTTTGTATACACAACATAGTTGCTCTACCAAGATGCGACATAGCTTCAGGCTTAGTACAATTAAAGTTACACACCTAGAAGATAGTCAAAGTTCTGAGTAACACATCTTTTATGAAGAGGTTTATAAAAAGGACTGCATGAAGAGGAGACAACAAGAAGAATTATTTTTTAATACGCTCACATTGCCTCTTAGACGTGTTCTTTGAAAAATAAAGTTATTTAATTACAAGTTTTCATAATCATATTGTACTTGTTTCAAATCCTCTTTAAGAGAGTCATACATTCTGTTCTTGTAATTTTGCAAAACAATTTGTAGTTTTCTTGTTCAAAAATGAAATAAAACACTTGTAAGGTTAACTCAATAAAGTTAGACTATCTAGTCAAGTAGACTAATTGATACTAGAAGTTGTTATACTTGTTCTAACAAGTGGTTAGTTATAAATCAGAAGTGATTAAACTTGTTGTAATTCTGTGATTAACGAAACTCCTATAAGGGAGAATTGGATGTAGCTTAAGCGAACCAATAAAATCTAGCGTGTTTTATTGTTTTTGTTTTTCAAAGATTTTACCTAAATGTTGTTTTACAAACTCAAGTGTTTAAATATTGTTGCAAACCGTCAAACTATTGCAAAGAAAATTAAACACTATTTTGCAAAAAGTTTTAAAACTATATTTAAACCTTTTCTATCTATAGTTATTCTATTTTATATATATATATATATATATATATATATATATATATATATATATATAAGAAAAGCTAAAGGAAAATATATAAATTTTAGTTAGTACAAATAAAACTCACCCAAATAAAAGAAATTATGACAAAGAAAATTAATCTATCTAGTGATTTATACCTGTATATAAAAAGGAATTTCCTATTTTGTCTTCACCTTTTTCTTTTTTACTTTTATATTTCAAGATATGGTTTTATTTAAATTTAATCATTTATTTTAAATTAAATCAAATAAATAAAGTTATGTATAAAATAAATAAAAAGCTATTTATAATCAAATGATAAAAATTATTTATTTACTTTTATAATTATAATTTTATTTTTTTTGTTATAAAAAAAATAACTGAGTTAATGCACGTGATTTCACTAGTAACAATAATTTGAATAAACATAAATATTAAACTTAAATAAAATTAATGCGAGTCTAATCATTTTTAACTTTAATGTATTTTATTTTATAATATTTTTATTTAAATTCAAATTTAAGTCAAGTAACTCTATTTGCATTAACTGGACCCGTCAATTATTCTTGGAAGGTATATCTCAGCATTCACTATAGATCAATCTGAAGCTAGTAAATATACTAACTTAAAAGTCAATTGAAGTAACCTTGAACTAATGCAGCGTTGCGACAACAAAGATTACACTTTTAAAGTTAAAAAAAATAAAGAAAAAATATTATAACGAAATATGATATATATTAGTAGTTAGGAAGTACTTAGAAAAGAGAAAAGATAAGAAAAGTGTTGCTAATCCAAGCCACAAAACTTTTCTTATAAAATCCCATGAAAACACTACACATCATCACCTACCTACTGCAAATCTGAGATAAGCAACGTTGACTATTTTGTCTTTACTGTGAGAAAATAAGTTGTCACTCATATTCTCTTTCAAACTGATATAAAGTTTTCTCAACATTTTTTATTTTTCTGAAAGCCACTGCTATTTAAGTTTACGTGGCACACAATTCTTTTCCATCAAATAAAACTTTGGTGTAGAATAATTTTTACATCAATTCAATAATTTCTCACAATCTAACAGATTAAATTAACTGTGCTTTCATCTTATTTTTTTTATCCTTATAAACTTGATTATTTATTATTAAAGAATATAGCCATGATATAACAAGATTAAATTTAATTTTATTTCATGTACGAGAATGTCTGACATTTACAAATGACCATGCATGGGTGTCAGTAATAATGCACTAATGATGTCACGTGTCGTATTTATGGACGAGACTTCCAGCTTTGTTCAATTCGTTTTCTAAATTTAATTGGATTAAATTTTCTAAACTGGATTTTTATATTATTTAGTTTAAAAAGTTTTCTCGAAAATTAAAGTTTAAAGCAATTAAGAAAGAAATCTTATTATGAAAAAGGCTATTAAAATTCATTGTTCAGAAAACAGAAGAAAGATAAAAGTCCTCTCCTTAGAAAAAGAGATACAGAAAAAGTAATACACCAAAAATGCTACCACCATTGCACTGCACATTGCCTCTTAATAATGTAAGAAAACCCTTGTGATCCGTGACACCAGAGGTTTTAAATAAAACTTTGAAATATAAAAATAAAAACAATATTTTCATACTTGCAAATCCATGCTTACATTGAAGTATAAATTATAAAATTATGAAAGTGTAACATATACGTTAATATAAAACTCTTATATGTAAAATTTGTAAACGAAAAAAATCTTGAAAATAGTTTAATAATCTGATATAAAATGAAATTATATTTTCATGGTATAATTCTTACATTAAATATAACCTTAGATAAAAATAAAATAATAAAGACAGCTTGATTTCTTCTTCCAGGATATATACTAACCAATAAATTTTATCACTAAAATACATTTTGTTATAAAAGAGTTCACTCACTATTAATATTACTGTTTCCCTCCTTATTTACAAGGAAAACTAAATTCACATTAATTTATTAAATATAATAAATTTTTATTAATCCTATAATATTTTTCATAAAATGCTGTATCATCAATATTACACTTTCCTTTCTTATTAATATAAATAAAATTAATGTAATATATAATTTTAAATATATTAAAATATGATTAATTTATTATTTTTATTTAATTTTTATAGAATTTGACATGAAAAATCATAATATAGAATTACAACACAATGATGGGGTCAAGAAAGTTAACTTTTTTTAAAAAAATTATTAAAAGTATAATGTTTAATAAGAAATTATACCAGCATATATAATAATTTTTATAGTCTACTTTATAATTTGTAATATTTTATGATAAAATAAGTTGTCAGTAAAAACTCATTTTACAGTGAGAATATTTGAAACATAGTTTATTTTGTGATTAAACCCTTTTCTATAACCTGCCATTATGATGTTTAAGGTATTATTACTTACAGGAATGAAGTGATAAATGAATGAGAGTTTAGGTATAGAGAAAGAGATGGATATAGAAAAGTGGTATGTGTGTGGCAAAAGGAGAAAATGTGAAGCATTTGGTACACAGAGGAGGAGCTTATAAATGTGTCTGTTAGGGAAGATCAACCACTAAACTTTTTGAGAAGGGAGTAATAATCGAATTTTGGCATAGAAACATAAAAGAAGAGAAAATGTAGCTTGTGCCATCGAACATATCCACACCCACCTTTTAATCCTGTTTCGTCAAAGCAGAACAGCAAATGAGCAAGAGAAATCTAACAGTCAACACTGTAAGGTGTGACACACCGCCAACTTACCCCTTTCTCCTTTCTACTCTTGTACCTTTTCCATATTACTTTCACACTACTTTTATTGTACCACCTGCTTCTACAATTTTTTTAATCCAAAACACCTAAATGACAAAACATTGACTTTCCCTTTCCCTACTATATGCTAAACAACCCATTCAACATACAGTTAAATAATCTCAGAACACATTTTCAAAATATAAAATAAATATATATAGCTTCTAACTCATATATTATATATAGTCATTGAAAACTCTTTTGTTTGTTTCTCACACTTAGATGTAGTAAGTGTTGAAGTGAAAGTGATTCAATTATTGAGTTTTAAACTAAGTTTGTACTGTAGGAAGTGTATAATATTTACTCCACCATCTCTTCTCCGAACAACTGAGCCCTAATCTAGTTGCTGTGGACCAAATATCTGACAGTAAGTTAGATGCAATAAATCAACCTCACCGGCAATCACATTAAGACCAACCGTATGTCATATATCCTCTAAATTTGGGAAGAAAGGATAAAGAACACCACCAATTGATTCTCCCCTTTTCCTAAACAGTGCTGTCATTGCTCTCTCTATGTCTGAAGGTGTGTTGTGAATCACGCATGAACCACGCAGTCATGTATGAGCAAAACCACCGGTCCAAGTCAACTACATACACTTCCTTAATTCCAACCAACCAACCAACCAACCCATACTATAAATTCCCACCTTTCATCTCCTCACTCCTTCCATTCCTCTCCTCTCTCCTGCAAATGCATATTTCTCTTTCTCTTTCTTTACCTTATCCCACCTCGGTTCTTCCCTTTGTAGCTTCCTTTTCTCTTTCAGGTAAACCCGAGTAAACGTAGAAACAATGAGGAAACCTGCTTCTGATATCAAAGACTTGAACAAAGGAGCTTGGTCCAAACAAGAAGACCAAAAACTCATAGATTATATCAACAAACATGGTGAGGTTTGTTGGCGTACACTCCCTCAGGCTGCAGGTATGGAATAAATTAATATATCCAAACTGTAACTAATTATATATAATATATATTTCACCTCTTTTTATGATGATAGGTTTACTTCGGTGTGGCAAAAGTTGTAGACTGAGATGGATAAACTATCTAAGGCCAGACCTTAAAAGAGGCAACTTTGCTGAAGATGAAGAAGATCTCATCATCAAGCTTCATGCGCTACTTGGCAACCGGTGCGAATTTAGTTCTCAAAACACCATGAACCCACTTTTTTTAATGTGTTTGTGAGTGTATATAAGAATAAAAACAATTTGATCATATGTGTACTGAGCAACATTATCATCATTGACTAATCATCATTGAGTAATCATCATTGAAGAATATAAATGGAAATTAAAGCCAACTTTTTCCAACGTATATTGCTGAAAAGGTTTTCTATAAGTTATACTTATAAAGTAAGAGAAATAATTAATCGTTTAATATTGACTCATACAGGTGGTCACTTATAGCAGGGAGATTGCCTGGTCGTACAGATAACGAAGTGAAGAACTATTGGAATTCTCATATAAAAAGAAAGCTAATTAGCAAAGGCATTGATCCAAATAATCATCGATTAGCTCATAAAGTCCCTTTCCTTCAGAATCCACCCATGTCTGAAGATGCCTCAGAACCTTTTGGCACGAAAGTCGTTGAAAAGAACAGGCCATGTAAATCACCTCGTCATGTTTATGGTGATGTCTCAGATGATGCAAGTGGCGAGGCTCAGTCATCATATGCCCTTCCGGATTTAAACCTTGATCTCTCTATCGCCATTCCTTCAGAATCACACACTATTTCTCAAAACAATCTAAAACCCTTTCGTCAATCTTATTCATCCAGGAAACTGCCTTATGATTCTCCTTCAACACTTCTTCTGTTTCAGTAATAAACATCATGGCTTCAATAGAAACCGATCTACTCCTCGAACCACAAGTTGTGATAATATATTGAGATCTTACGAACAGGGAAAATGAGTGAGCTTGTGTTGTTCATGAAGTATAACAACCCTCAACTAGAAAGAATGTCGGTTAATGCTTTATTGCAAACTTTCCAATGGCATAAAAGCAAACCAATATTTCTATACCCAGTGGAAGCCATTAATTGCTGCTATACGTTCATATATATATATATATATATATATATATATATATGAATACTAAAAAAATTGTTCTATAAAAAAATGAAAAGTTTGTATATCTCCGTCGTAAATCCAATTATTAACAAATAGATTGAATCCTCTGGAACGTACTTGTCGTAGTATTTCCTTGTTGGTCCCTAAAAAGTGAGGATCATTCACTTGCCACAGATTTGGAGGCTATAATTGTGGCGTTATAAACAATGGAAATATTCAATAGGTATCTATCTTTCTGACGGAAACGTTAGTTTGGGAATGCATTGAAAATTGTTATTCGGAATGACAATTCCTTCAGACTATCCAGTTACTGGTAATTATATGAAATAACAACGTAGGCTTTTCTTTCAGGTTTAAGTATGGACGTTGATGTTTGTTTTACTGAGATATACACGAGAGATTCAACCTTCTAAAATATAAGTTAATTGTCAACATAAAATTTTAAAATTTAGTGTTTATGAATTTTTTATATATTATTTAATTTTCTCATGTAATTCTTAATTTATATTCGGATTCCTAATTAACTTACGATAGTTTTACACTATCATTGTTTTATATTACCATTCACAATTATGAATATTATTATTTTATTTTAAAATATTATTTACATATATTTTATTAATTAAATATAAAATTTTATTATTTAAGAGTTATAAAGTGAAAGTAAGAAAAAAAGTTAGATGCCAAATGACAAGTGTTCTTTATGTATATGTCACAACCAGTTAAGTTGAGAAAGGGAAATCATGTAGCTTTTCATACGAGTATATGTTTTAACTTATTCTTTTTAGGTTTAATATCTATTTTGGTCCCTCGAAAGAAAGGTTTTGAACAAAACTCCTATTTCGAGGGACCAAAATAGATATTAAGCCTTCTTTTTAATTTATAAGTATTTAAAAAATATATTTTCTAAAGATAGTTTTATTAATCTCAAACCAATATTAACAAGACACAAAAATAATGTAAAAAATAGAATGAGTCAAATTAACTCTAAACTTACACAAATTAATTTATATATAAAAAATAATAACATTAAATATTACAGAGGTCAAACAGACATTTCAAAATAATTTTTTTATTAATATAAGGATCAATCTAATCCATGCTAAATAGAAAAGTAAATAAAAAATAAAAGTATTAATGAAAGTGTCATTCGCTAAGGAGGAAAAATAAATAAAAAGTTAAATTATATTAATTGCACCCTTATTTATTGAGCTGAGTGGAATTGGTGATTAGTACTCTCACAAACGTCAGGAAAGGTTCCAAACACCCACTGGTAAGGAGGTGCAGCCTGTAGGGAGGGGTTCAGTACCAAGCCCTCACGGGTAGCATTTGTAGGGAGGAGTTCAACACTCACACATACATATAAGTCTTTATATTGATAAGATATTGTCCGTTTTAGATCAAGTCTTCACGGATTTGCTTTTGGTACCACTCCAATTCATTTCTTATTTTTTCTGATGTGAGATTTTGTTTGTACCCAACACAGCCAACATTGATTCAAACCACTTATATATTCCTTGTAATAGTCCAACAAACAATAAATATAATTTGCATATTTTTATATATTATGAATTGATGTTATCTTTAATCGACGTGAGATTTTTAAAAAGGTCAAAATACTGTTTTGGTTCTCTTAACGGTGAGATTTTCAAAATTGCACATTTTAAAATTGTTAAACATTTATTTATTTTGAGGCATTTCTGTGTGTGGAACTGTTAAGGGTTTGGGTTTTGCAGCTAAGGGAGAAACAATATAATGTTTCTTTGAGCATTTCTTCTATCAATAGAGGGGTTTTTCCTTTGCGTGGGTCTCCTCTGGAAATTGTGCGTTCCTACAATAAGCTTATTTTGAGATTACCATTTTGTAATTATTTGGTGATGAGTGAGGAAGAGTGGGAAAAGTGAGAAGACCAAGCTTTTAGTTCAAAGGAAATCCAATGGTAAAATCAACAATGTTAAAGCAGAGGGTATGAGGGTGAATCTGTGATGTTCTCGTTGGAGTTAACAGTAGGGATTCTATTCCTTTAAGAGTTCCTTTGAGGGTATTTCCTTACTCGATTTTGGCGTTTTCCTTTTGAAAATATATAGAAGAAAGAAATTATTGAATAAACCATATCGAACCTGAAAGATCGTCGTTAAGTCTCAACGAGTACAAAGTATCAACAACTTCATTAAATATAAAATTAAAAAATCTTCTGAGAAAATTTGGTTCAATGCTTTTTCGGTGTTTACTGAACCAAACAAACTCAATCTGGATTTTTATAATAGGACTAATATACAAATTGTTTTTCAATCTAAATGAGAGTATTTTAACACAGTACTTTATTTATAAACCATTTATATCTTGAATCAATTTTACAAATATATCTAATTCATAAATTATCTTACGTGAATATAATTAAGAACTCATGCATTTCTTTTTTATAATTAGAGTTTTAGAATGTCTTAATTAATATGGAAATTGCAATACTTAAAATTAGAACTTGTTTTTAATAACGTAAATGAAAATGTTGAAGATGAAGGTGGAATAAAGTAGTATGTGCTTGAAAACTAAAAAGGTAAATTGTCGAGGAAATAAACGAACTGGAAATGTAAATGCAAGAAAATAAAGTATCAAAGAGAACTAGTAAGAAAAATCAACTAAAGCGGTGGCTCAAAATGCTATAATCTTCACTCAAGTTATCATTACTTTTGTCTGTTACACTACAATAGTTCATCCAATACATTACATAGTATCTGCACTCATATGACCCCTTCTGTCTGTTACACTAGAATATATCATCACAGTTGTAAATAGTTAGTGAAAATCATTAAAACAAAACAACTATAAGAAAGTATGACTTTAGCATATGTCAAACCTTGAGAGAAATTCATACAAGCTTTCTACTGTTAGCAATTGATCTCCCAACCATCATCATACTTACTGGAATAAGACTATATATAAAAAAAAGGTTTTAACATTCATTTATATAACAAAGAAAGTCCAAACAATGAGGTTCTTACCAATCAACTACTTGTCTGAGATGTGTGGGAGGAGACTTGTGCAATGAGCAGAACTACAAAGCATAGCTCTCCTGTATAGAAATAACAAGAAGCTGTCAATGGCGCATGAAATTCATAATAACTTAATTATTATATATTAAAATCACATATGGAACTTTATTATGTTAACAAAGTTCACTTACCCAGATATATAAGGCAGAAAATATATTTTCTTGCCGCTTGCAAATCTTCTTGTGAGATGTGTGTTGATCTCATCAAAATCATTTGTTTCGTGAAAGAATTGGGGATCAATGAACCCATAATCATCATTGTACCCCCAAGTTGTTACTGATCCCAAACATATACCTAAAATAAAAAATTAACTTTGATATAAGTATACTTGATATATAAATCAATTTTATATAAATAATTTCTCATAAACTTACATCATCCATAACTGAACTAATGTAATATTCAACTCTTCTGTTCCTAACGCAAGCTCTCTAACATCTTGGCTATGCAGGTATATTGGGACCTCAGAGCCTCTAACAAATACATTAGCATCATATTCAACCTCCAAAGGCTTATCTGCAATGGTGTCAGCAAGTAGCTGCAATGAACCAAGAGGATCGTCCTTAGATAGAGGAATCTTCTCCTGTGCATGCGTCTGTTGTTACATGGAAAAATAAGATAAGTTTTGACATCAATAACATGTAAACTTTAAAATTGAGAAGTGTAAAGTAGAGTTCCATACCGAGGGGTCAGAAATTGAACCAACCAATTGTTTAGGCCAAGCGATAAAAGACTGGAATGCATGTGCCACGGTGAAAATCTCATCTGTTGGCAGAGGAACTGAGGCATCGGGTATGATAATGTCGTCTACTAAGACCTTTACCTCATCCTCTGATAGCTCCATACCATGAACAACAGTCGCTGCCTTAAACATTGTTCCACGAGCTACCAGCATCGTCTCGGTACCGTCTAAAATGTATAGCAGACATGGACTAGTATCGTCCATGTCATCCCCTGGGACGGCTGGTGCTGAACAACTTCCTTTCCCACTTCTCCCTGTCAGAGTAAATGTTAGATTATACAAAAGATAGAAATAATTGCACATAAATGTTTATTAATTTTACCTGTGGGAGGCACATGTTCCTGTTCCTGTATAGTAGATGGCATCGGGTGCATGCCATAGCTCTTAAACTGCTGCTGGAACATGGTGCATACCTCATTATACAATTCATCCCTAAGCTCTATCCTAAGCTCTATCTTAAGCTCCTCCCTAAGGTCCGCTCGAAGCTTTTTTGTGATCTCTTGTGTCAGCCTTAGTTCCTGTGCTTCGTTGTATGCATATGAAGTCTGACAAGAAGAGCTCCCAAAATAATCTCGAATGCCTACTCCAGTTGCAGCAACACGTACACGTCCAGGGTGCTCAGATCGTCCAATTGCAGTGGTAAGAATATCCTGGCGACCCTCTGGAGTGAATTGACCTTGGGAGCTCTGCTCAACCATGGAGTCCTATAACATTACAAAACATCATTATTCTTTAAAAGGTTCAATGTAGTATGTATAATGAAATTATTATTATTTTAGAAACAATAATAACTTACAATTTTTTCAGATATTTCTCGTGCAGTGTCGAAAGAGTAGGAGCCCGATGCTTTTAAACAAGCCAACTTCCATTTCTCATGCCGAGAAGGTGGAGTAGGAGGCTGGGGGTTACCACCCTCAGATGGTGGCCTAGCTTCTGCCTTTTGCTTGAGGATTTTCTCCTCAAGCTCCTATACCCACCACGAGATAATAGGTGGGTTTTTTTTTATTTTGAGCACTTATTTCTTGCGCTTTGCTTCTTTTTGCCTATCACATATGTTTAATTAATTAGTTCATATGATATATATTTGTTAATGAGGAATTGAATAATATCAACTATACTAACCTGCCATTCCTCTGTTGTCCGACTCTGTACAAAGAGCCGTCAAGTCTCCTCATCAATGGCCTTATATGTATTACATGGAGACTTATTTTTTTTTGCTTCCATAAATATATCTCGAGGTCAACTTACTTTTAAAATTTCGGAAGTTTTCAGCAACAGTTGATAAACACTTATTTCTAAGTGTTGCGACATTTGGAATGTCAAATGTCAGCTGAAATAAACATAATAAAGTTGTATCAGTACAAAATTATCAATATAAACAAACTGTAATTTAAATGATATTAACTAACTTACCAATATATCCTTCCATATAATGTTCCGATCAACCTTGGAAACATGGTCAAAAGATGGAGTAAGAATAATAATCCTGTCACATGCCACTACTCCAAGGTATGATCGGAAGTCATCTTCATTTGGGCCAGATGCCACACCCGTGATCACGTTAACATTCACTGGTGTTCTTTCACCACTATTTTTTCTGATCAAAAGGTGTTTCATTCTGGTGGATCCTTTAGTGGATCTAGAAGGGGGAGCCTCATCCCCTGAAGAATGTGGATGGTCAGCCATATATCTATCAAAATAAATAACAACATGTAATATTAATAAAAGACTTATGTAATAATCATATAATTTAACAAAACATGTAATAGTAATCATAGGAAATATTAATAAAAAACTTATGTAATATTAATAAAAAAACTTATACCGAAATTTGAAATTCATACATAAAGATATGGATTCATCATATGTATATTCCCTCATCATGATCTGACTGAATTGCATGTACATCGTCAACTAAAGGTTGGTCATCCAAATTTGTCGTAGTTTGAAATGAATGGTTGTCAGCAATATGAATATTAATCAGATTGTCTTCGTTAACTTCAATTTGTTTTTTGCCTTGAAGAGCGACATACCAATGGTCAGACACGAGATCATTGATATAAAAAACTTGAGATGCTTGATGTACCATGATAATCGGTTCGTCTCGATAACTCACCTTTCGAAAATCAACTAGTGTCATACTTGATTCATCTATTTTCACACCACTCTTATTGTCAAACCACTTACATTTGAACAATGGAACAAAAAACTTGGTGTAATAAACCTCCCATATATCTTCTATTATACCATAATATCTCATTGATCCAAGTACGGGAGATTGATCTTTTGATGTGGAATTGAAGCGACTCAGCTTCTAAACTGACTCCACTATTCTTTACTGTGCTTTTATCATCTAAAGTCTTCGTATAGAATGTGCAATTATTGACTTCATAACCTGTACAACATATGACATCAAACTTTAAACCATTTACAAGCCACAAAAAAGTTTGAGAAGAATGTGGCTCTTTGTCAATTTCAGATTTGAACCAAGACATAAATGTTTTGTTATGCTCCATCAAATGCCATTTCTCTTATTATCTTGGATTTTTATTCTTAACAATGGCTTTGTGTGCTTCCAAAAAAGGGATCACCTCATCTATGTTGTTCAATATATAAAGATGCGCTTGCAACAATTCTTCACGATCTTTTGTCACCACATTCACACCTCAGATGCTTTTACTTATAGGATATTTATTCAACCATGATGTGCGAGGAACTCCTACTGGATTCGTTGATGTCATGTAATCTGAACAAAACTCGATACTTTCTTCAGCAATATACCTTTCAATCATTGAACCTTCGGGACGGTATGGATTTTTAACTTACCCTTTCAAAATCTTCATATAACGCTCAATAGGATACATCCATCTTAAGTATACCGGTCCGCACAACTTGATTTCTCTAACCAAATGAACAAGTAAATGTACCATGATGTCAAAAAAAGATGGAGGCAAAAACATCTCTAGTTGACACAACATGATAACAATCTCGCCTTGAAGTTCATCTAACTTTGTAGGATCAATGGCTTTACTACATATTGACGAGAAAAACGAACACAACCTGTTTATGGTCAAAATTCCACGAATAGCCACCGGTAACAATTGTTGCATTAAGACGTGGCAATCGTGAGACTTCATGCCAACAAGCTTTAAGTCCTCCATCGACACTAAACTCTTCATATTTGAAGAGTATCCTTGTGGTACTTTGATACTCTTTAAACAAAGGCAAACACTTATCTTCTCTTGTTTAGACATTGTGTAACATGCAGGGGGCAAATAAGTATGTTTACCAATCTCCATGGGTGCCAACTCTTCTTGGATATTCATGTCAACCAAATCCAAACGAGCATTCACTCCATCTTTTCTCTTTCCCTGAATATTGAGTAGTGTATCAATCAAGCTATCACACACATTTTTCTCTACATGCATCACATCTATGCAATGTCTAACATCTAACTTTGACCAGTATGGAAGATCAAAGAATATTGATTTCTTCTTCCAAGGGGTTGTTACAGATGACTTCTTGGATGTTTTCCCAAATACATGATGTATTTTATTAACTTTTTCAGGAATTTGAAGGCCAGTAAGTGGATTTGGTGCTTCGTCCCTCTCTTGATATCCATTGAATGCTTTTTTTAACCTTCTATATGGATGATTACACTTTAGAAATCTCTGATGATGCAGATACACCGTCTTTCTTCCGTGTTTCAATTGATGAGCTGTAGTGTTTTCTTCACATATAGGACATGTTTTGTGACCCTTAACAATGTATCCTGACAAATTACCATAAGCTGGAAAGTCATTAATGGTGCAAAATAAAATTGCACGCATCACAAAAGTTTCATAAGCGAATGCATCAAATATTTCAACCCCATCAACCCACAACAACTTCAAGTCTTCAACTAGTGGGCTTAGATAAACATCTATGTCATTTCCAGGCTGCTTTAGACCAGATATCATCATAGACAACATCATGTACTTCCTCTTCATGCACAATGTAGGAGATAAGTTGTAAATTATCAATATAACTGGCCAACAATTGTGATTGGTACTTAGATTACCAATTGGGTTCATTTCGTCAGTGGCTAAACCAAGCCTAAGATTTCTACACCCTTTACCAAATTGGGGGAATTGTTGATCAATATTTTTCCATTGCTTTGAATCAGCTGGATGACGAAGCAGCCTGTCAATTTTCCTCTCATCTGCATGCCATCTAAGGTTTTTAGCATCTTTGGGATTCGCAAACAAAAGCTTAAGTCTAGGCACAATTGGAAGGTCCCAAACTACTTTCACAGCATATCCATTTTTTTCTATCTGATCATTATCTTCACTATTGTTTTTCGACAATTATCGTGATAACCCACATTTTGGACACTTTGTCAAAAAATCAAACTCTTTCCTATATAAAATGCAGTCATTGGGATATTCATGTATCCTTTTATACTCCATACCCATTGGACAAAGAATTTTCTTCGCATCATAATTACGAGTGGGTAGTGTATTTCTATCTGGCAACATTTCATTCAACAACGTCAACAATTCTGTAAAACTCTTATCAGTCCATCAATTGCTCACCTTCAAATTCATGAGCCTTAACACCGCTGACAAACGTGTGAACTTAGTTGAACCGACATACAAAGGTGTTTCTGCATCAGTCGACATCGTCTCATACACATGAGGTTTGGAAAAAAAATTTGCGCCAACATCGCGGATCATGTCCTCTAATTTGTCTTCATCCTGTCGATCTTCTTCCATGGTGGAATCAATAACATTTTCAGTTTAGGAGTCAGTCGGAAAGTGCATTTCTTTGTCGTTCCATATCCATGTTGTATAGCATCTTAGGAAACCATCACATATAAGATGTTCTCTAATTTGGGTTGCATTCAACTTTCTCCCATTCAAACAGTTCACACAAGGACATCTAAACTTCACTTCATCATCACTTGTACCCTCATTACGTTGTGCAAATTGTATAAATTCCTCTACCCCTCTCTCGTACTCAGCACTAATGCGTGGTAAATTAATCCAATTTCGATCCATTCCTAAATATTATAAAATTACAATTATACAATTTTCCATATTAAATCTATTCAATCATACAATCAATTCAGTCATACAATCATACAATTAATAAGCATTCAAATGATCAATTCAAACATTCAATCACACATAATTACATATATTCAACAATAAAAAAATTAAAAATTTACAAAAGAAATTTAATAAACACAATAATAGGAACCTGAGAGCGTGAAAAAGGAGCCAACAACAGAGAAGATACGACTATCCGAGTTTTGAAATGTAGCAAATTCAAACCACCTACACACAAATACAACAAAACGTAAGTCTCGTCATCGGGTTTTTTTTTGGTCTTCAAGCAATAACACCACCTTTATATGTTTAAACTAATAATGTGTTGCTTTAAGCAATAATTCTTATGCTTCGTACATAAGTTTTGTTAGGACAAACTTTTCTTTAAAATTTGTTTTTATTAATTTCTTAATAAAATTTTAAGAAAACAAGAATTTAACTTACTAAAAAATTAAAATTAATTTATATACTAATTAAAATAGAAATATCATTTTCGCACCCCAACACCCAAAGTATCTAATAACTAGACAATCTTCACAACATATAAGATATCATTCCAAATACAATAAAAAAAGTGCTTGTGCAAACGCAATTTCTGTGTGCATCGATGATGTGTAATTGAAAATTTACAATTGACAGTTAAGGCATGACATGGTTCATCATGAAATTGAAGTGCAGAAACGCAAAAACGACAAGGGGCATCAAAGGCAATACTTGGAATCAGACACACTGTTAATGGCACGAAGAGGAGGGCTTCAGAGAGAAAGACACTCGAAGCGCCAGAAACAAGAAACTAAGTAGAAAGGCATGACGAAAGTTGACAATGTCCAAGTGGAAGTTGACGACGATGATTAAACGGTAAAGAAACACCTAGCAGAAGACACTCGAAGTGCGGCGGAGAGGAATGGCGCGACAGAGAGGAGAAAGCTTTGAGTTTCAGAGTTTTGGCATGGAAGACGAAACTGTTCACTGATATTTTTTAACTTAATTAAATGATACTACCGCGGTTCATTATAAAACCGAGGTAATAAAGTGGAATAGGTCGCGGTTATTATGGAAACTGCGACCTATTTTGATAAAAATAATCTTAAACTGATCTGAAATGGCAATGTTGTAATTTTCTGCCCACTTTATGCCGCAGTTCCACTAACAACCGTGGTTTATTCCCTATCTCCTAATTTATTTCTGAACTGCTTTGGGGGAAATGTCAGAATTTTGCAAGGGAATAGGCCACGGTTCCGCTGGCAACTACGGCCTATTCCTCCTGCAAAATTCTGACTTCCCGCCAAGTCAGATCTGAAATAAGATTGCAGGGGAATAGACCGCGGTTCTCCAAACAACGGTGATCTATTCCCTGACGTTCAAATGCCCATTTATTGTAGGTTTATTGCAAGTGTGCCACGTGGGAGAAGTCAGAATTTTGCAGGGGAATAGGTCGCGGTTCCTCAGCCAACCGCGGTCTATTCCCTGATGCTCTACTGCCCATTTAATTCAGGTTTGTCACGTGGGAGTAGTCAGAGAGGGTTTATACCGTGGTTCTGGGGGGAACCGCAGTCTATTCCCTGAATATGTCGCGGTTCATCGCAGAACCACGACCTATAATGTCAAGATAATTTCAAAAATGCCACCATGCAATATTATACTTCGGTTTCTGCGTAACCGATGTATAATGTGCGCGGTAATAACTCTGTTTTTTACTTGTGCAAAACAGGTCCCGGTTCGAAAGAATCGAAACAGAGCAGAAACAAGGCCCGATCCACGAGAATTCTCGCTCAGGCATCCAAGGAGCTCGCTCGGGCGAGAAGAGAACCTCATGTTTAACCTGGGCTACGAATATGGTCGCCCAAGCTACGCGGCCTTGTCGCCTAGGCGAGCTGGATTCTCACCCGGGCGACTGACGGCGATACAACTCGCTTGAGCTTCGCTTCTGGTCACCTGGGCTTCGTGTTTTCCCTCCTTTTGGTGCCTTTTTGAGCTCTTCTAAGCTCCATCTTCTTGGCTTTTCCTTCTTCCAGTATTACTTCAATATGTGTCAAAACAAGGGGAATTAGTTATAAAATCATTGAAATCAACCTCAACTCTCTTATTCACACAATTTATTGAAAAGGTATGAGTCCAAGCAAGTTTCTAAGTGAAAAAAGGTGTTTTTAGTATCAAAATTACATCACAGATAACGGTGTTTTAAACCGTTATCATTATGCTTATACAGATATAACATAGTAAGCAAAAGCATATGACATGTAATCACAGAACATGTAAACACAGAATACACATGTGTTATTAATTATATGTTGTCATCATTAAAAACACAGTTATCATTGAGATTGTGGGTTCAGCTAAATTTGTGTTCCCCCTATCAACAATCTCAACAACAGAGAATGGATATGGAAAGGATTGGCTAAAAGGGATTGCCCCAATTGGTTTGATTTTCTTTTACATGCTTCTAGCTAGTTAGTAGGGAGTTCCTGTAAGACATCACTTCCTTTTTTATGTTTTTGTTTCATTCATTCATAATTTTTTTACATTCGCATTGTTGATCATTTTGCCTCATCACAAAATTAAGCTTTCTAAGAATTTTAGCATCCATTATTTAATCTATGCGGGCTTTTATTGGGCTTCTAACGTGGCTAGGGGCTGAAATGTATTAAAAGAAGGATATAAAAATTCAATTGAAGGCTTGTGGCTTATTTGAAACACAAGTTACCATTTCGGCATCACATAAGCTATTTGTCAAAACTTTTGAAAACTTTACGTTTTTGAAATTTTAACTTTTCATTTGTCATCACTTCATGATTTTTTTTGTGTGTTTTTTTTCTTTCTTGATTCACTCTTTTGCTTTGATCACTCAACAAACCCACTAATGTGTTACTCCTCTCTAATGCTTTTCCAAGTCTTTCTAAGCTCCATCTCCTTGGCACTTCAGTTCTGCTTCCATATTATCTCATTTCATGCCAAAACAAGGGAATTTAGTCATAAAATCATCAAGTTCAACCTTAACTCTCTTATTCACACATCTTAACAGAAAAACATGATTTTAAGCAAGTTTCTAAGTAGAAATGACGCATTTAGTATCAAAATTACATCACAGATAACGGTATTTTCAACCGTTATCAATAGGGAAAGCCAGAAACTAAAAGAATCAAAAAATTGGGAAAAAGGGAAAGAACCGAAATAACCGAACTCTAGAAGTTTCGCGATTCTTCTCCAACTAACTCCTTTGAATCACAACCGCTTCAGTCTTCTCAGTCATCCGATCAACTTCTATCTTCCAGTTGGTTCAAGCTCCGCACGTGCAATGGATTAACTTTACTGAGCAGCGCATGAGCTCCTCTCTTCACACCCTTTGGAACCCTAGAGGGATTTCTTCAAATGAAATCCTCAAGAGATGTTTTTCTTCCAAATGAATGTGAGATGAGGACCCCTAAGGCAGTCAACTTTAGCCTCTCCCAAAACTCACTGTTTCACTTATGAAGAGTCCATGACAGAGGCCCACTAACTCAAAAATTAGCGGCCCAATTTATGAAAGTTAATCAGCCTCTTGGAGTGGCATCAGCGTCAGATCAGCGACCTAATCCAGCACTTAAATCAGCTTTTTTATTTCTTCAGTGCAACAGCCCAACTAGCCAAGCTTGTCAGCAACAGTGTCAGCCCAAATTAAAACAGCCAGCCCATTGTAGCACTGCCCATTCTATTTCATATATGCATCAAAGGCAAAATAAATAAATACCAAATTAAAGAAAAGAAAAAGAAATCTAACAATTAAAAACAAAAATTTTTATTAAAGATTTTCTAAAAAAATATATATAAATTTTCTAATTATTAACAAAAACTAAAAATACTCCTAAAAACCTATTTTAACTAAAATTATACAAAACCTAGGAATTTAAAGAAAAACCTAAAACTAGCCTAATTCTAGAAAATTAGAAACTAAAAATACTTTCTAAACACAGAAAAATAGGAAAATATGGACAGTTATCACACCTCCACACTTAAGAAATTGCCCTCTTGGACAAGGAAAACTAAAATGAAAAAGGAAAGAATAAAGACTCAAACTAAAAAGAAAAAGACTTAATACGGAAACTTAGAAACAATTAGAAGACTAAACACAAACTAGGAACACTAGACTTATTCACAACTCAATCTATCCTGCCAATTCAATCATTTCTCATCCATTTATTCAAATCAGTTTCAACAATTCCAGCAAGTAATAAACAACCAAATTCAGTCAATTTTAGCAATAAACATATTCAGAAAAGAAGAAGTCAGTTTAGCCTCACAGGAACAATTGTTTGCACTCATATTCACTCCAGTGTTTAGGGCTATCCTGTTTCACTCACTCATGACATGCTAACTTCAATTCTTAACTTTGAAAAGACTGTAAGTAACAATGCTCAGCTCATGGTTTCATCTAGATCAAAAGGTCTTTAATGGCTTGTAATGTAAATGGTATGAAAGGTCAGATATTACAAGGCTAAATGGAAATAGAGAAATTATGAAGAAAAGTAAGGAACCTAGAACTCAGTGCACTGTTTGTTTAACTTTGGCCAATCAAATTTCTTTTTCTTTCTCTCTGGTTTTTACATACTGTCTCTTATCTTTCAATTCTTTTGCATTTTTTTTCTTTTTCTAGACCTGCTCTTTTCTATTTCACATAACTAGATTTACTCAACTTCTTTTTCTTTTTTTTTGGCCTTTCCTTTCTATTTTACTCACCAAGATCCAACTCGCCCTACTTTCACAAGTCTCTACAAGTTGGGTAATTGGTGGGGAAAAGGGCTTGTAATGAATGGAAACAAAGAATATGGCTAAAGCTCAAAAGAAAGGTACAATGGATAAAACTGAAATGGTTAAACTTTTGTGGTTATGGATGAAGAAAAAGAATGCCTAAATCATGTCCAAATTCTACCAAGAGCAAGCTTATCACAAAGAATCAATGCAAAATCAGAATTAAAAGCCAAACATGCATGAAATCACACTAGAAAGAAAACAATTGAGCCCAAAATCTCTCCAGGTTAAGAAATGCTAAAACTGACTTGCTACCCTCTTTTATGCAAAAATTGCTTGATTGGAATGAACTCAGATGCAAAAATAATGCTAGGACTACATCTACTTGAATCTAAAATGAAACTGTGAAACTGTGAAATGCATAAAATCAACAAAGACTTAAGGTAAGAATGAAATAGAACCTAAAATGAACTTAGAAATATCTAACAGTATGACCAAAACTATGTACAACCTAAACAAACATAGACAAAACATAATGCAACCTGAAAAGAACTTACCAAACTAAAACAGATTCAAATTTAAAAGAAAGAGAGCCTACGAAAATCCTAATAGTAGCAATGAATGGAAAAGAACCTAAAAACTCGTACTAAAAACAAAAACAAAACTTAGAAACAAAAGGTTCAAGACAAAATCTATTATGAAAACTAAAACAGGGAAATGAAGTCAAAGAAGTGAAATGAACCTACAACTATTTCTATCTACAGCAACAATTGAAAGAATGTAACCTAAAGCATCCTAGAAACTATCTAAAACAAATTCTAAAAGCAGTAAACATTAGGTATTTATAAACCAAAATTAAGAATGAAGTATTTACAAACTAAAACTAGAATGGTTATTTTCAAACACAATAAGATCTAAACTCAAGGCAACACAACTCAGAAAAAAAAATTAACCTATTTTTACTACAAAAGCACACACTAATAACAATTGTATCAAAGCAAAAGCAAAAATTTACCTATACCCTCTCACCCCCACACTTAAGAGGTACATTGCCCTTAATCTATGAGTGAACAAGGTTATTTATCAGCACAAACATATATACAGCTCAAATAGCAATAAATATGTACACAAACAAAATTCAAAAAAAACACAAATTGAACTAGAAGTATGTACAAAATAGAACTAAAGAATTGAACACAATAGAACACAAAAATATACATGAACAAAACTGAAAAAAAAAAAACTAAACTAAATCTACAAAGCTACAGGAAAAAGAAAATTTCAAATTGGCCAAAGATCAAAATTAATTCTTTTTAGTTTTATGAAAAACAACATATTATCTATCCTACTATTTACTATGCCAGTTAAAGCTATGTATATTACTAACAAAAATCTATAACTACAATTATTTATCAGCTATACTAGTAGCAAGATTAAAGTCAGATTCAACCTGGATTGGTTCCTCAAAGAACACCTCACCAATCTCAACAAATTCATCAGCTTCATCACCCAAGGTTCTCTGTTCATCAGCTGGTTCATCAAGGTCATTTCCATCCAGCTTGCTCACAATGAACTTTTCCTTGGCAACTGCAAAATAGTTAGAAGCAGAACATATGGCAGAATTTATTTCTTCACAAATTTCACAACCACCCCCAAGACATGTGCAACTAGTGATTTTTTCATTGCCCAATTCTAAAGAATTTAAGAACCCAGCAAACTCAAGTTCAAATTTTAATCCTAAATCAGTACAAGCATTTTCAAAATTAACCGTATTAACTTTCACATCATCAAAAATTGCATATTTATCATTCTGAGCATCAGATTCATCATCAAGAAGTGCATTTAAATATGTGCAATCATCAAAAACACTATATGCAAGTATATGAACTATATCAATTGTAAATGCTGAATTTGTAATATTAGAATGGCTAAAACAAGGAGTAAAGTCAAAAACTTCTACAGGCACATCATGCATATGGTCAAACACAGTGAAATCAATTTCAAGGTCACATACATCAGCATTAAAATCCATTTCATAGTACTGAAGCACCAAAACATGGTTAGCAGCTTCCCTCATTTTTCCAAATATTCTTTATACTTTCTGAAATCAATTTGTATTTCAAGTACAGTAGGTTCAACTTTAAAATCAGAATTTAAATCAACATTACAATCAATTTCAGAATGAGGTTCAGTACTATCACCATCATAATACACATTTTCACTCAATTGAGCACTGGTAGTGGTAAAATCAGATATACGGGCAGCAACAAAACTATTACAATCATGAATCATAGCCAACTCCCTAAAACCAGCAACTAGCTTTTCAAAATCAGCATTAGTGTAATTATGGTCATAAGGTTCACATACACATTCAGAATTATCAACAGATACACTCATAATCATCACTCATCAAAGAATTGGCATTAACAGAATTTAAGGCTGAATGTGAATCAGTGAAAGAAGGATTAGAATATACAAAGGTGGTTGGACACTTAATCTCTTGAAACACTGGGGCAACAGCTGCTATCAGTGGTGCTCCATTGGTTTCTGCCCCTTTTCCCTCTTTAGCTCTCCCTATCAGCTTGTTGACAGCGGTTACCAACTGAGCCACTTGATCAATCATTTCTTGAAAGTTTGTTGATTGAAAATCTTGTTGCACTTGATCACAGAATTGGTCCTGCCATAGCTGCAGTAACTAGAATTCCTCCTGCTCTAGCTCATCATGTTGGTCCCAAGGTGGCTTCTCACAAATTGGATGAAAATAGGGTGGGGGTTGTTGCACGAAATTCTCAGGAAAAGACTCAAAGAACAGGTCAAAGCCTTGTGGTTGAGCATTATAAGGGAAAGAGAAATTATCATATGCAGAATAGTAACTCATGCTTACCCAAGGCTTACTGGAGAAAACCAATCAGACCACTAAATCCTATATTACAGAACTCAAACTAAAATCAATGAAAGAAAAGGAAAATTGTAGTAGCTAATGTATACAAGGCTAACTCTTCACTCCTAAGCTTAAGTCCCCAAAGTCCCTGGCAATGGCGCCATTTGTTGAACGGCTTTTCAGTCGCATCAATGCTCAACAAACCTAAATTCCCCACTAATGTAGTATAGGGGAAACCTAGGGTCTAATCTGTTGACTTGGTACTTGTTAAGCTAGAATTGTAGAATTAAGTCCTAAACTTTATTAAAACAAGGTGGGGAAAGAAAATGTAAAAGTGTAATCTAAAGTATAAAACTAACTAATAATGCATATATCTATTAAATCTAATCAATGAATGCAAGATAATATGATGAAAATAGAAACTATGTAAAGAACATAGATGCACTGATAAGGAAGAAATTTAATGATGATGCATGAATGAGTAAATGAAAAGAAAGGAAAATAATGCATGACTTTTATCCTAAAATGATATACTAATGCAAGCCAAGAACCCAAACATAACAGAATCTAAATTCTACTGCTACCTATTCAAAAACAAGTAATAGAAAGAAATTTTAAATGGATATTCATCTGAATACATGAAAGAGAAAAACATAGAACCTATAACCAAACGCTAGAAGTTTCGCGATTCTTCTCCAACTAACTCCTTTGAATCACAACCGCTTCAGTCTTCTCAGTCATCCGATCAACTTCTATCTTCCAGTTGGTTCAAGCTCCGCACGTGCAATGGATTAACTTTACTGAGCAGCGCATGAGCTCCTCTCTTCACACCCTTTGGAACCCTAGAGGGATTTCTTCAAATGAAATCCTCAAGAGATGTTTTTCTTCCAAATGAATGTGAGATGAGGACCCCTAAGGCAGTCAACTTTAGCCTCTCCCAAAACTCACTGTTTCACTTATGAAGAGTCCATGACAGAGGCCCACTAACTCAAAAATTAGCGGCCCAATTTATGAAAGTTAATCAGCCTCTTGGAGTGGCATCAGCGTCAGATCAGCGACCTAATCCAGCACTTAAATCAGCTTTTTTATTTCTTCAGTGCAACAGCCCAACTAGCCAAGCTTGTCAGCAACAGTGTCAGCCCAAATTAAAACAGCCAGCCCATTGTAGCACTGCCCATTCTATTTCATATATGCATCAAAGGCAAAATAAATAAATACCAAATTAAAGAAAAGAAAAAGAAATCTAACAATTAAAAAGAAAGATTTTTATTAAAGATTTTCTAAAAAAATATATATAAATTTTCTAATTATTAACAAAAACTAAAAATACTCCTAAAAATCTATTTTTAACTAAAATTATACAAAACCTAGGAATTGAAAGAAAAACCTAAAACTAGCCTAATTCTAGAAAATTAAAAACTAAAAGAAACTTAAAATACTTTCTAAACACAGAAAAAATAGGAAAATATGGAGAGTTATCAGTTACATTAAAATTAGATGTAACATAATTACAACTAAGACAATTATAATTGAATGCACAATTAATGTAATCGAATTGTATTAAATGTTAGTCAAACATATTTAAAAATATGACCGTTAATACTATTATGACAAGCATGAAATGAGTTTTCAAAATATAACAAACTTAATTGATCACATAACCAGTGTAATCGATTAAGCTAAGCACTTAACCAGATTTTAAAAACTTTTTCTCTTTAAAAACTCATCACAACACATTTGAAATGATGTATGCAAAGACACGAGTTTTTAATCGATTTAACACTTAATGTAATCGATTTGAAACTTGTTGTTTTGCCACAGTTTAAAACATGATTTGTCTGATGAACTAAATTTATTACAACATCACTGTAATCGATCATGTCATGCAGAGTTGCTTTTTTACTTGTGGTTTTTATCACACATAAACATGCAGTATGCATACAGAGATATAAAAACTTCATGATCACAGTAGTATGCAGTTCAACAGTATATCAACATATGTATTAATCAACAATAAGCCTTTACATATCCACATATGTATGAATCACTAATACATATTTTTGTTGTTTCATGACAACATCTATGAGTTTTTACATCAATGTGTTGTCATCATAAAAATAAACGCATCAGGAATTGGGTTCAACACTCATATTGCTTTCCCTATCAACAGGTATAACAATAATTCACTCAAAATGTGATGTTTTCCCTTTTTATGTTTTTTTTTCTATGAAGTGAAAATGATAAAACTTATTGAGATATCTTTCTTTTCCTCTTATTACATTCATTTGTTGTTTTTTTAGAAAATGAGCTTCAAGAAAACCATGTATCACAACTAGGCCTAATGGGCTCAAAAAATTGTTTTTGTTGTTATCGTTGTGAAAAATAATGAAAATCTTCAAGATTTAAGTTTTTTCATTTTCGTTTATTTTTGTTTTTAATTTTTTGAAATTTTTTTATTTTCAAAAAATATTGATCGATTTTTTTTTTAATTTTCCAAGACTAAAAAATAAAATAGTTTGAATTGGGCTTGACGAAAATTTGGTTTAAATGTCAAATAAGTTAGACTTGAGATGGATTCAGCTATGCAAGTTTGACTTAGGACAATGTTAGAGAAACAAATGTTTTTTCTTTCTTTTTAATTTTTTTCTATTGGTCACTTAGGGGCCCTCTAATAATGTAAAACAATATTGTCTGGTAAGTGTATTATTTTAATGTACCTCTTCGATAATTCATACCAATTAATTTCTATTATCTTAGTTCATGGAATCATTCTTCTTGCTAAAAAAATTTATAATTTCTTGGTCTGATAAATTTATTTTAAAAAGTTCAACTTATCATTCGTTTTGAAATATTATTTGAATAATACATATGAAATCGCTCAAGGTATGTAAGAGGCTTTAAAGTATAAATGACAAACAAACACAATTGCCCTAATTTGGATTTCAAAACGAGGACAATGAACGATGGTAGGAGAAGATTAGTCTACATCTAAATTCAAAGTGGAGTATATGGTAGAAAACAAAGATTAAGTCCATGAAGAATGAAGGGGTGCCCTTTGTCTAACAATATTTTGAAATATAAAAGAAATTTCCTCGATCACTACAAAAAAAAGGTTATTTAGTGGAGGTTTTTTTTTTCGATTTGCGGGAGTTTTCACCCTCCGCAAAATAAATTCCGGGGGTTTTTCAAACCGCCGCAGTTTGAGTCGCCACAAACTATCTGCGGGGGTTTTTTGCAACCCCTGGTATCGCGTTCAATTTGCGGAGGTTTTTCTGCGGAGGGTAAAAACCTCCTCTATTGCTGACAATTATTTTGTGGGGGTTTTTAACCTCCTTTATTTTCAACTATTTGATCATAAAAGTTTTCTATATTTTTGTCAGTTTTTTTGTTTGATGATTATTAAAATATATAATATCGTTTTTTGTTTGATGATTATTAAAATATATAATAACCATCTATTTTCACCAATTTCTTTCTTTTCTTTTTTTTTTAATTTCAAAATTAAGTAAATTTAATTTCTTTTTAAAAATTGATACCATGGAACAAAAGCCCCTGTGTAGGAAGGAATTTAGAAAAATAAATTGAGAAACAATTGTATGTTACAACAGGATAGGTTAGAAGTCAATGTAATCCCATTGCAGAAATAGTTACAAAGAAAGAAATGTTACCCAATTCATAATAAACTAGGTATAGTTTTATCCTAAAACAATATCATAAACTTCCTAAATGTTACTTCCATCAGATGATTGTCTTGTTCCCAAAGGAGACTCTGACTCATTTGCATCATCACGAGCTTGCTGAAATAATATAAAAAATATTAATAAAATAAACTCAATTACATGTGCTCACATTTTGAAAATAATATATAAAAAATCAATCAAATAGAATAAACATGTTCTATCAATCAAAATAGAATAAACATCTTCTATCAAATAGAATAAACATGTTCTAAAAAATCAATCTTACGATGTCCTGGTACTATCGTCATCCATATTCATTCCATAATGTAATTTAATTTTTCTAACCACATGACGTGTAGGTCATGCACCAGGTACAATAATGTGTCAGTTAGTTTGGATCATTATGTGAAGTACAATAATGCACAAATTAGATGAGTGAGGGTTAGTGAGATTGATGTAGGGGAGTGGCATGAACTAGGTCCTTGTGTAATCTAAGTTGAAAGTGTAAGAACGATGTTATATATAATAAACAATAGAATACAAGTTAAAGTTGTGACAATCTCTAGGCCCAATGTTTGTTAATATTAGAACTACAATCACAACATCACAAAGGACAACCCAACATAGAATACAATAGTAATTATAGTAAATCAAGCATAGTACTTATACTTATTTAGTAACTTACTTGTGTTTGAGGATCAAAGAAGGTAGCCAATTCATCAGGAATCTTTCCTTCCTTCATTATCATATATGCTTTCAACGCATCCAAGGTGGTTTGAACTTGGGATTCTAAATTCATGTACTTCTGTTCCCACTTATTAGAAGATGTTGATGATGTGGCAGTACTAGATGAACCAATGCTTAAATCTGAAAGTCGCATTCTTGTATTTCTGAATGAGTTAGTAGGAGCTGCTCCCAAACCCATGCATCGCACTCTCCCAGAATGCTCTGGGCCTAACACTCTACCAACAACATCATGAGGGGAAACCTGTGATTCATCAGCAGTGCTTTGACTCAAACCCACTTCAATTTGTTCCTATAGGCATATAACAAGTTGTAGTCAAAGATCTAAATATTGAAGCATAAGGTTTGAAAATATCATATTATAGTAAAACTAACTGCTATAGCCTTTGCCGCCTCATTTACAAATGAGCCATCTTTTCTTTTATGAGTTTCAATATATAACATTCCACGACTAGGCAGCTCTCCACTATCCAAAAGCTAAATAAAAGGATAAGTTAAAATAAATAGTAAATTTTGAAAAATACTAAAAACCGTCATGTATACTAATATCACTACCATCTCATGTCTTCTTCTTGAGATAGGTTTAGAGCCACCAGTATGAGGAATTACTTGCTTCTTGCGATTTTCTCTATTTTTTTTACAAATCTCCTATAAAAGAAACAATTATAAGTTGACATAACAATCAAAATAATAATATACACAAACAATTCATAGCCTAAACAATAATGAAACTTGTACCATTGTCTCCGGTTTTAGACGATATGTAACAAAGTGAGCCCATTGAGTTCTGTCTATACCAGTCGGCACATTACATATGATTTGATCTTTTGTTTTTGTTGGATCATAGAACTCATTCCATAAACTTTGTCTATGTGCAACCCACTTCTTACCCAAAGTTAATTTGCAATATCGTTGGACAGTAGCTTCAGTAGTCTTAAAACAAAATCGAAGCTTTTGAAAAAAAGAAAACATGGTTAGTGAGTAAAAAGTAAGTGTGCGACATTTGAATGCATGGATGATATATATACCTGTAACACTTCCTTAAAGCATTCTAAAAAGTAGGTGTCAGGCATGCCTGTTTTCCCAGACCACCTTTCAAAATTAATTGGAAATAAATTATCATCGGTTGCCAATATCCCACAATATCCCGCAAGTACTCCTTGTCCTTCGCCTATAGCCATGCCTACCTTATCAAACTCTACAATGATGTGTTGCCCATTAGGTAAGTTATTGACTTCTTTGACCTTCACCTTTATTTTCTTGATCACTCCTTCCAGGTCTTTAACAATAAAAAAACTTACTCAACCATAAGTAAAATTTAAAAAATTATGCATGCAGAAAAATAAATGACATATACCTATTGCATCAACATTCCAATATGATGAAGATTCACGTCCAACATGTTTTTTGGATGTTGTAGTTGCTCTATGTTTTCTGTGGGCATCAATGGTGTTGAGTTCAATGAATCATGTGATGAGGTCTCAATTGTTGGTGAAGGACTTATTAAAACATGTGGTTGTACATCAATGGATTCAGACATTGTAGGATTTGTTGATGGTGTAGGATTGGTTGATGGTGATTGGTCTTCAATCACTGGAGAAGTCACTGCTGCAGCATTTGTTGATGGTAAAGTACCTAAAGATTCAGGTTGAGGTGATGATTTTTGTAGATTTCGGAATCGCTTGACCTTTGGCATGGCTACATATTTATGAAAAATATTAAAAGAAAGAAATGCATTAGGAAAAAAATCTGATATATATGTCATTGTAATTACCTTTCAGTATTGTTATTCTAATTTTGGTTTCATCTTCATCGTATTCACGACTTCCTATTTCATAAGAAATTAAATCACAGATAAAAAGTGAATTACAATAAATTTGTACACCCAACATTCAATCTGTTGATAGCCTGATAATCTATGCCACCAGAGTGAATTACATGTGCTGAAAACAATACTGCAGGGTATATATTTGCTTTTTATGATTTGCTTACATAGTATAAGCATTGAAATGTCTATGGAAATAGAATTCCAGCTCTTGCCAATCTAGAAAGGCAAATCAAATTGGATAATATGCAAACAGCAAGCAAAAAGTGAACTCTACACCATAAAAATGGCTAGGAAATGGTGGTTTCAATGGTAAAAATGCTTGGAAGTGTTGCAGCAGCTCAAGTGATGCTTCAAGCAAGTTTATATCATTAATTTGAAGGTGTTCAATCACTTAAACAACAAAGAAAAAGACTACACCAGAAAATCACTGGTCCACTTCCAATTTTAGGCTACATGTGGTGGTTTAAGGAGTGAATTTGAATACAAGCTCAATTTTGACCAAATGAACAGTGCATACAGGTTTGGAATGACAAAATAAACTTGTTCAAGCATGCACAATGCATAGAAACAAGCTGATGTAGTACAGGACAGCTGCAGTCTTAGAGCACATAAACAATCTTTGCAATCTTGGTTTCAAAGGAAAGTAACGTAAAACTTTTGCAGGTTGCTTTTTTTTCTTCTTTGGGTTCCATCTAGATGTACCACAACGTTTGCATGTTTGCAAATCTTTTTCATCATCTCTTAAATATAACATACAATGATTTGGACATGCATCTATTTTGGTATAGTTAAGACCAAGTTTGTTGATGATTTTCTTAGCCTCATAAAAAGAAAGAGGCAACTTTGCTTCACTAAATGCATCTCTTAGCAAATCTAGGATCATAGTCATTGCCTTGTCACTTAATCCACACAAAACCTTGATATGATATAATTTGATTACAAACTCTAATTTTGTGTACTTGCTCCCGTCACACAATATTTGATTTCCATCATTGAGAAACTCATTAAATTCATTATGATTCTCCCTAGGCCTTTCATTAATAACATCATCTTCACCCAATGGTTGTGATCTACCTATATTAGTACCTTCTTGCCTATAATGTCCAAATGCTTCATTTATCATTGTTTCCATTGGATTTTCAAAATGAAATGTCTCTTGTGACTCATCTTCATTTCTAGAAATATCTTGTCTTTGCCTCTCACCATGAAGATTCCAAATAACATAATTTATGGGAAATTGTTTTAAAATCAAGTGCTCCTCAACTATGCCTCTAGCTTGCCATTTCACAAACCCACATTTGGGGCATGGACATCGAATTGTGTCTCCAGAGGCCCCATTCTCAAAAGCAAAATCTAAGAATTTTTGCAAACCAATTGAGTATTCAACTGTATTTCGGGGCTTAGTTATCCAAGATTTATCCATTCAAAAATATTCCTAAACAAAATGAAATACACTAACACATGAAAAAGAATACAATATTCATGGAAAATACAAATAAATAATAAATTAGAAAAAATGAAATACTTGTTTCTAAATGGATTGAAATACTTGTTTATACTAACCTTGAAGAGGTGAGATTGCAATACTTAAAGAGAAACCTGCAACATCAATTATGAAAAAGGAAAATGATCGTTGAGGAAAGAAGGAAGGAAATATGAGTTGGAAGAGAAAGATAGTTTAATGTAATTTCAACGGTCATGAGATTTCAATACAAAGACAGATTTAATAATTCATTATTTTCTTCAAGCCTGTTCCGTCTAGTAACAAGTACTAAATTGTTGGAGGTGAAACCAAATACCCACTTAGCCTATCGGATTATTTATTATGGTTAAAATCTTTTTGAAGAAACCTTTCAAAAAATTATTTCTTCTAAAGTAATCAAAGGTAGACACACCACCCCGTTGAACGGTCTAGAACATATATGTTAAACAGGAAGCACCCAATAAAATAACAATAAGAGGAGGAAGGAATAGCAATACTGCACCGGTGACAATTAAAAAAAAATGTGGACCGAAACAATTAAGTTTTCAAAGACTAGAAAACTTTCACGAAGGTGCTTTGTAAAATACATAGTTAAAAATGAATCAAGCATTCTTCATGTGGCAGCCTAACGTAACAAATTAAAAATGCTTGTTTCGCTGTCAGATTTGAACAAGCTTAAACCCCACATGAATAAAACTAACTTGAAAGATCAAAGGCAAGTAACAACAGAAGAGATTGAAAACTCACAAGTTCTACAGCAACAGACACAAAAAATTCTCCAAAATGACCAGCAACAAGCACCAAAACCGCAAGATCCTCAACCAGAGTCAGAGTCACGTCCACAACCAACTATAGAACAACAGAAACAATGACTACAACAAGCCAACATTAACAAGAGGAAGACCATGGAATAGGGACTTTCACCTGAGACTGACAGCACAAGATCGAGATATAGTGGCATAACTACTGTTGTATGATATAAAAAAACTATACACCAAAGAGAAGTAAGAAGGGTGTTAGAACGATGTACCTCAGGTTGTAGCAGGAGTGAAAGCTTCGCCGTCGACCGGTCCACACAACCACTGCTACAGCTCCGTCTACCAACGGTTCCACGACTACGATTCTGAAGGCTAATCAGTGCGAGGAAGAGACGAACCAGTGCGAGGAAGAAAGGGAGAAAGGAATGAAAACGGAGAAATGAAGAAAGGGATTTTAGGGTTCAGAAATTTTTTAGAGGAAATAAGGGTGTAGTCTGATTTTTAGAGGGAGATGGGTTTCGGGATTTAGATCAATGAAATTTTACAATTTAGAAAAATAATTAGTTTAAAATTTTTAAACAGAAGAAATGTAAAAAATTAGGAAATAAAGGAAAAAAAATATTATTATTTGAAGGAGGTTATAAACCTCCCTTAAAAACCATTAAAACTCCCGTTATCATTGACAGTTTCATAATTTAAATTAAACATTATAAAATATGTTAATTTGAGGGGGTTTTTCATAACCTCCCCTAAATAACCCCCTCTATATAAGGTTTTTTTTTTGTAGTGGATGTTTGAAAACAAATCTCCAAACACAATTTTTTAATTATATTTTTAATTTTTTTTTTGGACAAACTTGTTTGCATATCATAATATTTTCCTCTAAATTACAACTTTTGAAAGATAACAGTCAAACTTTGATCTATGTGAACTTTATTAAACTTGTATAGTATAAAAAAATGGATAGTAAAGGCTGAAAAATGATATGATTATTTGGAACAAGGGTCTATGAATAACATTGCATCCAATATATGTTGGATTTCTCTTCGTTCACCTCTTTTTTTCCTTTTCAATTTTCATTCTTTCTCTCTAAAACATTTCTTTCTTTTTCGTACCCAAAAACAAAATATTTTCTTGGTGAACTATTTTTAGATAAACATTTGTTCAACCTGACTTGTTCAAGAAAATTTGAAAGAAATTTTTTTTTGTTTTATTTTTAAGACTCAAAATGAATAACAAAGGATGATACTTTTTATGAATAAACATGTCCACATATCAAATTATGATTACTTTATTTTCCAAACTCTTAACTCAAAATAAAGTTTAATTACAAGACTATGTTTTACCCAAAACTATAGTATTTGATAGAGATGTTAAGTTTCTTAGCCACTTTTTGGAAAACTTTATGGAAAAGGTTAGGAACTAAACTACTATTTTCTACCACATGTCACCCTCAAACTGAATGGAAAACTGAGGTACTCAATAGGTCTTTATCTACTTTATTAAGGGTAATACTTATAGGTATAAAAAGAAATTGGAATATCATCTTCCTCATATCGAATTTGCTTACAATAGAGTAGTCCACAAGACTATTAATCTTTCTCCTTTTGAGGTTGTCTATGATTTTAATCCTATCACACCTCTTGATTTATTGACTCTTCCGGACATGTCTTCTTTTATAAATAATGAAGGTGTATCTAAAGTAGAGTTTATAAAAAAGTTGCATGAAAAGGTCAAAAATCAAATTAAAAAGCAAACTCAAAAATATTTTGAATACAACACCAAGGGGAGAAAGAAAATAATGTTTAAAGAAGCCGACTTAGTTTGGCTTCACTTGAGAAACGAAAGGTTTCCATCTCAAAGAAAATTCAAACTTAGTCCAAGAGGAGATGGTCCTTTCAAAGGGACTTAAATTAAATTATATTTATGATCAATCAAACATAGGATTTCATTCACAAAGATATCACAAAATCTTCTCAACAAAATTTTTAGTAGTTTCATAGCAATTCAAATTTGTTTTTGAATAAAAATTGAGTTACCAAGAATAGATTTGTGGATTTTTCATGTTGTCTAATTATTTCATACAAAAATTATTCCACGTGAATTTCTATTTCAATCTTTTGTAAAATAACTAACTCAATAAAAAGTACTTATTAGAAAAATTAGGTGAGTTAGTGAGCCAACTCAGCTTATTACGAGTTCAACCCGGATGAATCGAATTCTTAGTGAACTAGGTTCAAAATTGGTTTATATCGAAATTTCAAACAAAATTTCAACCTAATCCGAATCGAACTTATTGTAGACCAAATTAACTCACGAATTCTAATCCGTTTTTAACAATTCTAGCTTAACCTTTTAAAAAGATAAAAAATAAAATTTAGTTTTAAAAGACTTAGGATCGCAATTCTATCTACATCTTACAAAATTACAAACTAATTCAAAAGAAGAATTTCAATTGAACACCCAACCTTCATAGTTTAAGAAAAAAATACATATATGCAAGACAAAAAGAAAGAGAAGATAAATGCAGAAGAAATAGAATTTTACACGTTTCACAACAATAATTAAGAAAAACGATATTATTATGGATTTATTTATCTTATAGATGTATTTATTTTTATTCTTTAACTTTAAAGTAATATATTACAATTGAAAATCGTATTACATTAGTCTAAATAACAAATAAATAAAGAATTAAATATGATTTTAATCTTTTAAATATTACATTATTTTGAATTTTGTCCTTTCTCTATTTGTTCATTTTCATCTTCTTCTTTGAGTAACATGAATTTTTAATCCTTAAAAAGTAACACTGTTAAATTTTCTTTCACATGATTAAAGATCTGCCACGTCATTTTTTCTTTTTTTCCTTAAATGTGTCGATCCTTCTTCCTGTATCTTCATGGGTGGCAAACTGTTTGACAGATCAGCCCCAACATCTCCCGCTAGGTCTCCATCACGGCGAGTACACCGACCTCCTCTACTTCCACGGCACCCACCTCACGCGCCTATCCATGCAAGAGGTCATCGCGACTGTCGTCCGTGCCAAGCCCTTCCCCGTCTATCATCGCAATGGGATCTACCCGATCCTCACGGCCGAGGACGTCACCATGGAGGACTTCTGCTGCGTTGTCTGAGGCTTTCACTACTTCACCTTCCCTTCCAAGGTCGGCTACACCCTCCCTTATCCCTGGGTTGGGAACTCCGCCAATCATGTATTTTACATTATTATCTACCTTTTGTAAAAGGAGAAGAAATTAATAATAACTAGTTCATTCATTAAGCTTTAAACCTTTAATAATATTGAGTTTCTAATTAGTTAGCGGAAAATCATCACAACAAACTAATTCTACAATTTGTGTGATATTAAGATCAGTAGAAAATACAGACATATAATGGTGAAGAAGAACTTTCTATTTCTAACCATTTCTTTGTCCACATACCTCGCACGCACTCGATCGAGGTAGAAGTTCGGTTTCTTTTCTTTTCTTTCTTACTATAAAAAATCAAGTCTAACTGAACAAGAAATCTAACGCTAATAATCTTGAAAAAGAAAATAAGACAACGAATAAAACTATATATGTAGGAAGAAAGAAATTGAAAAGTACAGACAAGAAAATGCAGAAGAAAACACAAACAGAGGATGAAAAAGAGTGCACTGGTAGAGAAAAAATAGATATGAATTGCACAGAAAGGGTAGAAGAGAGAGACTGCTAGCCTTGTAATAAGAGGGGGAAATTAATGCTTCGTGTAGACTGCTAGACTTGAAATATATTGAAGATTTAACAAGGCAATTCATATAGATGTTCATGGCAATTAAGCAAGTAGTGAGAAGAATTGCATGAATTGAAAGAATAAGAGGAAAAGAAGAATGACTGAAACTACAGTGCATACCAGCAGATGATATGCTCATCAACATCACAGAGCCTCCTTAGTGCTTTCAGATAGGCACGACATCACTCTCATTAATTAGTCAAATTTTCATTATGTCTCTTTGAATGGAAAGTAACCATATTTGCATGTTATAGACAATACCAAATACCAAATATGGGCTAACTGTCATGAACAAAAAGCCAAGTTAATTTTGCCTCGCATGAGGTTAAAGCTATTATTAAACCTTTTAAGATTTTCTCAAACTAAATGAATTTCAAGTTGATGTGAGCCACGAGAGAGGAGCAAAATTTCTCAAGTATTCCAAAATTGAGAGAGAGTACACTAACGTACGAAGGCTGGTTAGAGTATTCCAAAAGTTTGCCTTTAGTAGAGAAGACTATGAGAGCCACATCAGCATCGCAAAGCACAAAGATCTCGCGGGCTTTCTTGATCAAACCAGACCTTCTCTTTGAGAAGGTGACTTGCCTGTTGATCTTGTTTTCGATCCTTTTCAACTCCACTCTTCCCCTTCACATTGAGAAATTGTTGAAGCTTCTCCACGATTGCCTCACTGCTACCAATTCAGTGGAAGGAGGAGGAAGAATGTGAGAGGGAGAAACGAGACAGAGGATGAGGTGGGTGTACTCGCCGGTGATGGAGATGTTGGCACCGGTGTGTCCGTGTAAAGGGAGACAGTTTGCAAACAGTGAAGAAGATGCACGAACAAAGAATAGATAGGTTTCAGAAAAAAAAAAACGAAAAGTGACGTGGGACGCATAGCTAGAGAAAATTTATTTACATTGTTATTTTTAAAGATTAAAAATTCGAGAACGCATGTTTCACACCAAATTTTTTACACTCTTTTAAAATGATCTGTCGTTTCTCAATAGGCCGATTTTGAAAAAAAAAATGAGGTTTTAATAATCAAGAGGGATATATTTAGAAGGTGGAAAAAAATGAAATTTTATTTCGCGGTTTTTTTCCTTCACACCCTTTCGTTCATTCGTTCTTCACTCTCGTATTACTCTCTCTCGTTCTCTCATCGTCACTCTCTCTCGCGTTTCTCGTATTACTCTCTCTCGTTCTCTCATTGCCACTCTCTCTCTCGTTCTCTGAGTTCTTTGTCTCTTTCATTTGCCTGAGCATTGTTGTAGGTTTCTCGCATTGTTGATGATTTTGTAAGGTTGGGGCTTTTCGAAGGTTGAGACTTTTCAAAGGAAACTTTTCAAAAGTTGGTGCTTTTCGAAGGTTGGGGTTTTTCATCTTCCCATATTGTCTTTCCCGCACTCCATGACTGACTAAAGGTTTCGAAGGTTGTGGCTTTTGACATTGACCGAGTAAAGAAATATGTATGCGACTTGATCCTCGACAACGACAACATTAGAAGAATGAAACTTGGATTGTTGTAGGATTGATTTCATTTGTAGAGTTTTTCTTTGTATGTAGACAAAGATGAATTTTTGTTTTTGTAAGAAACAATGATATTTATGTACAGATTCTTATTGCAATATAATGTTAGCTTTCATGGATTGCCCAAACATGACTTTCTAGTCTCTGCTCACACTTAAACACTAAAAATAAGTTTCAACCATGGTATAAATGTCAAAAAATTTGAAAGGTCTTTGAGTCTAGACCAAACTAACTTGTTCAAATGAAAAAATTTAGACTAACTTGTTCCAGACCTTGAAGGACTTCAACTAACTTGTTCAAATGAAAAAAATTGTTTTCCCACACTAAAACACACTTAAACAACAAATCTAGGATTTTGTTCGTGTAATCGTTTACCAAGGTCTTGTAAACAATTACAACTTTGTTTTTTGCTCCAGACCTTTCAAAACTTCAACTAACTTGTTCAAATGAAAAAAATTGTTTCTTATCACGAACATGGGGTGTCCAAACTTGATTTCTCACACTAAAATCACACTTAAACAACAAAATCACACAAAAACCATTGCATTTATGCAAAAAATACAAAAATTTAGATTATGGTCCCCTAGGTTACCAGAATTGGCTCCTGTAGTATAACTTTCTGTACAAATCCAGGATTTTGTTCGTGTAATTGTTTACCAAGGTCTTGTAAACGATTAAACTTTGGTTTTTGCTCCAGACCTTGTAAAACTTCAACTAACTTGTTCAAATGAAAAAAAATGGTTTCTTATCTCAAACATGTGGTGCCCAAACTTGATTTCCCACACTAAAATCACACTTAAACAAATAAATCACACAAAAACCATTGTGTTTATGCAAAAAATACAAAAATTTAGACTATGGTCCCCTAGGTTACCAGAACTGGTTGTTGTAGTACAACTTTCTGTACAAATCCAAGATTTTCTTCGTGTAATCGTTTACCAAGGTCTTGTAAACGATTACAGCATTGTTTTTTGCTCCAGACCTTGTAAAACTTGAACTAACTTGTTCAAATGAAAAAAATGGTTTCTTATCTCCAACATGGGATGCCCAAACTTGATTTCCCACACTAAAATCACACTTAAACAACAAAATCACACAAAAACCATTACATTTATGAAAAAAATATAACAATTTAGACTATGGTCTCCTAGGTTACTAGAACTGGTTCTTGCAGTACAACTTTCTGTACAAATCCAGGATTTTGTTTGTGTAATTGTTTACCAAGGTCTTGTAAATGATTACAACTTTGTTTTTTGCTCCAGACCTTTCAAAACTTCAACTAACTTGTTCAAATGAAAAAAAAAATTCTTATCAGGAACATGGGGTGCCCAAACTTGATTTCCCACACTAAAATCACACTTAAACAAAAAAATCACACAAAAACCATTGCATTTATGCAAAAAATACAAAAATTTAGACTATGGGCCCCTAGGTTACCAGAACTGGCTCCTATAGTACAACTTTCTGTACAAATCCAAGATTTTGTTCGTGTAATCGTTTACCAAGGTCTTGTAAATGATTACAACTTTGTTTTTTTCTCCAAACCAAAGTTGTAATCATGTGTAGAGGAGATCATAGTCTAAATAGAAAAATAGGCTCTAAAACCGTTGATTGCATGTTCTTATGTTATGCTGAACATGGTGCTACCTATAGGTTTCTAGTTGTTAAAAGTAACATACTTGAGAGAAATTCTATAATGGAGATGAAAAATGCTGAGTTTTTTTAACATGACTTTCCCTTATAGGTTAGTGAAATGTCTCAACCTGTTGATGATAATAATAATAGTGATACCGTGAATGAGGATTTGAGAAGAGGTAAAAGGCAGAGAAGGGAAACTTCTTTTGGAGATGACTTTTATACTTATATTTTTTATAGTGGTCCAATAAGCTTTGTAGAAGCTACTAGTGCTCTTGATGCAAAACAGTGGGATAAGGCCATTAGGACTAAAATTGAATCAATTCAGAAAAACAATACTGGGACTTTAGTAGATTTTCCTAAAGGGGCAAAACCCATTGGTTGTAAGTGGATGTTTAAGAAAAAGTATCATCCTGATGGATCCATAAAGAAGTATAAGGCAAGATTAGTAGCAAAAGGTTTTACTCAAAAACTCAACATAGATTACTTGGATACTTTTGCTCCTGTGACTAGGATTTTCTCTATTCGAGTGTTGTTAGCTCTAGTAGCTATCCATAAACTAGTGATACATCAAATGGATGTTAAAACAACTTTTTTGAATGGTGATTTGATGAGGAAATTTATATGACTCAACCTGAATGGTGTGTTGTACCTGGTCAAGAGGATAAAGTATGCAAACTTTTAAAATCCTTGTATGGGTTGAAACAACCACCAAAACAATGGCATGAAAAACTTGATAATGTGTTGCTTTGTGATGGTTTTTCACCTAATGATGTTGATAAATGTGTGTACTCTAAATCTGAAGACGGTGATTGTGTCATTATATGCTTGTATGTGGATGACATGTTAATCTTTGGTACATGCAATGTGATTGTCGTTAGAACTAAATTGTTTCTAGAATCAAAATTTGAAATGAAAAACATGGGTGAAGCCAATGTGATTTTAGGTATTAGAATCATAAGGAAGGGAGATAGTATATTACTATCTCAAGAACAATACATTGAGAAACTTCTTAAGAAGTTTGGGTTTTATGACTTAAAGCCAAAGTTTGGGTGGTGAACGACTTCCTAGACGTCTTCCCTGAGGAAGTTCCTGGTCTACCACCTCCGAGAGAGGTAGAGTTCTCTATAGACTTAGTCTTAGGAGCAGGACCAATTTCTATAGCCCCTTATAGGATGGCTCTAACGGAATTAGATGAATTGAAGAAGCAGATTGAAGAGCTGCTTAAGAAACAATTTATCAGACCTAGTGTCTCCCCATGGGGTGCACCAGTCTTGTTGGTGAAGAAGAAGGATGGCACTTCTAGACTTTGTGTGGATTACAGGCAACTGAACAAATTGACAATTAAGAACAAGTATCAACTGCCAAGGATAGATGATTTAATGGATCAGTTTCATGGAGCTACCTGCCAAGGATAGATGATTTAATGGATCAGTTGCATGGAGCTACGGTATTTTCTAAGATTGACTTGAGATCGGGCTACCATCAGATATTGGTGAAAGATACTGATGTACAGAAGACAGCTTTCAGATCCCGATATGGCCATTATGAGTATGTGGTTATGCCATTTGTTGTGACCAATGCTCCTGCCATCTTTATGGATTACATGAACAGGAACTTTAGACCATTCTTGGATAAATTTGTGGTTGTCTTCATAGATGACATACTAGTTTATTCCAGGACTCGGGAGGAGCATGAAGAACACCTCAAAACAGTACTTGGAGTATTGAAAGAGAGGAAGCTTTATGCAAAATTGTCTAAGTGCGAGTTCTGGATGGAAGAGGTACACTTCTTGGGGCACGTTATCTTGGTCGATGGGATTGTTCTTGATCCAGCCAAGGTACAGGCAGTGATGGAATGGGAAAGACCTAAGACCGTTACCGAAGTCAGGAGCTTTGTGGGATTGGCAGGTTACTACCGGCGTTTTATAGAAAATTTCTCTCGGATTGTGGTGCCTTTGACTCAGTTGACCAGGAAGGATCAACCCTTCGTTTGGACGGACAAATGTGAGTCTAGCTTTCAGGAACTGAAGGAAAGGTTGACTAGTGCACCAGTGTTGGTTATTCCGGACACCAGAAAACCCTTTGAGGTTTACTGTGATGCCTCACATCAGGGGTTGGGGTGCGTATTAATGCAAGAGAAGAAGGTGGTTGCTTATGCCTCACGACAACTCAAAGTCCATGAGAAGAACTATCCCACTCATGACTTAGAGTTAGCTGCAGTCGTGTTTGCTTTGAAGATATGGAGGCACTATCTCTATGGTGCGCAATTCCAAGTGTTCAGTGACCATAAAAGTCTCAAGTATTTGTTTGACTAGAAGGAGCTGAATATGAAACAAAAGAGATGGTTAGAGTTCCTGAAAGATTATGATTTCGATCTTTTATACCATCCTGGGAAAGCCAATGTAGTGGCAGATGCTTTGAGTCGGAAATCAGTACACGTCTCAGCATTGATGGTGAGGGAGTTGGAGCTAGTGGAGATCTTCAAAGAGTTAAAGTTGCAGGTTGAGTTAGAACCGGATAGCATCAGGTGCAATAAATTGGTGGTGACTAGTAGCTTGATATAGCGCATTAAAGAAAGGAAGTTGTTAGACCCCGAGCTCCAGACCTCCACAGCTTTAATTGGTACTGAAAAAGGGAAGGATTTCAATACATGGACGAATGGTCTCTTACGATGTAGAGGAAGGACATGCGTCCCTAATGATGGGAAATTAAAAAGGTTGATACTTGAGGAAGGGCACAGAAGTCATTTTAGCATACATCCTAGTATGACCAAGATGTACCAAGATCTCAAGAAATCCTTTTGGTGGTCGGGTATGAAGAAAGATGAGGCCTAGTTTGTTGCTTCTTGCCTAACTTGTCAGAAGGCCAAAGTAGAACATCAGAGACTTGGAGGTCTATTACAACCGTTAGAGATTCCAGAGTGGAAATGGGATAGCATATCTATGGACTTTGTTACCCATTTGCCATGCACTGTTAGGAGACATGATATTGTATGGGTGATAGTGGACAAATTGACCAAGAGTGCTCACTTCTTGGCAATCAATTTGAGAATGTCTATGTCGAAGCTGGCGTAGCTGTATGTTAAGGAGATAATGAGGTTACATGGAGTACCCTCCAGTATTGTGTCAGACAGAGACCCGAGGTTTACCTCCAGGTTTTGGCAAACACTACAGAGTGAGATGGGTAGTAGACTATAGATGAGCTCTGCTTATCATCCCCAGACCGATGGACAGTATGAGAAAACGATCCAGTCGCTTGAAGATCTGTTGAGTACGTTTATCCTGGGTCACTTAGGAGTTTGGGATGAGGTGTTTCCATTGGTAGAGTTTACTTACAACAACAGCTACCAGGCTAGCATTGGTATTGCACCATTTGAGGCCTTGTATGGGAGGCGCTGCAAAACCCCTCTGTGTTGGTTTCAGGAGGGTGAATCTTTATTGACTGGGCCAGAAATTGTATAGCAAACAACAAAGAAGGTGAAGTTAATTCAGGAGAGGATGAAAGCATCTCAGAGTAGATAGAAGTCATATGCTGATAAGAGGCAGACCATTAGAATTTGCAGTTGGGGATCACGTTTTCCTCCGAGTGACTCCTACTACTGGAGTAGGAAGAGCCATTCGAGCTAGGAAGTTGTCCCCTAGGTACATTGGTCCTTGTCAGATCCTAAGGCGTATAGGACCAGTTGCCTATGAGATAGTCATGCCACCTCAACTTGTTAATCTTCACCCGGTGTTTCACGTTTCACAGCTTAGGAAATACGTGCCAGATCCGTCTCATGTCCTAGAAGCTGAAGATGTCCAAGTTAGAGAAGACTTATCTATGGAGGTACAACCGATTAAAGTGGAAGAAAGACAAACCAAACGGCCTCAAGGGAAGAGTACCAAACTCGTCAAGGTCATCTGGGATGATAGAACAGGTGACTCAACCTGGGAGTTGGAGGAAGAGATGCGAGAGTCCTACCCTCATCTATTTCCTAGCAAGTTTGATTTTCGGGGACGAAAATTTTAATTGTTGGGGAGAACGGCCTTATATTTTTTTTAAAGACATTTGGGCCTTAAGTGAGGCTGCCAGACCCATAAGGCTAAAGTCAGCATAGTCTTAGGAGAGGGGGAGCTTCTCCTTATTCTGATTCATTTTCATAGAAGCCATTTCTCTCTCTAGAACAAATACTTTGCCCTAACTTTGAGCTCTGCCTTCTCTCTAGAATTCCAGCAAATTGAACCATTTGATTCTTGATTTGGTGCTGCCAAATCGTTCCTGCCGTAGAGGGCTTCGATTTAAACCGAACAGTTCTCCGTTCCAGCGGGTAAGTCACTTTCCTTTTTTCTCCCATTGTCCTTGAGCTTAGGGCATGCAACTTTTCTGGTTGGATGTAGCTAGTGACCTTTCCCTTCGTGATTCCATTTTTTTAACTCTAAGAGTTGTACTCTACACCAAATTGGTGGTTGTAGGTCCTGTAAGCTCGACTCTGTGTGGGGAAGTACTGTTAGGGAATCTCCAATTAACTGTACTGTGAGAACCCAGTTAAGGGGAGCTAATTAGATTTCTTTGAATTGTTTATATGCTTTGTATGTATGGTGAATTTTATTTTGGTGTGCTGTTTTGGAATTGGATGTTAAGATTTATGAATATTGGGAGATATGTGATGAGTTATGAAACTGATAAAAAGTGAATATGCTTAATCTATGATGGCTTCCCATGTAGTGATTTTATTGAATTTAATGGTTGTAGATTGGACTGTGATGAGCTGTTTGGGAGTGGAAAATTCTGTGTTAGCATTGTTGAAAAGGGGAATAATTTTTGGGGTAGTGTTTTTTGGAGTAGTTCACGGTGGTGTTGCTTGGGTTTCGTTGAGTATGGGGAAGTAAAATGCTAGTCTATGTAAATGGTGCAGGAGATGTTGGAACTCGAGAGAATTAATGAAGGAAATGCTATGATTAATTGATGAAATTAAGTTTTTGGTGCAAAGAGAATTCATTAAGCGGCTACATGGTACTTCTTTCCACTATAATATGAAGATAGTTAAAAGAGAATTTTCCTTTGAGGGACCCACTTCGGGAGAAGGCAAAACCTAGCCTTTGAGGTTTGGAAAGACGTGCGAGAAATTGGGTTGATGAGAAATAATGAACTTTTGGATTTGTTAAGTTTCCTTTTAATATCAAGATTAATATAAATAATATATTATATTATATTTATTTCGTGATCTTTGTATAGGATATACTAATATATATATCTTTTACGGATCTTTGTATATTATATAATAATATATATAACTTTTATACAAATTATTATATTACGTATATTATATAATAATATATATAATTTTTATATGAACGTATAGAAACTTAACATGGTTAAGTTATATTTATTATTATATTATATTATTATTATTATTATTATTATTATTATTATATATATATATATATATATATTAAAACTATTAAGTTTGGTATCAGATTAATTTTAGTTGAAATACTTGTAGTTTTGTTAATACAATAAGTTAAGTTGGAATACTTGTAGTTTTGTTAGTAAAATAAGTTAAGAGATGTCAAGAGTGATTTTTATAATTTAATATGAGTGATTGGAGAATTATTATGTATGTAAAATAAATTATAAAAGTTGTGTTGTGGTGATATTTTATCGTAGTAATTTTATATGTTTCTGTGGTGATTTATTTGATGTAGTAGTATTTTTATAAGATGTTGGGGTGTTGTATATGAAGTTGTGTTTTAAAATCCTGTGTTTGATGAGTAATGTATATTGTTGAGATTATGTATATGTTGATTGGGGCACAAAATATATGATTACAAAGTGATGAAAGTACAATCCAAGTGGTAAACCAAGTTCCATCTGTGTAGAATCTCTTGGTGAGATTCTTAGTGTTTTAGAATGAAAGTAGGAGCTCAGTCTTAGGGGTCTTCCTGACGCTCCAATGCCTTCTTCTCATGTAGAAAGGATTGGACCAAGTGGTGAGGAGTAGCGGAGGTCCTAGTCTTTGAGGCTTCCAGTATGCTCCAGGGCGTGGAATGGACTAACCTCGTGAGTGTGGCAGATGGGGGAGCCCAAGTATCACAAGCCACCACGTGTGCATGACCCGCCATAGCTCGACTATCATTCTAAAGTCCGAACGAGTCAAGTCTAGAAGATAACATGCTAGGATCTATGTTATATATTGCCTTGTTTGTATACACTTGCTTGAGTTGAATCCAGTATGTATATGTTGATATAATTGCATGTTTTTTTATATAATTAGCTCACCCTTGCTTGCTTGTGTTTGTGCCATGTTTGTGTTGTTTCCTTTTGCGATGATCATCACTTGGACGGGAGCAGATGGCAAGGAGGATACTTTGGAAACAACTCTTAAAGGGGTCGACAATGTTGTTGCCTAGTTCACTAGGCTCTATTTTCTCTTGGTCTAGGATATTTGAAGAACTTTGTCATGTTCTAAGTTTTAAATTCTTTGTATTTTGAAGGAAAAAACTATAGTACTCCAAGTTTTTAAATTTTAGTATTATTCTAAGGATGACTGTAATTCTTTATTTAATTGTCATTCTACTCTTGACTGTTTTCATATATTATGCATGATGACGTCTTTAGTATATGTCTTTTCTATATATTGTGGAACGTCACATATATAACAAATAAATAAATTAATCACTTATCACTATACCTTATAAAAGTTTTCAGGTATTATTTATTTTATAGAAATATAGATAACAAAATGCATGTCAGAATGGAAAAATTATAAATAAACATTAAAATAAAATATGATGATTATTTAAGAATAACAAGAAAAGAAAAGACCATAAAGAAGAATGAAAAGAAAAACAATCATTTTGTTGGATTATTTATTTAATATTATATTTGTTTTTCATTTTTTAGTTATTCAATATTTTTGTTATATTTGATAAAAAAAAATATTATTGATGGATAACCATTTTAAAGTATAATACGTAAAAGAATTTTAAGAAAATATTACATGAAAGTTAATTTACGTAAATTTATAGGCTATAAAATTTTAAATAATGTAAGAATATAATTTTATAATTATTAAAAATTTGTAATTATCTAATATTAAGATTAATTTCAATAACAATTGTAAAGACTGTAAATGAGTCAGCCTTGAAATTTCCTGGTGGCGATAGTTGATTGGGCTAAGCTAATTAACAAAACAATTTTTTTTATGAAGACAGTTTTACTTCAAGCCTTTCCTCACCATCTGAGAAAACATTTTTCATCTTCAGAGCTATGCCTTTCATCTTCTCTACCCTCTAAAATTCTTTTCTCCATCTTGATCTGTTTGATTTCTGGTTAAGTGGTGTTCAAGCACTCACAGCGTAGTAGGCTTCTATTCCACCGATCAAATTGGTGTTTTTCATCCGGTAAGTGTTTCCCCTTTTCTCTCTCAGCATTTCCGAACTGTGATCATGCAATCTATCCTGTTGCATGTGACCGGTTTTGTGTTTTTCCCCAAAAATTTAACTCCGATCATGCCTTAAAATCTAATTTCTATCTCAATTGGGGATTTATAGGTACTTTCAAGTTTTCCTAGGGTGCAAGGTGTTTGTTCCAATCATCCTGTGAGCTATACTATGAAATTCAAGGTAAGGGAAGCTTGGGTGTGTTTTCTTTTTCTGTTTTAGAAATTGGGGTTGCATGACTTGGGTTTTATTTTGAAATTTCAGACCTTGCATATGTGTTAGTTAGGTTGGGTGAATATTTCAGTGGTGCATGTATGAACTGTGTGATGAAACCTGTGCTGTTAAGTTGATCTGATATGTTAGAATTTATATATTTACTGAATGGATTATGTATCTATGACTATCTGATTGGGGAAAATGGAATAATGTTGGTGAATTCTTGATTGAATATTTTGAATTACTGGAATGTGTCATTGGATGTGTGAAGTATGTCATAAAGGAGAAAACGTTAGTTTCATACTGTTAATAGAAAATTTTAAGGTTATTAGGAGGAACTAATAGAGTCAAATTGAGTAAGATAGGTCTGAAGCTGTTTTAGGCATTTGAGGTATCACATGTAAGACAAATATGACTTATAGGAAGTATAAAATTGATCAACAGTAGTTTAAAATGGTAAAATTAGGATTGAGCACCTAGACTGATGAAACGGAGTAATTTGAAAGTGAATTGATGTGAGATCACTACAGAAATTGTTTAGGAAGTGTTAGAATTGATTTGGCAAGTTAGATTCATCATATAGATCAAGTTAAGAGTGCTAGAAGTTCATCAAAATGGTTAGAATTGGTATGAGAAGGTAGAGTTGCTTCATTATGCAGGTTTTAGGGTGCTGCAGATTATGCAGAGTCGCATAGCGCACTCTGTTGCTGTCAGGAAAAATTTGCTTAGCGCACCCCAGGGTGTGCGCTGAGCGAATTATGTGCAGCAGATTGAGTGTTTTTAATGTTTTTGACGTTTTGGGGGTTCCGGACGTCTGTTTTAGACGTTCTTTAGGTCGTTCTAGAGGTTTTTGACCCTTCCGGATCCATTGGTGAGGTCTCCAAGCCTTTTAAATTAAGTAAGTGGTGGTAATAATATGCTATAAAGAAATTTGTATTAATAAATGATGTTTTATGTGAAAATATGTGATGTATGAGTTGTTTTTAGACATGGTTGGTGTTGTATGATGTGTATATGACTTAGTATAGCATTGGATGTACTTATACAATTTTAACATGGTACATTATTGATTCAAGAGGAATATCATGTGATTTAAAGTGGTTAGATTGAATATCAAAGTAAGATCTCTAGGTGAGATCATTTAGTGTTTAGAATGAATGTAAGAGGCTTCCATATGGGGGGGTTATCCCAACATTCTAATGTTTTTTCATTCTCACTTAGAGAGGATTGACGCATGTGGTGAGAGTAGTGGGAAGTCCTAGTGTAGGTGCTTCTTGAAAGGCCTATTGCGCGGTAACGGACTAACCTTGTGTGTGGTAGGGTGAAACCCATTGGCAATGGCCTTGCAAGGCAGTAGAGGCCACCACAAGTGCACAATCCGCCCCAGATCGACATTTACTCTAAGTCCGGACAAGTCTAGCGTGTCTTAATATGATAGGACAACTGTTTAATTACTTGTATGTGTCTGTTTTTCCATTCTTTATCTGATGTATGATGACTTATATGTTTTAAAAACCTAGCTTACCCTTACTTTTGTTTGTGTTACATGGTGTGTGTTGTTTCTCTTTGCGATGATCATCCAAAGAAATTAGTCTATTTTTTAATTTGCAGTTCTTAACTAGTTTTTGAATCTAACGGTTTGCATGAACTATATTTTCAACGCCAAACAAAACATTCACGTTATGGTAATTTTCTTAAATAGAAAATTTACTTCAGTGATTCTCGTAATAAAAGCTTAAACTAATATTAAAAGAAAATTTGAATTTTGAATTATAGAACAATATCCATATCTAAGATATTGGACCTATATTTTCTTCTAAAATATATAACTGTATTTGAAAGAGGTGAATGTGCAACACGATGGAATGTTTTTTGGGTGATGCAAAGTGTTTCTAATAATTAATTGAATTTAATCGAATAAATTGGAATGGATAATATATGAGTCACTCGTCATCAAATGTAAACCTTCAAAGCATCACAAACAACTAATTGTTGGGGCCACGTCTCAAGTTAATCAACAAGCGTGTGGGTCTTTCTGCTATCTATAAAAATATCAAAAAGTATTATTATTATTATTGTCATTATTATTATTATTATATATTATTATTATTATTTTGAGATGTTTCAAAGTATAATTATTAGGCTAACATAATTCTTCCTTTGGCATACAACAAAGTGTTTTCCATAATTAATTGGACCCAACATGGTTGACAATACTATTGATTAATGAGACTTGTGTAACTCATTTCTTCATTCACAGGTGTAAGTTTCCTTTTATTTTTTGCTTTTGAGTTGACAAAATCTATAACATAGTTGCCCCTAATTTTTCTTGTAGAATTTATTTTCTTTTACAACATTTCTACTTGGAATTTCTATTATAGAATGATTAAGAAGGTTGGGAAAGGAATTCTAATGTAATTTTTATACATAGCCAATTATCGAGTCACATATAATAAATTTACTTTAGTTTTTTTATTGCTTATGCCTTCATACTCTTTAATCATGAATTAAAATTCTCCACACTCCTCATTAAATTAATATTGTAAGGCCCTTCTCTTAGAAGTGACATCTCCCCACTCGGAACCTTTTTCTTTGTCCACTAAGAGCATTTATCAAGAGCTTATTGAAAAAGAATTGTTGCCTATTTATAAAATTATTAGTTTGTACAACAATTATAGAAGTAAAAAATAAAAAGCGTTTATTGAAAAATATAACGTTTAATCTAATTGATTTAATTTTTCAATTATAAATTTCAAATTATTTATTCATCCATTCATTAATCATTATTCTAATGGCAGTTAAAATAGTTGCCAAAAGCGGTTTTGTTTTTAAGTGTAAAGTTGTAGTTTTGTGGTATAATTGAGGTTTGAGTTGAATAAATTTTCATAACCGATCAATTACTATAAAAACTACTATATTGGGAATAAAATAGACAGAAGGAGATCATGCCTCACTTTTTATTTGATATGTTGGCATTCACATTAACGAAAACACTATAATTGCATTTTGAAAAAAGAAGAATTATAATTATTTAAAAGAACAGTTATTCAACAATCTTTTACTTTAATTTATTGCTTAACAGATGAAGTAGTTTTCATAGCCCAACATTAAAGCTTAAATCCTATTATTAAAACTAAGCACCTACTTGACTGCAATGAGTGGGAACATTGATAGTGTCAAACTTCTATTTATGGTTTTAACTAGTAGTAAAATGATTCAGAGGGGAGTGTAGCAGTGATATGATGTATATGGAATAAAGGAATAATATAATATAAGAATACAAAATCAGATGCTAACAAGGTTTTTAGTGTGACACACATGGAAGTATAGGCTTAGATGAAGTTTAAAATACCCAAAGAGGACTTCCTTCTAAATAGCATTTAAGTTCAATACTATCCATTAAAACTTTGAAGTAGCCAATTATGAGAATATGTTTTTGTGATAGTACTACATGGGTAAGTAGATCATGGAATAAGGCTTTTAGAAATTTCATAATGTTAAAAAGAAGACTGGAAAGTAGCAAAGACACACTAGGGCAGATGAATTTGTTTTTCACACTTTATATTTGAAACTGATATTTCAATTTCTATACTTTCGTATTAAAGCTTATTACATTCCATTAAAATTTTTTTTCAGCATTTCACATTGGTTTTCAAGTTATACGAAATAAAAATGATTATAAACCACAATCAAATATACATATGAAGATTAAAACAAAACAATTAAAAATATTTATGAAATTTAAGACAAATATATTAAAATTTATGTGAATTAATAAACTATGAAAAAGTTATTATTCTTCTTAAATTGTCCAACTAGTCAATTGAAGAATCAATACTTCTAAATTATTATTACCATCTTCTCTCTATTCATTTGTAAAAGATACATTTCTTCAAAAAAACTTAAAGACAATAAATAATTTTTATATTGAATCTCAAACGGGAAACTAAGTCTAATTCAATATAACAATATAATTAAGCATTTAAGTAATCACATATCCAATATACAAAAAATGATAACCTATTAACAAATTATATAAAATTATATGTTCCTATTAAAAAGTAAATTTTAAACATCATAATAAGAATCTGGGAGCGTGAAAGGCAGACAACAATAAAGAACGGTGCAACAACTTGTATTTGGAACAGTAGAAAATCCCACCACACAAAAACAATACCTAGACACAAATACAAACAACATATCAGTTTCAAGAACCAAAACAAACTCCAAAACGCTCAAAAAAAAAATCATTAATGAAGCCACCAAAACTCACCACTAAGGATGGAGAATTGAACTCACAAATGAAGGAAGAGGTTCGGGACAAATTCAAACCGGTGAGAATGGGTTCAGAACACTCATGACAACGATGGACAAAGTAATCACGATGTTGGACAGAGAAGTAGAGGAGCAACAACGCTGGTTCACGAAAATACAGAAGAGAATAACAAAGAAGAAAATTGTTCAATGCTCTGTCATTTCATTTTTTTAACCCTGGAAATACATACTATCTCAGTTCTTTCAAAAAACGAAGCAATAAGGGGTTTATGGCCTCAATTCTACTAAGAATCATTACCTCAAGTCACCCAAAAACATAAAAAAAGGTAATATTTTCAATGATAATTTTGAAAAAAATTTCAAACTTTTGACCTCGGTTCGCAATACGAACAAAGCATAAAAGGTTTATGGCACCGACTTCAAGAAAAACTAATGCCATATGTTATGTTCAAATGATAAATAAAATAAAATGGTCATTTTTAAAAAAATTTATGGCATTGGTTCTAAGGCCAACCGAAATCGTAGAGCACATATGGCATCGATTTTGTAGAAAATCAAGGCCATAGGTCTTGTCCAGAAAACTTGTCAGTTCAAAAGTCAGTCTGCAATGGGAATGTCAGGACCCTACATCAATCCTGCAAATAACCGAGACCATAAGTTCTATCCAAAAGACTTGTCAGTTGAAAAGTCTTAAATTATTAGTTTCACAAAACCCTATGATAGCGGATTTGAAATTAATCGAAGCCAAAGATATAATATGGTTTCAATTTTTTTTTAATCGAAACCTATATATTCACAAATATTGTAAAAATGTCATTGTGCCTTTTTATGTTTCGATTTTATGAAAACCAAAGTGTAATAAACTCATTAAAAGGTTTTTTTACTAGTGCTATAAATATTGAAAAAGATATGTAAAAAATAGAATAGAAAATATTTTTCTCTTAAACTAAAATTATCTTATGAAAGAAAATTTTTTATTTACTTTTTTATAGGTACCCATGAAGGAATTTATATTTAAACAAAGAGGACCAACATTGTTACTTGTTGCTATTTACAAAGAAAAAACCAAATATTTAGGATAAATACATGGGTGACACATGTTAAAAAATCAAAGCAGAACCATTTCAAAACTCATTTAATTATAAATAAATAAATGATGGCTTCCAACTAACCCAAAGTCCACCTATCGCACCTCGAGTGTATCCCATCGCCTGCACCATAGCAAACACCTACATTTGTAAATATAAAATGAAATAAATACAAATTGTGGTATCTTGAATATTAAAGAGTATCCATACTTTTTATTTTAATTAATAAAATAATTGTTTTTTTTTCTTTTAAATTATACCAGGTAACTGTGATTTAATTTTAATAATATTGAAAGTTGAAAAGTTAAGGCTTGCCTGACCATAACCAATATTAAACATAAAAGGTAAAAATATAAATGAAATAAAAGAAAATAACTAAGAAATCGTTCAGGTACTTAAATAAAAGAACAGGATTTTAAAAAATGAATCATATAATCAATTTTTATGCTATTTATAAAGAAGATACTATGGTACTTCTCGTAAAATTTCAAAGATATTAAATCTTCAAAAAAAATTGTACCTCTAAAATTTAAATATCCTTTTGATAGATGAATTTATGATTAAAACTGATCTCGTTAGATGTATATGATTCACGTTATGTTAAAATGGTTACAAGTTTTTTTAGGATGTGGTTATTCTTTTAAGTTTAGATAATAAAATTTATATTAAATGAATAATAATACGTCTTTTAAAAAAAATCATAAATAGATGTAAAATCTTTTATTCATCATTTATTATAAAATCTTATATCTTTAAACTATACATTTTCTGTATGTATATTAAGTTTTTGCGTTGACTGTGTATTCCTTTTTTTTATTAGATCTCATATTTAAGAAATAAATGAGAAATATATTAAATTTACTAATTAGAACTTTGAATAGATTAAGTTTTCTAATTTCATAGTGCAATTTCTCTCTCTCTCTTTTTTCTTTTTCTATTGAATGCGATTAGATTCATGCTTTAAAGGTGGAATCAACTCAAGAACAGAAATTTCAGTTATATTAAATTGGTGTAAAACTTAGATTATAGATTTTTTTTTACAATGGTAAAGTTTAAAAGTTGATTCAAAAGTTTCTAAACTAAGTTTTTCTTAAGTTGCCTTTAGATAAGATGACTTAATGATTTACCTTTATTAAAATACGTTAATTTAGATAAGTTGAAATAATATCAAGTGTTGCATATTTGAATTGGTATGTTTAAGATATTAAAATATTGGAATCGTGTTAAATAATATATATAAAGTTAAGATTGGTGATTCAAGAAATTTAAAATATTAACTGTGTTGATTATGTCTTTATTTATATTAGTGATAATTTAACAATTTAGTTAGAGATATGAGTTTGTAATTGTGTTGAAAGTATATATTTGAAAGTAAGGGATGTAAATAAATTTATTTCAATGGTAAAGATTTGTTAGATGTATTAGAATGTATTGCTTTGATAACTTGTATCATTGGTTGTTGTAATTTTATGGTTTTTTTTTATGTAAATTATTAAAACTTATGATTATGATATTATGAAGTAAATTTTAAATTTAACTCAATCTTATAACATCGGTTTATAAGATGAGGTTTACACTCACTTTTATATTATAAGTTAGTTTTATTTCTATTCAATCTGGGACTCCAACAATATTAGTTTATTTCCTTTTCTGTTTTTTTTTTCTATTTTAGGCCTTTGCATTTTGTTTAGGTTTGTATATATTTTTTTGTTGCATCTTTTCGTGCAAGTAATAAGAAAACACTATTTCATACAAATATTTTACATTCTTTCTTTCTCTTCCCTTTCCTTGTACAAACAAAATAAAAGTGTGTACTCAAGCTAGTTATTGTAAATTTCTTCCACTGTCATGCGATGTAATAAAATTTAATATGGTATCAAAGTGGGTCAATCCCACTATATTGTGTCAATTATCACTTTAATTTTGTTTTCTTTTATCTTTTTTCTTGTGTTTTTATTATGCTTTCTTGCCTCTCTTTTTTCATGGCTTCAAATGTTGTCGGCACTATTGATGTCTCACAAAACCCTTCGAGCCCATTCTACCTATACTAGGAGAGATGCCCAAAATGTTTTTGGTCCTAACTCTTATTGATGGAGGAAACTATCATTCTTAGTATAAAGGGGTGAAATGTGCCTTTCTGTCCAAAAACAAGTTGAAGTTAGTTGGTGGAGGAATTGTGCAACTTGTAAGAAATGATAATGTCTTTAATGTTTGAGAGTGTTGTAATGTCATGGTTAATTCTTGGATCACTTGTTCTCCCTCTCCACTAATAATGCAAAACACCATTTACATTTACAATGTTGAAGACCTATGGGAAGATCTAAAAAATGCTTCTCTAAAGGTGATCATTTCAAGGTATTGGATCTTTAACAAGAGATTTATTCCATCAAGCAAGGCAAAAGGATGGTTTCAACCTTTTACAACAATATGAAGATTATATGGGAAGAATTTGAGTCATTAAGACCCATCCCATCTTGCACATGCAAATCCAGGTGTAGCTACCATTTTATACCTATCTTCACACAAAATCGAAATTCTGAAAATGTTATGTGTTTCTTGAATGGGTTAGGCAACATTTTCTTAGTCTTTAAAACAAAAATCCTTCTTATGGAACCCCTACCCAACATTAATCACATGTTTTCTTTGGTTCTACAATAAGAATGACATATGAACAGATGGAATTTTTGTTTATGTTTATGCAACACCCAAATTACACTAGCAAGTATACTAGGTTGTTGTAGCATAACAAGGGTTGTATCCATAGGAATTTGGCAAAAAAAATGCAATGCTTTAACTATCTTGATCTTTATAGAACAAGAATTGTGTTTGTGATGTGTTGAAAACAAATTTGTATGTATGAAAACATCATAAAATAGGTTGAATAACAATTTGCATTACTATATGAGTGACTTTTAGATGATTGAACAATGTTGGAGTTCAATTTCACCATTTTTCCCTCTCTTGCATCATATCTGTCATTAGATATAGAAATGCAAATGATCAAGTCTTAGGAGTATGCTTAGGTGTAACTCTAGGTCCATTCCTAGCACTCATAGCTTAAGATCTCTACCCTTTAGTATGATCCCCTAATGATTGCTTGAACGGATCACATGCATTAAGATCAAGACTTTATCTCCAACTGCAACCCTGGATCTATTCTTAGCATCTAGAAGCCCATAAGATAACTGATTAGACCACAACTTAAGATTAGTTCCCACTAAATCTTAAACAAGTAAAGTAAGATGAGTGATCAATTCATCCAACGTTAAGTATAAATCAATTAACAAACTTTAAATCAAAAGCAAACATTAATAAATGAAAGATAGTACCGAATACAAGAGAGTTCAAAGCGGTTACATCTCACTCCAACACATGGGATATTTAGTTCTTCATAAATGGTAGAAAAAAAGTTACAATAAGGAAGAAACTTCATCTTCTAATCCTCTAAAGATGTTCTATTAAGTATAGAGGAAGTAAGTGGGGAGACTCTCTAGAGTCTCTCTCTAAGTCTCTTTAAAAGTCTTATAAAAAATTCACAAAAAGCTCTCCTTAAATTAGATCTTAAATTTTGTTATTTATAGACACTAACAGCATGACTCAAGCGGTGATTCATGGCTCCAACCATGAGGTTTCCTTCCTAGGTGGGTTTCCTCCAAGGCTTAAATTGTGTGCTCCTAAGTTGGAGCCTTCTTGAGATTACTTCATGGTGAAGGATTTTTCATGGCTTGAGCCTTAGGTTACGGCTTGAGGAAACCTTCCATGTTGGGTTTTCTCTTTGTGGCTCAAGCCCTCATTTAAGTTGTAGCTGTACTGGGTGAGATTGCTTGAAAAGTGCTTGAATTTCTTTGTTTTTCTTTAGAATTCAACTTTGTCTCTCTAATTTCTTCTATACCTACAAAAAAGGTAAAATTTGGGTGATTAACATTATAACAAGATAAATGTCAATTCAACATTGAAATTAACTAATATTGGACACTCATCACGATCTTAAGTGATAAAAATATTTATCTTAATAATGTAGACAACAAGAAATCAAAGACCAAGTCTATGGTGAAAAACGACAAGGTCAAAACTATGGTAAACAATGCACTTTTTGCTACAAGATTAATCACACGACTGAAGAATGCTACTCCATGTAATACCCCTTTCAAGATGTCACTTTTATTTTAAAAACATCTACAACTTTAAGAAAAACAACCTTTAATACCATTACTAAATAGTGAACTTAAAAAAACTTCATCATAAACTAAGTTACAACCATCCGAAAACAATATTTTATTCCAATTCCAACTTAAAATGTTGTTCAAAAATACAATTTAAAACAACATATTCCAAATACATTCAAAAACCCAAATGACTTTCCAACATATCTCCTCACTCTAGACATCGCCAACATCATCTATAACAACATATGCTCTCATATAACAACACGAGTTATATGATCATCGCACAAACACAAACAAGTAAGGGTGAACTACTCAAAATACATAATAATACACAATATTCATGCAATCCGTGAATCAATCCATATTCATGCAAAATACCAAGTCGTATTACCACCAACTAATACCAAACATATTGTCATTCTCTCGTAACCTACCGCCACCCTGCGTATTTCCATAAGCCTTACGAGTCACAACTTACTTAAGCTTAAAGCTTTACGGTCAGAGTCATCTTGTTTGCTTTCATAAGCCTTACGAGTAACAACTATGTTTAAGCCTAAAGTCTTACGGTCAGGACTCATTTTCCCTAGTTCCCAAAAGCCTTACAAGTAAAAACTTTATCTACTTATCAAAGCCCCACAGATAGATCATTATACTTAGCTCAAGCCAAAGCCTTACAGGCGAAACAAACATCCTTTCTCCTTGGCTTACCAAAGCCTCAAGCGAAAAAGAATAAAACACGACTTTACAGTCATGGAAGAAAGACATAACAACCAAACTCGTCTCCTAGCGAAAACTACATCGACGAGTCATCCACACAATCCCATCTTCCAAACAACAATTGAATTGACAAGACTTATCACATCAAACAACTCAACCAATAACAAACAAATCAGCCTTGTTCAACCATAACTCGGCAACTAATATACACATCTAGATAATGAAACAAAATAATATGGCATATAGCACACAACTCGACAATCATCACAAATAGCTCAACCAAGGTCAAAAATCTCATGGCCAAAACATACATGTCGAGTTCTAAAACCTCTAAATCGAGGTCCAAAACAACTTGGTATAAACAACTCAACAAAGACCAACCCACCCCAGCCAACAGATAGCCCAACCTGACCAATAGACAACACAACCTGAATAAGACCAACCCAATCTAACCAACAAACAACCCAACATGGCCAAGACCAACCCAACCCGACAAACCAAATAAGCATAGCTCGGTCCAAAGACAACACAACACGATTTTCACTTACAACACCCTTAAAACAACATCAAACCACTCAAAACAACACAGCTTGGCAACATAAACAACCCACATTCATGTTAAACCCCATGAAATCAACCTTAACAACACGGTTCATACTCATAACTTCATTGATTCAACATAAAGGAAACAATTACGGACATAACATAAAACAACATGGCTAAAACTTCCAACACCATGTCCATAACCATGAACAACACGTTTCAACATTTAGTAAAACCATTAAGACCTTAAGAACAAATAATGGACAAGAATTCAACCACAAATATTTTTAAGATTTAAATGGTATTATGCACCAAACTACTTGTGTGGATATGCCCGAGAAAAATGTTGTGGTAGAACAAAAGCACTAGCACATTAAATGTTGTTTCATTTTTCAATGCAGATTACTAGACATCTTTTGGTCATATGATGTAAGTTATACCATTTTTTTGATAAATAGATTGTTGATAACATTGTCGTTGACGCGATCAAATTAATACTACTAAATTATAGCAACTTCAGTATTGCTAAGATAATAGCCAACAAAATAGAAAGGGTAAATTCAACCCTAAGTCATCTCCCAACGAACACAAAATTGATTTTTAACAAATTAGTTCTTATAAAAACTATAAAAAAAGGTTAGTAAAATAATAAAGAAGATAAAGATAAAGAAAAAAATTAAAGAGCGAAGTAACAAAAGATAGAAAGAAAGAATTTTATAAAGAGATTTAAAAAGATAAAAACAATGATAAAGAAAATAGGTTGAGTTCACTGCTTTTTCAAAATAGGATTCATCTTGGTTATCTAAAGATTATTGTTCAATTAGTTATTGTCTTTGATTTTCAAATTAATCAATGTAAATTCTCAATTATTTGTTGGCGTTCTCACTATTAACCAAAATACATTCTCAATTAAAAGCAAGAATTATGTAGATTAATCATAGTAAATTTAACCAAAGTACATTCTCAATTAAAAGCAAGAATTATGTAGATTAATCATAGTAAATTTAACCAAAGTACATTCTCAATTAAATATTATTATGTCTAATTATGTTTATTCCTTTACCTCTTATATCAAGTAAAAAGCTAATTAACCAAAGTACATTCTTGATTAATTCTTGTTGAAGTTTTTACCTTTAATCAAAGTTATTGGAGAAAACACATGAAAGTTTCTAACTTAAATCAAAGTAAATTCTCAATTAAAATTAAAAACCTTTGGACTCACATGATTGATATGTTATGTATATTTAACAATATACTTAGTTGCTATAATTTTCTTTTTAAGGGAACTAAGTTGTGTATTCCTAAAAGTTCAATAAGAGAATTATTTGTCAAAGAATCTCATGAAGGGGATTAATGAGACATTTTGGGATCCAAAAGACATTAGATATGTTGCATGATAATTTCTTTTAGTCTTGCATGAAACATGATGTTTAGTCTTTTTGTATGCTTGTGAGCGTGCTAAATTCAAATCCATGATATCTATGTCATTACATGTTCCTAAATTTCATTGGACCGATATACTTATGGATTTCGTTTTAGGTCTTCTAAGGTCCAAAGGAGGAAAAAAAATTGTTTTTGTTACGGTTGACAAGTTTTCGAAGATAGTCAACTCCATTCCATGCCATAAGAACTATGATGCCAACCATGTAGCCAACTTTTTATTCAACTTATATTTTCTTTGACCCACCCTCTCATTAACATACGAGAATCAATAATGATGAAGAAGACATAACACATAACACCAAGATCAAAACATCGTTGTCATGGGATACCATAAAACTTAATAGTTATATTGATCATTTGAATCACACTATAATGATAATAATCATGGTCATGATAGAACATTGTCACTTAAATGTTAGAATGGTTGCTCAAATGATAATCATTGTCTCTCAAGTCAAAACTTAATATTTGAATAAGAGATATATCAAAGAAATTATCTTTCTTTTGAAACTCTTATCTTTTAACAAATAAGTTTAGAAACTTGATGTTATTTTTGGAATCTATGATTTAATTTGAGAATTTTTTTAAACAATGTTGTAATGCTTGAATGCTAATAATTGATGTCAACTCTTTTTTATCAAGACCGTGGACGTTCAAAGGTTTGATTGTTAAAAAAAAGAGACTAAATGGATTTTTTTTTAAGTGTTTATCACTAATAATGATATGAAATATGAGTAAGTGTATACATAACTTAAATATAGAATTTGAAGAGTTACTTAAAACCATATAATGCATATTTTAAGATGTAGTTATGAATGAATAATATATATTTATATATATAAAGTATTTTCATTAGTGATATTGTATAATTGTTATTAACCCTACTACTTTTTTATTGGATTATTCGATTATAAAAACGTCTAAATGGTTGATAGTTGTCTTAGTAAGACGACAATATGATGGCTTTACAGGTTGGCAAAAGACCTTGCATCCTCACCCTTTTTCTTTCCTTTTTTTTTCTTGCGTTATTTCTAATACTTCCATTCCAGCTAGCAACCAAAATCATTTTAATACACCAAAATATCACAACAAAAACATAACAGATAACTTAACTAACAGTTAAAACCCTTTTTTTTTATAAATTAATTAAAACATAATTAATTTTTCCTTTAAACTCCTAAATACCTTCACAGTTAATATTACGATCATATTGCTCCATTAATTTGCTTCAGTAAGTATTTAATTACTAGCTCAACTGCAAAAGAAAAAAATAAAGAAAATTATAAAGACTTACACTGTACAAATCACAAGGCTCTTGTTACGTTTGGTAAATATAGATATTTTATGGCCTAATAACAGTGATTGAGGGTAGAAAAGGTAATGAGTAGCTATTATAGAAAATGGAAAGAAATAAACGGTAGTGGATTTTTTATGCAAAGGAAAAAGAACTGAAGAGAGAGAAGCTAGAAGATGGTTCAGCAAATAATAAAAAAAACGGTTAGTTTATGACGTTTAAAGCAAAAGATGAGATAATATTAAAAAACAATAAATGTTTTATTTTTTTAATAATTAATAAATGTTTAGTTTCTTTGCTTTTTCTTTGAAGAACAATTCAGACAGACCTGTGCTCCACGTTGCTCTCACGCGGCTCGCCGCTGCCTACGTTCATAATTTATGACTATTGCTACTTTGGGTAATCTTTATATTCAACAATTATTTAATCCTATTTAAAAGTTATATAACAAAAACACTTCGATATACAACTTTTAAATCAATAATTATAAACATTTTTTTTATTGCATAAGTAATATATAGTTGAGTAATGTAATAAAATCATTTATATTGGCACTTCAAATAAAATCCTTGATTATATTTCAAAAAACAAATGGGATTGTGTACTGTTTTTGGTTAATACTAATTAATGTAAAAAGAAAATGAAAATTAGTTATTATAATAAATATTTTTCAACTATTTTGAATTTACTTTATTTTAATGAAACGGTTTGATTTATATTTTTGATTGAAAAGGAAGTTATATCTTGATATAATGTTATATCTAGAATTAATAAGCTGTATAAGTGCCCGTTATAGAAGGTTGTTTTACAGTTTGATTTTGTTATATTTACATTTAGTAAAATATGATAGTAATTTTATATTGTATTTTTAATTACGATATTGTATAATCTATTTAGGAAAATGAGAACATTTTAAACTTTAAAAAGAATCTAAAATACATATTTTATTTGATAGATTTTTCATTATAAAATATTAACTATTTTTTTTAAATGACAATTTTATAATAATAATATCATAAAAAGAATAAAAGTTAGTTAAGTTTTGAGTATATTTGAAACTTTTTAATTGTGTCCCTAATAAATTTTTATAATATATTCAGTAATTAATAAAATTACATTTTTCAATTAACACACTATTTTTAAATTTATTTTTTTAATTAAATAATTTGACGGTAATTCTGTTACAATTAATAATCCTATGACATTTACAAGAAAAAAATTAAATATAAATATTTAATTGAAAAATATAATTTTATTGAATAATTAGATATTGGAACTCAATTGAACTTCACACTTATCAAATACTAAAATCCTAATTAAATGAAAAAACAATTCAAATAATGATGCAAAAAAACAATTCAAATGATGATGCAATACTAAAAACTTAATTAAATGAAAAAACAATTCAAATCATGATGCAAAACATTTGTTAGATTCAAAATTTATATTAAATTAAAAAATTAACTAAATTGAACTAAAATAAACTAATCAAAGCCTAACGTGAACATTTCATGGGTACAATTTGTAAATTTATTTTACTTAATAATATTTATACTTCCCTAAATTATTAAATTAAGTTGAATTTATCTAATATATCAATCAGAAAAATGTTTTAAAATATAAACTCAATTTAATCTAATTATATAATAAATATATTGTTAATCTAATAATTATATCGTAAAAACCAATTTTGTAATCAGCACAATATATTTTTATCCACATAAATATAATAGGGTTAAATATGTTTTTAGTCCTTCAATTTTTGGGTATTTTTTTTTAGTCCTTCTTTCAAAATAAGGTACAATTTAGTCCTCAATCTTTTGAAAACTTTGGTTTTAGTCCTTCAAAATTAACGCGGTTAAAAAAAAATCTGACATGACTAACGGTAGTGTGCTATGTCATTTTTTTTTACTCTGATCAGCCAGCTTCTCTCCCTCCTTCTCCCTCTTCCTCCGACTCTACAACAGTGGCCACCACCATCAACTGCGAAACCTCCATACGCAACTACCCTCCACCAAGTTCACTTCCATGGCCAACGTAAAACCTCTATCTCCACTGTCTAAAAAACCCTCCAAATCGCGTTTCTGATTTGGGGCATCAAGCTCGAGCGAAATGGCGAAATGGCGAAATGCCTCCATCTCCACTCGTCCAAGGAGTTCACGGTGTCACCTCCCCCGCCACTTCTCGTCGCTCCTCCTCCGTCGTGTGTTCGTCCCTCCGTCGCGTGCTCGCACCTCCTTCGTCTCTTCTTCTGTCGCGTTTCTCTTGCTGCGTCAAAGGCCGCGCCGCCACAGTTTGTCCACCATCGGCACCCCCATTGTCTCCGACGAAGTCCTCCATTGTCTCCGCTGCGACACGAATTGAGGTTTTCTGTGTAGGTGAGAATTTGCGATTAGGGTTTCAATGGTCGAATTTGGGGATTTTTCTGCAGTTTCGCGATTAGGGTTTCTCTAATTTGGGGATTTTTCTGCAGGTTTCATGGACGAAGTATGAGGAGGTTGTTGGAGATGAAGGAACTCACGATTTGGCTCATAGTGGTGATGAGGAAGCATCACGATTTGGCTATGCGAATTGAGAAATTTTCGAATTGATTTTGTGATTCTGTACTATCCTACACCTAAGATGAAATGAAAAGTGATTGAATTTTGCTCCATTTCTCCGCAGGTTTTCACAGCCAAATGGTGCACAAATCCAATAATCAACCCTCCCCCTCGCTATTCCACTATTTTCTCATTTACCTTTGTGCGATCGAACTGTCCGTATGACAAGAATTGCAAATTCTATAACATGCCCACAGTTCCAGAATTAAAAATCTACAAGCTTCCTAGCTAAATCAAATTAGTTGTCCCCTTCTACAGTAAGTGTTGATTTCAGACCTGTAGTTGTTGTCTGAATAATTGTTGTTGAAGATGAATTTGGGGTTGCAGATTCTGCTTCGAAGCATGTTCACTGCCTTCGTTTTGGAGGATTTTTTTCGCGGTTGATGGTGGTGGTCACTGTGTGGTAGAGTCGGAGGGAGAGAAGCTGGCTGATCAGAGTAAAAGAAAAATGACATGACACACTACCGATAGCCACGTCAAATTTTTGTCAAATTTTTTTTAACGGTGTTAGTTTTGAAAGATTAAAACCAAAGTTTCCAAAAAATATTTGTACCTTATTTTGAAAGAGGGACTAAAACCAAAAACGCTCAAAAGAGGGACTAAAAACATATTTAACCCAATATAATATATTACACATGAATAAATATGATATAATTATGACATTTTAGTATATTGATGATTATTGTTCTTATTATGTTATAAGTATTGGCAATATTTTTTTCTACTTTTTGAAACATGGACAATATTTTTTTATGAAACAATGAGATAAAAGTTAAATTAAATTCAATCTAATTAATTTTAATTGAATTATGGTAAAATTAGACCTGCAATGCCAAAGTAAAAGTATTTAAAATAAAATATAATCTAAAACAGTGAAAAACTAAAAATTAAAATTAAACCTTGTATAAGATACAGCATATATATAAAAACCAGTTAGAAATCCGAAGAGATCTAAATATAATATATATATATATATATATTTGAGGAAAAATAGTGGTTAGTTGCATTACAATTCATAATATTCCAAACCCAACTGTATCCTCTTGTTCATTTCTCTCTCTTTCATTATCATTCTTCTCAATTTCAATTCCTCCGAGATTCTCGCTTTGCCCAGTTAAGGCGTCACGTTAACCCTCTCCAGAATGAACCAACCGATTAATTTTTAATTCTTATTAACTACAAAAAACTAAATTAACTATTTCATTTCTCATTTTCCTCAGCAACTGGAATAAAAATATATTATATTATATAATTTAATTAATTTAGAAAACCCGATGAAACACATTATTACAGCGTTTTGCAGTGTTTCTACGTGTCCACACTTGATAAGTTTCCTCACACACCTTATTAGACTATATCTGACTCACTTTCCTAAACACACAAGACAACCTTAACCTTAACCTTTGCAGCGACAATGGCCGGCGAACTCGCCGGAGACCACACGCCAGAGCTCCTCTGTCTGGTCCACGACATCGCCGGAATGTGCGTCGGCTCCTCCTCCGCTGCACCCATTGCCACCGACGCCATGTTCCGCAAGGACTGTACCGATCTAGTTCGCCGGATCTCCCTCCTCACCCACTTGTTCGAGGAGATTAGAGAACTCAACAGCAACAATGTTGTCGCTTCCGCTTCCTCGTCTTCTTCCTCCTCTTCCGCTGCATCTTGGTCCTCTGATCTTGTCTTCGCTCTTCAGTCTGCAAGAAGTTTGCTTTCCGTCGCCAGAAACTTCCGTTCAAATTGCTCCTCTGTGAGTTTCTTGATCTATTTCAACGCTAACGCGTTGAGGATTTTGAAACTTAAGCTCCAACTTCGTATTCTTCGGTTTTTCCGTAATTTAGATCTGTAGTTCTCTGGCTAAAATTCCCAAACTTTTAGTTCTTTTTTGCATTCCTTTCCGTGACCGTAACAGGCATAGGGCAAAGTTTTTTTTAGGGAGATTTCTCTTTAATTTTTTGTTGGTTATAAAGTTCAATTATTACTTGTGAGAGTAGATATTTCAAGAAATTTACTTTAACTTTTTTTGTTGAGTGGGTGTAATGCGTGCAATCAAACTGCTAGCTATTGTTATGTTTCAGTGGAGAAAGTAAAATACCTCCCCCATATGTTACTCAGGATTTGTTATGTTCTTTGTGTTATTTACAAAGAGGATCGGTTTTGTAGAAGAGACCATTCTCCCACAGCTTGGGGAATCAAGGTTTGAATCCTTTACAAGAGACACTCCATTTGGGGATAAACGGTGTCTGACACAGGATATTTGTAGAAAAAAAAATTGTCCACTGTGTTGTTTCATTAAATGGTAGTGCTCCTCTTTTTGGCATTCTGGGGGTTGTTCTTCTTGTCTTTGGTATATTCGTGTGTCCTTACTATGTGTTCTTTACATAGAGAGATAATTTTGCACTTGTTCAATTGTTTAAGTCGGAATCTTAGGGGGTTGAATTTCTATGGGCATGTCTATGTGTATAATGATGTCTGTGTTACTTCTCTAAAATTTGATGTATCTTGATTTAAGGATGGAGCTGCAAAGACCATTGTCTTCCAATTTCAATGTGTGACGTGGAAATTGGAGAAACTGTTGAGTGATTTGCCGTATGACAATTTGGACATCTCAGAGGAAGTCAAAGAACAGGTAGACTTTGGATGAATGGGTTGGGTTTTAATTTGATATACTGTTTGCTCGAGTTAATTCGCTGATATTATCTGTTTTTCTAGGTGGATTTGGTAAGAACGCAATTGAAACGAGCCTCAGAAAAATATGGGTTTATGATTTCAAAGATGCCATCTCATGAATTATCCAAGCCGCTGACTGAAGAAATTAGTCAGGTTCTTTCCAAATCCGTGGGTGGATTATACAAACAACATAGCTGTCCTGAAAATTTGTCAGAACTAGACAGCATTTCTAAAAGCAATGGAGAGAATAATTGCAGCACAAATCGACTTGGATCTCTCTTGGAAAGAGCAAGGAGCATCCCTGCATCTTCTGAAGTTCTCTTTTTGAATGAATCTGATCCTGAAAGTCAAGAAGTTTCTGAGACAAAAAGTCTACCTGAGGTTAAAAGGCCTGAAGCAATTGTGATTCCAGAAGATTTTCTTTGTCCTATTTCCTTGGAACTAATGAGGGATCCTGTTATTGTGGCGACGGGTCAGGTAAATTCATCTCATGAGATAATATTCCTGCAAATTTTTCTGGTCTTCTAAATTTCCTGCTTCCTTTATTCTGCAGACGTATGAGAGATCTTACATACAGAGATGGATAGATTGTGGAAATACAACGTGTCCGAAAACTCAGCAGAAGCTCCAACATTTGACACTCACACCAAATTATGTTTTAAGGAGCCTTATTTCTCAGTGGTGTATAGAGCACAACATCGAGCAGCCAACAGGACTAACTAATGGGAAAATAAAGAAGAGTGACGGGTCATTCAGAGACGTTACGGGTGACATAGCAGCAATTGAAGCTCTGGTGCGGAAGCTCTCCAGCCGGTCTGTTGAGGAGCGTAGAGCAGCTGTTACTGAAATTCGATCGCTATCCAAACGAAGTACTGACAATAGGATACTAATTGCTGAAGCTGGAGCCATTCCAGTTCTAGTCAACCTTCTAACATCAGAAGATGTATTGACGCAAGACAATGCTGTTACTTCAATTTTAAACCTTTCCATTTATGAAAATAACAAAGGACTTATAATGCTTGCTGGTGCCATTCCATCCATTGTCCAAGTCCTCCGTGCTGGAACCATGGAAGCAAGAGAAAATGCAGCAGCAACCCTCTTCAGCTTGTCACTTGCAGATGAGAACAAAATTATAATTGGCGCGTCAGGAGCCATACCCGCTTTGGTAGAATTGCTCCAAAACGGGAGTCCTAGAGGAAAGAAGGATGCTGCAACAGCATTATTCAATTTATGCATTTATCAAGGGAACAAGGGCAGGGCCATTAGGGCAGGGATCATCACAGCATTGTTGAAAATGCTTACAGATTCAAGCAAATCAATGGTTGACGAAGCCCTAACAATAATGTCAGTTCTTGCCAGCCACCAAGAGGCAAAAATTGCTATAGTAAAAGCCAGCACTATACCAGTTTTGATAGATCTTTTGAGGACCGGATTGCCTCGCAATAAAGAGAATGCAGCTGCTATTCTTCTCGCCTTGTGCAAGAGGGATGCCGACAATCTTGCTTGTATAAGTAGACTTGGTGCCGTCATACCTCTCTCTGAACTCGCTCGAACTGGTACAGAAAGGGCCAAACGGAAGGCTACTTCATTACTGGAGCATCTTCGTAAGTTGCAGCAACTTTAAATGGTGTAGTTCTGCAAAGAACTTCAAGTTTGTTCTCTCATTATTTGACATAATTTTCCACACTGCGGTTTGCAAACTGATCATACGAGGTGAAGTAAGAAAGTCAGCCTCCTTGATTCAGTTATTCTTTTCTTGGTTTCTTCTTTTTTAACCCCTGTATGAGCGTGTAAAGAAATCAATTGATATATTGTTTACACAAGTTCCTGTTTTCGTCTTTTATAGCTTGTTTCCCTGTTGAAATAGTTAACTGTAGCATCTAGCCCTTGTTCTACCGACTACAAACTTAAATTAGACCGTGCCAGAATCAAGGCACTCTTTGAATCTCAATAAATGTACTCAGATTTAACATCAACTTTTTCCAGGTAGAAAAGTCAACAGTTGTCTTCCTTTTCTTTTTTCTTCAGTTTTTCCTAATCCAATCATAAAAGTAGAAGCTGGAAAGTAAAAGAGAAGTTTATACGAATATATTCATTCAGAGAATCTGTGACTAATATTTGTTTTTGGATATGTTCCTTCCTTGAAGTGCATGAGCTCAGCCTGAACCAAACATTTGTAGTATGCTTCTTCCTGTGCAATCAGAGTTAACTCCCTCAGGATCATTGAGATTAGCTGAGGAATTGAAAAGGAATCTTCCTTGAATAAATGGACACTAGATTCAGGGTGAGGTCAATGTGAGAGATCTGGCCTAGAACATCTAGCTCATTTACTTCAAGTAGAAGTCATCTTTGAATCAAACAGCAAGGAAGCAACTGGATCCAGTTTATAAGGAAAAGTCCACAAAATAGCAAATCACCCAAGATATGCAGACACCTCCGCTTGTATTCAAATCAATTTTTAAATTACTCCCTAAAATTTCATCTGAATACGGATCACTCGATTTAATTTCCTATTTTGACATCTAACTATGTTTTAAATAATATTGCTTTACTTTTAAAGAAAAATACATGAAAAATTAAAAAACAAAAATTGTAAAAGTGATAACTAAATTTACCTTTTTATTATAAGAACTAAGAAAACTATACTTAATTTTTTTAGATTGATAAGATGTATTATTGGAGTTATTGATGAAAAAGGAATTGTTACACTATTTCATTGGTAATTTGTCTTGATTTTGCCGACAAGTGGTTAAGCTGCAAGATCGGATCCCTTCCCTCTTCTATGGTGTTCCAGTCCTTTTAATCTGCTTCTTGTTTTTCCCCTCTCCCTAAAGGTTCTTTTCATATCTTTTATTAGCTACTTCAGAGATGCATGATATTTTCATATCTTTTATTAGCTACTTCAGAGATGCATAATCATACCACATGTTTCACTTTCATTGACCTTTGTTCTTTCTTTTTCCACATTAGCTTTTAGTATTCCGAGATTTTACTTTAAAATAATCTAACTTGTTGATGTTTGGTGTAAAATGACTTTAAGTTATTGACACCTTAACTCTTTTTAGTATTTTTAAACACATTTTCAATTAATAGAATGCTAAAAAGTGAAGGATAATTACATAGCTTTAATTAAAACAATAGACCCCTGCAAAAGTAAAATTTCCAGAAAAATGATAAAATCAAAACTTGAAGCACCTAAATCTAATTATTTTAAGAAACATCTACATTAACATTTTCTCAGTTATGGTACAACTTTATTATTAGGTGTCTAAGTGAGATGTTATTTGTCACATTCTGTTTTGTGTGTAATCATGGATGTATGTGTATGAGTGAGTGTGTGATCGTGTGGATGTATATGGAAGTATGCATGTGTGTCTGTTTGTGTGTGAATGTGGGTGGGTGTACGTGTGTGTGAATGTGGGTGGGTGTACGTGTGTGTGCACATGCATGTGTGGTGTGTGCGTGTGTGGGAAGGTGTGTGCGTGTGTGTATGCGCGCGTGTGTGGGTGTGTGTGCAGGTGTGTGTGTGTGTGTGTGTGCGTGTGTGCGAGTGTGCACATGTGGGTACATGTGCGGGTGTGTGTGTGTATGTGTGCAGGTGTGGGTATGTGTGTGTGGGGGGTATGTGTTGAAGTTGCAGGAAAACACTAGAAAGGGACTTGAATAGTGTTTTAATAATTCTTTTCGTGGTTAGTAAGCTGATCGTGAAATAAATTATCCTCTAGTTGTCCTTAATGTTATAAAACTATCTTGTTGCATGCATTTATAGAACTAGCTTTAATTCATTCTCCTCGAGTTTGGTGAGGAATGAATCTTTTGTAGGATTGACGTGTGTGATGAGACATCACTTTTCACATGATATGATTGGTTGTAATATAAACTCTAACAAGTAAGCGTTTTATACCGGTTCACTCAAACAAAGTTATGTCTAGTTTTCCTCTAAGATAACTTAGAAGGTTTCATTAGATTTTATATTTGAGTATTCTAACCACTCCTAGTATCCCTAGACGCCCCTGGTATCAACTTGATACACCGTCTAGTTGAGTTTAACCCATTCTTGGTTGTCGTTATACACAAGTAGCCACCTGCTACTATGACCTTGATTGAGTTTCACCCACTCCTAGTTATGCAGTATTCTTCACCACTCCCGATATCCCTAAACAATCCTGGTATCTCTTGATACATTGCCTAATTAAGTTTAACTCACTCCCGGTTGTCCCTGTCAACCCAATAACCACCTATTACTGTGACCTCGAGTTTCACCCGCTCCTGGTTATACAGTATTCTTCACCGCTTCTGGTATCCCTAGACAATCTTGGTATCCCCTGATATGTTGCTTAGTTGAGTTTAACTCACTCCTGGTTGTCCCTATCAACCCAGTAACCACTTGTTACTGGGACCTCAACTAAGTTTCACCCACTCCTAGCTGTGTAGTATTCTTCACCACTCATAGTATCCCTAGTCAACGAATAACACATGTTACCCTAACTAGTTGAGTATTCGCTCCATTCCTGGCATCCTTAGTCAACGAATAACCTTCAGTTACCCTAGACTAGTTGAGTACAAGGTTGTCAAACTCGAGAGTTTACATAAACTCGTGAGAGTCTAGTAAACTCAACTCGTAAACTCGTAAGAGTTTACTTTGCATGAAAAAAAAATATAAATAACATCTTAATTCAAATAAGATAACAAAATTATATAAATTCAAATACATAAGTTCATGGAAATATTATTCATAAGAATATTGTTCATAGAAATGTTGTAAAAAGAAAAAAAAAAAGCCTTGAAAGTGGACTTCGAGAAAAGCCATGATAAAACCATTAATAATTGTCTTTATAATAGAAATTATTTTTTATTAAAAAGTATGACAAGACATTGTAGATAATAAAAACTATTTTTTTTAATAAAAAGTATAGGTTGTAACCTGTAACAGCTATAATGTTTAAATTCATAAAACACTTTTTTAATAAGAAGCATGACAGTATTTTAAAATTCAAAAAACATTTTTTTAATAAAAAGCATGCGCTTTAAAATAAAAAAACATTTTTTTAAGGCTTAAACCCTCCATTGGTCCTCATATTTGTGTGCAAATCTCAGTTTGGTCCTCAAGTTTTGAACTATCTCAATTAGGTCATAATTTTTGTAAAAATGCACACATTTTACCCTAACCGTTAAGTTGTCTCAAACGACGTTAATTGATGCTGGGATGAATTTTTTATTTTAGGCTTAATCCCTCCTTTGGTCCTTATGTTTGTGTGAAAATCTCAGTTCGGTCCTCAAGTTTTTCCTCAAGTCCTTATGAAATGCAAACATTTTACAACATTTTACCACAACCGTTAAGTGTATTGAGACGACGTTAACTTTGAACTAAGCTGTAATTTTTTTTTATGTTTTAAAATCATTAAATCCGCGTGGCTATGGTCTTTCTTTTTCCTTCCAATCACTGATTATAGTTTGCTCATTCCTCCACCCTCAAACCCCCCGACTCACACATTTTCTTCCTCTCAAACTAAAAAATGTCGTTGTTGTCGACAGTTCAAAAATTATGACCCAATTGACACAATTCAAAACTTGAGGACTGAACTGAGATTTTCACACAAACATAAGGACCAAGGGAGGGATTAAGCCTAAAATAAAAAATTCATCTCAGCATCAATTAACGTTGTTTGAGACAACTTAACGGTTAAGGTAAAATGTCTGCATTTTTACAAAAATTATGACCCAATTGAGACAAATCAAAACTTGAGGACCAAACTGAGATTTGCACACAAATATGAGGACCAATGGAGGGTTTAAGCCTTTTTTTAATAAAAAAAGCATGAAAGGGGCTGGGGATTGTGATGTTTAAAATGAAAAACACGGGGCTGGGGATTGTAATGTTTAAAATGAAAAACAATTAGAGTGTGAATCGGAGGAGACCAAGCTGCGACGGCAACACGACGACGACTGCACGGAACGCGACCACGAGACCACAAACGAGAACACTATGAGCGGTGACAACAAGCTGGAGCGGACGAAACGCGACCACGAACGACTGTCGGACGAAACGCGAAAGCGAGGAGATAAAACAAAGGCAAACTAGAGTGAAACACAATGAGAATGAACCTAATAAGGTAATCAAATACTAAAATCAAAACGAAATCTTTCTGTTTTCGTTTCTACCCATTTTAAACTCGCCAAATCGCGGCAAAATCGCGATTTTATATGTTTTTACCGAGTTCGCATATGAACCCACCGAGTTCACTCAAAAAACGAGTTTGCTACCTATTTAACTCAGTAACCTTGAGTAGGAACTCAAACTCGTTCGAGTTAGCGAGTTAACTCGTGAGTTTGATAACCATGGTTGAGTATTTGTTTCACTCCTGATACTAAACAATCTTGGTATCCTCTAATACGCTGCCTAGATTTCTTTAACTAATTAGAGTTTCACAACATGTCTTTTAATTCTCTTCAAAATTGCAATCAACGATTGCTTACAAGTCGTTTAGACTATTACTCTCACAGAGAGGATATATGTTCAATACAATACAGTCTATAGATTCGTTGGTTGTTTCTCTCTTTTCTCTTTTCTTTCTTCTTATAATAGTAAGCAAATATTGCAATGATGCTCGAGAGTGTTGTTTGACTTTTCTTTTTCTCTTTTGAGATATTCTCTTTTCGCTTGAGCTTCTATGTGTTTCTCTTATATACGTTTTTCATTGGATTAATATTTACGTTGTAAGCTATCCTATTGATTCTTCCTTTGAATGATCTTCTATTTAAAGGCTTTTTCTAAAGGTATCCGTTAGACTGAACTCTTAACCTTGATTCTTTTGTCTTCTCTATCTTGTGTGTGAAGCAGCTGTTGGTTAAAGTCAACTTATCAAAACAAACATTCTTTTTTAGTACTTTGCTCAATGTAGGTTGTATTATCTTTCTAACATGTCTTCTTATGAAGAGAACATTCTGTGAATGTCTTCTTTGTCTCTATCGTCCATTTCTAATATATTTCAAATAAAACATGTGGATGCATGTAGTTGATTATCTGTATAGAATAGAGTAGATTATGCATGCATCAATATGTTTTATCTTTTATCACTTTTGTTGTTTTTGATATTTAAGCATTTAATGACATTTATTGCTTGTTGAGAACAACAAAGTGCTTTTTACATTTTCTACCGTTGAGGTACCATTTATCATTTAAGTTTTTCCTTAAGATACCATTCGTTGAGTAAGAACTTCATCGTTGGATGAAATAAATATTTTAGCTCACAGTATCGTCTTGTCTATTATAAACACTTTTAGGATATTTCCTTTTTAGAGCTTGAGCGTTTAACATGTTTCATCTTCTATAAGTTTTGGATCTTTGATTAAGGCTTTTAGAGGGTTTGGTCAAAGACATTGTCTCGAAACCTTTTTGAATCTTAAGAGTTCAAATGATTACCATTAGGTACAATATAGCTTACGCGTTTAGCATAACTTTCTTAGACACTTTGACTTGTAAATCGTTTAGCGTTGTGTCTGGAAGCTTTTAACCTAGTTGTTTTCCTAAGTGTTTTCATAAGGTTTTTCTATGTTGATGGATGATTTGAAAATCTTGTTCCTAGCATTTGTGTTTCTACCTATCCTATTCTTCAGGTTAAACATTTTCAGATTCTTGCCTCGTTTAATCTTATTTGATTAAACTTCAAAACATGAGAGTGTTTAGACATATAAGTCTTATAGACGATTTTGTCTTAAAACATGGACATGCTCTAAAAAATTGAATATAACCAAGGTTCATGCACCAACGAAGGTTATGTGCTCCTAATATATCCCATACATCATCTAACTTAGCGCATCCCAACATATACAAGTCAAATTTCATGGTTGAAGGAAAAGAAAATGTGAAAAACAACAATGTAACATAATTGGGCAGCATAGGAAAAATAAGTGGGTAGCAACCCACAAAATTTTGTACAGGCTTTGAACAATTGAATGTAACCAAGGTTATGTGCTCGCAATCTACCCCACACATCATCTAACTCACCATATCCCAACACATCGAGGTCAAATTTCGTGGTTGAAGGAAAAAAAACTCCTGAAAAATAGCACTATAACATAAGTGGACACCATAGGCAAACTAAGTGGGTAGTAACCCACAAAATTTTGTACAAGCTTTGAATAATTGAATACAACTAAGGCTCATGTACCAACCAATGTTATGTGCTCCTAATCCACCCCACACATCATCTAACTCATCACATCCCAACATATCAAGGTCAAATTTCCTGGTTGAAGGAAAAAAACTGAAAAACAACATTACAATATAAGTGGAGACCATATGCAAAATAATTGGGCAATAGCCTACAAAATTTTGTACAGGCTCTGAATAATTGAAAACAACCAAGGTTCATTCACCAATCAAGATTACATGCTCCAAATCTACATCACACATCATCTAACTCACCATATCCCAACACATAGAGGTCAAATTCGTGGTTGAAGGAAAAGAAAAAATGGAAACAACACTCCAACATAAGTGGAGAACATAGGCAAAATAAGTGGGTAGCAACCCAAGAAAATTTGTACAAACTCTGAACAATTTAATACAACCAAGGTTTATTCACCAACCAAGGTTATGTGCTTCCAATCTACACACACATCATCTAAGTCACCACATCCCAACACATATAGGTCAAATTTCTTTGTCGAAGGAAAAAAAAACTGAAAAACAACACTGCAACATAAGCGGACACCATAGGCAAAATAAGTGGGTAGCAATCCATAAAATTTTGTACACACTTGAACAATTGAATACAACCAAGGTTCATTCATCAAGCAAAGTTATGTGTTTGCAATTTACTATACACATCATCTAACTCAACACATCCCATCACAAAGAGGTCAAATTTCATTGTTAAAGGAAAAAAAAAACTAAAAAACAACACTACAACATAAATGGACATCATAGGCAAAATAAGTGGGTAGCAACCCATATAATTTTGTATAGCCTCAAAAGAATTCAACAAAACATTTGGTTGTTGTTCACGGAAAAATAATCAATGACCATCCTACATAGAACATTTGGCTTATTTGAATAGAAAGTGCTTTAGTAGACTCATTTTATTTACACATAAATTATGAAACCACACAACAAAGATAAGTATAAAGCAATGTACAAAAAAATTGGTGTCTTTGTTGGATTTTTTTCAAACTTACATTAACATGACAAAATTTAAGTAGATGAACAAGATTTGCACATCTTTAAACCAATTTTCAATTAAAACTCATACAATTGATAACAATAGAAATTCGCACAACAAATTATAATTAATGTCCTGCCAATGTATCGTTTTCATTAAAAATTTGTGATATATACTTGTTTTTTACTAAAAGAAAATACTTTTTGCCAAATATTTAAATTCTGAACTATGTAATAATAAGGGTTATATCATATTTTCGCGGCAGAAGAAGCCGAATTGAAGTGAGCTAGGTCGTTTAACAGAGCGCCTAACTTTGAACTCGAACTAAAATTTTCTTCCTCATCTATGGTTGTTGTTGATGCCTTTATCATATTTCCATCTCAGAGACACATTTGCGAAGACCAGGATCCACTGCAGGTGCAGGTGTATGTGCAACTCTGCAACATCCCCAACACTTGTTTCGCTTCATTATGCCCCATTCAACCAACCTATTTCAATTTTCTACTCACTCTTGCATCAATTCTCAAACACCCTTATCCATGTCAAGTCCATCCATGCACAGATTATTAAGAATTGGGTATCCACTGAAAACTATCTTGCCACAAAACTCATCAAGGTCTACTCTGATTTGGGTTTTCTTTGCCCTGCCCGCAAGGTGTTTGATCAATGTTCTTTACGGGGTACAGCTGTTTGCAATGCCATGATGGCTGGATTCCTGAGGAACCAGCAACACGTGGAGGTTCCCAAGTTGTTCAAAAGTATGGTGTCTGGTGATTTAGAAATCAATAGTTACACGTGCATGTTTGCTCTCAAGGCATGCACCAGTTTGTTGGATGATGAAATTGGTATAGAAATAGTTATGACAGTGTTTCGAAGGGGGTTTCATTTGCATCCCTATGTTGGTAGTTCGATTGTTAACTTTTTTGTGAAGTGTGGTTATCTTGATGATGCGCGAAAAGTCTTTGATGGAATGCCGGAAAAGGATATTGTATGCTGGAATTCTATCATTGGTGGTTATGTGCAGGAGGGATTCTTCAAGGAGGCAATTAAACTGTTCCTTGCGATGATTGGTGGTGGGTTAAGGCCGAGTCCAGTGACAATGGTGAGCTTACTCAAAGCGTGTGGAGAGAGTGGACTTAAAAAACTAGGAACCTCTGCTCATGGTGTTCTCATCGCTTTAGGCATGGGGAATGACGTATTTGTGCTTACTTCGTTAGTTGATATGTATAGCAATTTAGGTGACACAGACAATGCTGCTTTGGTTTTCAATGGCATGTTCAATAGAAGTTTGATTTCGTGAAATGCTATGATTTCAGGATATATTCAAAATGGTTTGATACCTGAATCTTTTGCACTCTTTCGTAGACTAATCCAAAGTGGTTCTGGGTTTGATTCTGGGACCTTGGTAAGCCTCATTCGAGGATGTTCTCAAACATCTGACTTGGAAAATGGAAGAATCCTCCATGCTTGTATTATAAGAAAAGGAATTGAATCAAACATAGTTTTGTCCACTTCAATTGTTGACATGTATTCTAAATGCGGTGCCATAAAGCTAGCAACTATTGTTTTCGGAAGAATGGAGAAAAGGAATGTAATTACATGGACTGCCATGCTGGTGGGTTTATCTCAAAATGGCTATGCAGAGGATGCCCTTAAATTATTTTGTCAAATGCAAGAAGAAAAAGTTCCCGCCAATTCTGTCACTCTTGTTAGCCTTGTGCATTGTTGTGCCCACCTAGGATCCCTCAAGAAAGGAAGGAGTGTCCATGCTTATTTGATCCGGCATGGCTATGCATTTGATGCAGTTAATATGTCAGCATTGCTTGATATGTATGCCAAGTGTGGTAAAATTCGCTCTGCTGAGAAGTTATTCAATAATGGATTCCATTTAAAAGATGTTATACTATGTAACACTATGATTATGGGTTATGGAATGCATGGTCTTGGGCATTATGCTCTAGCTTTATACGATAGAATGATAGAGGAAAGTCTCAAGCCAAGTCAAAAATTTGTTTCTTTGCTAACAGCTTGCAGTCACTCGGGCCTTGTTGAAGAGGGTAAAGCTTTGTTCAACTGTATGGAAAGGGATCATAATATTAAGCCTGAGGACAAACACTATGCTTGTCTTGTGGATCTTCTTAGTCGAGCAGGCTGCCTCAAGGAAGCAGATGCGCTGGTGAAACAAATGCCCTTCCAACCCAGCACAGATGTGTTTGAAGCTTTGCTCAGCGGTTGCAGAACCCATAAGAATATTAACATGGGGATACAGATAGCAGATAGATTAATTTCCTTAGATTACTTGAACTCTGGAATTTATGTCATGTTATCAAATATTTATGCTGAAGCAGGAAGATGGGAATCAGTGAATTACATACGAGGCCTCATGAGGATGCAGGGTCTAAAAAAGGTACCTGGTTATAGTTTGATAGAAATAGGAAATCGGGTATACACATTTTTTGCTAGAGACGATTCACATCCTCGTTGGTCAAATATTTATCAATTATTAGAAAATTTGAGACTTGAGGTGGAGGCAGAAGGTTACATTCCTGATACTAGTTGTGTTCTTCGTGATGTAAATGAGCCAATGAAGGTTAAGTTACTCTGGGGACACAGTGAGAGACTAGCCATTGCATTTGGTCTTTTAAGCACTCCATATGGAAGCTTGATTAGGATCACAAAAAACCTTCGTGTATGTGTTGACTGTCATACTATTACCAAATACATATAAAAAATAGTTCAGATGGAAATTATAGTCAGGGATGCTAATCGTTTCCATCACTTTGTTAATGGGAAATGCTCATGTAATGATTACTGGTAATGAGGACTTGCTGAAAAGCTTTGAGCAAAAGTAACAAAAGCTACCTTAATGAGAATGAACATGACTAATGTCACACCTTTGGTACCCTTGTATTCATTACATGCTTACAATAAGGGAACTATAGTTATTTCATCGTTTAACTTTACCAACCAGTCAATTGTGTTAGTGCAGTGTGTTGTAATTCTTTTTTTACATATGTGGGAATCACTTTAGAAATTCCATACTTTGGTAGTTGTGTAGGTAACATGGGAGTTGGTGAACTTGACAATCGTCTCAATTAGTTAATCATGGCAAGAACATTAGAACTCTTTGGAGATTTGGTAAACTCCTGAAGTCGCCTCTATTTGAATGTTGTATTTCAGTAATTAGAGTTTACATTTAAAAACTCTTTTATGTACTTTGTATGAACATATGAAACTAGGGTGACGATGGTGTAGTTTTTAAAAGTAAAGATTTAAGAAAAGACTTGAATTTTAAATGAATTTTTTGGGTTAATATAATTTTATAAGAAAGACTGGAAAATTTAGTTTTTAAGAGAGTTTGACAGTTTCAAATTATTTTTTAATGTTATTTTTTAAAGAATTCTAAAATAATTTTTGATTTTTTACTAATGTCGTTTTCCAATAGCCACACACACGTGTGTGTGTATATATATATATATATATATATATATATATATATATATATATATTATATTATTATCACGACGTGCAGTTCACTATTTGGAAGGACCTGGTTGGAGAATTAATTTCCGAAAGTCGAATATCTTGGAATTGAATATTTAAGAAGTTTACAAAAGTGTAATATTTCGGAAATGAATACTCAAGAAGTTTACAACTAGGCGCGTATGTCTACATTCCTTTTATTATAATAATAAATTACTATTATTATAATGATAACGGTTGAAATAAAAAATATTATTAAATTATAAAATAATTTTATACAAGATAATTATAAAAATAAATAATTTTGATAGTTTTTTTTAAGGATCTTAAGAACTCTTCTCAAACAGTGGAAACCTCAAGTCACATCACTACGTACATCAAATAATCTAGACAGAATGAGTCTAGAAGAATTGGTAGGTTTAAGATGGTTTCATCAAGAAAGACAAATGTATCGTGTTCAAAGTTGTTAAGAAGACACCTACTAAAGCTCTCAAAACAGATATATCCTCTAAGGAGTCAAACGATGAACAAGACTCCATGAGTGAGAATTGTAACACCCTGGATTTTTGAGATAGCACGGTGCAATATTTTTCAAAACCTTTCTATAAAACTTTCAATGAAAGATAATAATCTTTATTCGATTAAAAATGCGGAAGCTAAACATAACCATAACCGTTGTTTGAAATTCTTAGAATATCATTTTTACATAAAAGTATCAAATCGGAAAACTTTTAAAAATAAATAATAAATCCCCGAACTCAGATATCCCAACTCTCACGTCAGCTACTTCCATCCAGTCTTATCTGCAATGCCATCTACTCCCGTACAAGTACGATCATCGTAGGTGGAAACCACAACCACAACTTTCAGGGTGAGCAACCAGAAATATCATAACACACAATAAAGCATATTTCATTTTAATCACAGAGTAATATAATCATATAAACATATTTCATCACAACATTATCATCACATTCAAACCATTCATAAACCAATGTCGTTTTCTCATACTGTGTCGTCATGACCTGTTATCACTAACAGGTACATGTTCCTCAACAGGGCAATTCGAGTCGTCTTTCATCGCAACTTCCGACCTATCTCCCCGACCTTTTGAAAAGTCTTTTGGGCAAGACATCCACCTCCCCGCGCAGAGGGAAGTGACACTCGAATCACTATCTCTTAAACGAGAGTCCAACACATCACATTCTTATCGTAGCGTAATACGAAAAGCTCAAACATGACCGACGACAGTACAAGGAAATAACATAGTTTCATGTCCACATCATAATCAACACACATTCTCAATAATATGCATTTTCCCAACCAATCACAAAGTTTATAACATTTTTCTCATTATCATTCACGCATAGTCTCAATACTATACATTAACTCACCAATCACAAACCAATACACATTCTCACTAATATGTATTATAGAATCAATCATCGATTTAAACATAATCTCAATACTTTTAACTCATAATCTCAATAATAAACATCAGCTTATCAAACACAAGATTTTACCACACCATATAAAATACGACTTCATATGCAATACTACAACGTCTTATAAAAAACTATAATATCAAATAAATCACTATAGAAACATATGAAATAAATCACTACGATAAAATATTACCACAACATATAACAATATTCAACTTTTATAATTTATTTTTCATACTCTTTTCTTTTCATCGTTCACCAACATGTTCCTACCAGTATCACCCACATTTCTACTATCTCAGACTTCTTTCTTTTTCTTCTTCTATCATATGAACCTAATATAATATACTAAATATAATATATACTTATACCAATTTCATTCTCTGGCGTCGTCAGCTCCTTCCTCTTCTCCAAGGACAGACCCTTTATGGTCATATTGATGGCTCAATCATAACTCCTCCTGCGAAATTGTCTGCTGCTGATGGATCTTTGACGGTTCCTAATCCAGCCTTTCTCACGTGGAAACAACAAGATCAAAGACTTGTAAGTCTTCTTCAGGCCTCCCTTACTGAAGAGACTCTAGCTGAAGTATTGCACTGTGACACCGCACAGCAGACCTAGACTACTCTTAAATCCCTCTACGGTGGTGACTCCAAGCAAAGAGAAAATGGGATCAGAGATCAACTGTTGCACCTTACAAAAGGCTCATCCACTGTTAGGGAGTTTTCCAAAACATTTCGAGGCTTATGTGATCAACTCAGCCTTATGGGTAGACCAGTGGATGATTTAAATAAATTACACTGGTTTTTACAGGGTTTAGGTCCCACTTTCACTAGCTTTGGTGCATCTCAATTAGCCATGCGACCACTGCCTGTTTTTCATGATCTTATTTCTGTTGTCGAGAGTTTTGAAATGTATTTACATGCCGTTGAATCTCCTCCCTCTCAAGCTGCTTTTAATACCACTACTCAATGTTCCTCTCAATCATCCAATACACGTTTTCAATCTGGGTCGCGTTCTTTCTCAAATGGCAAAACAGGTCGTGGTTACCAATACTCAGGTCGTGGTGGTCGCGACAGAGGACGTCGTCCTATCCATTGCCAAATCTGCCGAAGAGAAGGTCATTATGCCACATCTTGCCATCAACGTTATGAAGGTGGCCCACCTCAATCTGCCAATCTTGCTGAATCATTTGTGAATTCTTGCACTCTATCAAATTCAAACCAGTTTGATTGGTACCTCGATACTGGAGCTTTAGCACACATGACAGCAAACTCATCTGATTTAGACTCAATTGAGCCTTATTCTGGTAATCACACAGTTACTGTTGGAAATGGTAATGCTCTCCCCATTTCTCATATTGGATCTCATCGTTTGATAAATACTTTAAACCTTCTTGATATTCTTGTTATGCCTGGACTTCAAAAGAATCTCATTTCAATTAGCAAACTTACACGTGACTTTCCTGTGGATGCTATATTTACTGACACATCTTTTCTGCTTCAGCAAAGGGGTACAAAGGAAATTCTAGCAAAACGGAGGCGTGAGCACAACTTATATGTATTGGAGCATGGTCAAAATGCTTTTGTTTCTGTTTTAAATTCCAATAAGCTACGAGGATCTTTTGAATTGTGGCATTATCATTTGGGTCATGTTCACTTTGATACTATTTCCCATTTAAGAAAAAGAGGTCTTTTGTCTTTATCTTTTATTTTACCAACTCCTTCCATTTATGGCTCTTGTGAATTAGCTAAAAGCAAAAGACTACCTTATTCCCTAAATGAGAAACGCGCATCGCATGTGTTGGATTTAATTCATTGTGATTTATGGGGACCTGCTCCCATTTGTTCAAAATTTGGTTTTCGATATTATGTGATTTTTATTAATGACTATTCCAGATTCACTTGGTTATATCCAATGTGCCTGAAATCTGATTTTTATGATGTATTTGTCCAGTTCAAGAAATTTGTTGAAAATCAGTTTCATACAACTATAAAAACATTCCAAAGTGATGGTGGCACCGAATTCAATAATAACAAAGTCAAGACCTTGCTAAATGAAATTGGAATTCTTAATCTTATGTGTTGCCCTCATACATCAGCAAAATATGGTAGAGCTGAACGCAAACATCGTCACATCACTGAAACGGGCCTTGCAATGCTTTTTCATTCACATGTCCCTGCTCATTATTGGCTACATGCTTTTTGTTGTGCTGTTTATGTCATAAATCGTTTACTGACCACTCTTCTAAATGGTGTTTCTCCATTTGAGACCTTATATAATACTCCTCCTAATTATGCATACTTTCATCCTTTTGGCTGTCGGGTTTATCCTTGTCTCCGTGACTATGCCACTAACAAATTGTCTCCTCGCAGTGCACCTTGTATTTTTCTTGGATACAGCAGCAACCATAAAGGATTTCAATGTTTGGATGCTTCAACCTCCCGGTTATACGTAACAAGACATGCCAAGTTTGATGAACTTTATTTTCCATGTTCAAAAACAGGAACTATATCTCCAATTTCCAGATTGGGTTTTTCTTCATTTGCTGAACCAGCCTCAACACCTGAAATTCCTGCTCCAGCTCCTGCACCAGCTTCTTCTTTGCCACTATCCAAGGAACCTGTGCACTCACCAACCATACCTTGTGGTCTATGTCCTGTAGAAGATACTCCTTCAACTGTTGTTTCCATGCCTGATACTCAACCACAAATACACCGTAGTGTCCAGTCTACTCATCCTATGGTCACACGCGCCAAATCTGGTATTTTTAGGCCTCGTCATTTTGCTGACATTACCACTTACCAACCATCTTCTCTTCTTCATGCTCTGCTCACCACTTCTACACCTAAAGGGTTCAAATCCACTACCAAACATCCTGGTTGGTTGGATGCTATGCATAAAGAGCTCTTGGCCCTACACTCCAACAATACTTGGGATCTTGTCCCACGCCCATCCAACACCAACATTGTAGGATCCAAATGGGTGTTTCGCACCAAATATCTTTCAGATGGGTCAATTGACAAATTAAAAGCATGATTGGTTGCACAAGGCTTCACTCAAACACCTGGTCTTGACTATGATCACACCTTCAGTCCTGTTGTTAAAGTTGTCACTCTTCGTGTCATTCTCACTCTAGCAGTAATGAATAATTGGCCTCTTCATCAATTGGATGTCAACAATGCATTCTTGAATGGGCACCTGAGACATCATGTCTATATGCAACAACCTTCTGGGTTCGTTGATCCTCGATACCCAAATCATGTTTGTCGACTTCAGAAAGCTCTTTATGGCCTCAAACAGGCCCCTCTTACATGGTTTCAACGATTCAGCTCATTTTTGCTCAGTCTTGGGTTCCTCGGAAGCAAGGCAGATCCATCTTTATTTATGTACCACAACACTACTGCCACTCTATATATACTTGTTTATGTTGATGACATAATTTTGACAGGGAATAATAATTCTTTAATTCAAAAACTTTTGGCAAGGTTCAAAACTGAGTTTGCTATCAAGGATTTAGGTCATCTAAATTACTTTCTTGGTCTCGAGGTCCATTACACTACCAATGGTGTCTTTCTTAGCCAGACCAAATATGCTCAAGACATTTTATCCAGGGCCCAGATATTGGATGCAAAACCGACAGCCACACCGCTCCAACCTCATATTCAACTGACAACCACAAGAGATCCATTCTCTGATCCCACTCAATATCGCTCTCTCGTTGGTGCACTCCAGTATCTCACTATAACTCGTCCTGACTTGTCCTACGCGGTAAATTTGGTTAGTCAGTTTCTTCAAGCTCCAACAAATGATCACTTTCAAGCAGTTAAACGCATCCTTCGATATGTCAAGGGCACCATGTCCTATGGCCTATCCTTCACCCGTGGAGCTTCCCTTAATGTTCTTGGATACTCGGATGCAGATTGGGCTCGATGTATTGAGACTAGGCGATCAACCTATGGTTATTCTATCTTCTTAGGCGGAAATCTCGTCTCATGGAGTGCTAAGAAACAACCAACCGTAGCTCGATCAAGTTGTGAATCAGAATATAGAGCCATGGCTAATGCAACAGCTGAACTAATATGGATTACTCATCTTCTACATGATCTGCATATTTCCTATCAAGCACCAACTCTTCTTTGTGACAACAAGAGTGCTATATTCCTCTCCCAAAATCTGGTGGCTTACAAACGCGCTAAACATATTGATATTGATTATCACTTTGTTCGAGAGCTTGTTCTATCTAACAAACTCATCACTCAATTCATTCCTTCTGATCTCCAACTAGCAGACATATTCACTAAAAGTCTGCCTCGACCATTATTCCAGTTCTTCAGAGCCAAGCTTCACGTTGGACCAAATCCCACGCTTTGCGTGAGGGGGGATTATAGGAAATAATATATTTGATTATAGTTTACCTTATTTAGTTTCTGCATAATTGATTCTGTCTTAAATAATTGATATATTCTTTCCTTAATTATAGAATCTAGGTATTCTGTATATTCTATATATTGTACGCTGGTTACTCTTTCCAAATCAATAAAACAGATTTGTTACAATCCTTACAAATACCTAATTTCATTCCTATTAAACCTAGGCTTTCAAATCAAAAGGACACAGCCTCCCTCCCTCTCTCTAAATCACGCGTCAAACCATAGTTTTTCCCTTACCAATCTTTTTTATTATTTTATTTTCTTTTTCACAACGTGCGACCCATGCGGTCCCTACTCACAATCACTTCCTCACATTCTCTCAAAGTATCATAAATTAAAACTTATAAACAAAAACCTTCCAAGAACCTTTCTTTCTTAAACTATGCAACCTCATGCATCCCACTCTTCCTTGTATCATCTTCTTCCCTTCGATCAATTATCATACCTACACGACCCAACATTCTTATAATTCTCCATACGCATTCCCTCTTTTCATGACCCAACACGGGACCACTCTAGTTTTATTTCTTCTTATAAAAGCTTATCCCAACACTTACACCCACACTAGTGGAAAAACGCTGTTTAACGTCGGTTATTTTAGGCTTTTAACGTCTACTAAACAACCGACGTCATTGTCGGTGACGTGAATGGGACATCGGACATGAATATAACCGACGTCTATAATGACGTCAGTCAGTGCCATGTCCGACGTCACTAAACGTCGAAACTGGACGTCTGAAGACATTATATAGACGTCGGTCTGAGCAATAACCGACGTCGAAGAGGCACTAAAGACTTCGAAAATGACACTGACAGACGTCTAAAAGGTATTATAGACGTCAGTGTATACATTAACCGATGTCTAATACAGTGGTTGTGTTTTAGTGTAGTTTTGTTCCCGTCTTTGGATAGCCTAGTAGCACAATCTCCTTTTGCTAGTTTCCCCCGAAAAAAAGCTTGCGTCTTTTGAATTTCTTATGGCATTTCAACCCAAAACCGAACCTGGGTTGTTGCTTAGTTCCATTGTCATCCGCAAGAGGGAAAAATCACGGTGAAACGATAACTAGGCAATGACCCAGGGTCGTTTTTGGGTTGAAACGACCAAAAAAATTCACAAGACGCCGTTTTTTCTCGGATGTAGCTAGCAAATGGAGAATGTGTTACTATGTTACCCCAAGAAAGGAACAAAATTGCACTAAAACACAACACAAAGAAAGCAAATTTTAATCAGTTGAACCAGAAGATAATCGATGAAAGACTAAACAAAGTTTAAACGGTAAGCATAAAAAAAAACCACCTGAGATGCAATGCCGGAAGAGAGAAAAAGAAAAGGAGGAAGACGATAAAGATATTAGAAACAATAATGCAATGCCGCAAGAGAGAAACAAGAGAAAAAAGAGAAGAGAGGAAGACGATATCAGAAACTGAATGTCGTGAAGAGTCTGCGGTTTATTTAAAAAGAAATTGAACGTCGGTTGCTTGCGAAAACGATGTCTATAGTAATCTAGACGTCGGTTGTCTAACTAATTCGACGACCAAGTTAACATTTAAACTGACCAAGTAGACGTCGGCCCCCATCACAACCGACGTCAAATGCGCAGGAGAAGTCTGTCTTCTCGCCAACCTCATTACATTGGACGTCGGCTTACGGCAGAGCTGACGTGTACTGCTTAATAGACGTCATATGACGTCGGTGGAGCTCTAACAGACGTCTATGAGCTGACGTTAAATAACGTTTTTCCACTAGTGCCAGCAACTAGTTAACACCGTCTAAACCCAAACTTTTCTTCTTCTCCCTAACCTAAAACATAACTCTGATTGCAAAACCTTCCCATGCAAAACAAAAACCCCTAACTCATCTTCCCCTTGCAATGATGCACAAGCAAAGAATAAATATTATACCACATCACAAAATATTTCCCTATAACATAAAAACACTTATCAAAACCCTAAACCAATCATGTGTTACAATATAACTGGTTCCTCCCCTTACCTGGTGTCGTACTATTTTTGTTTCCAAAATCACCAAGAAAGCTTCACAACGTCACCGATGGTCCTCCTATTTTTGATGTCTCGTTCTCTGCTCTATTTTCTCTCAGAAAACGTCTTTTCTCTCCCTAATATTTCTAATTTTCGTTTTTTGCCTTTAGGGTAACAAAATGCCAACCCTTATTTACTTTTATCCTTTTTATCCTCTTCTATTATATCTATATCTTTTTAGTTTTAATAAAATCTCTCAGTTTATATCTAAAACCATTAAGATTTCCTCTCTTAACTACTTTTTAAAATATCATCAACCACTAAATCTTTTTAAAATCTACAATATCTAATAATGATTTTCTCTAATAATAATATTTCTTTTAATCTTTAAACCACCAAGATTATATCTCCTATTTTCATTTAACTAATTTTTAAAATAACAACAACTAAATCTTCTAAAAGATTTACATAATATTATTTTATTAAATATCCAAATTATTTAATTTGCATACTTTTCCTTTCTACACCCTCTCTTAATTAATTTCTACACCAATTAAATAAAGGTAAAAGACCCTTTTACCCCTAGGCAAAAATACAAAAATAAAGAAATAACATAACAATTATGTTCTAACAAAAAAATATAAACTCAAGAACACTAATCTCCAAACAAAAACCCAAAGTATCAAAACTACTTTATTTTTAAAAACCCTATTTTCCCGGATCTTACAAGAATGATGATGAGGAGCTCTCATTTATTTCGAGAAAGCTCCAATCTATGTGGAGGAAAAGGAGAGGCACAATGTTCAAGAGCAGACGTCTCAGATCTGGCTCTAAGAAAAATATTAAAGACAAACGATCATAACACACAATTGTATGTTATGAGTGCAACAAACCTGGCCATTTCATATCAGAATTTCCTGAGCTTGAAAAGATGAAGAGAAAGTCAATTGGGCCCAGATATGAAAAGAAAAATATTTTGATGAGCACTTGGGAAGACCTGGATATATCTAATGAGGACGAGGATGCCAAAGTATGTCTGGTAGCAGGGAATGCTGAGAGTACATCAGACAACTCTAATAATGAGGTAAACTTTTCCGATCTACATTCAGTTAGAAACGCATACTATGAACTACTATCATATTCATCTAAATTGTCTTGTACATATAGAAATTTATGTAATCAACGTATAGAACTCCTTACACAAAGAAATAATTTAAAAGAAAAAATATATACATGTAGGGATAATGTGAAGACACTACAACAACAGGTTAACAATCTTAGGACAGACTTGAGTGTCTTTGAACAAGATAAAGAAGAAACTAGGTTACAAAATAAAAGGCTTGTAGAAAATATAACAGTACCCAAAAATGTAAAGCACATAGAATCCTTTAGGCATGAAAACGATACCCTCACCAAAATACCAAGTATAACTCTTGAGGGAAATGCTAGGTTAGATCGTATGTTGAGAGAAAGTAGGCATTCATCAAACAAACAAGGTCTAGGTTATAGGAAACCAAACACAAACCATAAAAATAAAACTAACCACACTAGGTCTATCAGGTCAAATAACAATACATTAACTTATGAGAAAAAGGAAATGTATATGTCTAACAAGTCAGGACCCAAATGCTTTTGGGAACCTAAGAGTTAAATAATTCCTCTTTCATTATAGATGTGTTTGATGATCGAAAGAAAAGCCCTGTCATGATACCTAGACAGTGGCTGCTCACTTCACATGGCGAGAGAAAAATGTATGTTCCTAAACCTAAGAAGCAAGAAAGGAGGATCGGTAACATTTGGAGGAAACCAAAAAGGAAAATTCATAGGAATTAGAAAGATAGGTACAAACCTTTTCTCCTCCATTGATAATGTTTTTTTAGTAAATGACCTTAAGCATAATCTGCTTAGCAAAGTCAATTGTATGACAATGGATATTTTTGAAAAAGGTCGATGTAGGGTATTAGATAATAATAACTCCTTAGTATTTACAGCTAATAGACAAGGTAACTTGTATAAAATATGATGGAATCCGTTTTCGGAACTAAATGGAGATCCATGAAGGGAGCATCAACTTAAACTAAGGCTAGATTGGATAAAGAATAAGGACTTTCAAGCTTGTTCTTACTTTCCTACAAGCCTTAGAGGACATTGGACCTCTCATAATGAGCCATGGTCAAAGAAGATGGAGCTTTCAAGGATTCTACTCTTGTGGAGGATCACATTTTAGTTTTCTTCTTTATCTTAAAACACTTTTTTGTAAATATGTAATATAGCTCATTTTTAGGCCTTGTATTTGGCTAAGACACTTTGTTTAAAAGGCTTGGCAGCTTTAAGAGAGAGCTAGTGCACCATTAGGTCCTTAGTTAGAAGCTAGCACCTAAAATGGGTTAGAAATGAGTTAAAAATGGGTTTGGAAGGAGTTAGTTGCAAGGAGCATTTGCATTAAATGCTTTGACTAAGTTAGTTACAAAGCATAAGGATCCTCACATTTAATATTTATGCTCCTCATTTAATGCTTAGGCTCCTCATTTAATGATGAGACTCCTCATTAAATGATGGAAAGACTCCTAAATACTTCATGTACTCTAGCCTTCTCCTTCACCTATAAAATGAGAGGCACCCTTTTGTAGTCCTTAGAACTTGATTGAATGTAAAGTCTTTTTGCCAAAAGTGCAAGACTTCTCTTCTTGAGTTCTCACCTTATGAAATATCTTCTTCTAGACCTCTTCATACCTTATCCTTCATGGTTGGCCTAACCTCCTAAAAAGACATCTACCAAGATCATTCAACACCAACATCTTCATCTCTTCATCTCAATTTGCTTCTACTACTATCATTGGTCATAAGGAGTCCATCCTTTGAAGAAACTTCATTAACCCAATTGGAAGATCATCTTATGTTGAAGAACCATCCTCAAAGCAATCTCCATAAAAATAAATTTAGATAAACTATAGTCTAAAAGTGTCTCATGTCTAATATCTACGAAAGATGAGGTGGTAACATGGCATAATAATTGTAGACACACAAGCATGAGGTTAATCTCAAAGTTGTAATGTCATGATCTTATTAGAGGACTGCTAGAGGTATCATTCAACGATACAATCTTTTGTAGTCCTTGCATAAAGGACAAACATGCCAAAAAATCTTTTAAGAGTAAGAACATGATTTCGACCAAACGACCTTTTGAGTTGTTTCATATAATGCTTTAACAATTCATTCTCACTCTGAAACCTGTTCCACCACCATCATCCGGGCAATAATATTTTTTCCCAACCTTATTGATGTTTATTATAGAAGAGAAATATGTTGAACATCTTTTTGTTTAAGGGGAGAATTTTTGAAACAGGGAGAGAAATCTTACGAGAAATGTTGTTAAAAGGGAAAAAAAATTGAACATTTTATACAAATTACATATGCTATGATGTTTATTTATAACCTTTGATGCTTTATTTTTTGTTATCATAATTATTGTTTTTTTAGTATGCTTTGATATTCTTTTTCCACTCTAATAAGTTATACGAGTTGTTTTGCATACATTTATCATGCACTTTATTAACATTTATTCTAAACAATGATTTATGACTTATATCATATGTTTTGATATACTATATGCATTAATGACTAGTATGGTAGTATTTTCTCTTATCAAATCTATTCATCCATATTTAATATTTACATATAACATTTGTTAAATATAAAAAAAGAAAAGATTATTAAAACAAGATAAGAACCATTTATTTTTAAGTTTAACAAAATTGGCTAACAAAATAATATCTATCAAAAATACCATCTAAGATAACTTGGTAAGTGATATATATATATATATATATATATATATATATATATATAAAATGATATGTAGACAACATGTTTTGACAACATTTAGACACAGGACACGTGTCTAAATGTGATTGGTCCACTTGAAAATTGATTTTAAAATCGACTGGTGACATGACATGGAAAGAAAGGGGCAGATTTGAATCTCAAATGCATTTCTGAAATTTTCGAGCTTTGAGAGAGAGAGAGAGAGGGAGAAGCGAAGCGCGTTCGAGAACCCAGCCACTACCGCCAGTAACGATATCGTTTCAACCAGCCACCACTACGGCCGCCGGAGACTCGCCGCCCATCCGCTATCTTCCCTTCACCCAGAATCGCGTTTCCGTTTGCTCGACAGTAGAACCCTAAACCGAAAGCAAGGTGAGTCTTCACTTTTTTCCTCAAGATGATGAATAACTGTTTCTTGCTTTCTCTATTTTTTTTCGAATTTTATTTTGTGGTTTTGGTTTTGTTTCAATGCCTGTGATTTGAGGCTCTGTTGCATGCGTCCGTAGTGATTACTAATTCGGTTGTTTTGGGCAGAGACCTTGTTGGAGACTTTGTTGGAGCCTAGACATACAAAAATTGCTCACCAAATTTGAAAGAAGAAATTTACATATATATTAACTCATATATATTACATACCAATGTACTTTCTTTGGGTGGAGACCTTCTTGAAGCGTAGACATCACAGAGAAAAATGGTTCACCAAATTAGAATTAAGAAGTTGACATATATACTGCAGAAATTTACGTGCTAACACGTATATATATATATATATATATATATATATATATATATATATATATATATATATACCCACACACACATATCATACCATGTTACTTTCTTTGGGTGGTGACCTTCTTGAAGCCTACACAGAGAGAAAAATAGCTCACCAAATTTCATATTAGAAATTTGCATATATATACTGCAGAAACTTACGTACTAAATCGTATATATATATATATATATATATATATATATATATATATATATATATATATATATATATATATATATATCATGTTAGTTACTTTAGTCTTGTCATAGAACTTCTCTTTGAGCACATCTTTTGTCTGTGAAACATCCAATTATGTCTATTTAGGTGGGTATCATGATTTATGTATAACAATGCTGATTTTACAGAGGGTGACATTGATAAGAACCATGCCTTGAAGTGGGATAAGCCATTTTAGACTTATCAACGAAAGTCCAAGCCCAAATCTAGTTAATAGATTTTTGTTTTCTTTTGTGAAAGTTAGAAGGGGTAGAAAGAGGAATTTTGGTTGGATGGAGAGTGATGCGTGCATTTCTGTTATAAGAAATGATGTAGTGATGAAGAGGTATCTTTTTGGAGTATCATAATTACAAATTGAAGCATAGAGTTTGTCTTGCTTGAGGGAGCTTTGACTCTCAAAAACTCTCATCCTTTCTTTTCTCTTAACTGTTGCTATTTGTCACTCATTTTTTTGCAGCTAATTTTGATACATCAGTAATTCATTTTTTTTTCCTTCTTATTTTTCTCTCCTTAAAGTTTGTCCAAACATATCCTAAGTCAACGTGAGTTTTACTTATGCGTAAGATATTTTTAATATCAAGTTTAGGTACTCAGCAAAGCCTTCAAGCTTTTCACTAAAATAAAAGATCTTATGTCATTTGGGAATTCTGTCTCACACAACCTACTTATTGTCACTAATAGGTAGTATTGCAAAGACTTAAAAATTTACAGTCATACATCAACATCAATATGTGAAATGGAGATGATTTTGGGGAAGAACTGGATGCTGGTTCACAGATGATGAGCTCCTGTTGTTCATCTATTCATAAGGTGACTGCAGGAAAGATGACTTTTGTTCCTCCTCGTTTGCAACTTTAACATAGTGTCATTCAAATCTAGGACCAAAAGTCATATGTTAGAACAGATTTCCATGCACATAGCTTACTTTATGTTACAAAAGATGAAAGAAACAGACCTTCAAGTTTGAGATTCTGAATGCATTTGACAATATCTGAGCAAAGAATTGATTGTACTGCTTTATAATCTATCCTGATATGTCTCTGTTTGCGGTGAAGTTGACAAAATCACAGTCACAGGGAAGTCAATTGGTACGTGGTGAATACAAATTTTTTTGAATCCAATTATCATAAAATTCATAATGTCATTTACTTGATATTTGTTATTGCACAGGACTTGCAAAGTGCATTTGGGAATTTGATGAGGAGAAAAGTGCATTTGGGAATTTGATCGGTGTAATGTTATAGATTCAATCTTAGTCTAAACCACAAACTACATCATCAATTTATGGTCATGTATTTCAATATTTACGTTTTAATGAAAATCAAATTATTACTTCTTTGTCTCAATTACGTAGGTATTTATACCATTATTTTACTTCAACTAAATTATTTTTAACTTAACTTCATTTGGTATGTTTAAATAAAAAAATATAATTAAAAGCCTTCCAATATAACATTTGATAATATTGAAAAATAATTTATCTGGAACATGTATTAAAATCTTGTAATAAATAAAAGGTTTATTACTAACTACATTGAAAATATGAATAAAATGAAATGGGAAATTTTTGTTGACCTTTTAAATAAATTAAACTTACAACAGTAATAGAAAAAATTTATGTAATTTAAATTAATTAAATATTTAATCATTACGTTCTTAATTTCTTTTATTCTTTAAAAGTAATAAAAAATAATTACTTCGAAGTAATAACATATTTTTTTACACCAACAATGGAGCATAATGATGAAAACAGACGCCCTAAGTATACAATTTGTCTTCAAAATATGAAATATAACTTGTACATTTTAAAGTGTGATTTTAGTTCGAATAAGTGGGTACTTGTGTTATAAGTTTTGCACACAAGGGCTCCTTGACTTCTAAATTTATCTTTCAACCTCACAAAAATTGAGTATCATGTCCAATAACATTTTCTTAAGACAACGGTGCATTGTCCTCTGGTAACATTCAATCTAAGCCACCGATTTATCAAGTTAAACAACATAAGTAACTTTAAAAAATTAATTGGGACTTTAGTTCCAATAAGTGGGTACTTGTGTTATAAGTTTTGCACATAGGGGTTCCTTGACTTCTAAATTCATCTTTCAACCTCACAAAAATTGAGTATCATGTCCAATAACATTTTCTTAAGACAAGGATGCATTGTCCTCATGGTAACATTCAACCTAAGCCACCAAATTATCAAGTTAAACAACATAAGTAACTTTAAAAAATTAAGTGGGACTTTAGTTCGAATAAGTGGGTACTTGTGTTATAAGTTTTGCACACAGGAGTTTCTTGACTTCTAAATTCATCTTTCAACCTCACAAAAATTGATTATCATATCCAATAACATTTTCTTAACACAATGATGTATTGTCCTCATGGTAACATTCAACCTAAGCCACCAAATTATCAAGTTAAACAACATAAGTAACTTTAAAATATTAAGTGTAACTTTAGTTTGAATAAGTAGATACTTGTATTATAAGTTTTGCACACAGGGTTTCTTGACTTCTAAATTATTTGCAAAAATCAGAAAGCTAGAAAACTTTAAAACTTTCAAATACAATATTATATAAGGTTATTGCTATTAGTTTAGACTTTCAACAAAAGTAAACAATTTATAATATATAATAATGCTTAAAACAAATAATTAAAACATAAAAATTTTATTGAAAGACTCTATAAATAGAGTTCAAAACAAATCAACCCTTGTATAATATACAGTTGAATATTAACTAAACTATAATTTACACCTAAAATAGAATCAAGCTCTACTCAGAAAGAAACTCTAAAACAATTGTTGCTAGTTCTGCAAATGCTGCACAAAAAATTATTGGGTGGAAGACCTTCTTCAAGCTTGATGGAATCTGAAAACAAAGGGAGGGGATAAGAAATGAGATAACTATAGTAGACTTGGATTGCTGGTCATTGAAACAAAACTAGTCAATACAATCTACAAAAATAGACACCACATTTAGAGGCCAAATAAGCACATAACATGGACTTTAAGATTACAAAATTATAAACAAAAAATACAAGAATTAATGTTTTCTTAAATTTTAAAAGTAAAAATATTACCTAAAACATTTGAAAAAGGAAAGAAGAAGAGGACTTTACATTGAAGTCAATCTTCCATTACGCTATCGTGGTCATCAATCTTGCATTTAATTATTAGCAAGGATTACCTCAAGAATGTGGTTAGACTATGGAACCTGACATTATGATTATGTAAGGGTCAAACAGAGCAGTACCTAAACCATGGCCTTATATATTTGGTTCAGTTAAACCTATATTTAATATATTTATTTAAGGTACCGTAAAAAAATAATTCCATTAATTAAAACAAAGATATATGTAAAATTGAAATTTTTTTACTAAAATTACAATTTTTTTAACACGTAACAACTAAAATCACAAAAGAATAGGGTCTTAGGTCACCACCAAGTGATAAAGATAGACCCAGATGAGAGCAAGTATAAAAAGGCAAGGCTTCTTAGAAATATAGATAGGGTGGATAAAAGAATATGACACGTTATTACTGCTGGTAAGTTCAAATGCACAGTTTCTATACCATCATTAAGGCAACCCGTTTCTCTTTATCAGGAACAACCTACTGGAAAGCAGCAGTTAGTTATAAAATAATTTGATCAGATGAAAGAAGATTTCATATTTTAGCCTAAAAAATATTATCAAAACAGGAGCACTGAACTGCAAATTTTCTTTGGCAGCTACAAAACTGTTCTATGTACCTATATAACCAAAAATTAAGAAATTCTACCACATTAAAACTTGATTACTCTAATTCAAACCAAGCAGTATCCTTTCAAGAAAATCAAGTGGCAAATAGAGAGAATTTTTCTGAAAGCAGTGGCTAAGTAACTTGATCAAAATAATTTTTGTCACAAAACAGTTTTACACTAGAAACAACAATGACCAAATTCTAAACTACTTTTGATAGAAAATTGAGGTAAAAGGATGGACAAGGTCTGATCTTACAAGGAATCTGGGATAAGTTCAATCAATGTTCAAGAATATTGAAGGAATGACAAGAAACATATTTCAGATTCAGTATAACACTCTCGTAATCGAGTTTGACAAAAGAGCATGATTCCTAAAATCATCTATGATACCCGTTTGGTTGAGGCATTACTATTAATACCCTTCGGTAGAAAACATTAAAACATATACATATACCCATAACTGTTAGAGCTTTAGTTCCCTGTCTATTTTTCTTTTTTTTTCCAAGATAATATCTTAGATTTAGGTTTTGAAAATCCCCAACCATGTGTTGTGAAAAAGCTACTACTAAGTTCATCATGTATATACACATACCCAATTTAATGGTTGGTTTGCCATATACACATACCCAATTTAACATGTCATGTATATACCCATCCTAAAATAAAATGAACCAAGGAAGTCTTATACTAACGCTTAAAATTATTTGCAGCAATAAAACAACAAGGGTTCACCTAAATTACATTAAAATTGAATTCCAAAATGATCTGCACTGAGAGCACCTAAAACAACCGAATTAGTAATCACCACGAACGCATGCAACAGAGCCTCAAATCACACGCATTGAAACAAAACCAAAACCACAAAATAAAATTCGAAGAAAAAATTAGAGAAAGCAAAAATGAGTTATTCATCATCTTGAGGAAAAAAGTGAAAACTCACTTGGCTTTGGATTTAGGGTTCTACCGTCGAGCAAATGAAAGCGCGATTGAGTGGAGGAAAGACAACGAATGGACGGCAAGTCTCCGACAGCGACAGTCCAACAACAGTGGTGGCCGATCGAAACAAGATCGTCACTGACAGTAGTGGCTAGATTCTCGAACGCATTTCGCTTCTCCCTCTCGCTTCTCCCTCTCTCTCTCTCAAAGCTCGAATGGGTTCTCGAACACGTTTCACTTCTCCTTCTCTCTCTAAGCTCAAAAATTTCAAAAATGCGTTTGAGATTCAAATATGTCCCTTTCTTTCCATGCCACATCACCAATCAATTTTAAAATCAATTTCCAAGTGAACCACATTTAGACACGTGTGTCTAAATGTTGTCAAAACATATTGTCTACATATAAAAATAATAATCTGACTCATTCATTGGCATCTATATAGCAGGGTTTGCTTAAACCAAATATTTATATGAACATGCATTTTTTTCTCAAGTCCGGTAAGTATGAGAGCACATTGCTAAAAGAGTGATGTTATTTTAACTTGAAATTGTTTTAGAAAATGAGAGGTAAATGAATGTGTTATTATTATATACGTTATTTTGAATACAATTCCTGGTGAGATATGTAGTCTTTTATGTATGAGAAAACACAATTAGATACATCTCAAATAAAAGCTCTAGCAAATAGTAAAATCGTTTCATTTCGTAAACACTTGAAATCTCCATCCTTCACTTTCTGAGCGCAAAGAAGGGGATTTTGTTCCCCGACGTCCACTTGCAGCATCAAAATTGCCACATTGGATAGCGAGGAGAACGCACATCTCGTCTTCAGTTAAAGATTGCCAAACACAAAGGACAATGTGCAAGCAAAGGTCTCTAAGAAAGCTGAAGACTTTCAAATAGTATACCCTAAAAAAAAACAACAAATGTACAAAATAAAACAACTATTCAGTTAACTCAGTCCCTTAGATGTTCAATTAATGTTTGCGATCATACCCGCAAATCATTACAGGTCTGTAGGCTCATCACAGTTAACAATAGCATCATCCTAGTCACACGAGTGACCAGAAAACAGAAATCAATAACAGAAATACTATAAATTTAGAAGAAAAATTAAACTAGTTGATCCAGCGTGCTCCCACAACCAAGGGATTGTGGATCTAATCTTAAAAGATTTGTAAGTGTCACTAGTCTCAATGGTTCAAATAGATCTTTTATTCAAATAGGAACGAAATACATCATCAGCATGGAAAATGCATTCTCATCCACAGCAGTAATTTGCTGTGTAGGAAGGTGTCCTAAGATTTTTCCAATTTCATCACATGATGTAACAAAATACAAATAAAGCTAGCTTCAAGGCCACTAACAATGAACAAATTCACATATAATGCATATGCGTCAACATATGAGCACACAAGGATTAAACCTATCTAAAAAAAAGTATAGGCCAAGATGCCACATAAACAAAAACGTAGACCTGAGATTATGGTACAGGGTAAACAAAAGTGTAGGCAACACCCAATCGAAACACCAAAATAATAATCAATAAACATAAGAAACCTATCAGATTGAGTTTAGGTTACGTAAACTCTAAATAAATGTAAAAACACCAAATAGAAATCTTAGAGAAAAATTAGACAACTCAGTCCCTTAGATGTTCAGTTATGTTTGCGATCATAGCCGCAAATCATTACAGGTCTGAAGGCTCATCACAGTTGAAAATAACAACCCATATTATCCAATCAACGAAAAAATACAGACCCAGAATAAAAAACTAATACTTCCGTAGAAAATTGAATTTAGTTGCTCAGTGTGCTCCCAAAATCAATGGATTGTGGAAAAGATATTAAAGAACAACACAAATAACTATTGCTTCAAGGGAACGAGTCAAATGAGAAAGGAAGTAATCTCACCGACCAGATAAAGAAGCCTATGATGATCTGCGGTTGTAAAACTTGACAAGAGGCAAAGAATGCTAAACCCTAATTTCATATACAGAGGTTAAGAATAAGAGGCAGAACGAAAAACAGGTAAAAGTGCGGTTTATATAGCAGTTTGGTAGCCAATTTTAAAGGAGTAAGTTACACTTTGATGCGATTTTAGATGTTTCACAGTTAAATATTATTTTAATATATTTTTTAAATAGTTTTATAAAATACTATTAGTTCAAATAACTATGCTTCAATAAATATAAAAATAAACAAATTAAAAATAAATAGATATTAAATTAATTATAAATATATGGGTTAAATATATTTTTAATTCCCGAACTATCACTCGATTTTGGTTTTAGTTCCTATTCAAAATATCAATAATTTTTAGTCTTCTTTGTTTTGAAATTTTCACTTTTAATCCTTAAAATTGGACGACGTTAACTAAAATCGAATGATAGTTCAGAGACGAAAAATATATTTAACCCTAAATATATTTTATTTTTAAAATATAATTCTTTTCCATATTTAAAATTGAATAAATTCCATAATTTTAAACCTGTAATAATAACTTTCAAGTTTTGTCAACAATTTGTATAGAAAATGCTTGATAATTAGTTAAACGATAATTAATAATATAAGAAACTATTATTTTTAAGTTAAAATAATTTATATTTATAATATACTATTTAAAATAATTAGCATTTGTTTCCATAAAGTTGATTTTAATTAAATTAATGTGTTAGAAGCTTTAGAATAATATAATTTATTTTTAGTTATATATATGATGTTGTTTTTTAACTTATAAAGTTTTTAAACATTTTATTTTATAAAATAATACGCAAATTAATTAGTAGAGAATTATTTTTTTCATCCATCTCTACTTTTATGTTTGAAGAAATATATATTTTAATAAATTCATTAAATAATTCTTTTATTTGTTAAAAGTTAAGAACTTGGATTGCAAACATCATTTTTTATTAAACTATTATGCAATGGTAACTTACAATTGTTAATAAATCTACCAGATATTTCTTTCATATTTTTTAATTACTAAATAAAGACGGAAAACCCGGACTGTAAGAATATTCAGATTTTAAGAAATTCTTATGATATATTTATGTATAAATAATTTATGTTGATAATATATAAATTAAACATTACAAAGTGGAAGCATATGTATTTAGTGTTGTAATATAACAATTGTAATATATGGGTTGATGTTATCGTTAACTCAAAATATATAAGATGATTATCTTTTGAGAAAGAATAGATAAAGTAAGAAAAATATTCTCAGTGAGATTAACAAAGTTTAACTCTATTTTTATATGTTTTTTCCTTATATGTTTAATGTGTGATTTTGCAAATGTCAAAATAATAGAGTTGATATATGAGTAGTGTTATTTATTATTAATTGAGGTGATGATTATGGTTCTGGACATGTATGGTGATGCTCTTTAGAGAATATCAAAGAAATTCTTTATGATAATGATCTTATTATATGCATTGACATATATGGGATGAGAAAAGAGGTATCATGAACTCTAATAACTATTCACATTTAAATAGCATGAGATCCTAACCGTTGGACAAGTGGTCCTAGACGTAAAAAGAACTAATCTTGTAAGTTATAGGATGATAATCCATTTGTTTATTGTACTATACCCCGGTGACCGACCGACTAAGAAGAGTTCGGGGCCAAAATAGGCAACCAACCGATGGTCAGATAAACACTAATGAGAAAAGGTAAAAATCATTAATGACCAATTAATATATTTAATAGTCATATTATATGCGAATATACACTATTTATGAGTGATTGACAGGTCATATTGCACAAGAATTTGGTATTAATGGACAATTAACATGTATTATTGAATTTGATTGTTTGGTTTAATGATTAATCAATATGTTTGGCTACCACAAGCCTTATTAAATATATTATTGATGTTCAGGTACGATCATCATATGATAACCTTGAGTTATCCTAAATAAGATATAGACATCTTTATACAACATATCTGACTTGAGCGTCAGAGTGTCTTTTGCAGGTCCACCACCCATCAGAGAATTGTGTTCTCAGAAAGGATTAAAACGACCAAGAAAAAGCAGAGAAGGAAGGTCAACCGACCCTCAGACCAATCCCACCAAAACATTTTGGCGCCCACCGTGGGGCCCGAGACGGCATCCCATTGAAAACACAAGGAACTAAGACGAACGCTCAGATTACGCACAACTAATTCTCGAAGGAAGCTGAAATGGTGACCACAAGGAGCAGGGAGGAGCAGCAGAGTACCAGAGATCTCATGGCACAAATGCACACACAATTACAGGAGCAAGCACAAATCATACAAGAGCACACGCAAGCGCAACGAGAAATGCACCAGAAGCATGCCGAGGAAATTGCGGCTTTAAGAGCAGAGTTGGGTCGTCATGACTAGTCTGCTCAACACTCGACGTCCACTGTACACTGAAATCAACACTGCGAGAATGAAAATCATAATCGCCAGACATCCCAACGTACTAACCCGGACGGTAATCAGCACACTAACCCGAATGGTAATCAGCACGCTAACCCGAACGGTAACCGACATGGTAACCGAGACGTCAATGAAAGAGAACAACCGGTCCCTTTGCAAACCGTTCGGCCCACCAGTTTACTCCCTTTTACGATGACTATTATGCAAACTCCAATGCCAAAAAAGAGTCCTCCTGTGTTAGAGAAATATGACGGCTCGGCAGACCCCGACAATCATCTTAGGATCTTCACCAATGCAATGGTGTTTTACACGGACAGCGATCCAGTCATTTGTAGAGCTTTCTCGTTATCACTCAAGGACGAGGCGTTGGAGTGGTATAATACTCTTCCTCCAGATTCAGTAGATTGTTTCGCCACTATGGAAACCCTCTTCAGAAGGCAATACTCCTCTAACCGGAAGCAGGAGATAACACCGGCGGAATTGGTGAATACTAAGCAGGAGAAAGGAGAAACTTTGAAGGCGTTTATGAAGAGGTACACTAAAACCGCTCGGCAAGTCAAAGATGTTAATCATTCTTTCATCATCAACAACTTGCCTTCATGCCTAAGGCCATGATACTTTGCTGAAAAGTTGTATGCTCGTCCACCAAAAACTATGGACGAGCTCCAAAAGAGAGGATCTGAGTTCATCCGCGTTGAAGACATGCGAATCTCACAAGGAAGACAACAAGAAGCTGATGCGGGAGGAGGTAGGAAGGACGGCAGACGATCATTCAATGACAAGGGAGGGGTTCGCAACCAAAGGACTTCTACCGAGAACTTAAGTTTGATTACTACACACTTGTTAATGCACCCAAGGCAAAGATCCTTAGGGAAGCTCTTAATGCTGAACTTCTTTCGGTCAAGAGACTTCATTCGCCTAAGAATGCTGATAAAGGAAAGTATTGCCAATACCATAAAAACCTAGGGCATACCACCGAAGAATGTGCAACACTTAAGGATAAAATTGAAGCACTCATTCGTGCAGGCCATCTCTGTAAATATGTGCAAAAAGAGCGGATGAGGTTAAAGAGCCCATCTAGGTCGCCACGAAGAAAAGCCGAACGACCATATGGAAAGGATGAATGAAGGCACAGCCGCAATCGCAGTCGCAGCCCTGACCGCTCGATTCGATGACATATCAACTAAGCAGCATAATAAAAAGTCCTTTTTTGAATTGGAAAGTGATTCTTTTCATGTTTAGGTTAATTGAATTCTGATGTGGTATTTTGTTTTGAATAATTTCTTTTGACAAGACATATGTTTACGATTCTAATAAAGTTGGATTACTTCTATTCAACCGCTGGACGTGTCGAAATATTACAAAACCTAGGGAACGCTCTCCGAGAATCCCTGGTCATAAACCGAGTGGTGGGGAACGTTCTTCGTGAACTCCCACTTTCGTCCCAAACCGAGCGGTGGGGAACGTTCTTCGTGAACTCCCACCCTCGTCCCAAACCGAGCAGTGGGGAACGTTCCCTGTGAACTCTCACTCTCGTCCTAATCCGAGTGGCAAATTCTCGTCATCAAAGCCCCGGGTAATCAATCTTTTCCGCCAATTTAAATTCGTCCGGCATATTTAAACCCCTTCACATTTTCAAACAGCTGCTCGGGGCTCGGGGGGGCTTAATGTACTATACCCGGTGACCGACCAGCTAAGAAGAATTCGGGGCCAAAATAGGCAACCAACGATGGTCAGATAAACACTAATGAGGAAAGGTAAAAATCATTAATGACCAATTAATATGTTTAATGGTCATATTAAATGCGAATATACTGTTATTTATGAGTGATTGACAGGTCATATTGCACAAGAATTTGGTATTAATAGACAATTAACAGGTATTATTAAATATGATTGTCTGGTTTAATGATTAATCAATCACAAGCCTTATAAAATATGATAACCTTGAACTATCTTAAATAAGATCGGAGTGTCTTTTGCAGACCACCCATCGAAGGATTGTATTCTTAAAAAGGATTGAAACGACCAAGAGGGAAATGTGAAGGAAAGTCAATCGACCCTCGAACCAATCCCACCGAAACATTTATGATTTTGAAAACATAAATACCAAGTGTATGTCTACGTTAAAATCTTATGTCAAAGACATGCATTTATATAATTTATTATATTTTTATACATACTTAATTTATGATTGATGTAATTTAAATATTTTACCAAAAATTTTCTCGCACATTAATTTACTCTTTCTTTTTTTTGTGTGTTTCTTTCCTTTGTATGTGAATAGATAAGAGGTAGTTTTTGATGTTGTGTTTTGCTGTTTTGTGTGTATTTCTTTTCTTTGGATGTGAATAAATGAGAGCTAAGTTTTGATGCACCTGGTGAAAGACAACGATGATGTGAAGTTATTTTTATGAATAGAAATTCTATAAACCCTAAATCATTGTTAATTATTTTATATACAATTTATTTTTACAATTATTTACTTTTAAAGATAACATATTAATTATGAGACAATTTATTTTGTTTTATCAATCTTAAAATGTTTTATTTTTACTAAAAGTAGAATGTTCCATTTTGATATCAAACAATTTGGAATTAGTTGTAGGTTTGTCTTTTTTTTGCAAAAGTTTAAGTTTACATGATAAAAATTATATATTCAACTAGAAGTATAAGAATACAATTGTCTTGATAAAGTGACTAAAATACAAACTGTATATCAAATAATTTTCTTAATTGTAAAAAATAGAGATATGTGAAAGAAAAAATTGGGTTTGATGGAAAGAGAGTAGAATTGTATTTTGGATTTTGTAACAATTCTTGTGATATCCATGCTTATGTTGTTTGTGTTAAAACAATTCTTTTGTATATGTCAAAATGTTCAGAGAAATGCAAATTCAAAGATATAACATGACTTTCTTAACTTTAAAAGAATTGGATAAGACCTTCGATGAAGCCTCAAATTCCTTTTGCGCTCTTCTTTTTCAAAGCTTCAGTTCATTTTTCAAGTTCTTTCAAGAGGTTTAAGTGGTGCTCTCTCTCCTCCATCTCATATTCTTTGTGATTATCATAAGAGTAGAAAAGTGCTCACTCCACCCCATAATGAACACATCAACCCTACGGTGGATGAGTACAAACCACGGGCTGTATTATACTACTTATAATTAATTTTTATTTAATGGAATTAATCTCATTGAACATTCAAGCTTGTCCAGCCAATCGGGCTAAGGTTGGCCAAATGCCTAGCTGCACTTACTACTTTTTTCTCTTCAAAACTAATTGGGAGAGTTGTTGTCTCACAAAAAGATGGCTTTAAAGAGGTGGTGCAACCCATGAAACCGATAATCTTCGAGTTACGTAAGAATAGTAGAATACAGTTTTGAATTTAAAATTCAACATTTCAAGTTAAAAATATTCTATATTCATTTATAGATGTGTAAAATTATATTTTTCACCCTATTTTAGGAGTGAGCAAAGACAAAACCCATTCTCTACAGAGTAATGACAAAGGGGTCAAAAAATGATAAGCTAATTCATTCATTGGCATCTATATGCTAGACTTTATTTAAAAAAACATTTATATGGGCATGCATATTTTTTCTCAAATCTGATAAATGTCTCAGAACCCCATTGCTAAAACAGATATATTATTTTATCTTAAAATTGTTATAAAAAATGATGGGGTATACGAATGTGATATTATTATATACGATATTTTAAATAAACTTCCTAGTGAGATATGTAATCTACTAAATATGAGAAAACACAACTTTATACAACTCAAATAAAAAAGCTCTAACAAATGGGAAAATCGTTTCATTCAAATGAAGGGGAATTTGTTCCTGACGTCCAATTGCAGCATCAAAAGTGCTACATTGGATAGCGAGGAGAACGCACATCACCTCTTCAGTTAAAGATTGCCGAACACATTGGAAAAGGAGCAAACAAAGGTCTCCAAGAAAACTGAAGCCTTTCAAATAATATACCCTAATTGAAGAAAAACTACCAATGTACAAAACAAAATTATCGAATCGAAATCTAGAAAAACACCAGTTAACTCAGTCCCTTAGATGTTCAATTAATGTTTGCGATCATACCCGCAAATCATTACAGGTCTGTAGGCTCATCACAGTTAACAATAGCATCATCCTAGTCACACGAGTGACCAGAAAACAGAAATCAATAACAGAAATACTATAAATTTAGAAGAAAAATTAAACTACTTGATCCAGCGTGCTCCCACAACCAAGGGATTGTGGATCTAATCTTAAAAGATTTGTAAGTGTCACTAGTATCAATGGTTCAAATAGATCTTTAATTCAAATAAGAGCGAAGTACATCATCAGCATGGAAAATGCATTCTCATCCACAGCAGTGATTTGCTGTGTAGGAAGGTGTCCTAAGATTTTTCCAATTTCATCACATGATGTAACAAAACACAAATAAAGCTAGCTTCAAGGCCACTAACAATGAACAAATTCATATATAATGCATAGGCGTCAACATATGAGCACACGAGGATTAAATCTATCTGAAACAAAAGTAAAGGCCAAGATGCCACATAAACAAAAACGTAGACATGAAATTATGGTACAGGGTAAACAAAAGTGTAGGCACAAGACTAAGATGAAAATAAACCAAAGTGTAGCCCAAAATCTAAGAGGCAAGGTAAACAAAACTGTAGTCGTAAGAGCAGTTGCAAAGTAACAAAGAACAAAAAGAAAGAGAACAGTGGCTAAAATTTCCAGCAAACCAACCCAACACAATTTTTCAAGAGAATGTTGCTCCCCATAATTTTCCATGAAAATGTGAGCATATTTTCTCAAAGCCAGATCCATGTACAACCATAGTCATAGATATTGTATACAATAAATCTCAATTACCTCAGAACAATTCTTGGATTAAATAATATGCTTCGATCTAATCTACCAAAAGTGCCATGCTTCGCATCTAAATACCAAGCTTAAAAGCAATAAAGAAATGAAATGACAAAATGGATTTACAGACTTCGAATATCAATTCAAAACAATAACATCAACGCCACCTTGTACTTTAGAGTTGAAAAAGATAAAAAGTTGCCAGCCGAAAATACAAAAAATTAGTTCTTCGACATCCAAAAGAATGCAACACCAAAATTGAAAGAATGCAACACATTTAAGCTTTAATTAAACAACCAAAAAACTTTGAAACAAGTGCAAACGAAAATCTTAAAGAAAACTGATGCATTTCAACTATTAACCCAATCGAAACACAAAAATAATAATCAATAAACATACGAAACCTAAACCTATCACATTGAGTTTAGGTTACGTAAACTCTAAACAAATGTAAAACCAAATAGAAATCTTAGAGAAAAATTAGACAACTCAGTCCCTTAGATGTTCAGTTATGTTTGCGATCATAGCCGCAAATCATTACAGGTCTGTAGGCTCATCACAGTTGAAAATAGCAACCCATGTTATCCAATCAACGAAAAAATACAGACCCAGAATAAAAAAAACTAATACTTCGGTAGAAATTAGAATGTAGTTGCTCAGTGTGCTCCCAAAACCAATGGATTGTGGAAAAGATATTAAAGAACAACACAAATAACTATTGCTTCAAGGGAACGAGTCAAATGATAACGGAAGTAATCTCTCCGACCAGATAAAGAAGCCTATGGTGATTTGGGGTTGGAATAGTTGAAAAGAGGCAAAGAATGCGAAACCCTAATTTCATATACGGAGGTTAAGAATAAGAGGCAGAACATAGAGCAGGAAAAAAGCATGGTTTTTATAGCAGTTTGGTAGCCAATTTTAAAGGAGCAAGTTACACTTTGGATGCGTTTTTAGATGTATGATACTTAAATATTATTTTAATATATTTTTTAAATAGTTTTATAAAATACTATTAGTTCAAATAACTATTCTTCAATAAATATAAAAATAAACAAACTAAAAATAAATAGATAATATATTAATTATAAATATATTTTATTTTTAAAATATAATTCTTGTCCATATTTAAAATTGAATAAATTCCATAATTTTAAACCTGTAGTAATAACTTTCAAGTTTTGTCGACAATTTGTATAGAAAATGCTTGATAATTACTTAAACGATAATTAATATAAAAAACTATTATTTTAAAGTTAAAATAATTTTTATTTATAATGTATTATTTAAAATAATTAGCATGTGTTTCCATCAACATTAAGAAAGTTGATTTTAATTAAATTGATGTGTTAGAAGGAAATTGTTATTTTTTTTTATCTATTTTACCTTTTATTTCAATTTCCAACTCATCTCAACCCATCTCTTTTTTTTTTTTTTAATTTTATTCTCTTCTCTTCTCAAAATTCTTCTTGTTCCATCAAGATTAATTTCAATTTTGATGGTAAGTGATGGTTGGATTTTTTAGCATGCAAGTTATTTTTATTTTTATAATTGGAAAACCAAAAGCAATATATATAGATTAATTTATAATTAATCAATATTTTTTTATAAAAGGTTATTTTGTCTAATAAATTCTATCACATCGAATATATATCTAAACACAATTCTTTTCTTTATAATAACTAGAGTTTACTATGAGGTCTAGATTTATTACATTAATAAATAAAATAAAACTATAGAATAAAGATAACTTGAAAAGCCAGAAAAATATTATAGGATAGATAGTGTTTTTGAAATTCTTTGCTAAACCATATTTAATGGTTTGTAGAAGGGATATATAATTTGTAAAAATTTTAGACACTACTTTATATAACATAAGTAAATGGAAAACATTTTCAGAGGTAAAGCAATAAATCACAACTTTTATATTGATTCACTCAATTTGAACTACATCTAGTTTTTTCTTAAAAATCTCTTAAGAGGTTTCACTAATCTTTTACATAGATTGCACGAGTTTTACCTCTCGAGGTTTACAACAAGTATTCTTACCACTATTAGTCCACCTAGTCAACATGATTGGTATGAGTTTAACCACTCCTGGTTTACAAGTATTATAACTACTTCTAATCTCAAGTATTCTAACAATTTATTGTTTAAACCCTATACAACATGTCTAGACAAGTGTTTTAATTCTCTTTAGAATTTACAACACAAAAAAGTGTTATGAGCAAAGGTACAAATAATAACTCTCAAAGATAGGATATGAGCAATACAAATAATTTTGTGATTTACTAAGGAATATATTTTTAGACGATGTATGGGCACAATAAGCTTGAGTTTACTATTTTATTCTTCTTATCTTATGTTTCTTGTGTTATCATTCCTTTTTATTTCAAGCTTTCGTCTATATATAGTTGTTTTTAAAATATGTCTGTTAGACTAGGAAATTCACTTCAGGGTAGCAGGTAACCTTTAGGTAGGAAGTCAGACTTTAGTATACTGTGTAGAGGTCAAGAGCTTTATCATAGTATTTAGCAAAATTGAGTTTATATGATGTGACAAAGAAAAAGGCTTCAAAGGAAACATTCCCAAAATGTTCTTCATCTCTCATATCGTCTTTTTCTTAGGTGTAGTGATTTTGATAATATCTTTATCTTTAGTGATCTGTACAAACATCAAGAACAAAGTATACAAGGATACAAACACTTTATCATATATGCATTAAATATTTTGAACGTTGATAAGTGTTAGACTATATTGCATGTTCAAGACATTTTATCATTTGTCATGTCATTCATATGAATGCATCGTTTGATAAAACACATAACATGTATAATCATCAGATGATGTATGGTATACAATATGGACCGAACGGTTAACACTCAACATCGTTCGGTCCATCCACTCAGGGCCGCTCGGTCCATCCACTGCATCATTGTTGGGTCATAATTGGGCCAATGTTTAAGTTATTACTGTTTAAATCATTATTGGGCCAAAGGTCCAACAGACGGTAAAATAACCAAAGATATCTTATTAGAGATATTGATAAGCCGTTTATGAGTAACTAACCGAATCTCAAGGTAAGTTTATTTTTATTTGATCTATGAAACACTTATAAATACAATGACAAGGTCAAAAGCCAGGTACGTTCTACTTACACTCTACTGGATCCATAATCCTCAATTGTGATAAACAATTCACTGAACATTCAATTGTGAGCAGAAGCTCTTCCAATACACGCCTAACTTGAGCGTCAGAGTGCCTTTTGCAGGTACTCTCCCCTCGGCTCAGACTTGAAGAATTTGGAGCAGAGGATTCAACGGTCAGAAGATAGAAAGAATACATCAGAAAGGTTAGTCTCTCAACCCTACAAATCCCTACCGAAGTCGCCCACCGTGAGGTCGAGAGAAGTAGAAGAAACCCTATGGTGACCACAAGAAACATGGAGGAACAGCTGAAAAGAGCACAATAGCGTTGATCAAAGCATTGCAGACACAGTTGCAAGCACTGTTGTTGGAGATGCATAGGAAGCATCATGAGGAGATTGCAACATTATAGGTGGAGCATGTTGTTGCCCGTTATTTATTTAGGGTCCAATGACGCACTCACTACTTAGCCAAATTTGGCATCAAGTGTCAAACCATTAAACCGTTTGGTCCGTAACACATACTCGGCCTCAAAGGTGTTCGATCATTCGGCCTCAAAGGTATTCACCCATTCGGCCTCAACTGCTCAGCCTTCCATGGCCTCAAGTGATCAAGCATTCGGCCATTCGGCCTCACAAGTACTGCCCCATTCAGCCTCACAGGTATTTGGCCATTCGGCCTCACAGGAATTCGGCCACTCGGCCTCAACTTCTAGACCTTCCATGGCCTCAAGTGTTCAAGCATTTGGCTATTCGGCCTCACATACTCGGCCTTCCATGGCCTCAAGTGTTCAAGCATTCGGCCAATCGGCCTCACTGATACTCGGTCATTCGGCCTCGCAGGTATTCGGCCATTCAGCTTCATAGGTATTTGACCATTCGGCCTCAACTGCTTAGCATTCCATGGCCTCAAGTGATCAAGCATTCGGCCATTCAACCTCACAAGTACTCGGCCATTCGGCCTCACAGGTACTCGGCCATTCGGCCTCACAAGAATTCGGCCACTCGACCTCAACTGCTCGGCCTCCCATGGCCTCAAGTGTTCAAGCATTCGGCCATCCGGCCTCACAGGTATTCGGCCACTCAACCTCTACTGCTCGACCTTCAATGGCCTCAAGTGTTCCAGTATTCGGTCATCCGGTCTCACAGGTATTCAGCCTCTCATGCTCGACCTTCCATGGCCTCAAGTGTTCAAGCATTCAGCCATTTGGCCCCAACTGCTCGACCTTCCATGGCCTTAAGTTCGCAGATTTGGCCATTTAGCCTCTTATTCTTAGCCTTCTATGGCCTCAGGTGTTCAAGTATTTGACCACTCGGCCTTCTATGGCCTCAGGTGTTCTATGGTATACAGTATGGACCGAACGGTTAACACTCAACACCGTCCGATCCATCCACTCAGGGTCGCTCGGTCCATCCGCTGCTTCAATGTTGGGCCAACGTTTAAGTTATTATTGTTTAAATCATTATTGGGCCAAAGGTCCAACAAACGGTAAAATAACGAAAGATATTTAATTAAAGATATTGATAAGTCGTTTATGAGTAACTAACCGAATCTTAAGGTAAGTTTTTTTTTTTTTTTTTAATCTATGAAACACTTATAAATACAATGATAGAGCCAAAAGCCAAGTACGTTATACTTACACTTTACTAGATCCATAATCCTCAATTATGATAAATAATTCACTAAACATTCAATTATGAGCAGAAGCTCTTCCAATACACGCCTAACTTGAGCGTCATAGTACCTTTTGTAAGTATCATCCCCCTTGGCTCGGACTTGAAGAATTTGGAGCAGAGAATTCAAAGGTCAGAAGATAAAAGGAATACAACAAAAATGTTAGTTTCTCAGTCCTACAAATCCCTATCGAAAGAGATGGTATTATTCAAAGATTATTTGTGAAAGGCAGGGTTTGACGATCTACACTAAACAATATATTCTTAAGTTCCATTCTTTTATTTTAATAGTTAGTTAATAAATAGATAAATGCAGCATTAAACTCTATACTTTTAAAACTTAATTTTTTTCTTTTGCGCAACCGAAAAGCCTATCAACAATATTCTTCTCCTGTATTTTGATTTTGATAAACATAAAAAATAAGAGGAGAAACAATCACTTATTTATTGTGGATATTTAATGCTAATAGTAATGATATTTATTGTGGGTAGTTGAAATTAAAATAAGAAGAGAGGAAAACGGAAACTTCATTCAATGGGTGTTGCTTTGAATGCAACAACCGTTTGGGCATCTTTGGCATTCAACGAAACGTAAAAAGGATTTGTGAAACAAGTGTGTGTGACTTTCAATGACTCTTCAACGGACGTTTGGATGCTCAAACGTTGAAACAAACATATATCCTAAGTCATTAACTAGGCTAAATCTTCTTAAAACTATAAACCAACATTGCACCAAAAATTATCTATTCTAAACCAGATTTATGAACCAATAAAACTGTAAAAGTGCAACACAAAGTAATATTAATCTATACTAAACTATTGAAACTAACTAGAAATTAGTCTAAGCTACATTAACTAAGCTAATGTAAAAACACTATAGTTATCCTAATAATGCAGAATTATAAAACTAACAAAATAGAAAACAACAATAATTAACCACCTACTTAATCTGATTCTATAATTAAAATGTTGAAATTAGCAATGCTATGACCTATACTAGACTACTCTAGGCTATAAAATATATAAAAGTGACTAAGCTAAAACTAAAGTGCTGAAATCTATATTTATTCAGAACTATTAATCTAATATCTATTATAATCCTATTTAAAATGAAACTAAACAACTAACAACAAGATTATACTGCTATGAACTAAAACTAATTAAGACTTACACTAAAAAGACTTAAAAAAAGTTAATTAACACAAAATAAGAAAAACTAAAAATCTAAACTAAATATACTCTAAAAACTAGGAATTAACTACTTAAATAAACCCAAAACAATGCAAATAAATAAGAAAATTTTGAATAATTAAGTACTTATCAATTTGTTAAATTTTTTATATATTGTGAGAAAGTTATCTGAGTGTTAATGTTGTTATTTATTATTTAACATGAAATTTATAATAATTTAGTTAGCAGTGTAAATCTGATAAATTAAGATATTACACTTTTAAATTTTAAAATAGAAAAATAAGTAATATAATAACATATATACTTTAAAAGAAATCATTATAGTTAAAAGTATGCGTTTAACTTATACTAAATACATAAAACTAGTGTCTTGATATTTTTAATCAAACAAAATTTAAAAAAAAACACAAATTGCTAAAAATATTCGTAAAACATAATTCAACTCTTATTTTATTTTTTTGTGCTTTTCTTATTTTCACATGTTTTTTCCACAAACTTCTATTTTAAATAAATGCTATTTTCATAAGTTATTTTTAACTTATTCAAATATTCTTTTAACAAATTATTTTTAATTAACAAAATAGTTTTTTAATAAGTAAATTTTAATCGAGTATTATTTCGGTAAGGCGTTATTAAATTAATTGAGTATCTTTTGCACAGCAACAACATATTAAAAGTAAAAGGGCATAAGTGTAAAAACCAAGCAAAGAAAATATCTGTTGTGTTTTAATGAGACAGAGTCACGTGACTGGAGAGAGAAATCAGAAAACGAAGCTTCTAGTGAGAGGGTAAAGCTCGATGCTCTGCTAGGGTTTCCAGCACCACCAGGTTCCACCGATCACCGTCAGGAAGCACTCACCAGAGCAATGAAAAAGATTATATGAGACAGAGATCACACAAGAGGTACTGAAAATTCTTCTATGTATTTCATATTTTTATCAAAGTAGATTTTACAGTATTTATAAACTGAAAGAATACTGAAACTGTGCGTTTTTGTTTACTCTCAACACTCCTCCTAAACAAAAACACTACACGAACAAGTTTTCTGAAAAACAATCGGTAAAATCAACTCCTCCTCCGATTTTGAGCGTTTTCCACCGATTAAAATTGGTAAAAACGTCTCCTTTTGAGCTTGAAACCATTTTTCACCGATTAAATCGGAGAAAAACCTTTCTTCTTGGCCGGTCTTCACTGTTCCGGCCCGATCTCACTTGATCCGGCGAAAACCCTAGGTTTTTGCCCTCCTCTTGGTGCGATCTTCACTGATCTCACCGATCTCCACTCGAACAACACCGATCTACTTTCTGAGTGTCAGAAAGCGTTTGCCTTTGAAAGCTTTGGTGAGAACATCTGCTAACTGGTCTTCGAATCTGCAGTGTATCACCTCCAACCTTCCACTGTTGACCTGTTCTCTGATATAATGAAATCTGGTCTCAATGTGCTTGCTCCTGCCGTGAGATGCAGGATGCTTAGCTAAGTCAATGGCAGACTTGTTGTCAACAAGTAACCTTACCTTTTCATCCAATTCCACCTTCAGCCCTTTCAACAGGAATTCCAGCCAAACAGCCTAACATGTAGCTTCAATGGCAGCTATGTACTCTGCCTCACACGATGACAAGGCCACCACCGATTCTTTTCTAGAACTCTAGGAAATAGGAGATCCATCAACAAAAAAAATATACCCTGCTGTACTCTTCCTGTCTGTCTTATCTCCACACCAGTCAACATCGAATAAGAAGTGATTCGTACTCCTTCTCCACCTTTTCTTTTCTCCAGCAGAATACCATAAGAATGAGTACCCTGTAAATACCTCAATATCAGATTCACGACATTCAGATGAGATGTCCTTGGACATTCCATGAATCTGCTGAAAACACCAACACTGTAACTAATATCCGGTCTGGTATTGCAAAGATACCTCAAGCTTCCCACCATTCTCCTGTAAGTTGTTGGATCAACAACTTCTTCCTCTGGTTCTCTCTCAAGTCTCAACCCTACTTCTGCTGGAGTATTTGCTGCATTACAATCTGCCATCTCAAACCTCTTTAGCAGATTTAACACATACCTGGACTGATGCATCACAATTCCACTTTCAGTAAATTCTATCCCTAGGAAGTAGTTGAGCCTTCCAAGATCACTCATCTCAAACTCCATCAACATCCGTGTCTTGAAGTCTGAAATCAACTTCTCACTGCCCCCAGTGACTAATAGGTCATCCACATATAGGCACATAATCAACTTCTCTTCTCTGCCCCTGTGTTGGCAACATTTCACATACAACCCATGTTCAGAGACAAATTTCTCAAAGCCTATACTTCCCATGAACCTATCAATCATCTGATTCCAGGCCCTTGGTGTCTGTTTTAGCCCATAAAGGGCTTTCTTTAGCCTATACACACTGTTCAGCTGCCCTTTGACTTTAAAACCCTGTGGCTGTAAAACATACACCTCCTCCTCCAGTCTTTCATTTAGGAAGGCTGACTTCACATCAAGTTAGTGCAAAGACCAGCCAAATTTAGTGGCTAGGGATACCACTAATCTGATCGTTTCAACTCTGGCTATAGGGGCAAACACTTCCTTATAATCAATTCCAGCCTTTTGTAAAAACCCCTTAGCAACCAACCAGGCTTTGTATCTCACAACAGCACCCTGTGGATTAATCTTTGACTTATAAACCCACTTTAACGCTATGGGTCTCTTTCCAGAGGGCAATTCTACCAATTCCTAGGTCTGATTCCTTTATATGGAATCACTTTCCTCCTTCATAGCATTTTACCACCTTATATCCTTCACAGCTTCATCAAACTCTACTGGTTCGGCCTCTGCAATCAGTGCATAATGCACAAACTGCCCTTCTGAAGTGAGAGTAGCTTCATAGGATAGGTCATAATCTCTCAGATGTCTGGGCACCTGTGTGGTCCTGTTTGATCTCCTAGAACACTCCTCCCTTCTACATACATTTGTATCTCCTACTTCAGGTTCATTCTCCAGCAGAATTGCTAGTTCTTCTTTCTTCTCAAATTCCCACTGCCATGAACCAACTTCATCAACTACAACATCTCTGCTGATAGAAGCTGCTCCTGTTATGGGATCATATAATCTGTAACCTCCTGTAGCATTATAGCCCACCAGTATCAAAGCAACCCCTTTATCATAAAGTTTCTTCCTTAACTGATTTGGTACATGCTTGTAGCATAGAGAACCAAAAATTTTAAGATGCTTAACATCAGGTTTCACCCCTGTCCAAGCTTCCTCAGGTGTTAAGCCATCCAGTCTTTTAGTTGGAGACAAATTGAGTATATAGGTGGCTGTCATCACAGCCTCACCCCACATAAAATTAGGCAACCCCTTGCTTTTCAATATACATCTCACCATATTGAATAGAGTCCTATTTTTCCTCTCTGCTGCACCGTTATGTTGTGGCATATAGGGAGGGGTAACCTCATGCACAATACCCTCACCCTCACAGAAATTCTTAAAGTCAGTGGAGGTGTATTCACCTCCCCCATCTGTCCTCAACACCCTGATTTTCTGTCCACACTGCCTTTCAACAAGCTTTTTGAATTTCTGAAATACATACAATACTTCACCTTTCCTCTTTATCAAGTATACCCAATATTTTCTGGTATAATCATCAATGAACAGCAGAAAGTACCTACTGCCACCTGGTGTCTCAACCTGAATAGGACCACATACATCTGAATAAATCACTTCTAGTTTTTCTGTAGCCCTCTGGGGTAGATTTTTCTTGAAACTGCCCCTTGCCTGCTTGCACTGGACACACTCCTTGCACACTGTGTCTGGAATTTCAACCTTAGGCAACCCATTCACCATCTTCTTTTGTCCTAACAGAGACGAATCCTTAAAGTTCAAGTGCCCAAATCGCAAGTGCCAAACCCATTCATCCTTGCTTTCTGTTGCAGTGAAGCATTGATGCTTTACAACACTCATCACCACTCTAAAAGTATGATTCTGTGACAGTTGGGCCTGTACAACAATATTTTTCTGTTGATTGAAAATCCTGAGACATTCATTCTCCATTTTCATCACATACCCCTTCTGCAGTAGCTGTCCCAAGCTCAACAGGTTTGATTTCAGCCCTGGTACATACAGTACCTCCTCAATTACTACTTCTTTTCCCCCTGCATCCCTTAGAACAACCCTGCCCGACCCCTCTGCTTTCATCCTTCTGTCATCAGCAAATCGGATTTTACTCTGTGCAGCCTCCTTGATTCCCACAAACCAATCTTTTCTACCTGTCATATGGGTAGAACACCCAGAATCAAGATACCACACATCATCTTCTCACAAGCCTTCTTCTATTCTAGCCATCAACATCACTGCTTCCTCATCCGATTCCTCCTATTGGGCCAGATTAGCCCTTTTCTGCGATTTGTTTTTGGCACCTTCACCACTCTAGTAATCCTTGGCAAAATGCCCAAGTTTTTGACAATTATAACATTTTACCTTCTTTTTGTCAAATTTCCAGTCACCCTTCTTCTGATTTTTCGTCTTTCCAAGTGCACTGGACTTTTCACCTTGCTGGTCCAGAGAATCTTTGCTCTTCTTGCCACCTTTTCCCCCTTTCTTGAACCCCTTCTTTCCTTTCCACTGGGTTCTGGCCTGCAGGGCCTGCTCCTGGCACTGTCTGCACTCATTGAGACGTACCTCATGGGCTTCTAATGAGTGCAGCAGCTCCTCAATGTCAATATTCTCCTTCCTTCGAGTTTCTTCAATGGCAGCCACCACATAATCAAATCTGGGGGTTAAGGTTCTTAGAATTTTATCTACCACATACTCCTTAATCATCTTATCACTGCAAGCCCTCATCTTGTTTACCAGTTATTGCACTCTGTCAAAATACTCAGCCACACTCTCATTCTCCTCCATGATCAAGGTTTCAAATTGTCTTCTCAGTGCCTTCAATTTGACCTTCGCATTTCTGTCTCCGTCACCATATGTTTTCATCAAAATTCCCCAAGCCTCCTTTACAGTTTCAGCATTTGAGATTTTATTGAAGATCTTCTGACTGACACACTGATACATCAAAAATCTAGCTTTACTGTCAAGTTTAGCCATCATCTTGTGTTCTTTCTTCTCTTCTTGGGATGCCTTTTCACTCAATTCAGGTAATCCCTCTTCAATAACCTCCAGTACATCTTGAAACCCAAATACAACACGCATCTTGATCCTCCAATCGTCAAATTGCTTACCATCAAACATGGATAATGGACCCTGTATGCCTCCAAAGTTTGCCATCACAACCTTGCACACGTTCTTGAAGATTCTTTGATTTTTTTTAGCTAAAGTCACCTTCTTCTTCTTCTTTGGATACACGCACCACCAAATAAAGATCACACACACTTAATAGCCTGTTACGCACCAACCTTACACACCAGGATTCAACCTAAGCTCTTGATATCATATTAGAAAAGTAAAAGGGCATAAGCGTAAAAGCCAAGCAAAGAAAATATCTGTTGTGTTTTAATGAGACAGAGTCACATGGCTGGAGAGAGAAATCAGAAAGCGAAGCTTCCAGTGAGAGGGCAGAGCTCGATGCTCTGCTAGGGTTTCCAGCACCACCAGGTTCCACCGATCACCGTCAGGAAGCACACACCAAAGCAATGAAAAAGATTATAAGAGACAGAGATCACGCAAGAGGTACTGAAAATTCTTCTGTGTATTTCATATTTTTATCAAAGTAGATTTTACAGTATTTATAAACTGAAAGAATACTGAAACTGTGCGTTTTTGTTTACTCTCAACATAACAAACACTCTTAGATTATAACTAAATTTTATTTATCAAATGAATATATTGTTTAGACAGTGATTAATAGATCATAAAATTACTCATAGTATACAAATATCTCTTTTTGTATACAAAATTTATAAACATTCTTCTAGGTTGATAAGTGAACACGAACAATGTTTTTTTATGAAGCTTTTAACTTTGCAAAAAGTTTAACAACACACTACTCGAAACTATTCTCAAAATGATTGTCATTAATAATTATATATGGAATATGTTTACTAAACCTAATTTACAAGTTAGCTTGTAACTAATTCTCAAAAAATCTTAATTTTAAAGTTTGGAATCAATACATTAGTTTATTATAAGTATTTAATTAAACTACTTGATGATACAATATAAACATATATAATTGCATCATGTTATTTAGTAAATAAAATTTCTGTTGTTTAGAAAAATAAGATTTTGTAATTATTTATATATTTTTTAAAATAATTGATTTTTTGGTACATCTTTTTATTATTAAATAATCATATATATATATATATATATATATATATATATTATTTGAACTAGTAATTTTGTTTAATATAGTTTATTGAATGAGCATTAATTAATTTTTCAAGCAGTTAATTCCTAGTATAATAATATGTAAAAATTTAAGTAATAATATGTAAAAATTTAAGAATGGAAAAAATGAATAAAAATTTAAAGTATAATAATAAGACAATTATAAAAGTTACAAATTAAATGATATAAACTAGATAAAGTAGTTTGCAATTTTATAAACTAAACTTTTAAAATAAGATATTAAACATTTTCATAATGATCAAAATATCTATAAATTGTTCAAATAAACTAATAGATAATTTATTAATTTTACCAACTACATTCATATAGTCACTTTTATAAGTAAAAAAAAAAATATATTTTATTAAGATTTTCTAATTCACGTTTTATTTGAAAACAATGAAATAAGGAGCCATAATAATTGGAGTAAAGCAAGCACACAGAAGATTTGCATACTCACAAAGGAGGCATAAAGGGAAAAAAAGAGGATGAACTTCCTTCTTCTTCCTCTTATTTGCCATGGATAGGACATAATTTTTTTCATCCGGGAAAGTCGTAATGTTGTGTCAATCTTTAAATTGATATTTGATAATGGAATGATTTCAGATTTTCATTCACATTATTTCAATATTCACTAGCCTTTTATTAAAATATGATCGATAAATTTAAAAAGAATATATATTATTTAATTTAAAACTTAATGATAAGGAGATGAAAAAGTATCTACCTTTTATCCTTATAAATTATATATAAAATGATTTTAAAAGAAAACCTTCTCAAAGAATTTCTTAAATAGACAGAAATACCTAGCATTATCAATTGAAAGAAGAAAAAAAGAACACGATCCAGAAACAGCTACTCTGAAATACATTTAGAACATATCTGAAAAAAAAAATACCTGAAATAAATTTTGCAGTTATCATAATGCAAACTCATTATACTGATAATGCGAAGCTGAGGTGTGACTGATGCAGTTTCGAAATACTTAAAAGACAATAAAACTAACATAGCATCACCATTTGCACAGACAAGGTTGGAGACATAATCCAATATGATTGTTGACTTCATTATATGAGGGGCAAAAAGAAAAGGCCACCACTAAAACATGTGAAAATGGTGCTACCAAGCAAGTGGTTTGAATATAATCAAATCAAAATGGAAGTTTCAAACCAGACAACTAACAACACGCCTTTCAATAATCACTATATTTTTTTTTTATTGTCAGATCAACAGTATTTTTAAGTGTATTTTTCACAGCACAACCTATGGTTTAAGAATTGCATGACCGCCAACAGTTCAAGGAACGATTATATTCATAAATTTCCTCTTTGCAAATGCCAACCACCATTTATTTGGAGTGCCATTAGGTCTGTATGCAACGCTTAATAACCTCCCACTTGTTTCTTCCCTTATCTGCTTCAAATAATTTCTGAACAATTCTGCATCGTTGAGATCTCAAAGCTTAAAATATAGGAATATGAATATAAATAAATACATACACAAACGTGTGTGGTCCGTAAGAAGGTTGAGTAAATTGCAACTGCATCAGGTAGAGTAAACACAATTTATAAAAGTTAAATCTAAGCTAGTATGAGCAATTTTAAATTCTCAAATATGTGAACAGTGTTCTAACCATCAATCATGTTAGGCAATGGCAATTGTACTGAGAAACATAGATTACATTCATATTAAATGAGCTTCAACACACTGTTCGGACAATGACAGATCATCAGTTCTTTGAAACAATATGTAAAAGTAGAAGTCGCTTGACTTGACTCTTCAAAAAGGATCAATAATACAAGGAAATAAAAAACCTACATGTATTGGTATAAATACAAGCTGAAATTTCATCATAGGTGCAGAAAGTAATAGAACTGAAGTTCCCATTCCAACTACTTTTTTACACGTCAAGGAAGTACATATTACAGTCTATTTTATAAAGTATTCCTATACTTCCTATTTCTCTTAGTCGGAATCTGAGCAGCAGCGAACCTGAACAACACTACAAAATTTGGATTACAACAGCCATATAAAGTTACTTAATAGCTGATAGCAACAGGCCCATCAATACAGGCATTATTGTTGATAAGGCTGGTACTCAAGGAACCGAAGGGGAGCCCAAGAATGAAAGGCCCAAGAGAGGACACAAGACTCAAAGCTATCCACTATGTCACTAAGTAGAATTTCCTCTAAAATATTTGTTGAGTTGTATTTTCTGTTTTAAGATTCCTTGCAGTATTGTTTATGTAATATTTCTGTTTCCACAAGGTGAAATGAAATGAAATGAGGGCCTTATATAACTGATGAATGAAATGAAAAGGGGCAGAAAAGAATATTTTCACCTTCCCACTCTTTATTTCTTAGGAGGCCCTTGATTCTCGAAATCAAGGCAACTTAGCACATATCAATAGCTAGTGAAGTTAGTTGTTTAAAATGAACCTATCTGAATGACGTTTTCCAGACTTGAGTAATCTCTTCAGATCACTGAGGACATTTGGTATCACTCCAATCCATGTCTGTATTGTGGCAATTAACTTAGATATACCTATCTTGCTTCATGGTTAGAGCTATACTTACATCCCTACTTTCAGAAAACTTATATAGAATGAGGGAAGATACTCGAATAGTTCATCATTGCCAAAGACCAGAATTTCCTTGTTGGGTGTGTACTAAAAATTCACAAAGATGAAGCTTTGATACAATTTCTTGTCTTTAAAACAATGCCACCCCCACATTGAGGTACAGACAGACTCATTTGGCCATGCGGGTTTAAAGTGAACTTAGCCAGCAAATGTGAAAATGGTGTCAAATCTTGGGTAAGCAATAAACTGAAAAGTACAATGATTAAGGAACAACTCAAATACTGATAGAACCCTGAAGGTTTACGTTAGGAAAAAACATAGAAGTTAGTAAGAAGTGGTTAGGGTAGTTAGGAGGAGTTTTAATCAGCAGTTAGGAAGTTTTATCTTTTAAGGAGGGGGGCGTGTCTAGGAGGAGGTTGTTGAGTGTTTTGTTGCAGAACAGGATCTGTCCTATGTAGAAGGGAATGTCTTCCCTTGGAAGTTGTTGATTGTTTTCTGTATTTTAAATTCAATAAAACACTGCCTTACTTTGAGGAGTCATATCTGTGTCTGTTTTGCTTAATCTGATATAGAATTTAGGTTTCTTGTTACCAAGAAACCTAATTGGTCGGACCTGCCGGATCAAAGAAACAGTGAGATATGGAGAATCAAATGAGTGCAATGAAGAGATTGGTGACTGTTACGTACCTGAGTATGGAACGTAACTAGAACGCTTCCTTACTCACTCTCTTAGGTAAAGAATAATAGAAATATCTGAATAAACCTCTTTATTGAATGGAAATACTGAATCAAAGGAAACAAACAATAACGGGGAGCAGGATCTCCGTCAGTTACCTGAGAGCATAACCTCTCTTACAAAACTCACCAATCAAAAACATACCCTTAACACTAGACTTCCCCTCTATTTATACTGACTATTTCCCGCCCCAAAACCGTACTAAATATTAGAAAATATCCATATTAGCTATAATTAACTTATTCGTATATATTTAGTCTTATTTACTATATTTGACTTATACCAAATAATATCCTACGATATGATCTTGTTTACTCTAAATAACTCTGGCAGAAATTCCCCTCAAGATATCTCTCTTATTACTCTAATTAGTTTCCCGCTCCTCCTAGCCGCTGAGACAGCTAGGATGCTTCCTCGTTGCTTCCAACGTTCGGTCAGCTCGCGCTTCCCCTCCACTTCCAGCCGTTCGGTTGGCTCGTGCTTCCTCGCTGCTTCCAACTATTCGGTCAGCCCGTGCTTCCTCACTGTTTCCAACCGTTCGGTCCTCTTCTCTCTCCCTCACCGTTCGATCCTCTTCTCTCTCCCTCCTATACTTTCTCCTCTCATACACTTTCCAGTCCCTAACAATGATTGAATGCTTGAGCAATTGAAAAGTCGAGGGAGGATGACATGATGGAGGATCTTATCCGCATAATGAGAAATATGGAAAGAGGTTCTAAAGGAAGTAGAGCGCCTGTGTATGGAGACAGAGTGGGGAAAAGGGAAGATACTAAAGAAGAATGGAAGGAAGAAAGGAAGGAGAACCAGCGGGAATGGATAAAAAGAGTAGAACTTCCCTAGTTTGAAGGAGGAGATCCAGTACGGTGGATATCAAGGGTAGAAATATTCTTCGAAGTTCAGGAGGTAACGTCTAGAGAGAAAATCATATTGGTTTTCATAAGTATGGAAGGAGAGCCATTCACTGATTTGGGTTTTGGAAGAAGAAAACCAAGAATCCCACCTGGGAGGAATTGACGGAAGCACTTGGGAAGATGTTCAGTGTGTGAAAAATAGGCACGGAGAAGACGACACATGAGGATGAAGCGGTGACCACCAAGGATGAGTCGCTTCTCGAGACACACCTAACCTTGACTTCACCGGAGAAAGCGATGACTGACAGCAACAGCAGTGGCGGACAACAGCGGCAACGGTCTTGCTCTGGATACTAACTTAAAGAATTTAGAAAAGCTAAAACTGTTTTATTTCACTTAATCTTCTGATACAACATACTAATGTATCTATAAGAGACAGTAGCTCAGCATACCAAAGGTCAGGAACCTCCTAAAAAACTTAATAGAAAGTTCCCCTACATAAATATTAATAATAATAAAGAACATTACATTTCAACACTTCTCAATAAAAGCTTTCCACTTTTGAATCCTTAACTATTACCTAGGAGAATAAGTAGACAATTAAATGTTATGATTAAGCTAAGCTTATGCGTCTACTTATAAGAACATGAAGGTGAACGAATAGTAATCACAGGATTCACCTGCTTCATCGTGTGATTGAGGAAGGGGGAAAAGGCCCGGAAATGGAAAGCCAGACTCTCCAGGGACAGGAACCTTTTCAAGACCCAAGTTGATGATTGCCTTGGTTCCTTCAGCCAAGGTTCTACAACCTTCAAGCCTCTTAAGAGCGATGTTGATGTAAAAGGTCAAGTATATGAGAAGCTTATCAGCAGGGCTCTTGATGTCAAAGTTTCTGAAGAACACATTGGCTCGAAAGAAGGTGATGGCTTCATCCACAATATCAGTTGTATCTGTACAACACATCACAGTCAAAGCATATCCCACATTCAGAAACAACAAAAAGCAGAACTGAACAAAAAACAATAGAAAAACCTTGATCTGAAATAGGAGCAGGTCCCTTGATGTGGCTCTTGAGAGGAAGAAGAGGACACCCACAAGCTCTACTCTCTACATCTTCGTTCACAAAACTAGAGTGATAAACCTTTCCATACATAACAACAATGGCAACAATCATTTTAATTTGGGAATCAAAAATTGACAACGCCCGAAATTATGAATTTTGAATAAGCACGAATTGAATTGAATCCCCCGTACCATGACTATTGTGGCCACGATAAGAACAAGAAGATTCCAATTGCAACCCAAGCGTCTCTGAAAATGAAAGGAAAAGAAAACAATTCAAGCATGTAAATATGTAATTGTTTGGAATGAGACTGAGAAATTGATAAATGTGTACCAAAACAACAAAAAGTAGAAGTAAATTGAATAATTGATATGCCAAATTTGTCAGGTGATGTGAAATCAAGATTCTGGGAAAAGTAACTATGAATGGGAATGGGATCTGACAATAACGATACTGGTTAGTTTATTCTTGATTACAATGTCAACAACACTCAAGAGACAAGTAAACATAACAGGCCCTTCTTCCTGCACTCCCTTTTTTTCTTCCTCCAACCCTAAAATAATATATTCCAATTTTACCCTTATAAATTTTTAGTAAAGTTTAAGAAGTTAATTTCAGGTCACCTTCTTCATTCAACCCTGTTCCAAAACCCTTTCTTCACCTTCATTCTCAGGCTTCCTTCAATCGTTGTTTACTCCCAGTAGTTCACCATTCAAGCTTTTTAAAGGTTTGACCCATCTCACAACACCTTCTTTACCAATTGAATGAGGTATATAACTTTGGTTTTCGTTTTCCTGTTGTATGAGATGTCTCTGATGGGGGTCAGGTGTAGGGTGATTTGGGATGATGTCATTGCTCACTTCAAAGAATGCGGATGTAACTTGACCTTTCTTAATACCACTTGGTTGGGCATGTTGGAAATGATAAAAGCTATTGATTTTCCAAACAATAATCTTTCAGCCCACATTTGTTTGAAAATGATAAAAGCTATTGATTTTCCAAACAATAATCTTTCAGCTTTCATTCTAAGCATAAAAACTGTTTAATCTTGATTTTTCAGGAATCAATATATCCGGTCCTATTCCCACAGAAACTTTCAGTCACATGGACTTGCTTGAAATCCTAAACCTCTCAAGAAATCACTTAAAGGTGACATCCCTGAAATATTGGCAGAACTTTCTTATGTTCCCTTGACCTTTCTTTAGAGTAACTAGAGATATTCCAGATGGCTTTACCAACCTTTCCTTCAGTCAACTATCCAAAAAGAGTTTATATGTATCAACACAACATATACCACAAGAACATTAAAATGCTGCAAGTTAACCCCCTAATACAATTAGAGAAAAAAAAAACGGTAACTTGCCATTGTTCCTATGGCAACATTGTTTTCACTGTAGTAAAAAGATCATCACAATGCAGAGGCATGTTAGTCTTGGGCATCAAATGCCCTTGTATTCTTTTGATGTTCCATTAATACGGCTGGTTGCTTCAGGTTTACATTTTGAGAGTCCTAGAGAGTCCTTAGAGCTATCAGAATCCTCTTTGAGGATCTTTCAGATTTCTACATATAACTTATTCAGAGCTTGTGGCTTTGAGAATAAAAAAAAGGGTGTGGGGCGGGATGAACACACCACCCCTCCAACAAAAAGAAAATGCCATACCTCTCTCTACATTCTTTTTTCATTCCTTCGTTCCTGCACACACTAAAGTGTCAGGACCCTCATTCAATCACTACCTTACCACTCGTTTTCTTTTACATTAAGGAGACTGTCCACATCTGGGTCATCACCAGTGATGATATTGTCATCAACATATATAGCAAGATAGATTCACATGCCAAATGGAGAATAATGTGGAAAACACAGAATGATTGATTAGCTTCACAACGAGTCATACTAAACTCAAGCAAAACCAAGCTCAAATGGATAAACCAAGTATGAGAAGATTGCTTCAAGTCATAGAATGAATAATGAAGCCTATAGACAAAATCTGAGTCACTGGAGACTATAGAATCAAGTGGTTGATCCATGTACACTTCTTGCAACTCATCATGAAGAAAGGCCTTAGTCCAACTGTGAAGAGACCAATGGTGGATGACAACCATGCCAAGAGAAACAGTAAACATTGGTGATTTTGGCTGCAGTAGAAAAGGTGTTACCATAATCTTGGAAACAAAATTAAGTATAACCCTTAGTTGCCAAATGAGCTTTGCAATGATCAATTGTACCATTAGGTTTGATCTTCATTGATAGACCCAATGACACCTAATAGATGTTTTGTCAGGAGACATAAAAACAAGCTCCCATGTGTTTCTCACATTCAAAGTAATTAGCATTGCCTGTTGCCAAATGTGGTCAACTATGACTTCACTTGCAGACTAGGAAATAGATACGAAGTCCAAAGAAGAGAGGAAAGAAAAATAGGAAGGGATAAACGGTCACAATTCAGAGCATATGCATATAAAGGATTAGGATTACAAGCAAATTGAATACCTTCGTGAATTGCAATTGGAGGTTCAGGCCTAAGCAACATTGGTTAAAGAGCAGTATGAGCAAGAGATGATGTTGGAGGGTCACTAGAGCCATTTCCAATGGTGTCCAAGTCCATTGGTGGTATGTGAAAAATGGAGGTGAAGAAGGAGCTACTACAAGTGTTGGGACGATAAGTGAACCCTCCAAAGGGACATCTTCAACGGTAGAAGAAATTAAAGGAGTAGTCTCAAAGAATGTAACAACAAAAAAGACAATATACCATCGTAGTTGAGGAGAAAAACATTGATAACCTTTTGGAGACGAGAGCAATTCAGATAAATGTATTTTATAGATTTATCAAAGGGTTTATTTTTACATGGAGTGAGATCATGGACAAAACATGTGCTCCCAAAGATGCAAAAAGGGATAATGAAATTTTGAGAACCCGAAGAAAGTATATGGTTAATAAGATGACATGCAGTAAGAAGAGCAATCACCAGATGTGTACAGGAACATTAAAGTGAAGAAGAATATGGGTAGTTTCCATCAAGTGGTGGTTTTTGCACTCAACAACACCACTTTGTTGTGGTGTGTCGGCACATGATATTTGGTGAAGAATCCCTTGCAAGTTTACAAAAGATTGAAATTCGAGAAACAAATATTCTCTAAAATAATCTGTTAGTATAATTTTAATTTTGCAGTCTAACTGGATTTCAGTTTCAGAAAGATTCTTCATCAGAAAAACCCAAGTGCAACAAGAGAATTCATCTATAAAAGTGACAAATAAAAATATCCTAACGTGAAATAAACGTGACTAGGAACCCAAATATCATAGTGAACTAAAAGTAAATGGTGACACAACATGCTTATTCACATGAGTACCACAATTAGTACAAGAATGCTTACCCAATTGATATGACTCGCTAATACAACTTAATAATAGAAAAACTAGGAACAAGTAAACACATTGGTTCATCACCATAGTGTTGTCTTATTTGTATTATTATCATCTATCAATCATGAATAACTAATTAATCAATGATTTAATCCAAGCTAATTATAGGCATACACAAAGTGTTAATTGATATTTACCATGTAGGACCATGATTACCTCATGGTTAATAAACGAAAAGAGCATAGAAAACCTAGGTTGAGAGAAAAAGACATCATCTGGGCTACATAGCTAAGCAAGTTAAAAAGCAGACAATAGAGGAAAGACTTGAAATTTTAAGTTAATGTCATTAGGTATGGGATCCTATATAAGAGCTTGAACTTAATTTCCGAAGGTTACATAAGCAAAGTCTTGAACTGGTCAAATCAAACTCAAACCTGTACTAGTACTATTTTCATAAAACTAGAAACCTATATTGTAGATATGATAAAAATATAATGTCATAGTGATGTTCATAATGCAGAGCCTAAAGATAGCCCTTCACACGATAAAAGGGATATATATGTACCACATATATGTCAACCATACATGTTTAGTTTGAACTTTACATCAAACAATTTGGTAAAGACTCTGAGTAATAGGAAGAGTGATAAGGTTTGAAATCTTGGGTAGCATGTGTTTGAACAACATACTCATACGTCTGTGAAAGAGAGAAAGAATAAGTAAGAATTGAAAGAGATCATATTTCCTATGCTAGGTTTGTAAGAGGCACATACATACCCACAAAATTAAACGTGCATTAAATAGACAGGTAGATGCCACTGTACCTGTAACTTGTCGAGTTCTTGGCAATATACTGTTGGTAATATGTCAGGCCGAGTGTTCAATGCCTTCCCAAGCTGGAATCATAAAAGGATTAAGACAAACATAAGAACTGCAGGGGTGATATAGTTAACAATACGTGCCGAATATTAATTATTGCTCCATTCAATATATCTAGTCATAATGACAATGTGGGAAAGGAGGAAACAAAAAGAAAAGCTGCTTATAGTGCTTTATCAACGAAAATATGATACTTAAATAAAAAATATACATTAATAATTATTTTTTTAGTCAAAGGTATGCAATTAATCGGTTCAAATTCATGAATTTGGGGATTAAATTAAGCAATGATATCCTTATTATTATATATATACAAGTCAGTTTCTTTCATCCAAAGTGATATACTTATTTTTCCTCAAGTTTATACATAGCTCGGCTATTACTGTTTCTTTGTCTGTCTTTTGTGGAATTGCATCTCAAGACCACAATTTGCCAAAAATTTCAAAGGTGATTGTATGGAACAATTGACACCTCAGAGATTGATCGTACATACTTAAGTAGAGCATCAGCAGGAGCAGGATGAGGTATACACCTGATTTGATCCCCTTGTCAAATCAATGCTTTTCAAAATTGGTCTTCCTCTCTATCTCTTCCTACTATATCAGGTTTATCGAACTCCTCGGTTGGACACTAGAAGAGAAAACAAAAAAGCGATACTGGATTTGCTTGTTCCTAGGTCAAGATTTATGCAGAACGCACCTGGTTAACAATTCCGAGGTTCAATGGTTCTCCTTCTGTCCGTTTTGGGTGTTGGTGTTGCTTCTCCTATCCCACAAACCGATCTGTAGATATGTACCGCATCACTTTCTCACCCACATTCACCTTTGAGTTGTCCTTGCCATGTCACTGCCCTCCCTATTCGTATCTCTTGTTCGTTCCTTTCATACACAGGACAGGACTACATATTACTGGGTTGGGTAATTAGGTTTTAGTGGTTTTTTTAATCCTCTTGCTATTTTAGAGGGTGGGAGTGGAGCATGATGGCTCTGTTATAATGAAAATAGTTAACTGCTTCTTTTTTTTTTTATTGAAAGGAAAAAAATTGTAAAACGTATTATTTTGTAATAAAATTCTTGCTGAAAAATTATTAGACATCCACGTACCTTTGACGATTATTTCTAGTATTATATTAATTGATATTATAAAAACTTATAAAATAGAATATTAGTCGATAGATGTTTTAAAATAATAAGACCAAGTATTATAAAATTTAAAGATAAGTTGATTAAATAAATAGAAGTTCTTAAACTCGTCTTATTATCTTAAACATTTATTTTCTCTTCAAACATTATTCTCTTAAACTGTCTATCATTTGTTTGACGATCAAAAGATGTCTAGACGAATACTGCGTCAAAGTCTACCTATCCATCCGATCAATTTCTGCAATAGAGCAAGTAAGTTTCAACTTATTTTTGCTATTTATTCTTTATTTGAGTCCATGTATGGAATCTTCAACCACATGTGTAATCTGAACTTTCCTTTGAACTCATTGTTGATCAGAGGTCCTAAGGACTCTCCTTGATCTCTTTTCGATGTTTCGTAAGTGTATTTATCGTTCTTTGAGTCGAAAGCAACAAGTGTGTGGTTCTAGAGCTTGATAAAAAAATTGAGGTAATTGATAGAAAAAGAGGTTTGAGAAGTGTATTATGATATGTTGATCTAATAAGAAGTATAGTTGTTTTGGATAGTTTAATAGGTCTTTAATAATTTGTTGGTGAAGAAAATGATTTGATATGATGTTTAGAATGGAAGGTTAGTCAAAACAATACGATTTTAAGGTAGTTCCTAAGGTGTTTTAGGGATTTTGGTAGGTGAAAACCTAAAGGAAGTAAATATGATATAAACTAGAGTTTTTATGTTTGATAAAAAAAATTGATGTTGGAATTTTTGGTAGTTTATGTGTTGATTTTGAAGTGAATTTGGCTAGTTTTAGGGGTTTTAAGGTATAGGATTTTGAATTAAATGTTCTAGGTTGATTTTGATGATTGATAGGTTGTTATTAAGTCCATTAGGACTTGTGTAAACTATTGGTTGCAGAATTTGGGTGTTACAAGTGATAAAATTGAGTTTGGCATGGGTTAGGGTAGTAAGTTGGTTTAAAGTAGTCATTTTGTGTTAGGGATCAGATTTCAGATATTTTAGTGTGTTTAGAGGGTCCTAGGAACCATTCAAAGTGGGATAAGTGTGAAAAATTATCTAAAATAGGTATGATTTTACTAATAGCGCCTGGGCGCCACTATAGGGCGCTGAGTGCCATATTCCAGTGGTCAGGGCGTTGAGCGCCAAACCCAGGGTGTTGAGTGCTAGAAAATAGAAGTTAGGGCACTAAGCTCCGGCTTTTGGGCACCTGAGCGCCAACCTTCTCTACTTCCTTTGGTGGTTTTTAGATGTTGTTGTGATTGGTAATGGATCTTTAAGGTACTGTGATGGATGTTTATTGATTTATGTGTTCTCTAGCATTGTTATACGGTGGTGTATATGTGAATGCAACATGGTTAAGAGAGTTCCAAGGAGGAACTTTTCAGTGGTGATTTCAAGTATTGTAATATAGGAAGCATAGTTTTGGAGTTCATCCTGATATTCTAATGGTCATCCATTCTTAAGTAGAGAGGAGTGAGACATGTGGTGAGAATTGTAAGACCCGGGGAAAAATAGTGGTTTAAGGAATAAAGTTTTGTTAAGACTTGAGTATGTTTCTTTTAAGAGTTGCTATGTCTAATAAGGTATTGTGTGTGAATATCTTTACTAGACCATAAGTATGTTATTTCTTTAATGTTATTATTAATAAGATGCAACACATGATTGATATGTTGATAATTGAGTGATTGGTGTGTGTGTGTGTGTGATATTATCAATGGGATGTGTTGGCTTGTTAATGGAAGGATGGGTAAGGATTAAATGGGTATGGGTTCAATTCTAGGAAGAAAGGAAGTTAAAGGAAACCTTTGTTTTAATTATATTTTTGCTTTGGGGCAAAATGATCTTTTACCTTTATTTAATTGGTGTATAAATTAAATAAGGGGGTGTAGGAAGAAAAAAGGGTGTGAATTAAATAAAATAAAATAAAAGATATGTAAACGTGAGATAGAAGGAGAATAAAGATTTAGATAGTTTCGGTTTTTAAAATATAATATTATAAGTGAAGAAATATTAGAGATAGAGTTGAGTTGTTTTATAAATATTAAGTTATAGAGAGAGTGGTGAAATTTTGTGTTTTAGAAACCCTAATTCAAAGAGAGAAAACAAAGGGAGAGAGCAGATTGACGTTTTGGGAGAATGAGAGAGAAAGCAACAGAAACCCTTAGTTCAAAGGAAGATTTATAGTGTTTTAGGGTTGTAGATAAAGCCCTAGTATTGGCTAATGTATTAGGAAACTTACCTTTGTTTTTTTATTGATGTATGTTATATGTGTTCTTGATTATCTTGAATGATAATCCTTGTTTTTGATGCATGTGTATATGATTATGATTATTTGTGGTTATTGTTGGGCAATGGTTTGTCTATACATGGACATAGGGTTTATGTAATATTTATGTTAGGTGTTCCCTATGAATGTATGTATGGTTTGTTGGGTTATCCCAACAGAGCGGTTGATGCTAAGGGAGAACAAAGTTATGATGCTTGAGGGTTTTTCATGCAAATATATGTTGTAAGGGTGTGGTGATAATCATGTGCAAAATAATTGGTTTTATGCGAGCATAACATTTTAATGATTGATTTTAAATGATTCAAGTGATGTTTTATATGTGTTTGAGTATGTTTACAAGGGAATGTAATGCTTGAATGCATAAATGATGTGATAAGTATGTGTTCACGTGATCCAGGGTTATGTATGTATGTTTGAATACTTAAATTATGTCTAGGATGAGTTTCGTTTAAGCAATAATTGATTATCATTTGAGATAATTGATTATCTGCGTGTCGATATTGAGTCTGGTTGTGGGAATAATCGATTATCTAGGATGATAATCGATTATCCATTCCTGCGTGATGTTTCTGGATAATTTTCACTGAGATAATCAATTATCTTAGGTGATAATCTATTATCACAAAGATTATCACAATGATTATCGCAGTGTATTTTTGTGAAAAATGTCAAATTTGATGAAGAATAATGGTTATGTTTAGGGTCAATTTTGACTTGTGGTTGAGATTGGAGCAAGAGTGGAAGATGGAATGCATAAGAGTGTGTGATTAATGAGCATGGAGGCATGAGAGATTAGTCTACTTGTTGTACCTAGTAAATCCTAGTTCTATCTACGGATAAGTGCTCCCTTTGGCATTGGTTGTTGAAAAGGGGGTGACTCTCTTTAGGATTGGTTGTTGAAAAGAAAGTAGCACTCTCTTTGGAAAATAGTTGTAGAAAAGAGAATGGTTTTCGAGTGTTGAATCTTCTTTGGTGAGGGGGATAGATGTTCTACCTTGTGTGATAGGAGAACAAGTCTGAAGCCAGAAAAAGGATGACTCGAATGTATTTGTATGGGGAGGCTAAAGATGGGGCTATAAGAGCGACTACTGTTAGTAAGGTAAGGTAAGGTACATGAGTGTGACTGAGTTTTGTCATGATGGAGTTCATGGTTTGATGATGCTAATGGTGTTATTCATGATTGGGATAATCATGATGGTGGTGTATCTATGATGGTGATCATGGTATTGAAGATGTTTTAGAGGTTATGCTATGTTGATAGTGGTGTTACTATAATGGTTATAGTAACATGAGTGTGACTGAGTCTTGTCATGATGAAGTTCATGGTTTGATGATGCTAATGGTGTTATTCATGATTGGGATAATCATGATGGTGGTGTATCTATGATGGTGATCATGGTATTGAAGATGCTTTAGAGGTTATGCTATGTTGATAGTGGTGTTACTATAATGGTTATAGTAAGTAGTTAACATAGGTGCTAATGAGTGGATAGACCAAAGGTCTATGTGTGAGATGTTAGTGATGACCTCAAGAGTTGAGATCAAGGATCAAGGATGGAAGTTTGAGGATCGAGGATCGATCAATTCATTATGATTGAATTGTTTACGTTTGAGGATTGAGAATCCTATTGTTATTACTTCTATGTATGGGGTGTTTGATTATGATTGATAAATTCAGAAGGTATGTATCTTGTTGTGTGTTTGATTAGAGTTGATATAATCAGAAGATGTGTATCTTCTTGAGCGTTTGATTATGGTTGATATATCAATATGTATGTATCTTTTTGTTATGATTGTTTTATCGGTAGCTTACCCCATACATGTTTGTGTTTGTGTGTTTGTGAATGAAATTATCGGTGATGATTGTATAATGTGTTATACGTGAGCATATGATATTGTAGATGTTTCAGAGGCATAATAGATTTGTGAGAGGACACGGGAAAGATTTGGGTTCCTTTAAAAAGTTCTTTTGGCATAGACTTTTAAAACAAAGTAATAATAGTTGTTTTATTTTCTTAGTTCTTGTAATTACTTTTGGAATAATGTAATTGGGCAAGACTTTTGGAACTATTATATTTTGAATAAATTATGCATGTTGAAAGATTAAGGTTTTTGAAAAATACATTTTCGTACTACGATAAAGTTTTAAAATTTACCGATTTTTGTAAACCCGTGACATCCTAGAAATTGGAGTGTTGCAAGAATAACAGGAGGTCATAGGTGGCCTAAGGCGAGTGATAACGGATTAACCTTGTGTGGTAGCTTGGGGTGGGCCAATTGTTTGACCACAACAAGTGCACGAACTGTCATAGCTCGATATTCATACTAATCCGGATAATCAAGTCAAAGTATTGTCATGCATAAAGTGTTTTGTTGGTTTGGTGTGATATATGTATCATGAGTGAAATGTTTAGAATGTTTAAATATATTATGAAATGGTTGTTTTGTTAGCTTACCCTTTTGTTTGTGAGTTGGTTGTATGTTCTCGTGCGTTATTCTTGGCTATGACAATTCGGTTGGTGTGAGCAGTGGAAGACCCTAGAAAATAGGGGTCTTAGAAATTATGTAGTTTTGAGACTTTGGTTTTTTTGTTTGGTAATTAGTGTTCTTGAGTGTACACCTTTGTTAGAACATAATTGTTATGTTATTTTATTTATATTTTGCCTAAGAGCAGAAAGGTCTTTTACACTTTATTAATTAGGTTTAGAAATTAAAATGGGGGAGTATAGAAAGGAAAATCATGCAAATTAAATAATCTGAAAATTTAATAAAAATATACTATGTAAATCTTTTAAAAGATTTTGTTGTTATTATTTTAAAAAGTAGTTGAAAGAAAATAAGAGATATAATTTTGGTGGATTTAGATATTTAAAAGAGATTATTATTATTAGATATTATAGATATTTTTAATGATATATATTATTGAGATATTATTATATATAATTAGATATTATGGCTAGATAATAATAATATATATTATTAATAAAATCATTATAATAAATTAGAAAAAAAATGTATTACTATAAGAGAGAAAATATTATAGATAGAGTCTGGTTGATTTATAAATATTAAGATATAGAGAAAGGGGTGGTTTTGTGTCTAGAAACTCTAAATCAAAGAGAGAAAACAGAGAAAGATAGGAGATTGGCATTTTGGGAGAAGAAGAGAGAGAATGACGAGAAACTCTTAGTGTAAAGAAAGATTGGTGATGTTTTATGGTTGTAGATAAAGCCTTAGGATTGGCCAAGGTATGGGGAAACTTATCTTTGTTTGCTTGTTGTTGTATGTTCTTAATTATCTTGAATGATAATCCTTGTTTTGATGCATGCATACATGATTATAGTTATGATTATTTGTTGTTGTTGGGAAAATATTTGTGTATGCATGAGAATAGGGTTGATGTAATATTTGTGATGGGTTTTTCCTATGAATGTATTATGTATGCTTTGTTGGGTTATCCCAACATAGAGTTTGATGCTAAGGGAGAACAAAGTTATGATGCTTGGGGGTTTCCATGCAAATGTATGCTGTAAGGGTGTGCTAATAATCATATGCATTATAATTGGGTTTATTGGGGTTATAACATGTCAATGATTGGATTTGGATGATTCAAGTGATGTATTATATGCGTTTGAGTATGTTTATATGGTTATGTGATGCTTGAATGCATGTATGATGTGTTAAGTATGTTTCCATGTGATCTAGGATTGATGTATGTATGTTTGAATGTTTGAATCATGTACAGGATGTGTTTCAATTCAGCAATAATAGATTATCATTAGTGATAATCGATTATCTACGCGTCGATGTGAGTATGGTTGTGGGAATAATAGGTTATCTGGGATGATAATCGATTATCCCTTCCTGTGTGATGTTTTAGGGTAAATTTCACTAAGAAAATCGATTATCTTAGGTGATAATCGATTATCACAATACATTTTTGTGAAAAATGGAGAATTTGATGAAGAATGGACGTGAACCAAGCTTAAGAAGCTGTGGAGCGTGATGATAATCAGAGATTGTGGTTAATGGTTATGTTTAGGTCAAGATTGACTTGTGGTTGAGATTGGAGCATGAGTGGAATATGGAATGCACAAGAGTGTGTGTGGTTAATGAGCATGAGACATGAGAGATTAGTCTACTTGTTGTACCTATTAAACCTAGTTCTATCTACGGATAGGTGCTCCCTTTGGCATTGGTTGTTAAAAAGGAAGGGATATTCCCTTTGACATTAGTTGTTGAAAAGGGGGTGACTCTCTTTGACATTGGTTGTTGAAAAGAAAGTGACATTCTCTTTGGCAAATAGTTGTAGAAAAGAGAATGGTGTTCAAGTGTTGAATCTTCTTTGGTGAGGGAGATAGATGTTTTGCCTTGTAGAATAGGAGAACATGTCTAAAGCCAGAAGAAGGATGACTTGAGTGTATCTGTATGGAGAAGCTATAGATGGAGCTGTAAGAGCAACTACAATCAGTGAGCTAGGGTACAATAGTATGACTGAGTCTTATCATGATGGAGTTCATGGTTTGGTGATGCGCATGGTATGGTTCATGATTGGGATAATCATGTTGGTGGTGTACCTATGATGATGATAATGGTATCGAGGATGGACCAAAGGTCAATGTGTGAGATGTTAGTAATGACATTAAGAGTTGAGATCAAGGATCAAGGATGGAAGTTTGAGGATCGATGATCAAGGATGGAAGTTTGAGGATCGAGGATCAATGATCGAGGAATTCATTTTGATTGAATTGTTTATGTTAGAGGATTAGAAATCCTATTGTTATTACTTCTATGTATGTGGTGTTTGATTATATTGATATAATCAGAAGGTATGTATCTGGTTGTGTGTTTGATTAGGGTTGATATATTCAAAAGATATGTATCTTGTTGAGTGTTTGATTATGGTTGATAAAATCAGTATGTATGTATCTTCTTGTTATGATTGTTTTATCGGTAACTTATCCCATACAGGTTTGTATTGTGTGTTTGTGAATGAAATTATCGATGATGACCGTATAATGTGTTATATATAATTTGGGCATGATATTGTTATCGACGATGATATAATCAAAATATATGTATTACGTGAGCAAATGATATTGCAGATGTTCCAGAGACATGATAGATTCATGAGATGACGGGAAAAAAATCTGGGTTTCTTTAAAAAGTTCTTTCTGCATAGACTATTGAAAGAAAGTAATAGTAGTTGTTTTATTTCCTTAGTCATTGTAATTACTTTTGGAATAATGTAATTGGACATAGCTTTTATAATTATTTTGTTTTGAATAAATTATCCATGTTGAAAGTTAAGGTTTTTCGAAAAATACTTTTTTGCGTTATGATAAAGTTTTAAAATTTATCGATTTTTGTAAACTCATGACATCCTAGAATTTGGAGCATTACAAACAAAGGGTGATGAGTTTACTACGGGGGTAGACCTTGGAGGGTGGATAAGCAGATGTGTAGTTTTCTTAGATTTTAGATAAGTATATAGTTTTGTTAAGCTTAAATATATATAAAGTTGGCTTATGGTTATGTTAAATGACGGTAAATAACTCTATTATTCCTGTATTGTTAACTATTCTTGTTTTGTTAAATGTGTGATGACTATGATATAGTTTTATATTATAATTTGGAATATTATAGATACAAATTTTGCATATCTTTTTTTATCTCTTAAATAGTGATTTTTTAAAATTCAAATAATTATTTTATCAATTTTATCTTTCAAGTAACATTAATCTAAATTTAATAATTTTTTTATTTTTTTTAATTTAACCTCTTTTTTAAATTAAAATAACTATCTATAATAAAAGTATTATTTTCAAAATAAATCAAAAATATTGTAAAAGTTATTTATGTTTATTGTTATAATTTTAACAACAACAATTTTATTTTATTTATCATAAAAGGAAAGTAAACAATGCATGTGGTTCCACTTATTGAAAGCTAGACATAAGAACTTTTGTTTATACTGTATTAACTATTTAAAATTGCAATAACATTGTTTTTAATGATTTTAAATGACAATTTTCCTTTCTTCATAATATTTTATATTTTTTAGGTTTAATACCTTTTTTGTCCCTCAAAATAGGGGTTGTGTTCAAAATGATACTATCCTTTTTAAAAAGTAACAAATGATCCAAACTTTTGAAAAAACGGGTCAAGTTAATCCTTTTTGCTAATGGCGTGAAAAATTAAATGGTGCAGCTGCCACCTTGGACAAAACATAATGAGCTGTCAATTTTTTCTCATATGTGGCACCTTGAGGTAATATAACGTGTCAATTTTGAATTTTAAAAGAAAATTGCTTGTCACATCAGCTTCATCTTCCACCTCCACCAACCGATAATGAATTTAGGGTTTCTTCACTCACATCCATCTGTAAGAGCACTCACTACTTCTGTTGTTCTTCCTCTTCCTATCTTCTACCTACGTTCCGCTCCATCTTTCTTCACTGTTATATTCTTCCTCTATCTCCGATTACCAAACCCTAAAAAGAACCACCATGGGATGTGCCAGCTCCAAGTTGGACGATCTTCCAAGCGGTGGCGCTTTGCCAGGAACGCTGTGTTTTCTCGATGAAGCAATCCACTAGCGCTACACACTCGCCATTAAAAAAGAAAGAGTTAAAATATAAAAAGTTTTTATCAAAATAAAAGAAATTATTTAGATTTAAATTAAAAAAAATATCATCATGAATATAAATTCAAATGTAATTGTGGTAATCAAAGTTGTTGTTAGTCACAGAGGAAATTTTGAAAAACCTTGACTATTACTCTTCTTTGAATAACATCCATATGTTAAGGAAAATTAATATCTAACGTTGACTCATCTAAATATCAAGTTGATTATTTTCCATTTTAGAAACAACTTAAAGTTTGAGTATTTTAATTCCTAACGTAATTAGTCTAAAAGGTTTATTTAATGGAAAATATAATAATTAAATTAGAACAAAGTAAATAACTTACGTAAAAAGACTTGGATAAAAGATCACTATCAAATTTCATCATTATTTTTTCAGCCATATCTCTTATAATTTTATCTTCATGTTCTACATTTTCCATTAAAAGACACTAAATTTTTTAAACTTGTAAAAAGTAAAAGTTGGATGTAAAATAACTTATGGTAGAAATCAAATTTGCCATTTCATAAAATGGCCAGAAGAAAAAACTAATTTTTACCACTTTTTTTTCCTTACTTGCTTAGAAAGGCAATACTTGTAATTTTCTAAACTGTGTAAGCTTTCAAAAACTCAATAGTATTTAAGAGCACTTTGGAAGCATAAAAAAGGTTAAAGGTTATTTCCACCTTGTAGGAACAATAACTAAAATATTGCCGTAGAGTATGCAAAACTAAAACATTAGGTCATCTCATTTATAAATAACTTATCTATATACGCACAATTATAGAGTGAAGAAAAGAAAGGGATAGATGGGAATAAGGAAGGGAATGTAAATACAGAAAGAGAAAAGGAAAAAAGAAGTATTAATGTTTTCTGTTATTGTAGCTAATGCTCCTAAAGAGCTGTTTCTTAGTTTTGTTTTAGATTAGGATTTTCTATTTGTCGGTTAGAGGTTCTAACCGTTTTATGTTAAGCTTTTATCATTATCGGAACCCTATATAAGAAGGGTTCCAATATGTTGTTTTACACAGAAGAAAGTTCTCAATAATACAGATACATTGCAGTTTAATCAGAAAAGCAAATACCCAAAGTCTTCTTACCTCTGTTTTTCCTCCATCTTCTTCTGACCCATTCCTGTCCTGTCACCGCTTGCTTGAATCTTCGCTGGAACTGCTGCAGGAGATTACCTGAGCCACGACTAGGGTTCGCTTTCTTCTTTTCTCACTCTCGCAAAGTCTCTCTTGAAGTACGACCTCACCTACTCACTGACTCAAAGAAGCTTCTGGTGAAGCTTTAGTTTTGGCGTTTTGGGCCCATGACTTTTGGGCCTCTAACTATTCTAGAGTTGAGATGCTACTTTAATATGGTACCAGAGCAGGTCCTGTACCTGTTCTGCCCCCGTTTCTACTGCGTTTAAATCTTTCTTGCTTTTCTTGCTGCCAATCTTTGACAGTTTCTTGTTTTCTTGTTGATATGGGAGATGAGGATACATCTAACAACCCTTCCAGCCCATTTTACCTTCACCCAGGAGGGAATCCTGGCGCCTCTCTCATTCCTCAGATTCTCAATGAATCCAACTACACTTCTTGGAACAGGAACATGAGAAGAGCTCCCCTCTCCAAGAACAAGCTAAAATTCATCAATGGAGGGATTAAGAAACCCAACAGAACTGATGCCTTTTTTGACTCATGGGAAAGAAACAATATGATGGTGCTATCATGGATCACCAAGAATCTTTCTACCCAAATAGCAGAAAGTGTTATATATGTAGAAAACGCCCAAGAACTCTGGGAAGAATTAAAAGAAAGGTTCTCTAAAGGAGATTATTTTAAGTTTTCAGATCTGCTTCAAGAGATTCACTCCATTAAACAAGGAGAAAGAAGTGTAAGCCAGTATTTTACTGACTTGAAAATCTCATGGGAAGAACTGGAGTTCCTAAGACCCATCCCAAACTGCAGTTGCAAGATCCCCTGCAGTTGTGAATTGTCTAAGATTTCTCATAAATACAGAGAAATGGAACATGTGATATGCTTCTTAAAAGGCGTAAATGACTGCTACAGTACAGTGAGAACTCAAATATTGATGATGGAGCCTCTACCCAACATCAACCGAGTGTTTTCTTTAATCATACTACAAGAAAGGCAGGAAAAATATGATTCTGGGCTTACCCACCAGAGCGACACTAAAGTCCTGGCCAATATCACTGAGAAACAGGGTCAGTGGAGGAGTGAACAGAATTGGAGAGGCCGTGGACGTGAATCTGTACCTCGCAGTCAAGGAAGAGGGAGAGGAAGGAACCAAAATTATGGGAAACAATGCTCTTATTGCAGTAAAATGAACCATACTGTTGATGAATGCTACTCCAAACATGGATATCCATCATGGTATAAGAAAAATGACAATAATAATCAGATCAATAGGGGACAAAGTGAGTGGGGCTCTGCTAATGTCTGTTCCACATCTGCTACCCCACAAATCAGCGACAAACAGACTAACCAGCAAGGTTCTGTGTAGAGTTCTTTCACTCCTGAACAGATGCAGAAACTGTTGCAAATGCTAGAAAAGGTGGACAACCCTTCTCATAGTATTAGCCAAATACAAAGAGACACTGCAGAAGAAAAACAAGGAATGTCCTCATGGATTATTGACACAGGGGCCACAGACCATGTGACCCATGATAAGAATCAGTTTATAACTTTCACTAAGATCAAACCTATATCTGTGAAACTGCCAAACAACTCTATTGTTATAGCCCACTATGCAGGGACTGTAGAGTTTTCTGATAAATTCAGAATCTTTAATGTTTTATATATACCTAAGTTCAATTTCAATCTTATATATGTCCAAAGTCTAATTAAAGACATTGACTGCATACTAACTTTTAGCTCTAAGATGTGTCAAATTCAGGACAGCTTTACCTTGAGGATGATTGGATGTGCTAGTATGTACAAGGGACTCTACTACTTGTAACTTTTCGAAAGGAACCCAACATCTAGTTTTACTTTTTCATATGAACATGTAAATGTAAACCTATGGCACTATAGGCTTGGCCATCCTGGACACAAAACTGTTGAGAAAATATGCAGGATTTTTCCTTATGTTCAAACTGTTTTTGATGATACTTGTGATATATGCCATTATGCTAAGCAACATAGATTGCCTTTTCCTAAAAGTACTTCTATATCTACTAATTGCTTTGATTTAATACATTGTGATATATGGGGTCCTATCTCTATCCCTTCTATACATGGACATAAATATTTCCTAACTATTGTTGATGATTGTAGTAGACACACTTGGGCATTTCTCATGCATAATAAGAGTCAAACTAGAGACCTTTTACAAGCTTTCATCATAAAAGTTAAGACCCAATTCAATGAAACCATTAAAACTATTAGAACCGACCATGGGCCTAAATTTAGTTGTAATGGCATATATGATTCTTATGGCATAGAGCATCAAAGAAGCTGTGTTGAAACCCCACAACAGAATTCTGTTGTGGAACGTAAACACCAACACATAATGAATGTTACTCGAAGCTTAATTTTTCAGTCTGACATTCCCCATGCTTATTGGTCCTATGCTTTGTCTCATGCTATATACCTAATAAATAGACTTCCATCATCTGTTATTAGAAATAAAACCCCATATGAAGTACTGCATAATAATTCTCCTACTTACCTTGACCTAAAAGTGTTTGGTTGCTTGTGTTTTGCATCTACTTTGGAAAATAATAGAACTAAGCTTGACTCTAGGGCTAGAAAATGTATATTTCTGGGCTATAAAAGTGGAGTTAAAGGATATGTGGTCCTTGATATTAATAGTAGAGAGATCTTCATTAGTAGAAATGTTGTCTTTTACGAAAACATTTTTCCTTATAAGAATGGGCAGAGTGATAAAGCTAAAAATAATAATGATGAAGACAGTAGGTTTTTCCTTGACAATTTGCCATGCAGCTATAGAGAAAGTGGTGAAAGGCCAACAGAGGATGCTGATATCACTACTGAGGAGAGTGATCTCATAGAAGGGACACAAGGAATCAATCAAAGAAGATCTAACAGAATGAGAAAGACCCCTGAATATTTAAAGGATTATGTACACTAAACAGATCAGCTACCATCTGCATCCTTGTGTATGAAAAATGGTTTGAAAACTCCCTATCCTATTACTAATGTCTTATCTTATGAAAATTTATCAAAGAAACATTTAAGGTACACTCTTGCTGTGAATACTGCGAAAGAACCCAACTCCTATGAGGAGGCCAGAGATAACCCTGAATAGGCAGATGCCATGAGAAAAGAAATCAAGGCTCTACAAGACAATTCCATCTGGTTTTTAACTCAACTTCCACTTGGTAAGAAGCCCATTGGATGTAGATGGGTTTATAAAGTTAAGCACAAAGCCGATGGCATTATAGAGAGGTATAAGGCCCGGTTGGTGGCCAAGGGCTACACTCAACAAGAAGGAATATATTTCCTAGATACTTTTTCTCCTGTTGCAAAGCTTACTTCTGTCAGACTTCTACTTGCTATTACTGCCTCAAGAAATTGGTTTCTACATCAACTCGATGTGGACAATGCCTTCCTACATGGGGACTTGAAGGAAGATGTTTATATGGAACTTCCACCTGGATTAAAGCCTGACAGAGAAGGACAAGTATGTAAACTGACTAAATCTTTATATGGACTAAAGCAAGCTAGCAGACAATGGTTTGAAAAGTTATCTAATTTTCTTATTTATGCTAATTATGTTCAATCAAAATCTGATCACTCTCTTTTTGTCAAGAAGACTCCCACAAATTTTACAGCCCTCCTTGTATATGTAGATGATATTGTTGTAACAGGAAATTCTATGAAAGAGATCAATCACATAAAGGCCCTTTTGCATCAACAATTCCACATTAAAGATTTGGGAGATCTTAAGTACTTTCTAGGTTTTGAGGTTGCTAGATCAAAGAAAGGCATACATCTCTCCCAAAGAAAGTATGCCCTTGACATACTTGAAGAAACGAGAATGCTAGGAAGCAAACCATGTACTACTCCCTTTTTGAGGGAGACAAGTTTGCTGTACAAAGAAGGGAATTATCTAGATAATCCCAGTATCTATCGCAGACTAATAGGGAAGCTTTTCTACTTAACTAATACTCGGCCTGACTTGTGTTTTAGTGTCAATCTATTGAGTCAATTTATGCAGGAACCTACTAGCCATCACTATAGAGCCTTACAACATATTCTAAGATATGTCAAGTCTAGTCCTTCAGAAGGACTTCTCTTTGCCGCTGACTCTGAAACACAGATTAAAGGGTTTAGTGATTCGGATTGGGCCACTTGCCCCAATACCAGGAGGTCGACTACGAGTTATTGCGTTTTTCTGGGATCCTCGTTGGTCTCGTAGAAGTCAAAGAAACAAAACACAATGTCGAGGTCTTCTACTGAAGCAAAATATCGTGCCCTTGCTGCCACTGTTTGTGAAATGCAGTGGCTTCACTACCTCCTACAAGATCTTCAGATTTAGCCTACTGCTACTGCTGTACTATATTGCGATAACGACTCTGCAAGACACATTGCCCACAATCAGAGTTTTCATGAGCGAACGAAGCACATCGAGCTGGACTGTCATGTGGTCCGTGAGAAGATTCAATCTGAATTTCTGCACCTTCTCCCTATTCGATCAGAAGAGAAACTTGCTGATGTGTTCACCAAGTTTCCTCACCGAACTCATTTTAGATCTATCATCCCCAAGCTTGGACTGATGAACATCCACCATCCATCTTGAAGGGGGAGTATTAATGTTTTCTGTTATTGTAGCTAATGCTCCTAAAGAGCTGTTTCTTAGTTTTGTTTTAGATTAGGATTTTCTGTTTGTCGGTTAGAGGTTCTAACCGTTTTATGTTAAGCTTTTATCATTATCAGAACCCTATATAAGAAGGGTTCCAGTATGTTGTTTTACACAGAAGAAAGTTCCCAATAATACAGATACACTGCATTTTAATCAGAAAAGCAAATACCCAAAGTCTTCTTACCTCTGTTTTTCCTCCGTCTTCTTCTGACCCATTCTTGTCCTGTCACCGCTTGCTTGAATCTTCGCTGGAACTGCTGCAGGAGATTACCTAAGCCACGACTAGGGTTCACTTTCTTCTTTTCTCACTCTCGCAAAGTCTCTCTTGAAGTACGACCTCACCTACTCACTGACTCAAAGAAGCTTCTAGTGAAGCTTTAGTTTTGGCGTTTTGGGCCCGTGACTTTTGGGCCTCTGACTATTCCAGAGTTGGGCTGCTACTTTAATAAGAAGAAAAAAATGAGAGGCAAAAGAAAATGAGGATAGGAGGGAAAATAAGATTTGTGAGTTAAAAATTGCTTCTCTTACAAGTATTCCTTATCCACATGCTTCAACTAGGAAGGATAAGGAGAAACAATTTACGAGATTCCTAGATATGATAAAAAGATTATGTATCAACATTCATTTCATTGAAGTAATGAAGCAAATACCTACATATGCCAAGTTAATGAAGGACTTGTTGACAAAGAAAAAGAGAATCTCTTAACAGACAATAGAGCTAGAAGTGGGTTGCAATGTCCAAATATGTTTGCCTTAGAAATCCAAGGATCCAGACAGTTTTATCCTGTTTATTGTTATTGGAAACTTCACAGTAGGTAAGGCATTACTATACTTAGGAGCAAACATCAATTTAATATCATTATCTACGTTAAGAAGAATTGGAGGCATGGGGATTTAACCAATAAGAATCACCTTATTGTTAACTGACAGATTTGTCAACCATCCTTATGGTATTGCAGAGGATTTGTTGGTGAAAGTAGATAATTTCTACTTCTAATACATTTTGTAATCATGAATATGCAAGAAGATGTTGAAGTACCTTTAATCTTGGAAGGACATTTTTGAAAACAATTAGTCATCATAGACGTAGAAAATGGAAAATTGAAGGTAGGAGTGCAAGATAAGCAAGTAAATTCAATGTTTTTAAAGCATTAAAATATTTAGCTAAAAATATATATTCCTTCAAAATGGACAATTTAGATGAGGTGTGTTGGAATGCAAAGAATAACCTCTCAATTATGGACATTTAGGGAAAGGCTATGATGAATCTCATTTAAAATCTCAATGTAGAAGAGGAGGAGGAAATCAGAAAGTGCTTAGCACATTTGAATAAAGCTAAAGAAATTCCTTCAAAATCAGCTTAGAAAATGGAAACGAGCCTCAAACAAAATTCACAATTGTAGAACCTAGAACTGAAACAACTACCACCACATTTGAAATATGTTTTTTTGGAGGAAAATGATTAAAAACCAGTAATTCTAAGCAACGCCTTAACAAGTGATGAAAAGAAGAGACTGATGAAGATTCTACAAGATAATAAGAAGACTATAAGATGGACTATCTCTGACTTAAAAAGGCATTAGTCCATCATACTGCATGCACAAAATTTTGATGGAAGAAGAATACAAGCATACAGTCCAACCATAGAGAATTAATCCTACAATGAAAAAGGATGTTCACCGTACTTCCCTGATCGATAAGAACTTTACTCACGCCATACCGAGCGATTTCAACCATGATGACCATTCCTTATCGGGGTCAGGAGCGTGGAAGTCTTCATCCGTAAAGGTAATGGACGACATGGATCTCGGTTTCTTATCCACCAAGTGGACAATCTTCAGGCCTTTGAGGTGCCTCTTTCGAGCGAACAAGGATAATCTACCTCTCTCGAATCCCCTTGAGATGGTGTTAATGTAATCGTGCAGGGGGAGGTCACGACTTCTACTCCTGCTCCTACTACGACACTTGTTGTCGTATCCACGATCGTCTCGACGAGGATGCCTGTCAGAACTTCGTCTTCGAGTTGGGCTCCTTTCTGGTTGTTCGGTTTTGACATACCATTGGAGATGACACTCCCGGATCAACTTCTTGATCTTGTCATGGAGGCTAGAGCACTCCCTGTGGTATGTCCAAGGTTTTGGTGGTACTTGCAATGTTTCTTACCATCTGCATTCCTTAGAGTAGGCTTCTTCTTGATCTGGGGAAGGAGGTAAACACTCAGCGTTTTTTCCAAGATTTTTGCCCTTGGTGCATTTAAATGGGTGTATTGATGAAACTTTGACCCCTTGGGAAGGTTCTTCAACCTGAACTCCCTTCCTTATTCCCACCGTTGATCAACTTCTTTAGGTCTTTCTGTGGTGGCTTCTTCTTGTTGTGTTTTGCGAAAGGTGCGCATATCCGCAATGTGCATGAACTTAACTGCCAGCTCCTGCAACTCATCCATAGTCTTGGGTGGCCTAACACACAGGTTATCTGCGAATGGTCCCGTCTTTAAGGCCGTCGAAAGGTTGTTGATGATAAACTCTTGACTAACGTCTCTAACCTATCGAGCAATTTTGTTATAACAGTCCATGAAGGTCTTCAAGGGTTCATCTTTCCCTTGGTGCTGACCAACACAAGGTGCGTTAAGCTCTAGACCTTGATGGACGCGTACTGTCGGCATAAGAGGGTGTAAATAATGGGAAAGTAGTCAATTGTATTGGGTGGTAAGGTGTTGAACCATGCCAACGCTTCTTCCTTCAAAGATAAAGAAAAAACTCTACACTAAACCAGGTCATTAGATGAGTAGAACACCAAGGTATTAATGAACGAGCATAAATGCTTGTCCAAGTTAGTCGACCCATCATACTTCTAAAAAACTAGGGTCGTTGACCAATTGGGCATAGGCGCCTCCATGACATTAGCCGTAAAAGGCAAAAGGACCTTAGCCTGCATTGTTTGCACTGTGTGGATTCCCTTGTTGCCCTAATGCTCAACTTCTGAGTCGTCTTTGTAGGTCCCTCAGCCTGATTGTTCATGTTTAAGGGAGTGGGGATGACCAACATATAGTGTTGTATGATTTTCTCTTGACGACCAACATGTTTGGCCCTCAACGCCGCTATTTCGGCTTCATGCCTTCATTGCATCTCTTGTATCTCCCTTTGCATCTCTCTGATCAACTCCATAAGATCTTGTTGATCGCCCATATTTCTCATGGTCACCATTAGATTTCTTTGCAAGTCTTCGGGCCTTATGGTGGACACCAAAATATTTCAGTTTATGGGGGCCAAGGTCAACTCTTCTCCTTGGTCCACTCTTTCAACTCCGAGCACAAATTTTTCCTTTATTTCACAGTTACCACCATTCAGTTAAACTGGGGAGTTACTTGTAGAAGGCACTTCGATGCCAAAGTTAGTAGGAATCCGACAATATTAGCAATAAATGTGTAATGAATGTAACCAACCTACCACAATACTGCAAACCTGTATTTATAGATTTTGGAATGAGTTTGGGATTAACATTGACTAATTACGGCTCAACTAGTAATAGTCTTGTTTAGCTTTAATATAATCATCCTTTAGCATTAATCTTTGTTTTTAATTGACCGCTTGGCTAACCAGCCATCTCGTCTTAAGTTCTAGGCTGATAATACCATCCGGTCTTCTACAGACCAAATGGTCATACTATACAATTAGGAAAACAATAAAAAATAATAATAATGATTACATAAGAATAAGATAAAGATATAGATAAAAGAGTATTAATCAGACTCAACCATTCTTATAATAAAGAATAAGAATATAAGATAAAAATAAACGAGGAAAGGAATAAAAATAGTCTAGGTTAAGATATCCATAACGTTCTCCGGAGAGAGAAAAATCCCCATTACATAAGGTAAAACAAAATTATATATGTTTCTCTTTCAAAATACAAAAATCTATCATATTGATTAAGTTATTAAGTATTTTTCTATACAAATAAGTGATATTTATAAGTAGACGAGAATCAATCTAATAAATATGATGTAAGAAAAAATATATGTAATAAAGTTAAAAATCGTTTACCCATAAAATCAACCGTTCATACAAATATTAGTAGCATACTAAAATTATTTATCTATTTATTTATTTTTAATTATATTAAATATTTCTAACGAAGGCATGTGACTTTGGTACACCTTCATAAACAGTGACATATGCAGCTAACCAATCCCTTAAAGGTATTTCTTAAGAATTAAAAAGTGTAAAATACGATGTTTAAAAATTATATTAAGATACTCCTAGGTTCCATTATATAATGACAATACTTGTATTTGTATATTTTTTAATTAAAACGTTTTCTAATTTTCATTCTAATTATAATAAAAACACATATAATATTTGTAAATTTTATGTTGTCTTTACGAAAATTATTAAAGAGAGAAGAAAAAGGGGCATCATCTTCATAGGTTTTCCCTTTCTCATTATATGCTTAATAAACTATCTGCTATTCCAAAGGGCTAAGACCAATACAAATATTTACTACAACCAATCATACACTTTGTCCCTTTCTCATCAGGAACATAATATATGCACGTCCTTATACTTACTACAACGTTAAACAAGTTTTAGGTATTCCAAAATTGGTTTTGGTTAACATTAGCATCTCAAAAAGTTTTTAATGTTTTAGCATTTAGTAAATATACACATAACTTTATTATTTTTGAATTAACTAACATTTGTAAATAAAATAACATCCAAAAACACATGCAAGTAACCAAAAAATCTAAGGCAGCAGCAAGTAAGTTTTACATAAATTTATGTTCTTGTCGGGCAGAATATTACCCTATAATCCAGTGGTTATTGAAGTTCTCCTCAATTCCTGTCTCTTGTCGGGCAGAATATTACCCTAACTCTAAAAAAATAAGTTTGAATGAATAGACTTGGTTTCCTAATGTTTAAATGAATTTATTTTGATATTGTTTTGTATTTTTTATTCAATCGATAATGTTGTTTTTGCAAGAAAAAAAAAACATATATATGTTCTGTATTAAAAAGGTAAATTGATTTTTTAAAAGCTGACTTTATCTATTAATAAAGTTTGTACAAACTTGAATCTATATATCAAAGGTGAAGATTTGACTTTTAACCAAAATCAAAAAACATACAAACAAGTTATATTACATCCACGTTTATATGAACTAAAATTCTGTCAAGAAATATGACTTAATGCAGAAAGCTACTGTATACAAAGACATGAAACTAGAAAAGTTGAGAAAGAATTTTGAAAATAACACATGTTTTAGTACCCTCCATTTGAAGGGCTTCTGGATGTTTGGATTTGATCAAACATTTGAAGGTAATCAACGAATTTACCATTTGGTCCAATCTTATTATTGAAAGGACAACAACCTCTTCCAATTTGATGACCCTAATATCTCTGCATGGACTTCTGTTTTGGCCTTTAGTGTCTACATTCAATTGCGAAATATGTATTCTATTTCTTTTTTATAGCAACTATTTCAACTTTTCTTCCCTTTCACAAAGGTAAAACAAATTCCACAGTTAATTTAATGAAACTTGGATATAACAACTAGTAAACATTATCGTTTCTCTCTGGGTATATGTTGAAACCTTTGGTTTGAACTGGAATCAATCTTCAATTATGGTCTTAGAAAACAAGCTCTGGATGATGAAATGAAGTACTAGTTCCACATGTGCAAACAAATTAAAGTCAAATTAAATCTCTTCACCACATGGAACAAATTGCCACCGTGCCTTTGAAATTTCATGAATCCTTTAATCCACGCCGCGATTACCGTTTGAAGATATCCAAAACCAAACGATTGCCTTAAAAAATGCAGAAAGTCTACTTTGTGGGAGCGTTTATAACTCTGGCAACTGGGGTCTCGTGTGAAGACTAAACCATGGTTGTTGACAAAATTGAACTTGAGCCTTTTGAGAGACCAATAGAGTCGTTGGTTGTATTATATTTTATGTTCTCTTGAAAGCGATAGGTTACGTAGTTTAGTATTTTCTGTGTCGGGCCATTCGTCAAAAATTTGTCTCCTTTTTAAAACATGCCTACTTTTTTGACCAAGGATAGTAAATCAGGAACACCTATAAAACCATGTCTCTGTCTTGAAACCTTCATTGTTAGTAGCCCTTTGGATTTTTGTGAGGATTACCGGGAAGAAAATTTGTTTCATTGTCGATTTCTCTACTCTAAAGTGTCTCAACCTCACAAGACTATAACCAAAGACAAATCTGTTTAATTTGGGTACTACAATGGGTAACACTTTTGGTGCAAAGAAGACCGCAAAGGTCATGAAAATCGATGGTGAAACATTCAAGTTGAAGACCCCGGTGAGAGTTGAGGAAGTTCTTAAGGATCACCCTGGCCTTGTTTTGCTAGATTCTGAGGCAGTTAAGCACTATGGGGTGAGAGCAAAGCCTTTGGAAGGTCACAAGGAGTTGCATCCGAAGAGGCTTTACTTTCTTGTGGAGCTTCCCAAAGAGACGAAGCCAAGAAGGGTTCGTTCTGGCATTAACATGAGTGCCAAAGATCGCCTAGAGAACCTTGTGCTTACTAGGAGGTCTGCTTCTGATCTTTCAATCATGAAACAAAGCAACATGGGTGATGGTGAACAAGGCAGCAAGGAGGATAGTAATAATGGTGGGGTGAGGTTGAAAATGAGGCTTCCAAAAGCTGAGGTGGAGAAGTTGATCCAAGGTAGCAAAAATCAGGAAGAGGCAGCAGAGAGGATCGTTAAGCTGTATATGGCCAATGGCAGCAGAGAAACTGAGGAAAATGGTGACAGAGCTAAGGAGAGTACAAAGGTATGTGATATTTGTTTTCATGCCATCTTGTCGATTGTTTAATCCTTAAATCTCAGTTTTTTTAATGTTAATTGTTAGAATCATTTTGGATTTTTACAAACTTACTTTTCTAAACCCGTCTAAAGAATTCATTGGAATTTTTGCTTCTGTCATGTATGAAAGTTGTGGAATTTTCAAATTCTCTTTATTTGACAATATTCCCCATTGTAAATGTTTGCAAAAGAGAAAAACTTACTTTAGTTTGATAGAATTTCATGGTAAAGTAGATTTCAGAATAGGAGACATTTAACTTACTAGGTTCTCCAAAAATTAAATATATCTGTTAGGCTAATGATGTTTGAATTTTCAAGAGATGGTATATTTCAACGGAACATTTCATCCATCCAGAATATCAATCTTTTTCCCTTTAAAGTGTTTTGGTTTTCTTAATTTCACCAAAAAAATACTTAGAGTATTTTATTTTTTGATAAGATGCAACAACCGAACAAGAGGTATGACATCTGAATCATATTAAATGTTCTGTGAAATTCAATTTGTTGGTTCTGCACAGGATATGGTTGCACGTAGTTTGCACAGTGCATATTGACTTGAAAAAAATAATGGGGTTAAGATTATTATTTATGACTATACATGTATGACTGTGTCTGTGAACCATCTTTTACAATATTATGACTCAAAAATCTATTTGTAAAGACTGATTAGTTTTGCGATTCAAAACTCTTGCAGAAGAGGGTGAGCTTTATGCCCATCAACGAAGGAGGGACTCCAATAGCTGCGGCTTCGTAATTAACCACTCGCCAACCCAAGGAGTTATTCTTACACATAGTTAAATAAGAGTCATGTTATTTATACAATGCATACAATTTCAACTTGGTACACTTTTCTAGGTGTTTGTGTTTCACTTTATTGAACAGAAGAATATTAGTGAAAATTAATTGCCGATGTTGCGCACCACCTGTTTGATTTGTGGCTAGTTCTAAATCTATGTATTGTATACATAACATTACTTCTAAAGTGATGATGTGTACATATTTTGGGGTGTCTATATGATCTCCTCACATAGAGACGATACATTATAAATTGATATTAACTTTCTAATTTTTGTCTTACACTTCTCCCGGCCGGTTGTTTACCATTACCATATTGTTAAGCTCGAATTAATTATAATTAGTAGCCAAAGAAGAACTTGAAAAAAATGGTAAATTACTAGTAGATGACTTAATCAGAAGTCAAGTAAAGGTGAATATTCAATCAACTATGATCTGTGAACATAGTGGGAATTAAATTTAAATGTTGTTTAAAAAAAAACTAAAAGTATTTTTTAGCAATTGGCTATTGCAACTGCCGAACTCAATTCTATTAACTGTCACTGAATTAGATTGGTTCTTAGATATATATGAAATAGTTAGGTTGTTAAAATAATAGTGGATTCAATATATACAATTATGAATAGTAGATTTTTGGTTTAAACGTGATCTCTAAGTTAAGTGTTAATGTTCAAGTTAGTTTTCGCTTTTAAATGTTTATAGCTTTAGTCCCTATGATATGGAAAATGTATCAAATCAGTCATATCCTTTAACGATGTTAAAAAAAGATAACGTTGAAGTCATTGTGCATGTGAGGTGTCCAAGAAACGTTGACGTGTCATTTAGTTGGCCTAAAATGAGTTGATGTGGCAGCCAGAGAATGTAATACGTGTAATTGGTGAAATACTTTGTTTTTTAAATGGGATAAATAAAATGGGGGAAAAATTAGGTCATACTTAAATTGGAGGTTTTTTTTTTCGAGGGTTGAAATGCTTGGTTTTGTTCGTTCTGTGAGGCAGAGGTGAATTGCTTGGTTTGTTCAAAGGAGATTTGTGGCCGAAAAAGCTTGGTGAAGGAGCAGGGTTTGTCAGTGATTGCGGTGGGGGAGCATATACAGTTCGTCAGCGTCATCTTCCTTCAAAGTGAAAAGGTGAAATGTGCGTTTTTTTATGAGTTATTTTATGTTGTTGTGGTCTCCCATGGAAGTATGTTGTCTTCTTGTCCCCTCAGTGTGTTGTGTTGTGGTCCCCTAGTGTGTTTTGTTGCCTTTGTTGTGGTCCTGTTCTTTATTTTGTTTGATGACATTGTGCTTACTGTTTGTATGTCTTTGGTCCCCCATTTGAAGATGAAATTGGTTATTCTGTGTTTGATTGTTTATTTTGTCGTTCATGCATATTTATTTAAGCATAACTACACATGTAATAGTTGTACGTGAAACACTTATTGCTTGTGATTAAGTTGCTATAACTACACGTGTAATAGTGGGTGGTAATGTGGCATGTTTACAATGTAGATGCATGTGAAGGTCATTAAATAATGATAGTAAATCCACGTGAAGGTCATTAACCAACATGTAGTTTGACAGTTACTTTTATATAGGCATTTTATAGTTGAACATTAAACAAAATGTCCAATGGTGATATTGAGGTGGTGTTTCACCATGGGAGTAAGTTTCTGAATGTTGGGTCATTTAAATATCATGGAGGTGAAGCCAGTACCTTGATCCTTGACCTAAACAAATGGAGTTATTTTGAAATAATGGTCATACTAAAGGAGATGAGTTATATAAACGTTAATGAGTTGTGGTATTCCCTGGGTGGTTCTGTATTAGAAGATAGGTTGGAATTGTTAAGTGATGACAAAGGTTCATGTCATGTGGTGAACATTGCTATATTGAATGGTCAAGCTAATTTGTTTGTGGTTCACATGGTGTCCGAACCTGATTATATTCATATGTTGGAATATGATGGTCAACCTGAGGTAGGTGAAGTTGAGGTAGGTGAAGTTGAGGTAGGTGATATTCAGGTTGGTGAAGAGGGTGAAGAACAACTTGTTGAGGATGATGTAGGAGATGTTCATGAAGTTTGTGAACATGGTGAAGTTGAGGTTGGTGAAGTTAAGGTTGGTCAAGTTCAGGTTGGTGAAGAGGGTGAAGAAGAACTTCCTAAAGGTGTAGGAGATGTTCCTGAAGTTTGTGAACATGGTGAAGTTGAGGTTGGTCAAGTTGAGGTTGGTGAAGAGGGTGAAGAAGAACTTGCTGAGGTTGATGAAGTTGGTGAGGAGGTTGATCAAGTTGCTACAGTTTGTGAAAATGGTGTAGTTGAGGAGGTTGAGGAAGTTGTTGAACTTGATGAGGTTTCTGAAGTTCCTTCTGAAGATGGTGTAGATGATCGTGTTTGTTATGAAGTACCTGATGATGAGGATGATTTCATTATTGGTGAAGGGGATGATGTTGGTTGTGGTGTAGGGGGTGCTGAGGATGCTTTTGGTGGTAGAGTACGAGATGGTAAGGATGATGTTGGTGGTGGAGTAGGGGATGATCAGGATGATGTTGCTGGTGGAGTAAGGGATGGTTAGGATGAGTTTGATGTTAGTAGTTGGAATGGGTCTGATGAAGAGGCATTTGTCAGTAAAGATGATTTGGTGGATGTTAGTGTGCATGAAGATGAACAACCCCAAGAAGAGCACTGCAAAGGTAGTTTGTTTGTTGAAGTGGGAACAACAAGTGGATGCATTACTTAAAAGAAGCATGTATAGGCTAGGGGATTATCTGATAGTGAGTGGGAATCTGATAGTTGTGACAATATTTATTTAAGTGATGACTCAGATGTTGAAACAACCCGATATGGAGATTTTGAGACCTTCAAAGAGCCCACAAGTATGAAAGAATATAAATGGAAACTGGGGACATATTTCCCTGGAAAAAAAAGATTTTACTGATACAATTAGAAGTTATGGAATACATAATGGTAGAAAGTTGAAGATTTGTAAGAATGATAAGAGAAGAATATGCGTGAAATGTTATGGCTCGCAAGGGATATGTCCATGGTACGCTTATTGTGGATATAGGAGTACCCAACGTACATGGGAGTTAAGGAAGATTGTGGACAGGCATACCGTTGTAGAGAATTCAAAATTGGTCTAGTTACCTCTAAATGGTTAAGTGGGAGGTTGGAGAAGAGCATGAAAGCAAATCTTGATATGAAAATGAAAAACCTGCACAACAAATTTTGTAAAAAATATAACATTGGTGTGTCTAGGTCTACAACAAATAGGGAAAAAGCAATGGCATCCGCAACATTGACGGTAGCTTCAAACAACAACATGAAAGAATGTATGATTATGCACACGAGTTACTGCGGGCAAACCCTAGCTCAACAATTAAACTTAATGTAGAACCAAATGAGGATAAGACCATATTCAAGAGAATTTATGTGTGTTTAAAAGCATGTAAGGACAACTTTATATCATGTAGACAAATTATACATTTGGATGGTTGTTTCTTAAAAGGGAAATATGGAGGTGAGCTTTTAACTATTGTTGGAAGAGATGCTAATGACCAGATGTGTCTGTTAGCATATGTTGTTGTTGAAGTAGAGAATAAGGAATCATGGACTTTTTTTTGGAATTGTTAATTGAGGATCTTGGAGGTGGGGAATTTTGTTCAAGGTGTACATTTTTTTCAGATCAACAGAAAGTAAGTAACAGGAATCCCTTTTATTCATTACTTTGTTCACCATAGAAAGTAAGGAAATTTAATGTTCACCATAGATCCAGATTTACAAGAAGACGTGCTTGTGACACACTTGTGAATGACATATCTGAAGGTTTTAATAGTGTGATCTTAGATGCAAGGGAGAAACCAATCATAACAATGTTGGAAGACATTCATATGTACCTGATGAATAGATGGGCATCCAATAGAGAGAAGATAAGTAGATTTAAAGGTATCATTTGCCCCAAAATTCAAAACAGACTACAGATGGAGTTAGAGAAGACAAAATATTGGATACCTAAGTATGAAAACTTGTGATTTGTTTATAGTTGGGATTTCCTTTCATTATCTGTTTATATATAAGATTTTTTGTTAACATTCATTGTTTATCATTTGGTAATTGGTCAGGGATGCAAATATTTTAGATCGGCCATACATCCAACATTGCTGATAAGTTTGTGGTTGATGTTGAGAAAAGAGAATGTAGCTGCAGAAAATGGACAATAACATGAATCCCATGTTGTCATGCACTCACAACCATGAGGTTTTTAAACATCAATACAGAAGAGTACATACCATTTTGGTTTAGAACCTGCACGTATGAAGAAACATACAACCCAATCATTTTCCCTGTGAATGGACCTAATCTATGGCAAAGGACTTCAACTCCTGATATTCTGCCTCCACCAAAAAGGGTGTTGCTAGGTAGACCACGAAAGAAAAGAAGACTTGATAGTTGGGAGCAAAAGAAGGATGATACACAACTTGGACAAAAAGGAATCCTTAAGAGATGTTCCATATGTAGACAACTAGGGCATAGAAGAACTAATTGCCCTCAAGAAACTCAACAACAACACCAGGAAGGTACACCACACCAGGAAACTACACCACACCAGGAACCTATACCACACCAGGAACCTATACCACACCAGGAACCTACACCACACCACGAAGCTACACTACACCCCACTCAAGGAAGTCAGATTACTGAACAAACCCAAGTAGATCAAACTACAACACCACTTTAGATTGTTCTACTTTGTATTTTGGATATGTACTTTGACTTCAAATACTGTTGCTTTCTGTCATGTATTTTGCTCTTAGTAACAATTTCATTTTGGATTATATGTGATGTATTTTGTTTAACTTCAAATACTGTTTCTTTCTGTGATGTTTCACCTTGAATATTATATTCACATTATTTTGTGTTGTCTCATATTGTACTGTCACAGCCATATTAACTTCATTACTTTATTTTTGGCTTACAAATTTATGGAAGCAGATTCTGATTTCATCAATATCACAAACACTTAAAGTAACAAACATTTTAATATAACCAACTTCTTCATTAAGTACAATGTCATTACAACCACAATCTCATTACAACCTCAATCTCATTCATTACAATATAACCAAGTTCTTCATCACAAAATGTGACTGATACACCACTTCAACAAAATTAAAACAAAAGACATACAAAGATGATGTTAATCAACCCCATCCAAATTAATAATCTTTCTTCTTTGCCATCCAATTGTAGTATCCCTTTCATCTACATTATCTTCACTACGCCATTTGAAGAAATTACATCCTCACACTTCTTCATTTCGACTCCGCTGTTCAAAACATCCAACCAAGAACATGTCACGAAAAACCGAAGAAATGTATCCCAAAATAAAAACACAACCAAGGAAACAAACCTTGTAATTAGGATAGCCCCAAAAATGCTTGCCCTGGTTCTTAGCAGTTTTTGCGACTCTCAATACGGCAAGCTCTCCACAATAGCATATTTGGCTACCGACCATTCCTCTTGATGATGAAGCACCATGAGAGCTCCCCCATGAGCAAGAGGAACACTGATTCATTGACATTGCCTCGCAGAACAACACAATAATGCTTCGTCCAGCTTAACAAAACAACCCCAATCCCCAAAAGAACCCCAAAAAGAGAAGACCCCAACAACAGTTCCTGAAGTTAGGTTACGTACTTCACAAAACAAACAACAACTTGCTTACCTTAGGGCACCCACCTCAAACGAAAGAAACAACAAAGAACACAAACATTGTCTTACAACGAAGAACTTAAGGCATCCCACCTCAGCTCACGTCCTTCACCTCTGCTCCTTTAGCTAAGGTCCTTACACATGAATGTCTTAGGGCAAGCACAAATATATACAATTTATTCTAATCAAAGGGTATTTTCATATCTGTCTTTGCTATAAAATATCCTTTTACCACGTTGGATAACTTATTTTCCATATCATAGGGACATTTAACGTCGTTCTTAGCAACTTAACGAATAGGAATGATTTGATGCATTTTCCATATCATAGGGACCAAAAGTATACACTTTTAAAAGCGGGGACTAAACTGAACATTAGCACTTAACTTAGGGACAAAAAAACATTTAAACCTAGTTTTTTTTATATATGGTATGATCAATTCAATGATATATTTGAGCAGTTCTCCTTCTACCTTCTCATTTTCGTCCTGTACTTCTAAAATTCTCATATTATCCTTTTCATTAATTTTTGTTTTTAATTTTTAATGTTTTATTTATTTTGTTTAATAAATAATATTTTATATATTAAAATATTAATATATATTAAATTATATTTTTAAAAAAAAATTAATTTAAAATTAAAAAAAATTATAAAAAAAGAAATCTTACTCGACATTCGAATGTCAGTAAAGTGTTAACCGGTTTTGAACGCCAGCGAAGTGCTAACTAGCATTCGATCGTCGATGATTTTTAAAAGGGTAATATATGAATTTGGGAGGTGCAGGACGAAAAAGTGGAGGTGCAGGATCAATTGCTCTTTCTAAATTATGTGGTACATGGGTCACCTCTACTTGGGTCTTGTGCATTTTGTCTTCTCCTATCTTTTTAAAGTCTTACATTAGTTTATCGATCTTCTGTTGGAAAGAAGTCTACATCCTAGAATATGTTTGATGGATTATTCCTCTTGGTTGAGTGAATTTCTTCTTAAGAATCTAAAAACTAAAAACATAGAAAGTTCTTTTAATTAACATTAACTTGAGTGAAAAAAAAAACCATCTTTTAACAAATTCTAACATAAGAGAACTATTTCGGGTGTAGGGTCGAGTAACTCCACATAATACATCTTCACACTTTACTCGTTCGGGGGTACCTGCCAAAGGCACTCAGATGCTTAAGTCAGTAATTAATCCCAACGGTAGTCAGAGCAAAGTCTTAAATTTACAATAAATGCGATCACCTACCTCTTACATTTGACCTCTGTTTATAACTTTTGAGATGGGCCTAAGATTAGCAAAACCTTAATAATGGTCCAATCTCGATCCATTACTTACTAATTAACACTTACTCTTAATCTTGGTTTACAATAGCCTTTCAAACTATTTTATTGTCAAGATTGTCTGTTCGGTCTTTATCCATGTCCGGTCAAGCAGTCCATGTCCTGTTTCCTCAATTTCATGGGTTCAAGCATATGCGATCGGTCGTCCTTTCTTAGTGATTCTTTCTGCCTTGTCCTAGTTACATGGCCGCTTGGCCATACAATACAAGAACATTTATACATTAACATACAAGCTAATTTTAATATATGTAAGAATTTGTTTTTTTTATTATTATTTTGAATTGTTTATATAAGAATTTGCTCAAATAGAACATAATGAGTGAACAAAATACAAACATTGTGAAGTATTGATTACTCTATTTAGTTTGTATTGACTATGAAACAAAAGTTCACATAATTGAGAAGAATGAAAAGAAAAGTTGAATATTTTTGGAGAACTTACACACCAACAATGTGTCCTTGCCTTTATAGGGCTGAATGAGTGTTATGCTCAAGTTCATGTATATAGATTATTGTTTTGGATCCTATCCTCTCTATTTGGAAAGCCTTTATATAGCTCAATGAGTGCTATGTGAACTAGTTGATTCACTTTTACAAGTGCAAGAATCTCAACTTGCTTTTGATGTGAGACTGGCCAATTTAAAGTCTTCTACCAATTATCACAAAATGGGAAAAGATAACGCCACGTGCACCCCCTTAAAGCTACTTGCTTGGGCACGTTACATGGATGTGTTCTTAATCATAAAATGCATTTAATTTATCAAAAGGCTACATTAATATATCATGTGCAAAACTGAAACTTAATTTTTCAGTCTTCTGAATTTTAAAAGACTTATCGAGGTTCAACTTACATGGAGCAAGTCATTTAAATTCTGCAATGGTAAACTAGCTAGTAAATTGGTTTGACGTAGTAATAGTGTGTTTTTCGACAAAATTTTCTGTAAATACTTTTAGAAGAAAAAAATATAATAAAATTCTATATAATTAAAATTAATATGTATATATAAACTAATTATATATTTGACTGATGACCCGTCTTGATCCATCCTTCAAAAAGTTTTCTTTTAGAAAGCTCTTGAAGTGAGGAAAAAAAAATTTTAATTTCCTGTTAGAATTAGGATTAGGGATGGCAAAAAAATCCGCGGCCGCAGATATCCGCAGATAAAATCCGCGACGGATAGTTGATATCTGTAATCCGTGGATAGCGGGTATTTTAATACTCGCTTATAAACGGGTCGAGTGTAGGTATTGTATTATCCGTACCCGCGGATATCCACTACCCGCAAAAAATAAAAATAAAAATTTAATTTTTATTTTATTAAGTTAAATTTAATTAAAATTAATATTAATTTATATTTTACAAGGTTAAATTTAATTAAAATTGTAATATATAAAATATACAGATTCGAATTAATTGTCATTTATGAACAATTAACAGGTATTAATAGGTCAGATTATCTTATTCTTTACAAAATATACTGTATTGATTATTGATTATTGGGTTTGATTGCGTAAAAATATATTCCACTAATTAATAGGTCAGATTGTCTTACTCTTTACCAAATATACGGTATTAATTATTTATTGATTATTGGGTTTGATCGCCTAAAAATATATTGCACTAATGGTTAATCAATGGACACAGGTTCTCTAAATATACCATTGATGTCTAGGTACAATCTTCCTCTTCTATCCTAATAAAATTTATTTACACTTTTTTATATCTTGAGCGTCAGAGTGTCTTCTGTACATCAACAACCCATCGGAGTGGATGACATTTTCAGGAAGGATTGAAGATCAAAAGAGAACAAAGCAAAGAAGAACGACTGACCCTCAGACCAATTCAACCGAAACAAAAATATCATTTTAATTTATATTTAATTTAATTTATATTATATTTTATATTTTTTTTTGTAATTTTATTTTAATAATTTATAAGAATATATTTTTTAAAATATTTGCGGGTATCCGCGGATATCCGCGGGTTTTAAAATATCCGCGGATATTTTTTAAGCGAGTATTCGTGCGGGTAGCGGATCGGGTAGCAGGTGAATTTTTTTTGTCGGGTCGGATTGCGGGTAGGCACTATTCGTGCCCGACCCGACCCGTTGCCATCCCTAATTAGGATTAAGGTGAGTTTGACTTTATTACAAAACTTTAATTAAATTTTAAAAACAATATTATTTATATACACATAATAAATTATATATTTTATTAGATAGTTTAATATGTTGTAAGTTTATTATGTTTAAATCAATATTTTTATATCATACTTATTGTAACATCCCATTTACTATAGTAATGTACAAAACAAAATATTATAGATTTGATAGAATATAACAAATAAACAAGAAAGCATGTAGTTTATCATTACAGTTATTCAAAGTAATAACTATATCAATAAAAACACATATTTTTAGAACTTCCTAAACACAAAGTATCTCAAAAGAGGTAAACTGTTATACAAAACGTCTAAGTAATTATATATCTACATCTATATACATATCTATATGCTAAACTCCGAATATCACTTGACCCTATCCTCTAGCTCCATCAACGGCGGACTAACACCTACAACATTGTTAAACTCGTTTTGGTTGCACAAAAAGAGAACAAAGCTAGATTTCCCCACTAATGAAGTATAGGGATAACCTAGGTCAAATCCTTAGACTTAGTACAATTAAGTTTAAAGTGTGGTTAATTCTTATTATTTATTTACTATTTATTAAAACAAGGTGTTGAAAAAAATTGAATACAAAATAAATTTGAAAAGAAAAGAGTAAAGAAATCAAATCTGTTTAAAATGAAAATTAGAAGATAAAATGCAATAAAGAAAGTAAGAACTGAACCTAAACTACATTTATGAAAAGATATTGAATCTAACTAAGCATACAAGTCAAAACAGTAACTACTAACTAACCTATGAATGCTATACAATATTAATGCAAGAAAACTAAAATTAAAATTGAATAAGAAAACTAAGGATGCATAAAAAAAGTGGTATATACATGTATTAGAACCAAAAGAATGAACAGTTCAACATTTAAGCTACTTAACCTAACCTTTATTCAAAGAAATACCAAAATCAAAGAATCAGAGTAAAAAGTATTCGTTAGAACAAAAATTAGAGTCAAATTCATATATAATTAGTGCACAGAGTAGTTGATCATATTTCAAGAAGACATCTTGTAAAAATAAGCCTATTTCAGGGTCTTAAAGTTCATTATCAGAACTTAAGAATCAATGATCATCACTCAGTTTACAAAAATCACAATGAATCCAAATCCAAATTATGTTTCTAACCAATATAAAATACGGAACCTAATCTAAATGCAATTAAAACATACAATCTACTCTAAAACATTTAAGTTCCTAATTAAAACAAACTGAAAGAAACTACTATATTTAAAACAATATGATTTAGAATAATTTTTTTTTCATTAAACTTATCTCCAACTCGAGAAGACCTCTTGATAAAGCATGCCCACTTCGGGGTCATTTAATTCCCAAAAGGAATCACATATATGCAGATTTTAGAGTTCAAATCATTTTCAAGGCAAAACAAGAAAGACTATTCCTAATCTAACACATATAAACTAAAAAACATACTTACACAATCAAACAAGAATCCATAAATATTGCAAAAAAATCAAATTCAGAATCATAAAGCATACTCAAAACAGAGAAAACTCAATGTAAAAGAAAGTTTATTGACGAGAAACAAAGATTACAAGAGAAAGTAATGAACAAAATGCGACCAAAATCACAACGGTTGTCACTACCATGAGTGTTCAATCCAACGCAAGAGAAACTAGAATCTACTCTATGGAAAGCGTGAAAATGTAAACCATAAGCTCTCTACCACTCTATCTACTTCTAAGACTAAGAAGCTAAAACTGTAAAAGAGTCTGAAGGTGTTTTTTTTACATGGCAGAAGGAGCCCTTTATATAGGGTTGAAGAAATAGAAGGAAAAAAGAAGAATTTGGGAACCTTGCTCCCGACGCTTCTCAATCAGATGACCAACCTTTTCTTCCTCGCGCTCCCATTCTCTCGACCCTCCGATCATCCTTCAATCTCTCCCTCACCAGTCAGCTTCGGTCATCTTCTTCTGGTAAGTGACATCTTGAGTCATTGAGCGTTGGAGCTCCTCTTCCTCTCTCTTTCTTTCCCGTGTGAAACCCTAGTGTTAAAAACGATGTGCTTCGTTTCTCACACCAAGAGGAAGGGGGGGGGTGAATTGGTTTTGTATAAAAATGATTGCTTTTGAAATCTTTTTCGCAAAACAATAACTCTTTAAAATTTTCTTGAATTGGAAGTAAAATTGTATACAATGGAACAATATGCATATTCTAATACAAATAATATGCAATCGATTAAATGCAGAGAGATACGAAGAAGAAAATGCAAACTCTGATTTTTATACTGGTTCGGCCAATCAGCCTACATCCAGTGTCCTTCCACTCAACCCGAGATGGAAGCCAATGCACTATAAAGATCTGATTTTTTACAACAAGGGCTTTACAACGACCTCACGTCAAAATGTAAATCACCTCTCTAACTCACTAATCTAATATGGCAGAAACATAGACTAGCAACAAGAGCAATCCTCTCCTGCAGTTAACCCTTTGAGATCTCCCTCAAAGTCAAGAACCACGTTCTTCTTCCTGTATACACCACAGGGAAAATTCAACTCTCAGCAATTGCAACAGGTCCTGATCAAGTAGTAACACCTTTGTTGTGCAGCACGATCAAACGTTATGAATCAAACAATCTTACTTCTCAAGAAACCTTCAAGACTTGGTCACCACGATAATTCTTGGTTCTTGGAGCTTTTCTCTCTTCTGTAAAACCTCAAAGCTTTAATCTGAAACAAATATGAAAGTGTAAAATCTCAATTGTCTTACAGAATTAAAATCATGCGTCTATTTATAGTGTAAGTCAAATCAGACGCGTTTTAATCAATTATGCTATTAATCTAATCAAATACATTTCACAGTTATAACAGATTAATAGCCGTCAACACAATTAATTGAATGCTCAATTAATGTAATCGATTTGCAATAAATGCTTGGTCAACATATTTAAAAGGTTTAAACCCTCATTTGGTCCTCGTATTTGTGTGCCAATCTTAATTTGGTCATCATTTTTTTTTGTCTCAATTGGGTCCATAAACTTGTAAAAATACGCCAATTAAATCATCTCTTTGTTAAATTTTGACTAACGCCGTCTAACTTTGCTGAACTGTATTTTTTTTTTACATAACGTGACATTTTATATTAAATTAAATGAGTGATCTGTTGTACAGTCAAAAATTCCATGTGGCGGCCTCTTCTCCTCCTTCTTCTACTACCACAGGAAACCCTCCACAATCGCTCCACTGGCCGCGGCGGCCTCTTCTCCAGTCGCCGGTACCCGCCGACCTCGACTGCAAAAGAGATTTTAAAACACAGTGACACACACTCATAATTGATATGCGAATTGAAGATCGCGACTTAGGATTTTGATTTGGGGCTTTTCCTAGATCTTTTGTGTTGTCTTGGTTGCAGGTTTGAATGGAGACAACGCGTAGAGATTAGAGAGGTTGGAATTTTAGGGTTCTTCGTGATTCTGGGTTGGTGATGAAGGCGTAACATGATTTTGGGTTTTTCTGGGCGGTGGAGATGGACTGTGTTGGTTTTCTGGATTTACATGTGAATGGCGATGGTGACATCATGAAGTTTGTGCGGCGGCTATCTAGTTGTTGATGGTGAAAGAGATGATTTCCGCTACGATTTGGATTCGGTTCGAGCAATCTGGAAAACCCGTCAACAACAGTGATGCAAGAAATTTGAATCTAAATGGGAAATCTGTGGAACAAGACAAACACCTAATGTGAGTTGTTTTTCTGTTGGGAAGAGCCAACGGGAAAGAAAGAGATGGAAATAATCACATTGACAGAGGCAGATAGGTGGCAATAAATTTAATTCCTCAGTGTAGGTGGCCGGATCAAAAGCATATTGGTGCTTTGTTCTAAGGATAGTGAAGAGGGTGTTTGCCTCACCACTCTCAAACAGTCCCTTAAATCTGCTGTCACCAAAATAACTTCATCATCCATGACATCTAATTGCCCTACCAAAAGTAAGAGGCAGAGATTCTTCTTTCCTTCTCGTTGCCTACAGTAATTTAATTATATATTGTAAAATCATTTTCACTTGCCCCTAAGGGTCATTTCAATGGGGCAATTATTTGCTTTTTTTTTCAATATTTATATACGGATAAGATATATAACTTTTCCATTAGGAAGATGAAATCATGAAATATTAGTTCTGTGCCATCGATTAAACCAAAGTTAAAGAGTGAGAAACTAAATCAAATGGAAGTATGTGTAAAAGAGAAGAGATTGAAAAAGAAGAGAGATTGGGGAAGATTTTCCCCTTGAGCGACCCTAAGCTGGGTTTCTCCTTGAAGAAGAGTGTGGAAGTCAAAGGAAAGGGAAAGAAGCATTGCCGCGAGCTTCACCAAGGCAACCCGAATTTGATGTGTGATAAAGGAAATCTCAAGGCTTGAAAGAATTTCTGGCTTAGGAAATTAAAATTATAGGGCTTGCTGAAGGTTTCATCCTAACGTTCTAATGTATTAAATTAGGATTTTGAATTTAATAAATAAACAAAATTCCACGTAATTAAACCGTACACATCAACCTAACAAGTGTGCACCACGCCAGTAACTGTAGACGGCGTTAGTCAAAATTTAACGGAGATGACTTAATTGACGCATTTTTACAAGTTTATGGATCCGATTGAGACAAAAAAAAATGATGACCAAATTGAGATTGGCACACAAATACGAGGACCAAATGAGGGTTTAAACCTATTTAAAAATACGACTGTTGTGATAGTTATGTCAAGCAATGAAACAGTTTTCAAATCTATAATTGACTTAATTCAAAACTCATCACAACACACTTTGAAAAATATTTGTGCAAACACTCGAGTTTTAATCGATTTAACCGCTAACATAATTGATTTAAAACTTGTTGTTTTGCCACAGTTTAAAGCTTCATCTGTTTTCCAAAATGAAGTGTGAGACACAAGATCCCCTAGAAAGTTACAACTTCCCTCAAAACTCACCATTTCACTTAAGCCCACATCCATGCATCAACCAATACCCAATGTATCAGTGCATTCCAGTAGTGTTTTCAAATTTTATTACAGCAACAACGGCCCAAAGCTAAGGCCCAATTCTCCAAGTGTGGCAGCATCGCCAACTCCATTGCATTACCATCAGACTAGCAGCGACTTCCACGCAGTAGCTTCTAGGCAGCCCAGCTTTGGCCCAATTTACTTTCAACAGCGCAATTGTAAACACATCCCTGCACAGAAAATAGATGCAACCAAATCAGCCCAATATGTGCATTTTACTTAAGTGGGCTTCAACTCATTCACCATTTGACCATTCCAGCTTAAATAATCAGGAGTTCTACAAAAGAAAATCAATCAACAATTAAAGAAAATAAAAATAACATATTCTAAACAAATGTTTTTATTTTGTTTTCTAAAAGGAAAAAGAATAAAATTCTTTACAAACTAATTTTATTTTCCTAAAAAGAGAAAATTAACCAATTAACATCATATTTTTACCATTTTACACTAAACTATTATATTTCTAAAGAATTAAAAACTAAACAAACATAAGAAAAGACTTTTAACATATAAAAATATGGAAATTTAGAGTGTTATCAAGCATCCTCTTCTCACACCAAATGGTGATCATTGCTAAAGAGATTGTAGCACAAACAAACCAACAACAAAAAAGTAAGGGTAAGCTAGTATACAAAGAAACCAACATATTATAATTCAATATAAGAAACCATATTTTAACATCCACAACAACCCATCAAACACATGATCATATCACAATTTAACCTCTCCACTCAATGATCCGGATCCGACAGACTTCGCTGAAAGTTTGCACCGATGGTAGTATTTATACTATGCAAAGTCATAAACAAGGGTAACACGAACTACTCCCCATGAGGTTAATCTTTCCTTACACGACCCAAAGGGCAAGGGTAAGACCTCCTGCCATTCTCTCAGCCACTCCATTCACTTGACATGAATTGAATGGTTGATAGAATATCAGGATACCTTCTCTCCAAAGTCCCATTATCAAATATTCACCACAACTGACTTAAACATAGAATTTCTCCTTGAGATTCTTCTTACATCACCCATCTTTCATTCTCACAACATACTCATAATCATCATATTCATCAACCATAAACATACTCGTAAACATGTTCACAAATCATAAATATACATATTCACATCTTCATTAATCACCTCATAACTATCATTATTATCATCACATATCCAAGGTATTTCAAGTATAAAATCATTTTTAATATTTTGGAAATCATAACCACCTTATAACATAATTTTCCTTCATATTAGCTCGTTACACACACTAGGCAAGGAAAATAGCTTGAAAACCCTCACCAACAACTCCGAAAGGGTCTAAAATCCCCAAAACAACCTAAAGAACTTCCAAAATAGATGTTCAGAACCCAAAATTAGAGATTCCCCACAACTTAGTTCACGCTAAACAACTCCTCACACAGACGATCTCTTACTAGACGATCCCTTACCCAGACGATCTCTTACCCAGACGACTCCTTGCTAGACGATCCCTCACCAAATGATTTCTTACCAGACAACTCCTTACCAGACGACTCTTACCTAGACGATCTCTTACCAGACGACTCTTACCCAAATGATCTCTTACTAGACGATCCTTTAACCAAACAATCTCTTACCAGACGATCTACTAGATTTTTGTACAATAAGAGACCAACTAAGCCCTAAATGACCCCAAGAAAGTTCCTAAAACTGCAGACTTTCCTTTAAACCATGATCTTAGAATCTTACTCGTTAAAACCCCCATTTTTATGCCCAAAACTTACCCTTGTACTACTTTATTCCATACCCAAGTTCTGTAAAAACATATCAGCTCAAACTCGCTAAATCTACATTTACAAGTTTATCAATAAACAAATTTTAATAGCAACAAACCAAACACCCAACATGCATTAGTTTTTAATTCAATACACCACCTTTCTCATTAACCCAATGATACCAAATTTCACGATTTAATTAAAATTCACAACTCAATCATCACATCATCATACAAACATCAAATATTACATGCATATCAAATCCAAACCAAACAAGCTAGCTTCCCTTACCTGGTTGACGCTTCAACAATTCCAAGAACTCTAAAATTTCTCCTACGATTCCAAGATCTCTATTTGCTCCTATAATTCATGACAATTTGATCAGAGTATACTCTTTGTACCACTGATCAATAGAGAGTCTTAGAGAAGACTCAGACCCTAAAGGAGTGAAGAAAACCCTTACATGCAAAGACACCGAACTTTAAAGAAAATTGTAGAAATCAACTTACTCTATGGCTGAAATCAATTGGCTAGAAATGAAGATCTCGCCTTAATGAACCCTCAAGTGGTCTCTGATCTTCCGATAAATGGATAGGGAGTTAAAATTTCTAGAGAAAAGGTAGAGAAAATTTAAAGAAGGAAGTTTTAGAGAGATAAAATTTCTTAGATAATGAAACTCCTAATTAAGAAATTCTATTTTTACTCTTGATATTTTTGAAATAAAATAATGAAGTATCATTATTTAAAACACTCTACCACATTGAGGGTCTTACACCTGTTATTATGTTATTAAATAAAATATATAATAACACTTTGTATTTTTTGAGTTTTCATATATTAAATAAAACATATATTTTATATTTTTATATTATACTTATATATAACAATTTTCATGTATATAAAATAACACTTCATATATATTTCTCATATATCATCATAGGACCATATCAAATATTTAATGATTTTATTAATTGTTAATTTTTATAATATATATCCTTGACATATATATATATATATATATATATATATATATTAAATGGGTTAAATATGTGTTTAGTCCCTAAACTATCAAGCAAATTTGTTTTTGGTCTCTCTTTCAAACTAAGCTACATTTTTGTCCTTCTCCTTAAAGAAACCTTAATTTTTTGTCCTCCAAAACCAACAGCGTTAAAAATCAGCTGAGGTGGCTAATGGTAGTGTGTCACGTCATTTTTTTTTCTAACATTGGGTCAATCTTTCCCGACCATTCTGCTCAACTTCCTAACCTCAAACCCCTCGACGCACCCGTCGAGCTCCCTCTAGTCATTAGCGGCCTGCTTCATTTGGGCGAGCCTCTCGTCGCCACCTTCATCCATCGGGAAGCCACGGAGCCCGCAGTCAAGTGCAAGGAGGCTCGAGGTGGGGCTGAAAGCACCATAGTAGCCGCAGAAGGCAGGGCTGATGTTGACAACATCGAGGGAACAGGGTTCAAACATCTGGGCCCCGGTGCGGAACTGGAAGGCGCGGTACTCGTGCGTGTGCATGTGTGAGGAGGGCGCATTGTCGAAGGGAGGGGAAGCTAGGAGGAGGAAGATGCAGGGAGGGAAGAGAGAAAGTTGTTCAGGGGAATTTGACTTTAGGTTTGGGTTTGAGTTATCAATTGAGGTAGAGAATTGAGAGAGAGACAAGAGGGAGGAGGTGACAAAGAACTCGCGCATGACGGGGTGGAGGGTAGATCGACGGCGAGCAGAGCACCACCCGAGGACGAAGGAATGAGGGTGGAGGGCGGAGGGGATGACAACGCCTGAGGATTCATGGAAAGAGGGGGAATAGAGGAAGCCGATGACGGTGGCGAGGAGGGTGGGGACGGTGAAGGAAGAGTCGTCGGAGAGTGTGGTGGAAAGGTGGGTGACGTGGCCGAAGAGGAGGTCGTGGATGGCGGAGGGGGAAGTGGAGAAGCGCTGGATGAGGGAGGCAAAAAATGACCCAGTGTCAGAAAAAAATGACGTGGGACACCACCGTTAGCCAGCTTAGCTTCTTTTTAATGTCGTTGGTTTTAGAGGACGAAAAATTAAGGTTTCCTTAAGGAGAAGGACCAAAATGTAACTTTGTTTGAAATAGGGACTAAAAACAATTTCGCTTGATAGTTTAGGGACTGAAAACATATTTAACCCTTATTAAATACTTTTCAAAATTCAGTTCATTATTATTTACTTTTTCATATTAACTACCATAAATTTATTTTTAATTTAGAAAAAAAAGACTTTGTTCGAGTTTGGAAATAGATTAATATCCTGCGGCTATCAATTTATAATTTGGATTATAGTTTGAGAATATATTATAGAATCATCGTATGAAAATGTAGACGTAAAATCTCTCGTAACAAGATTTAAACTCAAGTGGTGGAACAAATTTAATACAAGTCTCATTAATAACAGAAATATTGATCAATGACAAGCCAATTATCGATAAAAGAAGGAAGAAAAAAATTTAGCATTAGCTTAGGAGTCACTGTTCATGCTTGTAAAACAATGATTATTAGTAAAGTTTAAACACGTAATCAAAGCAAAATCATTAACATCAAAAACAGTTTCTGAAGGAGAAAGTCCTTAATTTAATCCATATGATATGTTTGATTAAAGAAGAAAAAAAGATCTGCCCAACACTCCCATAAATAGAGTTTTAAAAAAAGAAAAAGAAAACATGACAAGATGTACATCATGACAAGTTTGAAGGAATAAAAGGCAAAGAAGACAAAAAGCTCATTATGACAAGTTTAACAAAAGAAAAATATTTTAAAAGCAGGGACAAAAAAGTAAATTATGTGAGGATAGTATAGTAAAATAAGTTCTAGTGTTTGCCTAATTGACATGATTTACACACTAAACTAGATTGGATAAGTTAGGAACAAACTATTACAATTTTGCAATATTGGGATGACGTAACTAAGCATGAAGAAGAGAATAAGATTCCATAACTATGTCAACATGTGTAAAATGATAGAGATGATAAAAACCATGAGACTTACATCTAGTGTCAATCACTTGTCTCGAACTCCAGTCATGTAAACAAAAAAAATATTTGGTAAAAGAAATAGCACAATCAAAAGTACGAGTTAGACGAATAAATGATAATAAGTTAAAAGGAGACTCAAGGACTCAAAGAACATTATCAATGGATAAAAATGGAAATAGGTTAACAATCCTAATACCACGTGCTAAAACCCTAGATTAATGAATCTTTGTAACATAAGGTAAATTATATAGAGAGGATAAAGAGGAAAACAAAGATTTGTTACTAGTAATGTGATATGTGGCTCCCGAGTCAAGAACCCAAGGACCACGAGAAGAAGATCGAGTCAGACCAACAAAAGATGTACATGTGTGTGTTGTAGAAGCATTAAAAGTAGAAGGTTTTTTATCCTCATACAATTTGAGAAAGTTACTGATAATAACATATTTGTCGATGATATCAGCTGAAGGAGATTTCACAAGAGGTGATTGTGAGGAAGGATTAGTTTTAACAACAATAGTAAATCAATGAGGACATTCATGTAATGCATAACACTTGTCAATCTTATGGCCTACTTGTCACATTGATCACGATTGTGACGTCCTTTTCGGGCTTGCGAAAGCAACTGTGATCATCATGTTTAGATGCTAATGTGGAGGAATCATCTGCAGAAGTAGGTGTATGACTGATGGTTGTACTTGGTACACGTAAAATATTGGAACAAGTAGAAGCCAAAGTGGATATAACAGGTGAACCCAAAAGCTGATCATGGACATGGGAATATATTTATCAACAAGTCCATGTAATGTCAATACCATATGAAGAACTTTGACCATTGTTCTATTTCTTAGACAAAAGTAGAGATAGGAGACAATAATTAATTAAATTCATGAAAAAGAACATGAATCTACCTATATAATTAGCCATAAAGTCTTGATGTCGAGGAAGAACAACATTAAAAAGATAATGACAAACATCATAAAGTCGTTGATTATTACCACTGGTGTGTAATAATTTGGCATATTTCCAAACTTCAAAAAATATGTCGTAAGAACAATTTTTTTTTTAATAATCTAAGATATATAACAAGTACGTCCTCCTATAACATCAATCAAAACAAAAACCCTAAAGAGATGTTGACAACATACAACTCCTCAAACAAACACATAATATAATTTCAGAAAGCATAAAAAATAAAAGAATAAATAATTGAGCAAGATAACATGAAGTATAACATCAAGGCATTGTATTTGTGAATCTTTTTTCATCAAACACTCCTCCACAGTAACCAAGAACCTACACCAGATGAACACTTGCACATAGAAAAAAATGTGTTGTTTTATGACAACCCTTGAGTATTAGACAAACCTCGTAATGTAAAATGATTGAGAATAATATTATGTTCTACATGTTTTAAACGGACAATATGCATGAAAAAGAACATAAACACTGGTCTGAATAAGAAAGAGTTTTTGTTGAATACTTATTTATAATCCAAACTCATGCTCTAATATGGGCTAACTGAAAATTCTTCTCCATATCAACTATTGTATTTCTACACATAATTTCATTTTTTAGGCGTGTCAAATTGACAACACTCATAAGATAAACCCCTTCTTAGATGCAAATAAATTAATTACAGTTGTGACAGTTCTTGTAAATTCCTTTACTTTTGTGTCCAAGTAAAGGACCCTGCTTATAATGTCGGAGAAGAAACCTGCAAATATAAAAAAAAAAATTCAAAATGTAGGGTACTCAAATAATATCCTTTTGAAAATTACAATTATGACATCTCTACTTCACTTTTAGGCACACATAACGTAAACACCAGAATACATTGTAAACATTATCCATTTATAATATATTTGGATGCAATGAACTGGCCTGGAATGTAGTTAGCATCTTCTGTTGTTTATATAGATGATGAAACAAAAATAAATAAACTAGTTTTATCACATAATATATTCTGTAAATTGGAGGGAAATAAAGTAGGAGTATACAATGGAATGAAATGCATTCCATCAGGTTACATTCATTCCCAAACAGATAAAGCTGGAGTAGCATCATGCCTTCTTATTCCACTCCTTTTCACAAGTCCAAGATAGAAAATGAAAGTGCAAGAGAAATACTACAGCTATAATGAAGTCATACAGATAAATAAACTTTTTCAGGAATATAAGCAGAATCACCATTTTACTAAACCTCATTCCAAATAAATGGAAATGTAAATCGCAGCACAGGAATGCAAAAGTATTATTACTGCAATAACATTTTTGCCTTACATCCATTATCATAAACCACTAAAGCAACTCCTTAAATTTCACTCTTCCATGTACATAACATGTTTGATATCATCAAATTGGTATTGTAATGGTTCAAAGAATAGGTCATGTCAACCAATCAAGTTCCCATCTACTTTAACATTGAAAAGACAAAAATAAAGTTTTACAGCAAAAAAAAAAAAAACATCAGACAAGTTAAGATTGCAAATTCTAGAACTTGAGCAACATGTTGGGTCAAAACTCCACATTATTAATTTTTTTTTTCTTGTTTTCACTTTTTTCCCCTATTATTAAAATCACTTTTATTCATTGATAGGAAAATTTTGTTATCCTTTTTTTTTTCACAGAATGTTGATGTATTTGCTTTCATTACAATAAATTCATTGCAATTATGTATGAAGTTAGCATAATTAACGTGAGAGTTAAGATGAAGGAGTGGTGAATAATATTTCATAAAGTAGGTACATGAAAAGTGAAATAGGAGAGGAAGAGAAAATTTAGTTGTTATAAAGCTAGAGCCAATTGCTGAGGCGGGTTCTTTAATATTTATGATATTATGTAATATTTATTTATTAAGAAAAAAAAATAATTTATTAAAATGTTTATAAAGAAATTTATTGAAAAATATTAAAGTTCAATTACATATTAGTCAGGATCAACTTTGGCTCCATCCACGATACGTGCCTTCCTTGCTAGTTTTTGCATTTGAATATGGAAAAGATTCCTTCAACAACACCTCTAAAAGAAGTTTCCTAGCATACCCTAAATCATTCAAAGAATGTAGTAACAAAGAAACTAACAACTTGTAGAAGGAAACTAATGATATGAAAAAAAATAATATTGTAGGTAATTTATATCTCCAGAATATTTCTTATTTCTTTTACTATTTTAGGAACAATTTTTTTTTTTGTTTTTATGGAGAAACTTTGGGGTGAAGGAATTGTTGTCCCAATTCAAGACCATGATCGAATATTCTTGAATTAGAACTCAAGTTTTGTGTTTGTCAATGAAGGAGAACGAGGGAGTGAACTTCCCTTGATCACATTAGTTTATTATTAATGAAAAAGTTATTGAAATTGATTAAGGATCACAATGTAAGACGGATCATGCGAGTTGTCCTTCAAGAAAAAGTGTGGAACTGATTGAGTATTTTAATTCGTTAGTCTATGTCCATCTCGTATAATCAGCACAAACAACGATTGATTTGCATTTAGTTTGCATAGTCTGTATTAACTTAAATTCTTAAAATCTAACAATACTAATACAACACGTAGTGTGTTTATTCGTATTTCATTCATTCAAAAATAGTTTCCTCGTTCGTTTTCTTCTCTTATTTAAGTCCATTCTAATTTTTAATAAGTTTGTACCTAAATATTTTAAATTATAAAATTATAAATGTTACTTATTTTAATAAATGAGTTTATAAAAATTATTATTTTTACTAATTTAATTAAATTAAAAAAAGATATTAAAACTTGTATACATGGCATGGACCAAAAGTTATGTGAGACAAACTAGAAAAATTAGTCCACATTTCTGATGTGAAAAGGGTCAGTTAAGTTTACCTTTTGTGAATCAAGATGAGACATATTTTCATCCTTAATATTAATTAATGTTATAGTTGAATATTGGTAGTATTACTCTAAAATGACTGTGTTTGTTGTATTGTTATTTGATTAATTTCTTTTTCAAGTTGCTCCTAGCTCGTTTTAAGAAATTATAACATGTAGTTTATTCATTAGGTTAGAGGTTTGTGATATAAAAAAAGTGTAGTCCAAAATGTACGACTTCACGTAGAAGTCAATGTAGTGACTCAGTAAATGTGGCTTGAACATGTAGAAAAGTCTATTATCTCTTTTAAGAAGCAATTTCATCTACCTTTCCCATGGAAGCATGTGCAAAAATATAAAATAAAGTTACATGACCATTCTCGTAAGGAAAATGATACTTTGACACCTTTAAGATGACAAATTTTTTACATCGGACACGTGTCACGTTTTCATTGGTCGACGTTTGAGAAAACAAATTTTCTAAGTGGTTATTTTTTTTATTTTCTCAAACATCGACCAATGAAAACGTGACATGTGTTCGGTGTCAAAAATTTGTCATTCTGAAGGTGTTAAAGTATCATTTTCCTTCTCGTAAACCGTTAAAGCTTCTCTAACCATGCAGGTAATGATCCTTTGACACCCAGAATGTGACAAATTTTTGATACCGTCACGTATCACATTCTGGGTGGTCCACGTGTTTAAAAAAATAAGATGATAGAATTGTGTGGATTCACTGTGGAGTTCAAAACAAGTGACAGATTCAAAGATGTCCTCTTGGTGCTAAACCTTAGCCTAAACTACCCAGTTATTTGTACATTGCTACAACTTTCCTTTCTGCACCATCACTTTAAAGAAAAATGTTTCCTTCGGGATGAACTTCGATATAAATGTGTTCTTAAATGATAATTAATGAATTTTATTTAAATAAAATTGATTAAAAATAAACTGTGGAATTCAAAACAAGTGACAAATTCAAATATGCCCTCCTCGTGCTAAAAATTAGCCTAAACTACCCACTTATTTGTACATTGATCCAGGTATGTTAGTACACATTGAATCCACTTCATTCTGTCATTTTATTTTTTAAAACACGTGGACCACTTAAAATGTGACACGTGGCAGTGTCAAAAATTTGTTACATTCTGGATGTCAAAGTATCGTTACCATAAGCATAATGGTCTACATATATCAAACATTAAAAAAAAAAAAAAAACCCAAGGCCACGCACGCACGCACTACCCTTTATGTCCATTCACAAACCTCAAAATGTATCTTTATAGTTTATTTTATTTTTTAAATAAATTATTATTGTATTCTTTTGACATGCTCTTAGTTTATCAGGTCAATTATTTCAAATTAGATTAATTTAATACAATCTTTGAATTTTTAACGTACGTTTATTATTAAGTAAACTTTTACGAGTCCAGAAAAATAAAATGAAAATGAATCCGACTAATTTTAATTTAGTGAAAATAGTAATATTCGTCGACTGACGTTCAAATAAAATGAAGCACCATAAGCAACGAATGAAAACTTATAGAAAGATGAAAATCAACTTGAGCGACTAAAACATGTCAAATTTTTTAACTGATGTTACAATATTTATTAATATGATTATAAGTAAATCCGTCATTAAGTTACTGCAAAACACCTAGTGCTCTTGGTTTATTTAGATTTAGAAATAAACATAGATGCAATTGGCCCTTTCTTTTGCGAGTCAAATTAACTTTATAGACCAGTTTGTTCAAACATCAACAACAACACACGTATGTAACCCTCTCCCTCGGCACGCTAAATAGACAGAAAGCAAGTGATGAGTGAAAACATTGATTTACGAAATTATTGTAATATTATGATTTAGAAGAATAGATTGAGGGAGAAAAGGTAAATTACAGCAAAGGGGTGTATCCGAAAACCTGGGAGAAGTATCCAATATGGATAGATGGCTAACATGTACATTTGACAATGTTGGGAAAAGAATATGTAATTATACATTTTCATGGGGTAAGGTGAGAAAGTAGGTAGTCATGGCCTTCCTGAACCTTTTCTTGTATTGTTTAGGAGAAACTATTGTGGGGGCAGCATTCCTTGGACCACCAAGAATCCCAGAAGCCTTCACCCATGTCTCCAAATGTTTGTCCCATGTGTATTGTCTCATGAAATCAATGATTCCCAAAACCAACTCCTTCCGCTCATCATCCACCCCAACCAGCAAAGAATAGTCCATTACATCAACAGACTGCACCACAAAAAGAAACATCATTGTAAAATGCTAGATGAAACTTTTAACCATTCAAGGGAAGTTTGCTAGTAAAAATAAAAGCTTACAGCCAAAAAGGATGTGTCATTCCATACAGCTCTTTCCAGTCTTCTCTTGGCCCTACTCCCAAGAAATATTGGTTTTGTTCTCAATGCTTCTAACAAATTCATGTCCAGCATCACTTTGTTTGTCCCAGTTGTGTCTGGATTATACCTAGATCTTTCTGAGCCCTTCAGATCATATACTCTCGATATATTTCTCTTGTAAAACAGATTCTCCATTACCATCAGATCTATTTTTGTTTCCTTTCCACCTTTTGGGTATTTCACACTTACCTGCCACCAAAACAAGAAACATTATAAACAATTAATTTTACATCCATCCATCCATCCATCCATTATAAACAATGCCTAATAATGAGTTCTCACCTGATAAATACCAAGAATTTTGGCTAGGCAAGTTGGGCCCCCAGAGTTCAGGGCATCCATCAGGTATTTGAAATACTGAGGTGCAAATTCTACAAACGACTCCAGTTCTGTCTTCGTCACTTGTTTAATGATAAACCTGTCATCCAATGACTTGGCAAAATATACATTACTTTTCCCCCCTTGTGCACTCCATCTCCGGCATCGGCTCAAGGATCGCACAAAATCAACCTCACTAGGGCAGCACTTTTTCCTAAGTGATTCAAACTGCTTAGCAAAATAACAAGTGACAGAAAAATTCACTTTACCTCCAGCCCCCACTGAATCATCACCAAAGGAAATTTGCAAGTGTACAGACTTTTTGGGGTCCCAGAGAAGAGAACCAACAACAGAAGATGGAACATGTTCTGGCCCATAACTACTACCATAATTTATATAATCCAAGTCCAGACTACCCCATGCAGAAAAGCTGGAAGTAGCTAAATCTTCTTTGCTTCTCTCACGAGCAATCCACCTACCCTCAGGCAGATCTGACTTACCAGACACCCAATCTTCATATTCCTTCGAACTAAGCGCATAGGATATTATGCTAGAGTAATCATTGTCATAGACAGCAATGACTCTATCACCGTGATAAGTTTGGGAAAGCAGCAATCGAGCTCCTTCGGCTATGGTAGACACAGAGGAAATGAATCCTGGAGTGGAGCTCAGAATCAGATTTAGTTTCTGTGTCTCCCATGGCAACATTTGTACATAAGATTGCAATATGTTAGAGACGGGGTCTCTGACCATATTACCATAATCTCCAGAAGCATGAAAGGATCTAAGTGTTGATAAATGTAAAGATGACGGCAAGATTTTTCTGATTCTTTCATGAACTCTTACTGCTGAATCAAAAGAATGAACTCTCATTGGTTGTGTCAACCTTCTAAAAGGAGGGCTATCATGTTGATTAGACTGCTGAATGCTTCCAGCTGGGACAGCATTGGCTTGAGGTTGATCAGTTCCAGTCCATGCAGAGTCTATTTTCTCAGAAAGATTGGACTCATTACGTGAGATACACTCGAAAAATGTTTTGTTAAGTTCGCCATCTGAATGTACTTTCTCTCCCTCAATATAACATGTCAATGATCCCGAAGCACAAGGTTCAAGTGTGTCATCTGGCTCTGCAAGCATATGACTCTTGTGAGACTCATGCAATTTTGAAAGCCGGGTATTATTCTGCTCTGATCCACAGTCAATATTCTGATCCTTGAGAAATGAATCAACTCTTAATTCTTTAACATCTGCACAAAGTTCATTTTCCTGTTTAACCTTGGAACTAAAACTTTTCTTAATGAGAGAGTCCAATGAGTATAGTCGGTGATCCCAAACATATGAACCAATAAGAAGAGATCGCCTCAGGCGATTTAGATCCAGAATGTCTAATGCTATCTTCCCAGGTTGTGGAGCTACTATGTCTGACCGCAGCAAAGACTTCGTACAAATACATGAGAAAAGAGGAAAAAAGTTAAAGAAAATACATACAATTGTAACAGAAAAACAAATAATGAACATACAAACACTTGCACACAACGAGGTTCTTCAAGACCAAGTACAATAAGACAATTAGATAGACAGCATATATAAATTAGTAGGCTCACATGATAGTCATTTCTTTCTCTTCGAAGCATATCTTTGAGATCAAGCATGTCGTTCTGAATGTCACATGTATCTGATGATTCATTTCCAATACTAGCAGATACAATTTTTGCTTCCAGCCGTCCAAGCACATTGGATATCTCCGCATACAATGTTTCCACTTTCATAGAAAGCTGCAAAAAAGAACAAGGTGAAGTTAAATGTTTATGCTAAGGAGCACATTAACTAAAATTTAAAGCAACTCTGTAATGAAAATACGCACATGCATGCCCATACACACACATATATTCAGAACTACATTTAAAATAGCGCAGCAAATATTAATAGTTGCTTTGATATATCACCTCTTCAGCCTCCTTTCTAATCCAACCCTCTTGGATATGGCCAAATTCCAACACAGATGGGGGTAGATGGACAGAAAGAATATCAATAGGAGAATACCGGAAGAAAGCAACCATGCTCCCAAACCTGTTATACATCAAGTTGTTTGTAACGTTTCAAGTATTGACAACCAGCATAAATTACATAACAAAATAAATGATTGGTGATACATTAGCTGCATGACTTACCCATAATAACGAAGGCAATCCCTCTGCAAGGAATGTCCACAGGTTGCAACTCGGTTTGCAGTTGCATGGTTTGAAAAGCTAAGCTCCAAGAACTTTCCAAAAGATAATCCCCAAGCCGCATCTGACATGACAACTCTACGAGTTGCTGGCGGAACTCCATCCTCAAATGGACACCTCAGACACCGGTGCCACATCCAAATCTTACCATCTCTTTCCCCTGGTAACTTCACAGAGGGAAGGCGTTTAACATTGATTGTGAGATTTCCTTGCAGGTGAGTAAAACAAAGAACATGAGCCTCTGCTGGCTCTTTACAAGACTGACAGCAGCATGCCTGAAAAAATCACTTCATGTCATTTCACTTCAGACTTAACTAGTACCACCAAAACACAAGTAAAATCTACACACCTGATCAAACAGATCATCACGAAGATATCTTCCAAGAGGCTTATCAAAAGAGCCATAAAATTTTATGCGCAGCAATCTGGTACGTTCACATACAGTTCCTTTTGAAACACAATGACTTGAAAAGTATACCAATATACTCTGATGACCATCAGTGGCAGAAAAGTATTCACCAGAAAGCTCATCCTCGTTAGTCTTGTCTTTTGCTGAGTCAGCAACTTCACCACACTCCCTCTCCTCTTGAACCATGGTTTCAAGCAAACCTGATTGCGAAAAGTCTCTTGTAGTAAAAATAGTGTCTCCATCTGACTCATTGCGCAGATGTATATAATCTGAATCTACAGTCAAATTAGAAGTTAAATTATTATAATATGAATCAGAGAGTACACTCTCAGATCTATAATATGCCATGGTGTCCGTATATGAATGACAACTAAGATCATCAAGATGCTCCGGCCCAGATCCCAAAGTTTCATGTTTTAAATCAATGCCAACAATGTCTTTCACTCTGGAAGCCTCGTCAACCTCTGATTGGGGCATGCTTGTAGAAAAGGTGTTAGGCATCATGGAAATATCAGTCTCAGCAGTTGCACTCTCAGGCGTGTCAGTAGAATGTTTTACTATCATTTTAGGTAGGGAAGCACCCTCATCAGCAAGGAATGAGGTCTCAAGAGATAAGTGGTAGGCTGCAAAAACAGCATATTGCACAACATGTTTAATTTTCTTTAGTTCTTCCCGACATGTGCCCTTCAGCAAGACCTGTAATGAAAATCAAAATCAGAAACAGATGTTATGCTAAGTATAGCACAAAGTAGAATTTCTTTGGTTAATCAAATTCAAAAATTTTATCGATCCCATTACACATTCTATCCACATCATATATAAAGAAACATGTAAAAGAAACCATGGAAGAAAATAAAAGGAAAAGGAATACCGTGCAACCCAATCTCCGTGGACAACCTTCAAAAAACATCAATGTTTTGGATGGCTTCCTGTTTAACTGATTAGCGGTCTCATGATCTTCCACCATTCTGTCTAACCGGAACAACTCACAGTGCCCCAGACGTGCTTTAGATAAACTATCCACTGATGGAGTGATAAGAGCACCAGTGCACCGAGCTATACGCTCCAACAAAGGCTTTTTGACATTTAACACCAAGGAGATTTCCTTTGCGAGCAAATATTCCTGGGCACACGAAGCTACAGTTTTTTGTACCAGTAAAACATTTGGTCGAAGAGCCTCAATTTTTGAAATGATCATCTTCAAATGATCATTTTCCTGCCAGAATTTACAAATCAGAACTTCTTTCCAAATATAAAAAACTGTAACTAGAAGACAGAAAACTCATCAGTCATGAAGGCACCTGCTGTAGCAATGTATCAAAAGAAGCCAATTGATTTGGAACTTTCTGATATTCTAGAGCTCCTCCTAAAAGGAGTAATCTAGGATTTTTGTATTGAGAGGTCATGCGCTTGTGCTTAATATTTTTTGTACAAACTACACCTTTGATAAGGGTGCTGCAAAACAAAAACAAAAACTATAATTCAACGTTGATTGGAGAATACCACAGATGTGCCAAGAAACAGGGAACCGATTTATAAGGTATCCAGGCAAATTATAAAACACGTTACCTCTCACTTGGGCTTCCAGATGCTATACATTTGACCTTTACATAATCACCAGGATCCATACTGCCACCTTTGCTCGTATCTGGCCTAACAAAGTTAGCAGCCTGCCATGCTACCGTTGCAACTATGTCAAGCCAGTCATCAGAATCATTTTCATTACCAACTTTAATTCCCTCTCCTTGTAAAAGCTGTGAAACAAGAGCTCTAAAATGCCCTTCGATGACAGCTCTTAAAGGTTCCTTGTTTCCATCATTATGTTTCTCCTTTCCAGCAAACATATTAGATAGACTGCTACTGGATGAGAACATGGCCCCTGAGTCACCAATATCATCATCCTCGTCATCATATGCAAAGAAATTACCTTCGGCATCATCATTTTCATCATCAGGTGGTGGGGGGAACCAAATATGACCATTGTTTTCAAAATCCAATGGTCTCTGCATATTCTCATCCTGGTTCCGGAAAATAGACAAGTCATCTGAAAAATAAGCAGTAGTATATGCATCCTCGGTCCCTTGTTCAGGCTTTCTTAAAACAGCCATACTTTGTTGACTAATGGGACCATCATTCTGAGGGATGGGGCTTTTCTCCTGCTCCTTCTGTACAGGAATCCCAGCCCAACTAGAAGTAAAACAAATCCTAGAAGGGCTATCTGAAGGACTTGAGCCCACAGAATTATAGTTGTAAGTGTCATGTCTAGCACTAACGCTACTTGAATCTATATCTGAATAATTATCACAATATGTACGTGATTGGCTGAGAAAGTCCTTCCCAGAATCCTCCATCCCCTCTTCGTTACTCCTACATTTACACACAACACATATCAAGCACAGGGGAATATTAGGGAAGGGCTACTTAAATTAATTATGCAAGTCAGTTGGAGTTTCACACAATTGTAAAAGATCATTTGTTCCTAAACTCAAGGATAAGAAAGCATATATGTGAGAACATATATTATATTCTTCAATTAAAATGTCAATGAAAATTTACCCTCCCAATTGGAATAGTCATAGATAGATCATGGAACATCGTCATGCTCATATATGTGAGAACATATATCTATATTCAACAATTAAAATGCCAATGAAAATTTACCATTTTAATTGCAATAGTCATAGATCATGGAACATCATAGTGTTCAGATATCAGATAAGTAATAACTTATTAATGCACTTCCAGATAATGTAAAACAAAAACATATAACTTTCTGTAACAAAGATAGAAATATATTACCTGAAGGTAGACGGATGAGTAGATAGCGAAGAAGGGCGAGTAGCAGATGAAGTCAAACTCTTGTTGACTTCAGAACAAGGATAATACCCATAATCATGGTCATGAAAACAGCGTTCAAAGTGAGATCCCTGATTCAATTCAGCATTCAGAGGAGAACTGATCCTATCACTCTCAACACTAAAGCATGGAGAAGATGGCTCAGGACTTTGTCTTGGACTCTCTTGAGGAGAGACAGAAGGGTGCACTTTCTCACTGCACTTCCTCTGGCCCTCAAAACACATCCTCATATTGGCATCCAAACAAAACTGGCAAGAACGAATAGTTTCCCTGAATCCTGTGTTCTCAGATTCAAGATTTGGGAGATCACAAACCCCGATGCATTTCCCACAGAACCAACGACCACAGCTTTTGCAATTGTATCTGAGCTGAATCATCTCACTGAAATTCCTATTGCACTCACAACACATTTTGCTGCCGCTATGGTGCATATCAAATTTCTCAGACAAATAACACAAATCACTTCCTCCCCAAGAAACCCAAGACCTTACTTTTTCTAGATCTAATAGTGAGCTATCAGGTATTCCCATATAAGATGTAATGACCCAACAAAGAACTCAACCACTGCCTCAAAACAAAAACAAAAAGAACTCTACTTTCCCCTTCAGTATAGGGATTTTCTTTCACAAGACCAAAAGCATAAAAAGCAAAATCCTTTTGGCACCAGAATACTGATCACTAAAATTGTCTAAAATTAAAAAATCAAGTGATGAGTATTGGTAAACCCACGATAAAATTAGGGGGGTGACTGTATTTTTTTTTAAATCAAATTAAAAATAATTTCTATTTTTTTTAAGTTTTAATTTTGCAAATCCTCCAGGGAATCAAATAATATCAAAGGAGGAGGCAACACTATAACGACGAAAATCTAGGATTCACCCATCAATCAATATTTACACCGAAAAATAAAATCCTACCAGAGGAATCACAAGAACCACGGAACAACAATGTTTCTATTTCAAACACCACAAACCAGGAACGCGAATCTGTCTTCAAACCCAGCAAAGAAAGAAAAGCACGAAACTTTGAAATGCTAATGAGACCCCACAACACTAACCGATCCCTAAATCACCCAGAATGTACTGAGGAACCGATTCCAGCATTACCCCCCGAAAAACGAAGTAAGACCCTTAATTGGAAACGAGTTTATATTTCTGTTTAGAGCTGAAAGGCGAAGTCTTAGAACAGAACCCCTAAAGATGAAGAAGGAGAAAAGAGAAAGTGTGAAGGAAGGAAGAAACTTTAAATGAAGGGAAGAATTAGAATCAAAGGGAGAAAGAGAAGAAGTACGGAGAAGGTTCCCTTTCTACCGGAATAGGCTCGCATCTCAAACAACAACAACGCCACTTCCCTCTTACCCATCTTTCTCTCCCTCACTGCTTTCCTTTCTTTTCTTTTCTTTTCCCTTCAACCTCTCTTCCCACACCACCTTATTATTATTTTATTACTTTATAACAATAATTATTATTATAATGAATAATTAATGTTTGAGTCAAAATAAATATTGAATAATAAATGTCATTCATTTGTTGATTTCTAAAAAACAACACGCAAACTCTCCCCATGTTTACTTTTTAATAAAGAAAATTAAGCTCTCATAAGTTTTAAATAAATTCATTTTTTTTTATTTTTCAAATTTAAAATAAATATTATAATTATAATAATCACGAATATTTATCACTTTTAATTTATTAATTTTCGGTAAAAAGAACACCCAATATGGCGCACACCCTTCGAATAAAAAATGCTTTATCTCTTAAATTTTAAATATAATTATTCATGTGTTTTTATATTAAAATTAGTTTTATAGTTATAAAATTCTACGAAGAAATACAAATTTTTATAATTCTTTCTTTGGTATCCGACAAGAATACAGTAACATTTAAAAGAAAAAAAAGATAGAAATATCATTATAAAACACAATATATCACCTTATTATTATTATATTCTTATAATTAGTAATAGTAGTACACGTACCTGTGTCTTCTTTTTATATATCGATAATTTAATTTTAGAAAATAACTGAATTTGAATAAATAATAATGTAAACAGGAAAATAATTATTTTTGTAATACTATAACTAATTGTGATAAAACCGATATAAAAACGGTATATAAAAACTTTATTATTTAAATGAATGAAAATAAAACAAAGGTCATACAATCATAATATAAATACAAAAACAAATAAAAACATAATTTTCTTGTTTGTTAAGGATTTATGAGTAACCCCCACTCTTTTCCCATATCATAGGGTCGAAGAGAGTCTTTTTCTCGTATCGCACAGGCGAAAGCACAAATCTTAGGGTTTACTAGGTATAACAAGTAGACACGTCTGTCACATCAACATGGTTTTTCTGCATCAGTGCTTGTATATTGCTTGAGCCACATTAACATAAGTAAATTAAATTGAGACGTAATTTTCATTTTATTTTACAAACGTTATATGTCTCTCTTTATTCAATAGAAAAAAAAAATCATTTTATTCCATAACACAAATATGCAACTTTATATAATTTCTACATAAATACAACATCAAATTGAAATCACAGGAAAACATTAGGGGTAGGTGAATAGTTTTTTGAAAACCTTTTGCAAAGAAATGTCTAATGGTTTCTAAAAGATATTATTAGTATGAAATTTTTAGATGATGGTTTATGTAGAATGTGTAAATGGAAAATGTTTCAAAGAGTAAGGCAATAAAACATAGATTTTATACTGGTTCGCTCAACTTGAACTACATCCAATTCTCCCTTAAAAACACTTAAGGGGTTCCACTAATTTTTTAAAAAGATTACACGAGTTTTACCAGTCTAGGTTTACAACGAGTACTCTCACCACTCCTGGTTCCCCTAGTCAACACGACTAGTACAAGTTTAAGCACTCCTGGTTTATAAGTATTCTAACCACTTTTGGTTTCAACATTAGAAAACACGTTTAGACTGTTTAACTCAATTGAGCTAAACACAAGTGTTTTAATTCTCTTTAGAATTTATAACACAACAGTGTTACAAATAAAGATATAGATTTACAACTCTCAAAGAGAGGATATAAACAATGCAAAGAATTATGTGATTTGCTAAGGTTTTTTTCTTAATGAAAAATATTCAACTTCAAACGATATATAAGCATAGTAGACTTAACATTCACGAGTTTAGTTACTTATTCTCCTTATCTTCTCTTCAAACTTTCATTTATATATAGCATTTCATGAAAGATGACTATTAGAAAGAGAAATTGACTTCAAGAGAGTAGATAGCCTTTATAACGTCCCGATTTCCAAGGTGTCACGAGTTATTCAAAAATGATAATTTCAACTTCCTACCATGGCACAAAAACATATATTTTTTTTTCAAAAGGATCATCTAGTTATGCTCATTACTAAACACAATTATGCATGCAAAAAATGAGGTGTCTTTAGACAATGTGTCTTAGCCCATACAATTGATTATGACATCTCTAGACTATATGTCTTTTGATGTTTTTCACTAGATGTAATGTGTGAGAACTAGATGCATTGAAATATAACATTCATTAAACATGTTTCATGTCTAAAAGATTTTTCAAATATTCAAACCTTTCTTCAAGTAAAGGTTTTGTAAATATACTAGTAAGTTGATCTTCAATTTTTTTATATTACAAATCAATAATTTCTTTTTGAACATAATCACGAAGGAAGTGATGTTTTATTTCAATATGTTTAGCTCTCGAATGCAGAATAAGATATTTAGATAAATAAATAGTAGCATTGTTATCTCAAAAGATAAGAATTTTACTCTCATAGACGTTGTAGTCTTCAAGTTGATTCTTGATCCAAAGGAGTTGTGAGCAATGGCTATTAATATGTATTTTGCTTCGGTTGTGGAAAGAGAAATTGTTCCTTGCTTCTTGCTTGTCTAGGAGATGAGGTTTCCTCTTATGAAGTGACATCCTCCACTCATACTTTTTCTTTCAATTTTTCTCCCACTTAATCTGCATCACAATATCCGTGCAGTCTATACTATTAGGCAGTTACCTAAGTTTCTCTAAGATCTTATTGAAATCTAGCAAATAAACAAACATTGAATATAATATCAGGCCTAGACATTGTAAGATATAGAAATGAACCTAGCATTTGACGATAGATGTTGCCCACTTTTGCAGAGTTCTCCTCTAGCCCCAAGCTAGTTGTTGCATGCATTGAAGTCTTCATCTCCTTTGCTTCTTCCAACTTGAACCTTTTAAGCAGGTCTTTAACATACTTCGTCTGGTGAATGTAGATGGCATCTTCTTCTTGCTTGATTTGCAATCCCAAGAAAAACTTTAGTTCATCCATCATGCTCATTTCAAACTCATCCTACATCATCTTAGAAAATTTCTGGGAAAGATTATACAACAGGTGTATAAGTTTAACTTGAGGCAGGTGTATCAAGAACAAGGTATACGTTGATAAGTGTTAGGCCGTATTTCATATTCAAAATATTTTATAATTTGTCATGTCATTAATAAATGCATCGTTTGGTAAAGCATACATATATTTGATTATTAGATGGTGTAAAACATTAGATGCTTTATCAAAAGTTATTTGAGTGTACCGTTTGGCAGTCATACATTAGACAATATATATCATAAGACGCTTTGCTTGAGTTAACATTGTATATTGAGTAAAATTTTCGTTTAACTTAAGTGTTATAAAAGAGATGGACTTTCTTGTTTATAAAATGTTTAGCTTGTTACTCATATCATCTATTGAATGATCTAAAAGAAAGACATTTTCTTTTCTTAAACATTGTTCATAAGTTGAGTTTATTATAAAACAAAAATTACAAAATATTTTTCTTTTAAACTTTATTTCTTTAAACAGCTCTTCAAACACAACTACATTTTGTATGATATTTTTTTTTTAACTTTAAATTTTTTTTACGATCTTGTCTTCATACAAATATATATATATATATATATATATATATATATATATAAATTCTTTCAAATCATCAATATAAACATGTACACAAAACAATTTCCTCATTATCATCTTCAGTCCGATCAACTATAGTTTTTTTTTATCTCATTAACCTAACTAAATATAATAATAAATAGTAATATCATCATTTTTCATGTTTGCAAATATGTGTATTTTAAATAAACAATTTATTTTTAATAAATAATTCATTTATTAAAAAAATATTTTATATATTAAATAAACAATTTCATATCCGATTTAGGATATGCGTATTAAAATAAAAACATATTGAACAGAACAAATCTTAATCTATGGAGATATTATTCCTTTAGCTTGGGAGAAAATATCTTGAAAATTTTAATTTAGACTCTAAATATGAAAAAAAAATCAAATCATTTCCATAACATAATAATAAAATAATCCATACTTATACATAACATATATTTCAATAATTAAATAGTTTCACACGATTTAATGATAAGACATAATTACGAGATTCTTTTATGTATTAAATAATAACATATCCCATATTCAATCATCAAATGGTAATTTACTCAAAATAAACAATAAGTTATGATTCCTTTTCAGATATTACTAAAGCCTAAATTATAACAGTCTAGTTGTTTTTTTTATTCTTCTCTCCCTTCCGATATATTGGCCCTATGTCAGCATGCTTATTGCATTAGTTAGGTTTAGTTAGTATAATTATACTTATAATTATATTACTCACAATTACATTATCTTCAATCGTACTACGTACCCTTAGTTAATTATTTTTTTGTTTTCTCTCTCTGGTTTTTAAACTTTGTATTGATTTGTATGCGGTTGTATTGTTTACTGTTTATATTAGTCAGCATCAAATTGAACTTTTTTTTATAGGTTAAACTCATTCAGAGGTCTTTATTTTTGTGTTTTTGTCCCATTTACATCTCGTCTTTTATTTTTTGCCAATTAGGTCCCTAAGATTGAAAATTTGAAAGAATTTGACCCTGCCGTTAAATCAAGTTAACGTGCTTAACTTTTTGTTTGTGAAGGTGACGTGGACATTTTTTTATACGTGGCTTCCAGAAACCCTTTTATGTGACTTTTTATTAATGAAATGACATTTCTGCTCTGTCTTCATCATCTCTGCTCTGTTCGAAGAGAAAATCTAAAGTGTTCAGGACGTCAACCATGGAAGCATTTCTGCTCTGTGTTCATCATCAAGATCATCAAACCCAGAATCGCGCCTCCGCAGCAACAACCAAAAATCACCATCTTCATTATGAACCAAAACACTTTTTATATTTACAATAATAGAAAGGCATTTTTAAATTAGTGGCTATAGTCTTTAGAGTGTTTTTTTTTAATAGCAAGTGTAAAGCTAGTTTGAAAAATATAGAAAATTAATATTCTAAAGTAGTGAAAAAATAGGAAGCTGTTTGTATTTTTATTTTTCAGGTAATGTAAAAACACTTTAAGTGGATATTGAATAGTGATCACTTCTTTTAGTTTTAAGGCATTTGTTGTAACTTTTCTAAATAAAAGGTTGAAAAGAATAAATAATTAATTTGAATTGTTTTATTTTATAAAATCTACTATTTCTTTTAATTTTTTATGCAGATAAATAAACATAAATTAGATTTGTTTTTTTTTTGTCTATAAAAAGTATCTTAATCAAATTTCATTATTTTGAGAATGAAAGATGTTATTGCAATTGTTGCTTGATTAACAATCACAATCAACTCTAATATATGAGAAATTAAAGGAAGAGAGTGGATGTAGATTAAATATAAAGTATACTCATTTAAAAATGTGTAGTTAAAAGAACAAAAAAAAAAGAGTATTATTTTTATTATTGTTTTATTATATTATATAATAAAATTATAAACTAGGATGGAAATGCATGATTAACGAAAAAAAGAAAACAGTTTTTCAGAAAATTTCCACTTTTATTTGTATATTCTAAGTTTTAGATAAATAAGTAACCATCTTCACTATATACGTTACATTTATTTTGTTTTTCAAAAATACGAAAAAAGTAATGATAAGGAATATAAATCAAAATGGAAAAAATGTTTTCTAAAAAATTATATTTATTTTTGCTAATAGCCCGTTACAATCATAACAATAAAATAGATACATTAGTTAGGTGAGTCAAACTCGTGGAATGAGCTTAGATGATGTAGTTTCTAAGAGATTGGATTACTGGTTGGTTGAGTAGTAAGTATTGTTAAGCAAAAACTAAGTTTTAAAAAAATCCAGAGAGATATGTTAAGAATAAAAGAGAAGATTGAACAGAAGAGTTGATTTATTTGAAATTAAAAGTTTCAACTTTTTAAACTTTTCAACTATTCAAAACTTGTTTTTAATAAACCTAGTAATAAATATTAGAGTAATAAATATTAGAGTAATAAATATTAGAGTATTAATCCTTTTGAAAGTATGTAAAATTTAAATCTTTCCACTGAAATAAAGAGAATATGAAAAAAGAGAGTTATACATAAGATTTTATACTAGTTTATGTCAAAACATATCTTATATTCAATTGCAATAACCTCAAACAAAGTGATCATAAATTACTTATCTTGAATTTGATATTATAATTACTAATCTCAAGTGAAACATGCAAAGTCACATTTAAGATGAAAACATACATTTTCTACAAAAATTCATAAAGAATGATAAACCACCTCTGTTGACAAGAGATGAAATACACATCTCTTGAAACGACAAACACTTCTCTTGAATAACTACCAGGGATGAAAACACCTTCCTTGAAATAATAAGGAATGAAACCACACCTTTCTTGAAAATCACAAGAGATGAAACCACACCTCTTTTGAAAACTGCAAGAGATGAAGTTACATATCTCTTGAAAACCACAAGAGTTGAAGAACACTTCCTTTAACAAACATGAAGGGATGAACTAAGCTTCAAAATCCTAGTAGTAACATTAACACCTTATAACTCAAGAACACACTTGAAGAAACATAAAAGTCACTCTTTTAAAACCCTAGTAGTAGCATTAACACCTTATATGTGTGTCTGCGCGCACGCAAGCACGAGTATAAGTAGAGTTAAGACAAGAAGCTATAATCTACTCTGGATATATAATTATATATAGATATATGTGTGTGGGGTTGAGTACAACTAGAATAAGAGACCATAATCTACTGTTGATGCATATGTGTCTATGTATGTGTGCGGGGGTTGAGTAGAGCCAAGACTTGTGCCATAATCTATTGAGTTGTTGCTGATTTATATATATGTATGATGTAAGTGTAACTATTTCCACCGATGAAATATTAAGTGTATGATTATATGGTGCATTGACTGGTGATTCATTATGAGATTATCTATACTTCGCTAATTACTGAACTCACATAAAGGAAGATATTTTGATAATGAGAGTCAATGGAAGTTCTTATGTTTGGAAGGAGTGGCATGAGAAAGGACCATGTCTTGTAAATTGTATAAGAATCAACCTTGTCATATGACAGGTAAAAAATTCTAAAGTCTATTAAATACATATGTCTTCCAATCATTATGTCATTAATAAATGCATGTCATTAGAGGATTATGTATATTGTAAGAAGAATGAAATTGATTTTGGGTTTTTATATCTTTAAATAAGTTAGCTTATTCTACTTTGTGGTTGTGATTTTTATCAGCTCTAAGCATATGTTATATGGAAGTAGACAATAATGCATGTAGGAGTGTTCTTTTGTAGGGAATTATATACATATTTATAGTTTATATTCCTATAGAAAGTATGTTTCATTATAAATTTATTTTGAAAAAAAAAATTAATTCATGACAATTATAAACATATTAATATTTATACAAATTATCTACAAATACGAGATGATTAACAAAGTGATAAGTAGTAATGTAACTCCAAAGTGGGTGTTGTTAATAAAAGAGGAGGTTGAATAAAACCAAGAGGGTGGGGGAAAGAAATTTGTTTGAAGTTAAAGTTTTGATTATTAAAACTTTTCAGCTATTTAAAACTTGTTTCTAGAAAACCTTAAGTTTGAATTGTGTTGTAATAACAAATATCAAAGTATTAATCTTCTAGAAAGTGTGTAAAATTTAATCTTTTTCAGAAACAACATAATAAAGAGAATAAAGAATAGAGAAACTCATACAAAAAAATTATACTAGTTTACATCAAAACAAATCTGAGATCCAGTTGCAATCACCTCAAAGTGACTGATTACGAATTATTATCCTTAATATATTACAAATATTAATACAAAGTGAAACATGCAATAGAACAATTAAGAAAATGAAAAGACACATCCTTTGAAAAACCTACAAAGGATGAGGAAACACCTCTCTTGAAAAATCACAACAGATGAAACCACCTTTCTTGAGTAACCACAAGGAATAAAATACAAATTCCTTGAATAACCACAAAAGATGAAAACACACCTCTCTTGGAAACCACAAAAGATGAAAACGCGTTGATAGTCTCCTCCTAAAGCTTGGTAGCTCCAAACATGAAGAGAAATGGTCACAAGGATGGTGGAGAAGCAATGTGGGAAAGTGATGTAGAATTCTCTTGGTTTGGGTGTTTGTGTGATGAGAATGGTGATGTTTGATGGTCTAAAAAGTGAAATCACAGGAAAACACTAGAGGGAGGGTGAGTGTTTTTGAAAATCTTTCGAAAAGAAATGTCTAATGCTTTATAAAAGATATAATTTGTATAAGTTGTTTAGACATTGGTTTTTATAAAGTGTATAAATGAAAAACATTTCAAAGAGCAAAGTAGTAAAACACAAATTTTTTACTAGTTCATTCAACTTGAGCTACGCCTAGTTCTCCCTTAAGAACTCTTAAGTGGTTCTTCCAATCTTTAAAAAGATTACACAAGTTTTATCTCTTCAGGTTTATAACAAGTATTCTCACCACTCCTAGTCATTTAGTCAACACGACTAGTTCGAGTTTAACCATTCTTGGTTTACAAGTATTATATTTACTTCTGGTTCAACCCTAGACAATATGTCAAGACTATTTAACTCAACTAAGCTAAATACCAAGTGTTTTAATTGATACAAATTGATATACAACTCAAACAGTGTTATAAGCAAAGGTACAAATTGATAACTCTCAAAGAGAGGGTATAAACAATACAAAGAATTTTGTGATTTGGTAAGGTTTTTTTGTCTTCTAGAAAAATATTCAACTTCAAACGATATATGAGTACAACAAGCTTGTTTTGAGCATTCACAACTTCACCATCTTATTCTTCTTATCTTCTCTTCAAGCTTTTGTCTATTTCTAACTTTTCTTGAAAGATGACCGTTAGATAGAGAAGTTGACTTTAGGAGAGCAGGTAACCTTTAGGTGGAAAGTCAAACTTTAGTCTACTTTGTTGAGATTCAAAGCTTTATCATAACCTTTATCAAAACCGAGCTTGTACGATGTGAATGAATAGAGGGCTTCAAGGGAAGCATTCCTAGAATGTTCTTAATCTCTCACTACGTCTTTTTCTTGGGTGTAGTCATTCTGATAATATCTTTCTGCTTTAGTGATTTGCATAAATATAAAGAACAAGGTATACAAACATCAATGCACTTTATCATACATGCGTTAAATATTTTGAACATTGATAAGCTTTAGGTCGTATTGCATGTTCAAAACATTTTCTCATTTGACATGTCATTAATAAATGAATCATTTAGTAAAGCACACATATATTTGATTATCAAATGATGTAAAACATTAGATGTTTTATCTAAGGCTATTTGAGTGTGGCATTTAGCAACATACATTAGATGGTGTATTCTTAAGACGCTTTGCTTAAGTTAACATTGTATTGAATAAAAGTTTTTGATAAATTTTCTTATTCATAAAATGCTAACTTATTACTCATATTGTCTATTAGATGATTTAAAAAGAGAGTTCTAATTTTATCTTAGATGTTGTTGATAAACTTAGTTCATCAAACAATTTTATCTAGAAAACGTTGTTCATAAGTTCGATTTTATCTAAAACAAAAGTTCTAATTTTTTCTCTTAGACATTATTTCTTTCAAACAACTTTTCATACACAATGATATTTTGTTTGATGCTTTTGTTAAACTTCAAAACCTAATTTGCTTAGACAGTTTATTCAATAGACAACCTTGTTTTAACAATCTCTCTATTTTTTATGTTTAGCAAATACATATGCCAAACGAAATAGTATTGAAAAGATTTCCAAAACATATGTATTAGAGTATAAATATATTTTGTAAAAGTATCAGAGTAATTATGTTTCAAGAATAACAATTTTTCTTTTTACTATTTTCAAAGCATTTATATGTCAAGATTTATATCGTTTAACATTATTAGAGCAAATTTTATTTGTAATGCTAGAGCATCAAATGATTATCAAATATATATGATTTCCATAAGTCATAAATCATTTGTGCACAACATATGTATCAGAGCAAAACATAACTCTTTTATGCAAAACATGTATATCAGATCATGAACTAAGACTTATGTGTATCAGAGCATAGATAAACACTTATGTGTATTATAGTAGAAGTGAACATAAACATAAAGTTCATACGTATATCTGAGGAAAATGTATTCATATATTTATCAAAACACAAATATCATATCTTAGTCATATATCAGAATAGACGATTGATACTGAACGTGGATAGTTATATATTTCAACAGATAAGCATTTTTCAGTATTTTCAACATACAAGCATTTTCAAGCATTTTTAATGCAATAACCTATTACTACAATTCCCCCTGAATATAATATCTTTCTGGTTTAGCATTTTCTCTCCCTATTTGATAAACATAAAAAAGGGAGGGGAGAGAGAGAACATCATGACACAAATGAAGAAAGATAGGTGGTTGAGAGCAATGGATAGGGTAAAAAGGGATTAGAGAAGGGGAAGGCCTAGAAGAGAGGTTGGTGAAGACTATTAGGTAGGGAACAAAAGAAGGCTTCGAAAGAAGGGTGGGGGGTAGGATGATGGAGAAGGCTTAGAAAGAAAGGTGGTGGAAAGAGTTTGATGTGGTTGTGATGGTGGTAGGGGTTGGGTTAGGCTTTCTTCATCGAGTTCTTCAAAAAAGAAGCACGTAAGAGCTTCCCGATGCTTCTAAGTAGAGACAACTTCCAGCCATGTTCAAGGCTTTTTCATTATCCCGCCTCTGCTATAGAAGAGGATAATTGCCATCTCTAGGTGATATTATTGGCACTAAATAACTTTTCTTGAATAATAGTCCTTTGCTCCCTTTATATTCCATATGAGGTTGAGCAAGACCAACATTTAATAGTTCCTTTAATCACCATTTTCTTGATCATCATATTCCATTGTCCAAGAGCAACGTTAAGGTTGATCCAATGCTCTAGGGAGAGCTTTGTTGGCTTGTGTTTGATGGGGTCAGCATATGTGGCTTTTCTTATGATGAGACATCATCTATAAAGATGTTGTTTGTTTGTTTGGTAGACATTGAGAGGATGGTTACAAGGTTTTTCTGAGAGTGTTTGGAGATTTAGAGTTTCAAAGATAGATTTCTTTAAAGACGAGAAAGAGATAGAGTAAAGATAAGACTCAAGAGATTCTGGAAAATCTAAGAGTGTTTTATGTCTCTAAGGGATATGTCTTTTGATGTTTTTCACTAGATGCAACGTGTGATCACTAGACACATTGAAGTGTAACATTCACTCAACATGTTTCATGCCCAAAATATTTTTCAAATACTCAAATCTTTCTTCGACTAAAGATTTTGTAAAAATATCAGCAAACTAATCTTCATTTTTTATATATTGTAAATCAATAATGTCTTTTTGGACATAGTCTCGAATGAAGTGATGTTTTATTTCAATATGTTAAGCTCTCGAATGTAGAATAAAATATTTAGGTAATCAAATACCAACATTATTACAACAAAAGATAGGAATTTTACTCTCGTAGACACCATAGTGTTAGAACTGATTCTTAATCCAAAGGAGTTGTGAACAACAACTTAAAGTACCTGAAAAACACTATAAGGAGGTGTTGGGAAAATATCACAATACACACTCAAATATTTTTCTAAAATTGAGTCTTGGTATTCATTGATAATTGAAGGGCTTTAAATAGCCGTGATACTTACAATATTATGAAAATAAAAATAAAATATCAATTGTCTTAAAAATAAAATCTGCTTATTCTATTTAGATAAACAGAAAATCATAACTACCTATCCCTATTTTATCTTTATCAAATCAAACTAAATATTACTAGACCCAAAACTAATAAAATAATATTTAAACAAAATTATTAATAAAACCCTAAAGTTTAAGTTTATCCCAATAGGAGGGGGGTGAATAGTGTTCTTAGAAAACGTTTTTCGTAACCCTTCTGATATAGCACGTTGTCGAGCGTGTGAAATATTCTTTCAAAAGCTTAGACGCTTGACTTGAAATATATGCGTTGATAAGATTGTCGAGTTATTCAGAATATTTCTACTATAATGTTTGTAAGAACTTCCTTTGAAAGTAAATGATCGTTTAGCCTAGAAGTTCTTATATTTTCAAAAACTCAATTGCAGGTTTTCTAAGAGGATCATTTAGTAAAAAGAAGAGAAAATAACACAAGAGATTTTATACCGGTTCGCTCCAATTGAGCAACGTTTAGTCACCTCCGTAGAGGGTTCAACTATAATATTCACACGACTACAAATGAGTATTAGCACCACTCCTAGTACTCAACTACCTCGTCGAGATTTCCTTTGAGTATTCGCACCACTCCTGGTACTAAGTTTCTTGCAGAGATTTCCTTGAGTATTCAAACCACTCCTAGTACTAGACTATCGCACCTAGATTCCTCAACTCAAAAGAGTTTAGTTCTAAGTATTTTAATTCTCTTCATAATTGCAATCAATGATTGCTTACAAGCAGTTCGGACTAAATCTCTCTACGAGAGGATTTGATTACAATACAATGCAATCTAAAAACTCGTAGATGCTTCTCTCTACACTCTTACAACAATAAGAAATTTGACGCTTAAGCTCGAGAGTATCTTTTTCTCTTTTTCTCTTCTCTTCTCTTGTCGTTTCTTCAACTCAGACGTATTCTTTTCTTTGAGCTCTTTTCTCACTTTTTCTCCTTAGGATGGATATATCGTTGTAAGCTTTGAGTACTTTGGCTATCCTTTATTCTATCCTCTTTAATTTCGTCTTGAGAGATCTTTTATATATAGGCTTCATGAATATTTATTTGTTAGACTGCGTTTGTAGTTTGTAGCCTTGATACTTCTCTTTTCTCTTTCTTCTTATTCTCAACAGCCGTCGTGTAAGTCAACTTTGTCAGAGCAAACATTTTTTTAGTCCTTTGCTTGAAGTAGGTTGTACGATCTTTTTAGACTTTGCTTCAAGGGAGGAACATTCCATGATTATCTCTTTTGTCTCTAATGTCCACATTTGATATTTGATTTGTAACACTGTGGATGTGTAGAATAGCTTATTTGCAAAATTAAAGTAAATTGTGCATGCAACATATATGACTTTTCTTATAACTTTTGTTGTTTTTTAATGTTGAGCATTTAATGTCATTTAATTCTTGCTCAGAACAACATAGTGCTTTTTGATTTTCTACCATTAGGTAGCATTTTACAATTAAGTTCTTTTAATCGAAGATACCAAACATATAGATATTTCATCATAAGATGAGGTGTTTGTTTAGCTCATAGTATCGTTTCAAACCATGTAAACGCTTCTTTGGCTTTCGTCTTTTTTTAGACAGATAATGTTTAGCTTCCTCAGACTTTCTTATGTGTTTTAATAATTAAGTCTTTTAATTGTTTGGCCGACGACATTGTCTCAACCTGTTTTTGTTTTCTAGAGAAGCCAAATACCCAATCCAGGTATTTTTAAGCATTGAGTGTTTAACTCAATTCTCTCTTGGACACCTTTAGACAATACATCGTCTAGTCATGCATTTGGATGTTCTAGCCTAAGTGTTTTTCAATTTCTTAGGACCCAGGTGTTTTCCTATGATTTCTATGTTTGGGGTTCAGGTTCTAGTTTTTGTTTGTTTCGGGTTTTGGCTCTATGTTTTCTGTTTTTACCCTAGGTTGCTTTCTGGTTATTAACCCATTTTAATGTTATTTTGTTAAACTTCAAAACATAAGATCGTTTGTTCATATAGACGATTTTGTCTTTAACACAATTGACTGCTAATATGTATTCTGCTTTGGTTGTGGAAAGAACAATTGTTCCTTTCTTCTTGCTTGTCCAGTTGACGAGGTTTCCTCCTATGAAGTGATATCCTCCACTCGTGCTTTTTCTTTCAACTTTGTCTCCAACGTAATCTACATCACAACATCCCTAAAATCTATAAGATTCTCTTCCTTTAAAAGAGAATACAAAGATTAGATGTTCCAATAAGATAACGAAAAATGCATTTAACAATAGTTAAGTGAGTTTCTCTAGGATTTGATTGAAATCTAGCACACAGACAGACACTAAACATAATATCAGGCCTAAACGCTGTAAGATATAGAAGTAAACTTATCATCTAACGATAGATGGTGTTGTCCACTTTTGTAGAGCTCTCGTCTAGCCCCAAACTAGTTGGTGGATGTGTTGGAGTCTTCATCTCCTTTGCTTTTTCCAACTTGAACTTTTTATGCAACTCTTTAACATAATTCGTTTGGGAATGTAGATAGCGTCTGCTTCATGCTTGACTTACAATCCCAAGAAAAACTTTAGTTCACCTATCATGCTTATTTCAATCTCATCCTACATCATCTTAGAAAATTTTTGGCAAAGATCTCCGTGAGTAGCAACGAAAATAATGTCACCAACATATATTTGAACAGTGATGAAGTCACAATTAAAATGTTTGTAAAAAATCAAAGTGTCTACCTTTACTTTTATAAAATCATTTTGGATGAGAAAGGACCTCAAACGTTCATACCAAACTTATTTCATTCCATATAAAGCACCAATATGCGAGGTCTTTCTTGTTATTACAGGAAACAACTCAGTGTCTCCTACTAGTTTGACACAATCCTCGTTCTCTAGTCATGGTTCGAGATCTTATATATCGAGCTTATGATGAAGGCTTAATCTTCCAACGTTGTTTAAGGAATGAGGTAGCTAGGTTGATAGTAATTGTAGGCTGGTGATGTAGCACTCTTGTGCTATTATTTGATCTACATTGACGATAATAATGTCTCCTTTTGCATACGAAAACTTCATGGCTAGGTGAGGCATTAATATTATGGCTCCTAAGTTAGTGATGGAGGGATGTCCCAAAAGGTGTTTACGTCTACTATCAGGTACCTTATAGATATTATTTGTATATGTCTACCTTTACCAAACATGGTGTAGAGGTCTACGTATCTATGGGTCTCGACTTGCTCTTTACAGAAACCCACGATCTTGTTGACATATGGGCACATACTTTCCTCCAAAATCTGTAATTTTTTAAAGGTTTTCTAGTAGAGGATATAGACCGAGATCCCTTGGTTAACCAATACTTTCTTAAAGGCAAAATTTTTAATTTCGACAATGACCACCACTAGGTCATCTTTCGTAGGATCAATTGCTTTAAGGTTTGCATTAGTGAAAGTAATAGGTGGCATGCATCTAATTAAAGGGGCTATCACAACATTAGCATATTGCACCATCCTTAAGGGCTTCTTGCGAGCTGTGGCTAAAGACCCTCCTCCTACGAAGCCTTCAGATATGGTGTTAATGGTTCCTCGTAGAGGAGGTTTGGGATCCGATTGCTAATCTCTTCGTTCTGCTAGTTGGTCTCGACTTTTTTGGTTGTTGCGGTTGTTACATTCTCTCTATTGATGGTTTTCTCTACTCCTTTCTTCGTACCTCCTTATTTCTCTATGCCTCACCCCTTCCTCATGAGCTATAAAGCACTGAAGTTGACAACTTGGATGAGCTCTTTTATGTTATCTTTGAGTGAAGTTCATTCTTCAGTATTATGGCCAATGTTTCTATGGTAATGGAATTATCGAGTAATGTCCGAGTTTGGAGGTGTGTTTACCTTCCGAGGGGTGGTGAAGAAGTCAATATATAAGGCTTTTTCAAAACTCGGGGCCTTGGAACATTTAACGGGGTATACCGAGTGAAACTAGGTGCCTGTGATGCCTGAAGCTTAGACGTTCCGTTATGAGTTACATTTCTTTCGAGTTTCTTTTCGATTGATGATAATTGGCATTATCATATTTTTTATTTTATTTATTTTTATCTTTTATTGGTATTTTTATTATTACATTTTTAAATAATTAACGATTTATTAAATAATTTTAGAAAAGATAAGTACTTTATCTTTTATTGGTCTTTTGATTATTATATGTTTAGATAATTAAGTTTTTATAGATAAATTTTGAAAAGATAAGTATTTTGTCTTTTATTAGTATTTTGATTATTATTTGTTTAGATAATTAAGGTTTTATGTAATAATTTGAAAAAGATAAGTATTTGATTTATAATTTTGCAGATAATTGGAGATTACTAAAGATTAAAGAATATATCAAAAATATCAGTTATCAACATAGTTACTTTAAGTATAAAATCAAGTACAAATTTCAAGTCCAGCCCAACTAGTTGTACATTTTTTAAAATTTATAAATAGAATTCCTTACACAGTTGAAAATTATTCTTGAGTGAAGACTCATTATAGAGGATGGAGGCCATTATTCTTTTCTAGTGTTTAGAATGTATAGGAGTAACTAACTCCCTTATTCATAAGGGTTAGACGTAATATATCTTAACTCTTTATGATTTCTACTATTTAACATATTTCTTTTCCATTATTCTTGTGTTCTATTCTCGTTCTTAAATGCATGATAATTTATTGATTGCATGTTTGTGGGTATCTGATTATAGGACACACTATTAAAATCTAGACTAGGATTAGAAACTAATAGGTCAACTCTAGACATGGAGATTTAATCATTGGTTATTCCAAACATTTGAACTTAATGCTTAATGCAAATCTTTGGTAAGAATATCTAAGAGATTAGAATTTTTATTATTAAGGTTTAAACTTTTTTCTAAGAAATTTGGACTTGTTAAATAGTGGTGTCAATGTTAGAGTAAGAATTAGAGGTATATTAATTAGTGTTTTTACATTAAATTTATAGGGAAACCTAACCCCAATGAAATCTTTACCATACTCAATTTCATTGTAATCTAGAAAATAGATTTATTTTATTCATAAATCAATAATTTTTATTCTTTCAAAGTTTTTTGTTGTTGCCTAAATCAGTAAATAGTCATAATTTTCTAAACAAAGCAAATCTTTTGGAAAAAATGATATTTAGACTTATCCACTTTATTAGTTGTGCAATAACAAGAGTTGAGATGCTCCTTTATGAGTTACATTTCTTTTGGGTTTCTTTTTTACTACACTACGCCCTAACTTTCTTCTAGAAATCTTTCAACTCCTCTAGCTGCTTGTACTTAACAACTCTTTGCCTTAGTTCACCCATGTTTATTACTAGTTTCTTGCATAAACTATCAACAAAAGTGCCACTTTGCAAAGCCATAACCATGTGGTGCAGTGTGATCTCAAGGTTGGTTTTTCTTATACTAAGGGCTACTTACTCGAAGCAATCTATGGAAAATGGTGGGAGCTTGGGGAACCAACTAAGGGTAATTCCCTTGAGAGACATGAGAAACACTCGGCACAAAACTGCATCATTAATGGTATATAAGCTTATTTGCATAAGGTAGATATTCAAATCCTCATCGAGGTTAGTGGTGCCATTATATTTTTCAATAAGAAGTGGTTTCCAATTTTGTGGTAATGGTGTTTCCACTATGTCATCTATAAATGGGTTTCTCCTCAAGCTTAGTAATGTAGAAAATGTGTTGATGGTGCTAGTTGTTCTTTAGTTCATTCCCCGAACACTCTCCATTATTGTTTCAGTATGGGTGTCTTGGTAAGTCTAGGCTGACTTCCCTCTTCTTCTTCTTCTCCTCTCCCCCCCCCCCCCCAACTTTCTTTTCATCTTTGTATTTTTGCTTTCAGTGTTTGCATCTCTTTGCCATTATGTTTTCTTAGCTCTTTTAATTCTCTTTGTAGCTTTACATTCTCTTTCATAAGACTAATATTTCACCTTTTTAGAAAAGTTTTTTGCATGGAACAACTTTAGGCATGTTCTTCAGGAGATTTAATTTTGTAGACACTTCATTGTGAGATTCTCTTGTATGAAACAAAGAAACGAACATTCATAGTAAACATAGAATAGGAATTTATAAATATTCAATGTGTACTATGAAATGCTTTAGACTAAGTAAATTGTCATGCATCTATTTGACTAAGTAATACACTTGTGTCTATATAATTAAGATCTAATGCTTATAAAATCATGTTCATTAGAAATTAGCTCAGTCAAATCCACTAAAGTATCTACCATGCAAGCAAAAACATAACAAAGAAATCCACAATAATAAATAATATAGGTAAATAGTAATAGCCAAACAATAAAAAAATACACAAAAAAATTAATGTGGTTTCGTTGAAGTATATAACAAAATTCAATCTATGCCCACAATAGAATTCACTAAATCACAAAGATTACAATTAACAAGTTATCTCTCAACAAAATCTGACTCACATGGGGATGGGGCAGAAATGAGCTTCATTATTTCATGTCCATCCTTAAAACAAAATATTCATCCCCATCTCATCGGGTTTTGGGTATACATGTACTGTGTCCATATCCACTTTCTTACTATTTTAATATTAATTAATTACATTTTATAAAAAAAAATAAAAAATCACAACAAAAAGAATATGATATTATCAAATATTGAATTAAAAAAAGACGTATTATAGTTTCTTCAAATATCACATATTTAGAAAAAAAAAATTATAATTGTGTACATTTCAAATTAGAGTACGAAATAAAATTTATGGCAATCAAAACATTTATTACATTTGTAAATGACAATGAAACAAGGTTGATAAATTTAAAAATATTTTTAAAAAATTATAAAAAGTAAACAAATTTTTAAATTTAAAAAACTTTAAAATGCCTCCTTACTTCCTTTCTCCTTACTTCCTTTCTCTAAATTATAATGAAATCTCTTTTTTATGCATTAATAAAAATTATAAAACAACACTTGAACGAAATCTTAAAAAAAACAAAGATCAAACTAATAATAAATAAATTGTAGTATATATCTTTTATTTTTTGAACTTCAAAATAGGTTGGATAGTGATAAAGGAGCTTCATGACAATGACATTAAATTATTATATTATAAAAATATTAAATGTCCTTATACAATTACGATGATAAAATTACACTTAGTTAATAAGTTCAAAAATAAAAATAATTATATAAAAAATTATTAAATTAGTATTGCACATGATAAAAATAAACAACAAATAAAAATATTAAAAAATCGTAAAATTGATCAAATGTGTATGTGTTAGAAACAATTTAATACACCATTAAATGAAATCATACAAAGAAAAACAAATGTATAATTAATGGTATGATAAGGTAAAAAATATCTTATAGATCAAAGAAATATTTTTAGATATTAAACTAGTCAAACTATTGAGAGATAATAAAAAATGTTTTAGTAAAATAAAAATTACTCAAATGAAACAAAAATTAAAGATAAAAAAGAATAAAGAAGATATGTTTTTTGTGTTACCTAGGAGCCAAATATTCTCAAGTGAAAGAAAATGTTAAAAAAGAGTGATATTCAAATTTGAAACATAAAAACTAATTGATTCAAGGTAATTGATAATACACCATTTGAACATAATTATAAAAAGGTTGTTATAGAAAAACTATCTTAAAAATATGAGTGGATTTCTTGAATATAGAAGAAGTCAACTCATTATAATAAAGAATGAAGAGACTTCTAACAAGAAAATAAAAAGATTATATATATATATATTAACTAATATATTTTGAATACTTTAGTAATTTAAATGGAAATGAAGATATGGATGAAGATCAGTATTAGACGTGTGGACATATTTATTTGTACATATACAACTTACACGATAGATTTTTTTATTGAAAATACAATGTTTTATTTATTGAACAAATATTGTTATAACTAACTGTAGTGAGAGGACGGCCAACCGGTCAGGCTCAAGGCATGAAGGTCCGTCAATCGGATCCTGGGAGGTCTGGTTATAGGGACGAGCAGCGAAAGAATATAGAAGGCAACGTTAAAAGTGAGAGGACGGCCAACCGGTCGGGTTCAAGGCATCAAGGCCGACCGATCGGGTCCTGGGAGGTCTGGTTGTAAGGACAAGCAGCAAAAGAATATAGAAGGCAGCGTTAAAAGGTAATTAATGCCATTAATTAACGAATATTGCATAAAGGGAAACGAGAGATATGATATTTACGAGCAGTTAATGCTGATTGCTGGGCCTAACGCCTATAAATACGAACTTAACAACCAGGTAAATCACTTTTGCTCTGATTACATTTACTTTGATCTCCTTGTGTCCTAGCTGACTTGAGCGTCAGAGTGTTTCCTTACAGGTCACCACCGTTCGGCCTTTCAGTGGAAACCCTTGGCGTGTGTTAGACGATCGAGGGATCGAAGAAAAGCTTGAAGAGTCTAGTCTCAAATCCCATAACCGAAACACTAACATAACACATACGTCTCATAACATATCATAATAGTCAATAGATAGTTTTACTATTCAATATATCAGTCAGAAAATGTTAAGAGATTAGACAATCTATTAAAGACCATTTATAAAATCTACTAAAACCATTTATCAAACGTGATAAAAGTTGTATAACATACCGAACAATTTGGCACTATGAGATGATTTAAGAATCTTAAAATTTTAGTGACTCATTATTGTTCAGATTTTATTATATTTTGTTGCTAAGTACGTAATCAAAATAAAAATACATTAACAATTAATTTCTTAACAATTAAAATTATGGAAAAAGTAAGGATGATTATGGAATTGGAATTATCCCACATAGTCGAAAACTTAAATTAAATCATGTTATAAATAAATTTTTGAGATGTTTTACTTTAAATTTGAACCAAACTATTTGTAATTTGATTTATTTATTTATTTTTAACTTAAACCAACCCAATCAATAAACTCAATTATTTTTGAAAATCATATTAATAAATGTTAAATTAAGATTTTCATTTTTGTAAAAATTGTACTCTTTTCATTTATTTTAACATTCTTATGATCTCAAATAATTGTGTCCGATGTCTTAATTTAACCATCGAATTTTTAATTCCGGGTCAAATAAAGAAATTAACTATATATATGTAAAGTGACCATAGAAGAGTTAAAGATTTAAAATAAAATGAACTAATGGTTATTAAAAGACAGAGAAACCTTCACCTTGTATTAATATAAAATTAAATATTCCCATAAAATAAACATATCTAAAAACATAAAAATTATTTTTAATCATAACATGATGAAACAAATCCAATTTTAATCACATTAATTTAAATTGGTTGGAAATTTTGGTGAAAGTCTAAAATGCAATCAATTTTATTTTGAGTGTAAACCTGTTAGCAGAAAAAAGCTATTGCGTATAAGGTAGTGTCAATTATTGTTTAAATAAATAAAAAAAAATCCACTCTAAACACAATAAAAAAGTGTCTCTTGAATTAATATGAAATTTGGTGTAAAAATGAAAAACGCAAATAAATATAAAAAGATAGTGTTTAAAAAAGTAAGGAAAATAATTTTGGTGAATGCAAAATGAATAGGTAAGAAAGGGTTGGGTTGGGTAGCATTAGCTTGGAAAGTGTTTGGTAGGCAGACAACATCTGCAAATGAGGTGTACTTGGTGAGTTGTGCCGAAAGATACAATGCCTTTTCTTTCCATTTTTCTTTCTCCCATTATTATTAGCGTTTTTTTCTCATTTTCCAAACGTTTTAGTTTCTTTAATGGCCAACTTGAGATGTTTTGCATCATAGTTACGCAGGAATAGTGAGAAAGGGATAAGAAAGAAGAGGGAGAGAAATGTGGGTGTTGTAAGTTACATAGGGCGTGACGCATCGCCATGTGGGACGGTGTCATACTTTCTCACTTATTTTTGGTTGCTACACACCTTTCTTTATTTTCTTTATGCTTCTCAAAATCAAGCCTCATTAACAACCACCCCACTTCAATTTGGTGAATACTCATTCTTACTATTTTTTTTACCATGATAATGATAGAAAAATAACAATACAATTAAACTTTTAGAGAATGCAATGGATATAATTTCTCCTCACTTACAATAACCTATAAAGAGTGACAATAAAACACACTAATAATAAATTTCCAAAATCATCAAGATTTTTAACGTGATTTTCCCATAAAGAAAGAGTTGTTCAGACTAAATAAATAGTTTTATTATGATCAACAAAGAGTACAAATGAGTCTTACTCAACTTCACAAAGTAATGTTAACATTCAGCGAAACAACAAAGTAATAACCTTGCAAATAAATAACAAGGAAGAAAAAGAAAACTTAAATACATAGTTGCATTGTGAACTAATTTTTCTCAACTCAGACCTCGTATCGATGATCCGAATGGTTAAAGAACAAGATATTTTGGACCTATGATCAAATTTTCAACACGATCAAAGGTGAACGAATCCGTTGTGTTGATTTTACAGTGGTAACTCAATGACAAACATGAACAAGTTTTCCTTCCTCTTAGCTCTTAATGTGCTAGGGTTCTAAGTGAATACTTTACTTTTTCTGATTCTCACTTAGTTTCTAACCCTTTCTCCATTATGTTAAGTGAGACATGAACTTCTCAACTTTGAGCCTTTTCTCCACATACAAAGGAAGCCCAATATCCAATACCCAACAACTCTTCCCCTCATAATTATGTTGAGATAACTGCCACACCAACAATCTCACAATAAACTTCAAATTTCGCTCTTATGCTTTAGTTATCATATCAATATCATTGTCATTTGTATAAACTTTTTCCAACTCCAATAGCATAGCATCTAAAGCATAATATATCCAATGATACTTCACTTCAATATGTTTGGGTCTAGAATGGAAAGTTGGATTCTTACTAAGAAAGATAGTACTCTCACTATCAATAAAAAAATTATAGTTATCTTGCACCAAACCAAGCTCTTAAAATAACTTCTTCAACCATAACAACTCCTTGCGTGCTTCAATAAAGGAAACAAACTTTGCCTATGTAGTAGACAATGCTACATACCTTTGCAGTCTTGATTACCAAGCCATAGTTCCCTTGCAACCTTAATCAAACAACCCAAAATAGACTTCTCTTGAATCAATGTCTCTAACCATATCTAAATCTGAGTAGCTCACCAAATTAAGTTTATCACCTCCAAAACAAGGCTTCATATCAGCAATACCATGAAAATAACTCAAAATCCATTTCACAAGATTCCAATTTATCCAAAAGATAGCAAGGTTTGATACAATAGAAATTTAATTTATGTGAATGATGAGCTAAATGCTAATGCTTAAAAAGTTCAACATACAAACATAGTGAGCCACCAAGCGTTTGACATAACATGCTAAATGTCATCAAGAGGTACACAATTATTTAGTATCTCAAACATGCCCAAGGCTTAAGACATAAAGAGTGTCAAACACAATAGAACTCTTAACAGAGTGTCTAATCATCATTGTGCTTAAACAAAATGATAAGGCATCTGAACATCAAGTTATGCGAAGCATTACTAGATGATATATTTATGCCTAGATAGGGTTATGAAATAAAAGGCTTAAAAGGTCATATCATAACATACCAAACACTTTTCCCTCAAACAATGCATTTATCAAAATGTGTTAACACTTGAAAAAATGTTTTGAACATGTGTTTAATGATCATAAATGTTTAAAACATTTAATATTGTAAGAAAGATTGGATTTATGCTTGCATGCTTTGTTCTTGTTATCTGTGTAGGATATGTCAATACTAAAGCTTTATTCAGAAGCACTACACAAAGGATAGAAAGACGTTGAGAGATAATAATATATTCTTTGGATGTTTCCTCAAGCTTCGCATTAAAAGGTCATACAAGCTACATTTGAATGAAAACACAGATAAAGCATGATCACGCTGCATTTGACCTTTTACCAAAAAAGGCTATGAATTCTATCCAGAAGTCAACATTGTGTCCAATGGGTCATTTCTCAATGAGGCTATATAAAGAAGATTTAATGATGAGAAAATGTTTTTGAAATTGAGGAAGTTAAAAATAGAAGAGAGAAAAAAGAATATGCTCAAGAAAGTCATTAATCACTATCTTTACTTTACCCTCAAAGCATACATTGTTCGATGCTCTTCAACCTAAGAAGAATAATCTCATATGATTACAGACTGTATTGTATTATGTGTATCCTCTCCTCGAGAGTTATTGGAATCTATATTTGTAAACAAACACTTAATTTATTTGTATTAAATTATTATATTGAGCAAAAAGTTCTAGTCAAGATTGACTAGTGAACTAGGAGTGGTTGACAATACTTATTTATGTACCAGGAGTGATTATAATACTAACAACCAGGAGTGGATAAACTCAGACTAGTCAGGTTAACTAGGGGAACCAATAGCGGTTTAGAATACTCAACTACACAGGTTGACTAGGGGAACCGTGAGTGGTTTAGAATACTCAACTAGTCAGGTTGATTAGGGGAATTGGGATTGGTTTAGAATACTCGATACTAGTCAGGTTGACTAGGGGAACCAAGAGTGGTTTGATAGTACTTGCAACCAAGAGTGGGTTATACTTAATTGTAATCTTGGATAAGATTAGTGGAACCCCTTAAGAGTTCTTAAGGAAGACTAGACGTAGCTCAGGTTGAGTGAACCAGTATAAAAATACTTGTCACTACTTATTCTATTTTAAATGTTTTCCTAAAGGCTCTATTATATTTGCACACGTCTAGCTATTCTTATAGATCATCTAACAACATCAATGGTTAATAAGCAGTTACTTGTGAAAGTTTTTGAAAACCATACTCAAAGCCTCCTCCCCCTTTCTAGTGTTTTCATGTACTTCAATCTTGACCTAGACTTGCTCATGCTCTTCTCTCTACCACCTTTTTATTCCTTTTTCTGATTTCTACCATGTGCCTTCCTTTCATCTCTTCATTAAGAGCACCACTCATTGCCATCTAGAAAGAAACAATGTCATTCGGGACTGCGATTATAATTAAAACCTAAAGCATCTCTCAAGACTCTATAGAGTACTAAGTAGCCATGTCCCAAGACTTCATCATTAAATTTGATACTCATTCCTAGTAGTTGATGTAAGAGCCCTTGAAAATCATTTAAATGATCTCTTTGTACCTCAAATTCATCAAGCAATTCAACAAATACAGTTTATTATTTCCTAACTTAGAAGCATACAAAGACTCAATCTTCTCCCATAAAGTTTTAACACGTGTCTCACTTGCAATGTGATTATAAACATTGTCTTCAACATATTACCGAATAACTAGGGGAATCCCACATTTTCAATAGTTAACAAATCCTAACTACATAGTCATTATCTATTCAAAGGAACTTATTCTTGCAAAATGAAAGCACTCGCAAGAAACCTACAACACTATTCCACACTCTTCAACAAAGTCAATGTACAAAAGTTTTAATTAAACAGAGCCATTAGCACACAAATAAATAAAAGATAAACATTTATCAATAAGTGAAAGTGAGATGAGAAAATGTACAAACCTAGTTTTTGTTTTGGTGATGTTGAGCAATGAAAAAAATTGAGAGAACGAAAAGAAGACAAAGAAAAGAAAGGTTGAAAAGAAGGTATAAGAGAAAAGTGATGAGAGTTTAAAGTTCGAGAAGAAAGATTAAGGTTTGGAAAAGTGAGTGTGAACAATTAAAGGACTTATTATGTTAGTTGATTTAATATCTGACATAGTAAGAAACTTACTATGATGGACTTAAATTGAACTGATATAATGAATACTTATTGTGTTGGTTGAACATAAAACTAACATAATAAGTTTGATGTTTATTACAAATATGTTAGCGTACAACTTATTATGTCTACACCCATTATATTAAGTTGTCATTGTTTTATATTTTACAACTAGTTATAACTCAACAACCACATCCTTTACACTTCTAAGTAATCACTTGATTGATTTAGAACTACAATAACTTCCCTTACTTGGAAGTATCAGGCCTACTAATTAAAGTTTTCTTTGAAATGTCACTAACACGAAAATAGGTTTTTATGTCTATTATATTTTTCCTTTTACGTATATTCTAGCTTAGACATAGATCCGAGAGACATATATTTAAGTTTATTAACAAACGTAACATACACAAATTTACATCTGGTGTTGACCAACAGACATAAATTCTTCACATAATTTTTCACAAAAAAACCACACATCCATCATAGCCATCATCATCTTCCTTTTCCCCATCTTCACGTAGCCACCATCATCCATGGCCAACCTTTTCACCACCAACTCCCACCATGCAGGCCACCTCCAATATCCACCAGACCATCTCACCACTCCCACTCACTGGAGGCTCATAGGAAGTGTGGAGCAACGCACACATCACACATAATAATAAACAACCATCACATAGGAACATTGGAGATGTTGCAGACCACGACAACCCAAACCACCATGAATGCGAGGAGCAAATGCATATCTCTACCTACCACATATTTCATTGTTGTAACCACGCCAGACATCCGCAACTAGATCTTGGACCACTAATAACACTAAAATTATTGAAACCCTAAAATATCTAAAATATGTAAAACTAATAAAAAAATGTCAAGTCAAAATCATGCTCCATCACCAACGGTTCAACAATGCAAGAGAAGAAAAAATCATACAAATGATTGTTCATGCTTCATCATGAAAAGGGAGAAAATATGAAAAACAAAATAATATTCATGCTTCATCACACATAGGCCAACATAAACGGAGAAGATGAGGAAAACCAACCTCAATGTTAAAAATAATTGGGGAGAAGGAAGTTTCTCACTTTACACACCATAGAGGAAGAAAACGCAAGCTTCAAACACGAATGTAAAAAATGATGTCGACATCAACAACAATATTCATGTGATATTTTCTATTCACATTCTATGAAAGAAAAGTGAAAATCAAAGAGACATAATGATTTTTTTTAAGCCATTTACATTTAATCTTTTCTCACAAAATGTAAATTTTACTTTTTACTCATTTAAGTGACGTAAGTTTCCTTTTGACTTAAATGGATTAAACGTAAAAAATGAAATTTATGTCAGTTAAAAAAGATCAAACTTAAATTTTGACAAATTATTTATAAAAAGATTATTATAACTTTTTACGTCTGATATCTTCTAATAAGATATAAATGGACTAACGTAATAATCCATTTTTTATAATGCATCTAGATATCTAATAAAGCTCAATATAATTTAGAAAATGTAAACCATACACCAACACCAAGAGTATCTTCCCTTTACAAATCACCTAAATAGGAGTAGAAAAGAATGAAAATCTTAACAATGATTCAACCACTTACGAAGATCACACTTCTTATTAGTTTACTTTACTCCTTATCTCTCTACTTCCTTATAATATGATATACTGTACAACAATGAAATTCTTCTATAACTTAAAAGAGAGTTAGAGAGATATAAGTTTTAGAAAAATTAGTTTTTGAATAAAATAAAAAATAAATTATATTCTATTTATAAATTTTCTTTAAATAATTTCAAATGGATTATCTGTAAATAAAACTCAGTTTTTACCGTGGTCACAAATATTTTTAAAAGATTCACACCCTTGTAACACTAACTAATTATGATAAATATTTATTTTACGTAATTGAAATTTCAATGAATAAATAGATTCAATACATAAATTATACTATAACTAAAAATAAAATAAATAAAATATTTTAACATAAAACGTATATTTTAAATCCATAGTAAAAAATTATATAATAATACAAAGTTGTTTCAAATCATTGATAATTTTCTTTAAAATATTGAAATTCACTTTATAAATAATATGAAAAGGATAAATTAAAAGAGATAAAATATTAGGAAATATTTGTAAATACTATCTGGTAATAAAAAAAACTTTTACAAACTTTATAGTTAAAGAATAACCATTAAAATTAAAAAGAAAAATCTCATTCAATATAATTATTGTAAATTGCAAGGAGAAAATATATAAAAAATATTAAAAAAACAAAATTTAGTTACTCCAAAATAAATGATGCACTTTAAAGGTATAATTGCTAGTTATTTCCAATCAATAACTATGATTTTGTCATATATACGTAACTTTTAGTTTTTTTTTTCTTTTTAAAAATGCATGTTACTTTAGAGCAATCAAATCCCAATTATTTTTAATCCAAAATTGAAATCCAGTTCACACCTTTTGTATTCTTTAGAAGATTGCATCCTTAACATTATCTCATTGAGAAGTACGTATATAATATGAATGAGATATAATAAAAGTGTGGCATGATGCTTGCAATCTTGTCATGTTCCACTTGAGGATGAAATTAGTCCTTAAACACAAAGATTAAGATTAAGACCTATATGAGGAGCTATTTAGTATCTTTTGGCAATACTCTCACTAAAAACATAGCCAATAAGTAGCTTCTTGTGTGCATGTATGTTTCTCTACATTGGTCGGTTTGACCATATTCTCAATAAGTTAAGGACAAACAAACACACCCACTAATCCTCAATTGTGTTATGTCACACTCAAAACTTTTCTCACTAATCCCTATATTTCTCAATCATACATGCTGCTAATGTTAATGCCAATTCCAACGCAATGCCCCTTCAGTACTCCTTGCATCATTACCTTTATGGTTCAAATTTTAACATTACAGTGACAAGTATAAATTAATATTTTTTTATAATGAATAGATATATAAAAAATATTCTTTTCAATAAAATATATTGGATACAAATAAAGTTTTTTATTGGATAAAATAAGAGATAAACATGAGTTTATATCTATATAAAATATTTTTATTGATAAAAGATCTTTTAAAATGATACTAAAAATAAATCTGTGAAAATTTAGTCCAAAACCGACAATATCTTATACACAATGATGATGTTATATTATTACTGATAAAAAATTGAATGGGTAATTGGTGAAAAGTATGGTAGGTTGTTTATTAAATGGGTTGTGTTGAGAGCTTTTAGTGCTTCTGAGGTGTTTCAACTACTGCTGTAAATGGTGGTTTTTATTCGTGGGAGACAGAGGTGGTGTGGCATTGAAGGCGTTGTAGTCGTCTTTATTTATAAGTTTGAGTTGTGTTGTATTCTTGTGAGTGTCTGGTGAGAGCATTATTTGGATTGTAAGTTTTCCACCCTCAAAACTCCAAACTCACACTCTAGGATTCTATTCTACTGACTACTTACCCATTACCACCAGGTGCCCATACCCTCCAATCAATAAATGTTTTCAACTGTTAATTTTGTGGAGAATATACTTATCATTTGTCCACATTTCTATGGGGATATCAATGTCGACAAAAGGTGCTTACAATACATTATAATGCCCATTTTCATGTGTCTCCCTGAAACACTTTATGGACCATTTAATCACAAATCACAAAAACTCTACCAAATAACTCATTATTATTCTCCCTTCCAAACGTGCTTTTCCCATCACTCATCACCTACATTCTTTATCACCAACTCAAGATGTTAGAAATCCCACATGGATTAGAGATAAGATCAATTTATAATATATAAGTTAAATGTATATTTCACTTTAAAAACTGATTTTGTGGAGTTGAGTTATGTTTAAAGTTCACTTCTAACATACTCTACTAGAAATAAAACCAATTTACAGTATAAATAAGCACAAACCTTATCTTACAAACTATTTTTGTGAGATTGAGTTAGACTTAAAGTTCATCACTAACATTTTTTATTTCCAATGATAATTGAAAATTTTGGATAACGGTTTAGGTTAACTTAACCAAGTCATAAGATATTAATTCACTGGAATTTATAAGATTTTTTTTTAACTTATATTATTTGGTGCTGGCGTGGAATGCTCTAAAATTGAGGTGGGATAACTCCTTATCCAATGAGATGCTAAAATTTTTTAATGAATATTATTTCGTGGATCGAAAATATAAAATGATAATATCATGGTTATGATGCGATGGTGATGTATATTTGAAGGTTTCGGGAAGACTAAAGAAGGATTGGAAAAGTAGGGTTATCCAGCAGACCATAGAGTTGGAAAATGTTTAGGATAGAGGCGTGAACGAAATGGAAATGAAAATAGAAAAATGAAAAAGACTGCTGAAAAAGTGCAACAAAAGAACCAAGAGTTAGGCAGATGATACATGACTTTTTTTTTGTATTAAATATATAGATAACTAAAATAATTTAGGTGGGGCAGGAATTATTAAATTCTTCAATTTCGTCCCAGATAAATCTTTGTGTTTTCGTCAAACAAATTGCATTTATTCTATGTTTGTTTATTTTAAAATAATTATGCACTATATGTTAGAAAATGTATAGTGTTAAAATTTTGCTTCTATATATTCATATATATATATATATATATATATATATATTCAATTTCGTTAAGGGTTAGACATTTGCTAGTAAAAATAGGAGAACATAGCTTATTTTGATGCATTTAAAATTAAGTGAAAGGAACTTAGGAATGCATAAAATAGCTCAGTTATATTGGTTAATTTTTTTATATTAATTAGGATTCATTTTTGGACATATAAAATAAATTTTTGTAATCTATATTACTAGCGAGTTTAGGTGTAATTGCTAACTCACTTTTGAACAAAAACACAAAACAATAACAGAAAAAACCTTTTGATAGAAGAAAAGGAGAAATCGTTATACAATTTGTAAGTTGGACAAAATTTAATACTTATAATGTAAGGATAAATTAAATATGTCCCATTTTTTGTTTTGATAAAGTTCAAAATAATGGTTGCTTTATGTATTCAAGAACAAATCTTGAGTCTTAGTCCATCTTCTTCATCCGTTGAGCTAATTAACAGTAAGATATATTCATATGATAAATATTAAAATTTATTAGAATGATTTTGTACCTCTTTTATATATTATTTTTAGTGTGTATTATTTATAATTAAAAGTACGAATTAATACACAATCCATCTCCTTTAACGAAAGAAATTCCTCTAAAAAATATACAAAGTACATTAGTAAAGAATATTCATATATGATAAATGTTGAAGTTAGAAAATCTTATTGTACTAAGGTTACCTATTTATTATTATAACATGAAGTATTGGAAATTAAAAATAAAAGAAAATACATCTTCCAACACTAAAAAAAGAAACATTTTAGTCACTCACGAAATGGGTCACTAAAGGAATAAAATTGATCACTATAGCATCCCAATAAATTTATAACAAGAGCTATAATTTATTTAAGGAGTTATCATGAATAATAATAAAGAACAGTGGAGAAAGAACAAGTAAAGAGAAGAGAACAAGAGATAAAATATATAAAGTTGAAACTGTACAAAATATAGAAGTCTGATACAATTTGCAGAACTAGATCGAACGGTCTTGGTACAGTTCATGACCGAACGGTATTAAAAAAAGGGGGTATCTAGACCGGACGGTTCTACAAAATACTTAACCGAACGGTCCTCTACACTAAGCGAAAAGTAAAAATCTAATCTAAGGACCAGACGGTCCTGCACAGCTCTCCGGCATAACGTCCAAAGGGGGCTCGGTCTGCAAAGCATCTTCCAAGGTATCTTCATAATCACCCTCTGCTCACACCCAAAAGGATGATCATTGCAGTGAAGAGAACAACCGAACGGTTAAGACCAAACGACACATGGACAAGACAGGAAAATAAGGGTAAGTTTATGTAAATTTAATTAATCATTTTCATATACTTTTAAAACATTTCAATAATCCACATTCATCACGATTCCAAACATTTCTATCATAATCTAAGTGTATCAATCAAAAATCGAACGGTAACATCATCATAACCAATCTTTCTAGACACTGTCCGGATTGTATGAACCATGTAGCTCGCCTCTCTCTACACCCGGGTGGACCTGGCTGGGATACACTCAACAGACCGCCACCCGAGGCTAGTCTAGTGGAACCACCTCGGTACAGAAATACCCTGAGGCTAAAAGACCTCCTGTCATTCCCACACATGAATTACCCTTCTCTACCTGAGAAGGTATACTCACGGAATATCAGGATAGAGTAGAACCTGAGTCTGACCATAGTCATACTTTACCAAATCAATTTCCAATTCATGAGATATTCCTCCCTAGAATACTCTTAAAATCACAATGAGTTCATTAATTGACCGAACAAAGATAAGAAGACCAGGTATCAAAGGAATTCAACAAGCGACCGAACGGTCGAAAACATATAAGAGACCGAATATAACAAGGGATTTCCATCAGATGACCGAATGGTCGGATAAAGAAGAACACCGAACGCTATTTGAAATCCAAAGAATATAAGTAATAACTGAGAAAGAACGAACGGTCACTAACTAATTGACCTTTTAAGAAATACCGAACACTTTATAATTTGAGCCGAATGCTTTAGAATAACAAAAGTTCTTTTCAATAAAGTGAGTGCCAGTACAAGACCGAACACTTCGTGAGGAAATTAAGTGTCATTATAAGACCGAGCACTCTTTAAAATAAATAATATTAATGTAAGACCGAGTACTTTCAACAAACATTATCAATATGTAAGACCGAACGCTCAGTGTATGACCGAACGTTCTTCCAATAAGTAATAGAGACCTGAAACCGAATGCTTCATAAGTTAAGTGTTAGTCTAAGACCGAACACTAAATTAGTCGAAGGCTAGTATATGACCGAGCACTTCTCAAGGCCGAGCACTCTTCAAGACCGAACACTTAACTATGAATATTATATGTGTAAAACCGAACGCTATTATAAGAAAATACAATTAATACATAACCGAGTACTCAGTCTATGACCAAACGCTCAGTATGAGACCGAACGCTCTTAAACATGTAAATCATTTCTGACTGACTAACTAAATAAGGTATTTAAGTTTCAATGCAATAGTACAAGACCAATCGATCTTCAACTGACTCCTACAAATGGAATACAATCTAGACCGATCGTTTTAGGGGAAACCGAACGGTCTTAATGACCCTTCAATTACAGATTCAGTATTTTCACTAAGTTACATAACCTTATAGACTAATTTCATACCAAAAATCAAACATACATTTCTCAACAGCCAAAATCATACAATCAACAATCATATGCTCATACAAACATGCATATAAAAATCTTCATAATTAAATTTATAAGCTTCCCTTACCTCTAATTCTAGCTAATCTTCTAAGTCTCCTAAAGCTTCAAGATTCCAAAGTGCTCCAAAAAGGATTCTGATCGGTGCAATTGAAAGGTCTTGTTGTCGGGAAGATTTAATCTAAAAGGAATAAGGTGGTCGGAGGAGAGGAGGTGGTCGGAATTTTAGAGAGAAGGTTGATGTTTCTAGAGAGAAGGAGGAGAAAATGGTGGTTTCTGGAGGTAGAAGACGAAGGGTTTGCATGCAGAGAAAATGCTCCAGATTTTAAAATCCTACTTTAAATGCTGTCTCTTCAAAACTGGACGGTCGAATTCCAAACCGCCACCTGTTTTCCACTTTCTGAGCTCTGCACTCCATGCACTGCCACTTGGATTCCACTTTTTGTAAATTCCCTCCTTTCCTGCTGGCACACGGTTTTCGAAGAATAGGAAATTAAATACAGCTGACAGCTTTGTCTTCCACTATCGTGGAAAAACTGGAAGGGTGCGACACGTGACTTCTACTAAGGTGAAAATTTAATGGGATGTGACAATCACCAACATTTTTAACGACGGAATTAGTCATAGAAAATAAGCAATAGTAAAAATTCTAGTTACAAAATAATTAATCATTGATTTTCAAATCAATCACTAAACAATCATTGAAATTTTGGTTACGGTTACTAAAAAATTTGATCACTTTTCAATATTGGAGACTAATTTAACAATTGAAATTTTGATCACTTATTTTGTGACTAATGATATTTGATTATTATTTTAATCATAAATAGCGACCAAAATTTTCAATTCCTAATTTTAATAATTAAATGACTTTTTTCTATTAATACAAGACTAATAAGTATCATATATATATATATATATATATATATAAAAGACGAATGAATAGCAACAGGAATAGGGAATAGGGAATTCAAGTTAGTATGGCTATTTTGAAGAAGCACTTAGAAATTAATCATTCTTTTTTTGAGACAAGTACATGAGATAAGAAATAACTTGTTTTATACTAATTTAAATATTCTAAAAATAATCCTTAATATATCTTAAAATAACTCTATTATTCTTTACACCTGTGGAGTTATTTAGTGTAATTTTAGTATTTTCACTTTAAGACAATAGACTTAAATCTAAACATAGAGTAAACTCACATTTTATATATTTGTTGTATCTTTAGATGTTTAAATTTGAACCTTGACTAAGCTAGGATGATTTTTGTGTAAAAGAATACGTATATATTATTGTAAGAATTTGAAAAAAAAAAAAAAAACTTGTTAAATATACTCATGTGTGTATGACCTCGAAGAAGATACAAAATAATACACATGTTGTAAGTCATGAGAAGCCATAATTTCAACATTGCCTTAAGTTCATAAAAAACTCTTGATATAAAAATAAAATAAAATTGCCCCAAATTCGTTGAACAAAGTTATTATTCAACCTTTTTTACAAACAAACTTGATTTGATTCAAAATGACTACTTTCATAATTTCTATATTAAAATTACATTAAATCACGTTTTTCATTCTCTATGTAAACTAATGCAAGTTTGAATTCAATACCTTAGTTGAAGATGTTAAAATGAATGCACTCTCAACTTTTCATGTAGCTTCTATACATCAACTGCAAAAATTCAAAACTTTGAAATACTAATGTCTGTGTTAAAAATAAGAATATGATGTGCATATTTTCTGAATGGACGTGCAACCAAATGAGTTAGTAGTTTTTGGTTAGATATACATCCAACGGTCGAGGATCTTAAACCAAACGTAGGATAATTATATATTTCTATTAGATATTTACTATCGGTGTAGTTTTTATTATTTGACTAATTGCTATTGTATGAATATTACTTTTCCATTGAGGAGTAGGCTTCTTAATTATAAATAAAAATATATTTAACATACTAATATGCGTCTTAAAACATAAGTTAACAGATATCCTCATTAGTTTATCTACAAGTTTATATATGGGCATATATTTAAAATGTCTACTTTTTTTATTGTAATTTAATGCGAATTAAATATTTAAGTGAATAATCTAATTTTGGTATAATAGTATTTGTTTACATATCTCTTTACAAAACTGTTTTTACAATGTTTATTACTTTATAAAAGGGTGTGGGATAAGGGGAATGAAATGAGAGATATAAAGATAATTTTTAAAGGAAGAGAAAACGAAATAGGAAACAGATTGAAAAAAAGAGAACCAAAACTTATTTTTTTTTTAAAAAGAAAATGATATTGTATTGAATTAATTTTTGTTATAAAAAAAAGAAAAAAAGAAAAACAATAGTTAACTCTTATCCGGAGAATGACAGTTGAACCTCCAAACCTGAAGTGGGACCCAGCTTGCACCAAATTTATGCATTAAAAACTATTGACTTTCGTAATAATTACTTTAGAAGTAAAGTAATTTCTAATTAATTGGCATTGTTTTAAAATTAATTATATTCGTTTATATTTGATAAAGTATAATACGTTGTCTTTTTCAAAGTAGATATTTTTTAATAATATTTTCAGTGTTACTTTTTGAAGCCAGGCAAAAGAAAAGGTGTACATTCCATTATTGACTAAGACCACACTCTATATTTGACGAAAACAAAATTTAAACCCTAGTTGGGTCAATTTACGAAACCATTTTTCTCTTTTTTTTTTTATCATGAAACCATTTGTATATATATTATAAAAAACATTATTAGGAAAAATAAAGTGATATGAAGATATTGTGCTGAAAAAGAAAAAAAGAGAAAAAGAAAGAAACTCTTGTTGTGCCTAACTTGTAGATTATGAGTATCACGTGGATATGCTAATTTTAAGCCATTTTCATGTTTAAAACTCAACAATGCACTAATAAATTCTCATTAATGCTTAGAAACCAACGCAAAAAGCTGTCTTTAGGCTTTAGTCTCCGTTTGAAAAAAAAATATATGTTTAATAATTTAAATTAGATAATTATATTTTGAAAACATTTTTTATAATATTTTAATATTATTTATGTGTTTTGATTAATTCATGTTAATGTTTATGATTATTATTATTATTGATTGTGAAACAATTGTAGATCAATCAAATAATGACATGTAGATAATATTAAAATATTGTAATAAAATGTTATGAAAATATTATTGTCCATTTAAATTTAGGATTTGTTTTTAATTGAAATCAATAACTCTTGTGTTTGCATTTTACCTAGTTTTTTTTTTTTTCACTTTATCATATGTTTGATCCAGACTATGATTGACTTCTTATTATATATAAAGATTAAAGAAATAAAATATTATTTGTGACATGACATGAAAAAGTAGACTAAAGGACATTTATTGCTTTCGCTCGAACGAAGGCCATTGGATCACGCCAATGGTTTTTATTATTATTAAATATGAAGTAATAGTAATATCCAACCATTTAAGTTTTATTAACACATAAAATGTCAGTAAATGTGTGCAATATTTTATTGGACTTGCATTTTCACACATAAGGGAAGGTTGTTTATATGCCGCTGGCAAGGAAAAAAAAGGCACAAGCAAATATAAGAATAAGAAATAATATCATGATACGCTTTTAAAAATAAAATAGTTATAAAAATATAAATTTTTGTATTTTACTTTTAAAAAAATAAGTATTAAAATAATATAAAAAATTTAGATATATCAAATAATTATATTTTATTAAATAACAGTAACAACTAAGTGCACCACTTGATTCAAGATACCTCGGATCTCCAAAATAAAACAGGAAGGATGTTAATTGTTTACAAGTAGAACGAGAAATATCAATTCAGAGTTCATGTTTATTAGGATAATTTTTTGGATAAAATAAAATTGTAAACTTAGAATTATTTTTTAATTCAAGTCTCTCTCAATTGTTGAATTCATTTTATATCCATCCAATTTATCAATGTTTTCCATGTATTGTTTTCTCTTATTACAATTATATAACCTTTTTTTTTCTTTTGTGAATCATTGTATTGCATTTTAAAAAATATAAAAATATCAATTTCATTGAATTAAATAAGTTTTCTTGTATACACATTTTATTATGTTTATTCATTTTTAATATTTTTATTTTTTATTTTTTATCACATAAGAATATATAGTATTTCTTAAACTCTCATTTGGTATATTTTTTATATTTGTGTAATTACAAATTGACAATGAATAAAAAAATGTATACCCTTTTGATATTTAATCTCTTGATATTTTAAATTTTTTCTTTTATAATTTAAAAAATGATTTAATTAATATTTAAAATAGTATATTTACATGTACAACAAATTTCTAATAGATCTAATACAAATTAATAGATACAGATTCGAATATAACAAAAATTTCACATCAATTAAATACATAAATAGAAATAGATGTAAACTTTTACCTCAAAAACAGAGACATATAATTATTATTGTTTTTTTTACTTATTATTATTCTTAATCGTCTCATTCCATTATTATCCTTAATTATCGTAATTTTAGTTATGAAAAAGACTTCGGTATAAGTTTTTTTTAATACACTGTAAATTATAATAAGTTCAAATGACAAGATTATATGCAATAATAAAAATTATTTTGGAAAAATTAATTATTTATTTTCAAAAAGTTAGTGAAAAATGGAAACAAATAATCACATTAAAAAAATTGAATGTATGCACACAAACATTGTTTATTATTGTTTATTATTAACGTCAAATAATTCCTTTGGTATGTGATTTTGGATTCTTCAATCCAATTTCGGCCCAACCCAAATTTTCAAGCCCGACATCATTAGCCCATACTCCTTCGTTCAATAAATTATTCAATTAAATGCATTTGGAAATGAAAATTACGTTTATTTTCAACTTGACCAAAACCAAAATCAGTAGTTTCCGGGCCTTGCTAATCGTGTTCCAGTTCTACTAAGTTCATACTATTCACACCCTTACGTACTATTTCGACTATTTCTTTTATTGAAAATATTCTATGGTTCTCTTATTTATTTTTTAATGTGATTTCTAGTGCTTTGTTTGAATAGAAGATCAAATAAAAAAAAAAATAAAGAGAAAATTAAATTGTTTAGATTAATTTAAGTAAAGAGAAAGTGAATAATTTTTTTTGTTAAGTTGATTATATAACAAAATAAAAAAAATAATTTAGAAATACAGTAAATTACCAAAATATATTTGATTAAAATTTAATGAATTTGAGTATGAATTAAAACTAAATGAGAATTAATTGTAAAATAATTATTTTATAAATTTGAAAGTAATATAAAAAATTATTTGAAAATGAATTTAATTTATTGAAATAATTAAATATAAATTAAATACTATTTGTTTTCTATATATCATTTTAAAAAAATCAAATTATGATAAAATTAATTTACCGAATTTGTAATGAAAGACATCCAAAATTACACATTAAAGGAGAAAAAATCCATACAATTTGATTGATACAATTCAAAAATTCCAATTAGCCAACTTTTTTCCCAAAACCAAGAGAAATTAATCACAAGACATAATTTTTCAACTGTTTTTTCTTCTAACTTTTGTCACTTGTTTCTTTTTTATTTTTTGGAATTTTCTTGGCCTTAAAAACTCCAATATGTCTCAAAGAAAGCATATTAGTATGTCTTAGAATTGATTTGTTTTAGTTTTTTTAATGTTGAAATCAATTACGAAAACTTACAACACTAATATCTTTATGTTTATGAGTTTCAAATCTTCCAAAAACATGTTCAATTTTAGGAAATTTTTTAAAAGAAATTTAACATTTTAAAACACTATAAAACTTTAAGAATAAAACAACAATTCAAAAAGAACAAATTAGGATAGAACAAAATAAACCAAACATCAACATCATACCCATTTTTTTCTAGAAAATGCATGGTCAATTCACAAGATGTGGATACAATGGCTTGATTAATGAAAAAAAAAAGGATACAAACAAAGAAATATGTCGGTCAAAGGAATAACTCAATAAAGAACAAAGAATAACATCCAAATAGAAATAAGTTATGTATTCATTCTTGAAGAATACTTAATTGAATTGTGATGACTAACTTCTTTGAATGAGTTTATCTTATAGCTTTCATGGTAACTTGATGTAAATCTTGGAAGTTCTGAAGGATCTTGATCAATTCAAGAATGTGTACAAAACACAACACACGGAAGAACAAAAGTTCAATGACGGAAGCATGAGAAGTGTGGGTATGGCTTGAGACATTCATAAAAAAAAAAGAAAAACAATAACAAGTAAGTAAAATAGGAGAAGGAAGTATGAACGCATCACCTTCAATTGAAAATCAAATAATAAGTGCTTGGAGAAATGAACTTTTGAGACTCTTAACTATGACTCATAAGGAAGTTTCATTCAATATTCAAAAGTCAATTTACAATGGACAAATGCCTCCTTATATAGGTTGTGAAACTCGACCAAGAAGATGACAAAAAATTAATCTCAAAGTTAACTTTCTTAAATATGATTAACGTACATGATATATTTCTTGAAGCCTTTTGTACTGTCGTATAAGCTTAGGTTATGATAAAGCTTTGACCCATACAAATAGGACTAAAGTGTAACTTCTCACCTAAAGGTTACTTGCTCTCCTGAAGTGCACTTCCTTGTCAAATGGTCATCTTTCAAAAAAAGGCTATATATATATATATATATATATATATATATATATATATATAGACGAATTAGATATCTCCTTTACAATTTACAAATTAGATGACTCTTTTACAAACATTAGATGTTTGAAATGATTTCAAAAGAACTATTCACCCCTCTCTAATGTGTTCCTATTTTTTTTAGTTGGAATTATCTTAGGGATGAGTTCCTAACAAGATTTGAGGAAAAGATCGAGGCCGTATCCGAATCAAATTAATATGCAATTAAAGTGCAATATAGACTAGGAAGTGACTCCTAGGTTGTCTCCCAAGGACCAAATGTGGTTTAGACAATAGATCAAACACGTGGTGGGGGTGGTTTATGGACAGTTTTGTAAACTAAAATGAACGAAATTAAAGCACGAACTCAAACACTAATTGAAAACGGTTGATCCTTGTTTCGATTGCAATGTTCCAATCCCAGATTAACAATGATTAAATGCTACTTTCATCCCTAATCCAACACAAATTAACCAACTAAGAGAAAGTTAATTCGATCTTCAAAAACATGAATTAAGCAAACACATTGCACATGTCCTAATCAATTATGCACACAGAACCCAATTAACTAAGCGAAAATCTAACATCAATTAGACCACTAAGCATGTCCTAATTGCAAGCGCAAAAACAGATTGAACAAGGTGCAAGACAAGGTAGCGAATAATAATTCAAAGTGAACAAATCTCATGGAACATTTCAATCTCAACAGCAACCAACCCAAACAAAATTATACCTCCATTAAAACGAAATTCAAGAGCACAATCCAACAAACGAAATTCATCTAAAAACACAAACAGAAATGAAAACCTAGCACCAAAACGCATCTCGAAAATGGAATTCGGATTGAAATTAGAAACAACAAGGTAAAATGGAAATGGAAAAAGAGCCATACAAAGAAGACTAAAGTTTGAACATTAGTCTTAACTATTGTGAGCTTAGGAAGATGACATCTTTTCAGTTGATTTAGCAGTTGGTTGAGAGAGAAGGAACAAGATATATAGTTTTTGCTCTTCAAGGATAAAATCTTCTACTCTATTAGTCTCATGTTTCTTATAAGTTATTATGTATGTACATTTTATTTTAGTAGTTTTACACTATTAAAATGAGATGTTACATTAAGTCTCCTTCGGGTAATGTAATTCTTTATTATTTTTTTTCTCTAAAGGATAATCAATTACCATAATTAAAATTAATAAAAATGGCTTTAATGAAAACATAACCGTTTTCAATAAGACTTACATACGAGAATTTTATATATATATATATATATATATATATATAAATAAAAGGATAAATTATGTTTTAATACTTGTAAGGATAAATTAAATATGTCCCATTTTTTGTTTTGATGAAGTTCAAAGTAATGGTTGCTTTATGTATTGAAAAACAAATCTTGAGTCTTATAGTCCATCTTCTTCATCCGTTGACCTAATTAATAGTAAGATATATTCCTATTATAAATATTAAAATTTATTAGAATGATTTTCTACCTCTTTTATATATTATTTTTAGTGTGTATTATTGATAACACTAAAACGAAACGACAAGCAATGAGAGAAACAAAAATGTAGAATGAAGCAAGAATGGAAAACGTAAATGGAATTGTACATAAAAATGAGATTCAATACAATAAAGGAGAAAATAGAGCAAAATCTAAAACCCCCAAAAGAGGGAGAGTGGAAAACGTCCAAGACCCGAGAAAACGTAAATCAGAAGAGAGGAGAAAGTGAAATCTGATTTTGGGATTTATAAACCCCTAATTACAGTTTTGCACTTCATATGGGCTTCTACAAAATATGCCAAAAAATAAGCCCAAAACTAACCTAAAAATGAAATTAAAACTAAATGCGGGAAATTATAAATGGTGTGGCAACCCTCTTGAAGTCCCAATAATAATTCCAAAATTGTCCTGCAAATAATAATTGGAATAATTATGCTCAAATAATTTAAATTAATTAAAATAAGAATTATTAGTCAAATTAAGCCCAAATAGTGAAAATGAGACAATAATTGAGAATTAAACATAATTCACTAATACAATATGGTGCGGAAAGCTAAGTGAATAATACAAAATAATGATTCATCAAAATAGACCACACTTAGTCTTTTGCACTCTTGGGAAAAATCAAGACGCAAAACAAGAAAAAAATTCAAGAGACATTAAGAGAGTGACACAACCTTAGGAAACAAAAACAAAAAGACACATAAGTAAACTAACAAATTTACACAATCCTAAATGAATCCTGAAAAAAGAAAATGAGTAGTCAATATCCAACACACAGATAATAAGAGAAAACAGATACTAATGGAAATCATCCAAGCAATTCAAAACATGACAAAATAATCAATCAGCTCAAGAGGTGAATCAAAAGCAACTGAACCTGACAGATGCACTATCGTTGTATCTCTCAAGTGTCTAGGGTAAACAATTTTAACTCAATGCACTCAAGAAAGCAAGCAACAAACAGACTTGGCAAGTCTTTAATATCAACAGTCAAAACATATGCATGTTCAATTCAAAAGGTCTTTTCGTGGTTGTAATGGAGCCAAGGACAAGGGAGGATAAAATATGCATGAGAAACTACAAACCAAAAAGAATAGAAGAGCAATAGGGAACAAGTGAAATCACAATCAATTTACACCCAAAACCTCTAATTCAATCCTCTTCTTGACTCCATTATTCAAAATTTTTTATTTTTCTGATTTTTTTCTATTATTTTTATTTTTTTTGTATTTTTTTCTGTCTTGTCTCTTTTCTTCTGTCTTTTTTTTTATAGAACACTATTGTAAAAGATAAGATACACAACATATTTACAAAAACAAACAAGAAGAGGAACAACCTAGCCAATTCATAAGAATCCCCAGGAAGACCACACTTGTTCCCAAAACAATTCCAAAGCTCCAAAATTCCCTAAGGTTAAGGTAATCATGGTTTTTCACTTAAGGCTAATTAATGAGCTTCAAAACAAAGAAAGGGGAAATCATATGCTTATAGAGGTTATCAAAGGATTAAAAAAAGGTAGGCTTATTTGGCTAGAGAGCCTCAAGAAAAAAATTGCCTTTATCACTTCCAAACATGCATATCAATCAAGAATCATAAAAAAGAGTCAAGCCAACACATACGTGCAAGCAATCAAGAGATATATCACACAAGAAAGAACATAAAGTGGCTCAAATGCTCACACAGGGTAATCAATCAACCTCTCAAACATCATAATCATCTTTCCAAGTAGAGAAAAGCAAGGGATTCAAACCATAAGTATAAATCAAGTACAGGACAACCCTACAACCTAAACAAAGTCCAGAAATAAGGAGGAACATGGATAACTATACACAAGTCTTAAGCTTAAAATAACAAAAACAACATAAACAACAAAAACAACCTAGAATGAGGAAAGCCTAAACAAAGAAAAGCCTAAACAAAGAAAAAGGAAAATCTCCCCCAATAGACCACACTTAAACTACACAGTGTCCTTAATGTGTCACAAACATAAGATCAACAATCAGAATAATCAAAAGATGTGGACAAAGTGCAATAAAAGTGAGAAAGGAAGGAGAAAAGAAAACTCTCCTTAGTCAGGGTGGAAGATGCCAAATTTGATCTTGTAGAGAAATGTTTTCCACCACTGGATCTAGGAATGAACTACTTTTGAGGAGTTGCTTCATTCGCCAAATCTGATCAAGTAGAGAAATATCTTCCACAATTGGGTCAAGGAAGGAAGGATTGTTCATAAGTGGGTTCAGCTGGTGCCTATTGATCTTCAAGCCCTTGCGTATGTATGCACCTTTGTTTTCAACTATGGGTGTTTGTTGGTCAAATTCATGTGTACCTCTTGAAATATGGTTAGTACATTGTGGCTCCAAAGAATTTATATGCGGAGGTATAACACCCAATCTCAATGTATTAGACTGAACATTAGAAATACTCTCAGAACATGAATCAAGTTCAGACTTAGAAGCAATATCAGCAATAGACTCTGATTCATGTTCAGTGCATGGAAAAGAAGCATTCAGATGTAATAGCAAAAAATGGTTCTTATCATGCAAAGAGTGAAGATTAGAAACATACTCATTAATAACATAATCAATTTGAGGTATATTTACCTCCACTTCCCTGAAGATTGCTAGAGTCTCCTTATCTGGTTCTTTCATCTTCTTGCTTTGAATAACAGACTGCAACAAATCATAACTAGTGGTAGAAGACGAAGAGGGTCCACCTGGCTCAAAATTGCTGCTTATTACTACCTGGTCCTCAAGCTCAGAATGAAGATCAAAATCTTTATTAGCCTCCTCAAGTACAAGAGTAGGGACATATAAAGGTGGGAAAGTAGGTGACACAATGGGTACATGAATATTCTTCCCATATCCTAGGATGGCATTGACATCTTCCAGAATCTGCATAGTCTGAGATGGTAATTTCTATGAATTTTTAGACTGTTCTTGATTAAGCTGAATGACAATCTACCCCCATCTGATTAGTCAAGCTTTGAATTGACGCTCTGGTCTCTTGCTGAAACTGAATGTTTTGCATGGTCATCTGCCTCAATAATTCCTCCAATGTAGGCTCAAAAGTAGAAGTAGAAGGTTGATGAGTTGTTTGTGCAGTCACATCATGTTGCAGACTCTGGTATTGCTGGACTGGTGGAGGCATACAAGTATTCTGAAATGATGGTGTTTGTTGTTGTTGCTATGGAGCACTATACCATCCCAGATCAGGGTCATTCGTCCATCCTGGATTGTTGTTATAACCATACAAATCAAAATGATGTTGAATAGGGAAGAATTCGTCCAAAAACAATTGTTTAAGATCTTCCCAATCGGTGATGGACCTTGGAGGAAGATAATACAACAGTCCTTCGTACTCCTTGTAATGAGTGTGGGAATGCCCTTAAGAAAATGTGATCATCCGAGACATGTAGAGGTTTCATTGTAAAGCAAATGATATGGAAATCCTCCAAATGTTTATGTGTGCATTCACCTGCAAAACCGTGAAACTTAGGCAACAAATGTATCAATTTAGTGTTGAGAATGCAATGAACATCATCCTCATTAGGTGGAACTGGCTCCCAAAGAGCATTCTCATTAGTTGGAGGATGAGCCGTATTGTTCTCAACATAGAAATCAACAAAATATTAATGAGACTCATAATCAGAGTTACAATCAGAAGAAGCAGTGTGTACAGAACTGAAATAGGTAGACATGTAGAAGGAATGCAACTAATGCTATCTAAATGCAAGGAAAAAAAATTCCTAGAATGCCTAACTAATCTATGAAAAGTCATGTGAATTTCATGATCAAAAGGTGGTAGTTTCCTAGGATGGCCCCTAGTCATACATTGAGTCAACTCCTATAAGCAAAAGTCAACATAGTGAAACATAGGAGGGTAAACAACAAGTATATGCAAACCAAATCAGAATGAGCTAAAACTTTGTGAGCAACCCCCTACAATCATGAAATGATAGCACACAAATTGGCAAAGCAAGATTCAAACGATAACTATTTTTACGAATTTAAGAAAGTTTGGAGAAATGGGGAAATTAAACTTGAAAAATAAAAAATAAATAGAAAAAAGGCCTCTTTTTTAAAATCTTAGAATCACCAAATGGTATAGCATCCAAGATCGATAAAAAAAAAATTTCTATGTGAAATAAAAAAAAATTGTCTAATTCTAACTTCGTGAGCAAAAGTTATTGCAGTTCGAAGTTTTGACACTTCCTGGTTTTTAAAAAAATTGTAACTCCAAACTAGGACTACCATAACTGCTTCTATGATTTTTTTTTTTATCAAAATATGGACCATAAGAAGTGCACAAAAAAAATTTCAAAAAAAATAACACTCCTAGCTACCAAAACAAAAAACGTCAATTAATTAGACAAAAGATGACACTATTCACGCACTATTCACTAGTGTCGCTCAACGCCCTTGTGTTAGTGTCGCTCAACGCCATCGCACCATCACAACTCAACACAAAACACACGTAACGAATACATAACACACACTAACACAGACCTAAGACTGAACCGTTTGTCCCCAGCAACAACGCCAAATTTGATCGAGGCCGTACCCGAATCAAATTAATATTCAATTAAAGTGCATTATAGACCAGGAAGTGACTCCTAGGTCGTCTCTCAAGGATAAAATGTGGTTCATGCAATAGATCAAACACGTGGTGGGGGTGGTTTATGGACAATTTTGTGAACTAAAATGAACAAAATTAAAGCATGAATTCAAACACTAATTGAAAACGGTTGGTCCTTGTTTTGATTGCAATGTTTCAATCCCAGATTAACAATGATTAAACACTGATTTCATCCCTAATCCAACACGAATTTAGAAACTGAGCAAAGGTTAATCCGGTCTTCAAAAACGTGAATTAATAAACCCCTAATTAGAATTTTGCCCTATGGGCCTCTACAAAATATGCCCAAAAGTGGGCCTAAAGCTAACCTAAAAACAAAATTAAAACTAAATGGTGTGATAACCCTCTTGAAGTCGCAATAATAATTCCAAAATTGTCTTGTAAATAATAATTGTAATAATTAGACTCAAATAATTCAAATTAATTAAAATAAGAACTATTAGTCAAAATAAGCTTAAATAGTAAAAATGAGATAATAATTGAGAATTAAACACAATTCACTAATACAATATGGTGCGGAAAGCTAAGTGAATAGTACAAAATAATGATTCATCAATCCTATTGAAGGAAAACAAAGGATATGTTGTCAACATGCCTCCTCTATTCAAGGAGGAAAAGTTTGACTATTGAAAACAAAGAATGATGGCATTCTTGGAATCCTATCACATCAGCACGTGGGATGTGGTTGAGAATTGTAACTATATGCCTCTTGAGAGCCCTTGTAGAGAAGCTTGTGGACCAATGAGCAAAAATACAAGTACATTCTTAACTCTAAAGCTCAAAATTTGCTAATATGCGTTTTGTCTAAAGAAGAATACAGGAAAGTACATGTGTTCAAGGGAGCAAAAGAAATGTGGGACATCGTAGGTTTCACATATGAAGCTTCAAATGAAGTCAAAAGAAAGAAGTTGAGCTTGCTAACTCAAGAGTGCGAGTTATTCACTATGCTAAACAATGAAAACATTTAAGCCATATTCAACCGGTTTCAAATTATCTTAAACAAGTTAAGATCGCTAGGTAAGATCTATGACAATTTTGATAATATTAACAAAATTTTTTACAATTTTCTCCAGAAAAGAAGATTATAAGTCACTTCTCTAAGAACCTCAAATATTCTTGAAGAGATGAGTTTAGAAGTGTTTGTTGGAATCATGAAAGTTCATAAGTAGAAACTTAAATAAGATGGAATCATAAAAAAAGAAAAAAAAAAACTCAGAAATCTGCCAAAAAGACTTCCAAAAAGCTTTTAAGACAAAAGAATCTTCATAAGAGTCAACCGGTGAAAAATACTCTATGGAAAAAGAAGATGAACTATCATTCATCTTCAAGAAGATCTACTTCATGTGAAGAAGGACGAAGGACACACAGAGGCATTTGCCTTGGATCAAATTCCAGAAATAATCAACGGTTTTGTTATTTTCTTGTGTGGAAAATATTTGCGTATACGGTTTTGATTTCTCCATAACATGTTCTGTGAGATTGCAGTTCAAGCGCCATTAAAATATTGATTTACACGTGGAAGGAGGGTCAGAACGACAACACACAAAGCGATGACGTTTTGATGAAACTTTCAACCTTAAAATATCTCTACCCACTGTCACATTCACAACCACATGTATATATGCTCTATCAAATATCTATCTACTTCCTCCCACGTCAAAATATCTACCATTCCTTCACGAACATTCCAGGAGCTGGAATCATTATCTTCCTTTTTCTCATTTATTTCTTCTAGACCATTCATTTCCAAAATCACCCTTTTTTCCCTATAATAATAAATACCCGTTACACGTTTTCCTTCATTCCCTATTTCATTGACATCTGGGTGCAATTCCATGAGCTGAAGGACAACACAAAATTGTCACTTTCTTTTCATTACTCTGTAAGTTTGTTCATTGCGATCATGGGTTATTGCAAAGAAGGGTCGTCTTATTATAACGTTCTTGGTGTTAGTTCGGATTCTAGCGTGGAAGAGATAAAGCGTGCTTACAGAAAGCTGGCTATGCAATGGCACCCGGATAGGTGGACAAAGATGCCTTCTTTGCTGGGAGAAGCCAAACACAAATTCCAGCAAATTCAAGAAGCCTATTCGGGTATGTTTGCTTCATGTTCTTGCATCTCAGGAGTAAAAGATTGTGCCTTTGCTCAAGTTATATCATAGAAATGATTATGGTATTGCGAATTACATTAGTTTTGTTGCTCATTTCTTTGTGATTTATTGGAGCAGTGTTGTCGGACAGTAAGAAAAGAACTCTGTATGATGCGGGTTTGCATGATCCTCAAGAGGGAGAGGACGAGGTGCGTGCTTCAGAGTTATTGCCTTTTATGTGCATTCAAATCTGGTTCCTTTTGTTTCTTGCTGTGTTGTGTTCATGAAAGATTTATGTGTGTGTTTCTCTACTTTCAGGGGTTTTCTGATTTTTTAGAAGAAATGTTGTCGCTTATGGCTCAAGCGAGGAGAGAGGTAATGCTTCATCCTATATAACGATCCTTTGGGTAGTTTAGATTTGTAGATATATGAATTTGAATATAAAGTATAAGTATTTGTATAAGATGAAAACAGTAGCATTTTGAAGAAAGAATATGTTTAGGATGAATAATGGTATGAAGAATAGACATTGATCATGTGCCAACCATATATGTTGCAGAAAAAACATTACGATTTGAAAGAGTTGCAGGGGATGTTGATGGAAATCGCTGAAGGATTCGAGTGTCCTTCAATGTACTGTGGGGTGCCCTCTGTGATTGATGAGTCTCGATGCTTAAAGAAGACTCGTTTAGACACGAGCACGGAAGAGAATAAGGGGTCACATTTTCATGTACCTGATCTTAACCTCTATTGCAGTTAAAAAAAGCAATTTTCAATGATGGATATGAAGCAACGGAGGCAATTTTGGTAACAGTAGTAGATATTTTGAACACATAATATCTTGTACATATGTGTTCTAGTTGTTAAACTTTCTCAGATGTTAGTGTGAGATACAAAAGTTTAGTCTCAATTTCTGTACCTTGTAAATGAAATCTGCCGTTGAAAATTATGTAAGGATTTTCTGTCATGGAATTGTTGCTTCTTTCTTTTTACTTGTTTCATTTAGAAAATTGTCCTCTAAAACCATGCCATTTTTTAAACATTTTTTTCTAATGAAAGATCACTTTTTAGTAAATAATAATTATCTATACCACCAACATTCATTAACAAAAGGATTCTCCTTTTAAAATATCCACAATTTTTTTTTCCAGTATTACCTATTCAACTATGTTTAGCTTAAACAATTGTCCATAATAAGAAAACTATATCTATGTAATAAATAAATTACTCAAAATGTAAAAGTTAATTTTTTAATTTTTTATTATAATTTCTTTTAATATATAATTATTTATATTTTTCAGTTTTACATTTTTATCGAGCATTTTCAAACTAAGTAATTACAAGTAGAAATATGTGATATATATATATATATATATATATATATATATATATATATACACACACGTGTGTGTGTGTTAACCTCTTTAATGTTAAGTAAAATAATAAATCTATTATTATTATTATTTTAGTTATAAAAGTAAAATTATTATAATTTTATTAAAGATGGTTTTTATTTATTTTGTAAATAATTTTTATTATAAATAATTATTTTAATATAAAAAAATAGTTAAATTTAAAAAGACATTTATATTAAAAAAATCATTTATTATAAATAAGTTTATTTATTCTATAGATAATATTTTATTATAAATAATCATTTTAATTTTAAAATTAAAATAGTTGATTAAATATAAAATATAAAAAAATTTATTATTTAAATAATTTTAAAACATTATCATTCTAAAAATAAATTAAAACAAAAATACTATAGTGTATGTGGTTAATTTTTTTTTTCTAGTTTTGATCGATTGGAGTCCTTAATACATTATATTTATTTGTCAAAAGTTAAACACTATTTAATATAGATTAATAGTTGATTAGTAATTGGTTATTATCTATTTTTACTCAGGTATTACATGTTAAAGATTAATAGTTACTTATCAAAAACTGACAACTTTTCATCAAAGGTCAAGATTTTCTTATTAAAAGACAATTGTTGTATATGTAACATATCGAATGTTATTAATACTTGTTAAAGATCAAGTGTTATCTAGTAATAAACTTATGTCTCTTGTTAATTGTGTTACTCGTTAAAACTTGATATTGTTTACCAATACCTAATGTCATTTGTTAGGAGTCACATGTTTTCTATTGTTATTATGTATCGTCTATCAAAGATATTGACCAACTAAATGTTATCTAATTTAACTAAAAATGGTTAACATTCACTTTAGGTAAATAGTAAATGGATCGTTGAATCATTGAATCATTGAACCAACACTTACTTTCTTATTTTCTCTCTTCTTTATTCTCTTATTTGTTTAAATTATCGTTAAGGATTTTAAATTAAAAGAAAAAATATTTAAAAGCACGATTTATAATAAGAGAAACCAATTCATCTCTCCTTTTGGTTTGTTATTTATGCTAACCATTATGTTGTAGTGTTCTGACAATTTACACATGCAGCATTACCAAATTTTGAATAATATTTTAAAATAGAGTGTGATGCTTCAAATGTTGGCATAAAAGGTGTTCTCTTGCAAGAAGGGTATTCTATAGCCTATTTTAGTGAAAAGTTGAAAGGCTAGTGAGAAAGTATTCCACTTATGACAAAGAGTTATATGTCTTAGTGAAAACCTTACACACTTGACAACATTATTTGCTTCCTAAGGAATTTGTAATTCATAGTGATCATGATTATCTTAAATACATTAAAACCTTCTTCACTTGAGTGAATTTGGGGGAGAATAATTAAGAGGATTTGAAGGTAATTTTTGTTGCTGTTTATTTGAATAGATTTAGAGGTAAGTGAGAGTAGATTTCAAAATAAAATTTGTAAGAATTAGTGTAGGATTTAATTTATATGACAGATTAAAAAAATTTACTTTCAAATTCATTCTCACTTACCTTATTCTATTCAAATAAAAACAAAATTTTTTATCATCAAATCCTTTCAATTACTCTCCTCAAAATCCACTCAAGTAAACAAAGCCTAAAAGTTAAGGAAAAATCAATAAAAGATATGCCAAATGGACAAAATTTATTGAACAACTTTCTTATGTTATAAAGCATAAACAAAATAAAGCAAAAAATTGTAGCTGATACCATATCTAGGAGACATGCCTTATTGTTCATGGTTGAAACTAAAGTGTTTGGTTTTGAAATGTTTAAGAAATTATATGATGATGATCATGATTTTGGAAAAATTTATAAAGATTGTAAAAAAGTAGTTTTTAATGATTTTTATAGATAAGATAACTTTTTTTTAATGGAACTAAGTTGTGTGCGTCTAAAGGATGAATGAAAGAATTATGTATCAAAGAAGCTCGTGAAGGGCTAATGCGACATTTTGAAAACTTTCTCAAAAATATTCAATAGACTCAACTTATTTGCAAAAGAAAAGAAACTACCTAAACACTCAAAACAACTAAAGAAACGTTAAAACATAAAAATCTTATTACTTAGACCAAACCAGAAAAACAGAACTGTACAATTATGCTACAAGAAGTTTATACAGAATTAATACCAAAAACATAAAATTGAAACTATCTACTACTTAAAACAAAACCATCTACAAACATACAAGCATTTATAAACAATTTATAGAAACTAAAACAGAAACAGATCTAAAACTAGCACAATTAGAAAAAAAAAATTACCAAGTTTTAGCACGAAACACAAAAAACAAAGTAAAACATGTATTGAAAATAAAAAAGTAGAACTGCCAATCTAAAACTGGAAAGAGATAAGTGAAAAACAACATACTTCTTATTCTACTATTTACTACACTATGCTATCTATTAGTAACAACCTATTATTATTAAAAAGAGAAAGCAAGAAGAAAGGCATATCAGCTTATCCCTTGCGTTCAGTCACTCTATGCAGCTTAATTCTCTTCATAGAGATAAATTTCTCCTCCCATGCCATTTGTTGCAGCATCAACAACTCTCAATCCAATGAAGGTTGTTGCTTCTGCATTTTCCAGGTAATCTGCTACAGTAGTTGCAACTCCTCATGCACTAGTAGCTAATGGGTAGATGAAAGTGGAATAGGTGCCTTAATAGCGTCATTAATCCTTCCTTCATCCAACAGAATTTCCTTAGTGTGATCACCACTTCCATCTTTAGCAGCCTTGTTCGAATCAACCGCAAAATCAAAATTAAAGTCAGCAATACCATATGAATCTACAGCAGAATATAAATTCATCTCAAAGCTATTACCATTTAAAATTTCATCCAGATTAAGACAACTATCATCGTTCAATGGTTGAGTAAAAAATTAGAAGCATTTATACCAATAGGTTCAATAGCTAAAAGTGAATCAAAAAGTTTAGAATGAACATGCAGAACTGCATTAGTTTAAGCTATAAACTCTATAAAATCAATGTGCAACATATCAAAAGCATTAAAATGTGTAGGGAAACTCACATAAAGCAGTTGGAATCTCAAGTTTAGAATAAACTTGGACTAGCTCATCCAAAGTCATCTCACTAGAAGCAAGAGAATCAATAGCTGCATCGTCACATGCTGCAAATCTATTTTCAATTGAAATTATGTCAAAATCAATACACGAACAGCAGTAGATACATCAATATGATCAATAGAAAATGTTGAATCAAGAATATAAGAATGTACAGTCATGATAGTAACAATATCCATGGTAAGTTCTACGGGTTCAATTTTTCAAAGTATTAAAATAACCTTGAACCTCAGGAACATTAATGGGAATCACGAGTTCAGAATAAACCTGGGTTATTTCTTCAATAATTGCATGATCAAGAACTTTACTAGCCATTTTACATAGTAGCTTCCTTGCCTCTATTGGTGTCTTGTCCAATAGAGATCCTCCAATAGTAGCATCAACCAAAAAATATATCCTTATGTAATAGCCCTTTATAGAAGTAAACCAACAGTAGTGGCTCGAATATCTAATGAGTTGGACAGGCTAAGAAAAGCCTATTGAACTATGGAAAAAAGGGCCAAAACAAATATAACAACTTGGCAAAGAGTAATAACGCAGCCGAAATTCAATCTCCCTTCTTGCGAGAATCTGCGAAGAGCACCAAACAAATAAAACAAAAATAGAATCACAAGCACAAGAAGACACCAACAATTTTTAACGTGGAAAACCCTCAATGCAAGGGTAAAAATCACGAGTCGTCCAGACCAAAGAAAAATCCACTATGATCAATAATAGGGTTCAAAAGAGTCTTCAATAATAATACCAAAAGGTATTTTCAATAAGCCAATTTAACTAAGCACAAATGCTTACAAATGAGAACAAAGAAGATGAAAATTCTCCAAAATAGGGCTGCTGGTGCGAGACCAATTTCTCTCAATCTAGACCTCCGATTGACGATCCGAACGGTCAAAATGAAGAACCATATGTCTGGAATCCACTGTCCAAAAACCAGCTCGATCCAACGTGAACGACTTCACAGCGAATGAAAACACCAGTGCAGGTTTAGGGTTATGTGGGAATGACTTTTTCTCTTTCTTTTACTCTCACTTGGCTTTTGCCTCTCTTCAAATGACTCTCTTGTGCTTTACTAATCTGACCCATCTCATTTTAACCTAATGAGACATAATGGATCACACTATTTGGGCCTATTTTCCACATAGGAAGGGAGCCCAATAACCCAACATGAACCTCTCATAGTACTCAACCAAGCTTTCTCCTTGAAGTTGTGTTATGGCACTGATTTCCTTCCTGATAGCTAATACTTTTGATGTTGGAAAATACTTGTTCAGTAACCTTTGCTGCATTTCCTATCAACCACCAAATCAGTACTGATGGTAGAAAAACTAGTCTCTTGCTACACCTTGTAAGGATAGTGTGAAGGCCCTTGTAATCACTACTTCCTCTGGAACAAAAGGCTTCATGGAGTAGCATATCCAACTGAACTCTTTAATGTTCTTGTATGGATCTTCATTAGCCAAACCATGGAATTTTGGCATGAGCTTTATTAATCTGGTTTTCTGCTCAAAACTTGGTATCTCTTGTACCTGTAGTTGGATGTAGAGAGGCCGATAATCCATCTCCTGATTGTTCAATCCAAACGTTACAGCATAACAATAATTTCTGGATCAAAATCAACAACAAAAATTGGCCTTAATCTGTCATGCACTTCATTAAAGAGGTAACACCAACGGAATACAAAAAAATAAAATGAAAGAACCGCATAATGTAGATTTTTGAAACTTTTACAGAATGCTAAAAATATGAATGCAAGGATAACTAAACAAACTAAATACTTTAGTCATCATTTCCTCAACAATGACACCATTTGTTGAACCTTTTTTTTTTTCAAATTTTAGGTCAACAAAAAAATCCAACTTTTTCCCCTAATTTAGTTATGGAAACCCTTGGGATCCATACTGAAGGATCCGAAATAGAACGAAACAAATGTTCAGGTCAGGCAATGAAAGATTGAATTGCTTGTGTCACAATATATACCTCATTTGTTTGAACATAAACTAAAGCATTAGGTATAATAACTTCCTCTACAGTGACCTTGAAGTCATTAGGGTATAGTTGCATACCATACAGAATCGTGGCTCCTTCAAATACTTTTCCACGAGCCACTAATGTCATCCCTTGTACATTCTAAACATATAGGTATCATTGGTGAGTGGAGCCAATTTCATCCCTTAATGGGAGTGGAGCTAAACAACTCTCCTTTGCGACCAAGTTCTGGTGTAGGACATACTTGTGGTCGGAGCCCATAACTCCCTAACTTGGAACTCTCGCCTAAGTCTCTGAGAGACTTCGTTTGTGACCCTAGCAATGATTTCAATTGTCAACCTTTTTATATGGGCATTATGTGTGCTAGAAGATTGGCGATAAGAAACTAATAAATATTACCGAATGATGACTCCTGATCCAATAGCACACACATGTCCTACGTGCTCAAGTTGTTCAATTGTACTTGTAAGTATGTCATTACAACGTGTGAAAGTACCTTAGGGCCACTACAAGAAAAATCACTATTACCCATGACAAAGATCTGTATTGAAAATTTGTATGTAAACTAGTATTACATATGAATTACATATGGACAAAAATCTGTATGTAAAATGGTCGTAAGGAATGTTACAGACGAATTTATCCATGTGTATAATTATATACAGATAAATTTGTATGTAATCACCTAACAGAGTGGTACAAAAAGCTTGCTTGTAGCAGTTGCAGATTTGGAAATTTATATAAGAAAGGATCCAACACATGCACATTGAAGAACACTTAAACCTCCAACAAACATTTCACATTAATACATAAATATTGTTTACATAAACATAATTGTGAATTATATAAAAGTACATTGTAATAGAGAGTCATACAAATAAGTTATAAACATGCCTAATGCTAATAATTATGATAATCATTTTTTCATCTTGTGGTTGATCTCTGGTTAAACATCATTATATGACTAATTTTATTGTTAATTATTTTGCGGTTGAAAAAATTGTTGTGCAGTTGCGGCTGCCAAAGCTAGAAGGTACTACATGATTATATCAATTAAACTTTAAAATTGAGAATTCATTTGTCAAATCTACTGATCATTATTTGCTAATTTCGTTTGAAGTTGAATAAAGTTCTCTACATTTGGTTATTCACTAGTACAAAAATCGCGTACAACGTCGAATATTTTAGGCTTTTAAAGATAGATTCACGAACGACGTCATATCAGGAGATGTTAAATTGACATCGAATTTTAAAAAAATCGAATATAAATTAGCGTCGAATTTTGTCAATATACGATGTTAACTTAACGTCGAATTTTGTCAAAATTCGATGTTAATCAATTTATTTATTTATTTTTTTAATTAATTGTGATCCTTTTTTACAACTCTACGAGATCTGAAAAGCAGAAAAAAAAAATTTCAGTTTTTGGTATTTTATAAAGCATGACCTTTGATCAACAACAAACAACAATAACCAACACCAAACAAGTTCAATCAAACAACAATATACAAGTTCAACCAAACAATAACGACAAACAAGTTCAACCAAATAACAACCATAAACAAGTTCAAAAAAAAAAACAACAAACAAGTTTAACAAATAAGTTCTTCAAAATGAAAACGAAAACTAACCTTTAAGAGATGGGTTCACCGGAATAAAGTGTCGTCACCCGTGAGAGAGAAAACAGAATGCATCTATGAAAGATAAGAGCAAGTAAATAATCGGTCAAAACAAACGAAAATCATACATAAAGTAATTAATTAACATTTGTATCAAATGAAAGAAAGATTACCTGTAATGGTTGTCAAACTTCGTTCGAGAAAAGTTTGAGAAGAGAATAGGGTTTCGCGCGCTAAGATAAAGTGAATGAATTTTCAATCTCCCGCCCAAATTTTTATTGAATTCACTAACCTTTTAAAGTCTAACGCTGGGGCATTCAACGTTTTATATTCTTTTACGTCGAATTACAATTATAAATGACGTTTAATAATTGCGTTTATTTACAAAAATGCCACCATTCATTTTTAACATTGGCTATTCAGTGGTTCGACGTTAAACGCATGACGTTATACGCTGTTTTTGCACTAGTGATTGACTAAAAGATGCATGTGTCTGTTGTATGTAACTGTCGACGCAACCATCTTGAGAACCGACATTTCCAATCCCATATATTCTTCCATTGTACCTTTCATCCGCAACCTCTGACCAACATTTGTTCCTCAATCTTTCCTCCTCCACAGGGTTTAGGGGACTACATTCTGAGACACCAACAGATGTAGTCTTAGATATTGTCTGAGAAAATCTTGTTTGAAAATCTTCCTGTTAAATGAATAAATGTTTGCGCTAAATACACCTAAGGTTTAAAACCTAATAGAGAATGTCACAGAGTTAGTAGAAACTAACATGTGTCTGCCTAGACCTTTCATTCAATGTTGAGCAACGAATGTGTCTGTTGAAAGATTTGGTCAACATGCACTAAGCGACCAAGCTCTTGTGATTACAAACAAAATATGACTTGTTAAAAAATATTGTAAAGCTTACATAAGTAGAATTTAAAAAAAATGTACATGTCATACCAAATGAATAGCGTGATCATGCACACAAATAGATCTCCTAGTATGCAAACAACCACCCTTTTTAGATGTCTAGTTCTTCTTGGTCGTATCACACTTTTGCCTATAAATGGGCATGTTCCACTTCTTCAAAAGGTTGTTCCAAACAACATCCCCCATCTAATCAGGTTTTTGTCCTTCTGTTTGAGCTTGTTTAAACATCTTTGACAATCTATGAGATACCATGGAGTGAAATTTATTTTTACCTTTTCCTCATCCTCAATCTTCTATGAAACCTTTCTCTGTTATTATAATTAATATGTTAGCTTTATTGAAGAAAGAGAGACATGGTGGAAAAAGTAAATAGTTAGTAACCACCTAGGATAGTCCCATATGCTTGGTTTGAACAAGGACCATTGCCTTTTATACCAACATGTGTTAAATGTGTTTCAATTTTCAGGACAAAATTTATTGTAACTCTTTGTTAAATGAGCTTTAATGTTGAAAGGTTGGTGTAGATTTCTGGAAGTGTAACGCCCCAATTTCCAGGGTGTCACGAGTTATTCAAACACCGATAAATTTCAAAATTTTATCATAATGCGGAAACGTATTTTCAAAACCTTAAACGACATAATTTATTTAAAACATAATAGTTCTAAAACATTTGTCCAATGAAATAAAGAAGGAAATCAAATAACTTCAATTAAATTGTCTTAAAGTTCAAACGTAATAATTTTAAATAAAAATCCCAAGTTTGTCCCCCGTCATCTCTCGAATATATCATGACTCAACACCATCTGCAACATCATCTACTTACGTATAACACATTATATGATCATTACAGATAATATAATTCAAAACACACAAACACAAACACGTATGAGATAAGTTACCGATAAAACAATCATAATAATAATAAGATATAAACACATTGAATATATCAAGCATAAATCACCTCATACCCAACAATAATAACAACAATGTAGAAAAGGATAGGACTTATTTCCCAACCAAGAGGGGGGAGGTGAATTGGTTCGTATTAAAAAAATTGTTCTTTTCTGAACCTTTAGAAAATCTTTAGCACTTTCTTGAAATACAAGCAAATAAACAATGTAATGCAATAAAAGAGATAAGGGATAGAAAGACAAACACCAATATTTTTATACTGGTTCGGCCTGAATTCCTACATCCAAATCTCTTTTAATCAACTTGAGATTGAAAGCCACTTCACTATAAAGATTGAATTATACAACAAGAATTATAGAGACTCTCTCTCAATGCAATCTCATCTCCAACTCCAAATCTAATATATAAACAAAACAGCACAGAAAGAACAATCCCTTTTCTGCAGAAACTCTTTGAGACACCTCTCAAAGAAACAAGAACTTCACGTTCTCTTCCTAGCCACCGGCAACAGGGAAGCCACAATCCACAGATTGCAAAATCAACCCTGATCTTGGTTTAGAACACCTAAGAGTGCAAATGATGATCAACCAATGAAAGTATAAAACAATTCCTTCAAGAATCCTTTGAATCTTCCAAACTAAATGCTTCTTGATTCTTGGAGAATGAACGCCCTTGCAATTTCTTATCTCAACTCACTTTGTCATATATTAAAGATGAAAGATCAAAAGTATTTTTTGCAGAGCGTTATGCGTCAATATATAGTTTTCTCAAGTCTGACGCATCTTAATTGATTACAATATTAATATAATCAGTTAAGCAATTTACATTGCTATACCAGAATTACATCAGAACACATTTAACAGATTACACAATTAATGTAATCGATTGCACAATTAATGCAAGTCAAAACAATTCAAAATATGACCGTTATGGTAATTAAGACTTAACAAGAAAACAATTTTCAGTGTGTACAAGATTTAACCGATTAAGAAAACAATGTAATCGGTTAAGTATTACACTTAAGCAAATCTAAAAACTTTTATAGCTGAAAACACATCACTGCACTCAACAATCAGGTAATACCAAAGGCACGAGTTTGAATCGATTATCCATATAATGTAATTGGTTAAAACTTGTAATTTGCTATAGTTAAACATTAGTTGATATCTGATGAATCTAACTGATTACATAAACACTGTAATTGATTACTTCATACAAATATGCATTTTGTAAAGAGTTTTATCACTCAAAACTATGATTATGCATACCACAGATATAAACTCATGTATAACCACAATAAGTATGCAAATCAAACAGTTCAAGCACATACATGCATATAAACACAGCTAAACACTTCAGTTGTTGTACAAGAAACTATTAAAACATTCTGTTGTTGTCATCATAAAAAACACACAAGGTTTAGCTCTCACATAGCTCCCCCTATCAACAAACAAGATTCATAATCCTCTAGCATAATAATTTAATCATAATAAATTACTCAATTCTCGATCTTTTATCTTCAATCTTCGATCCTTGTCCCTTAAACCTTGATGTCATCACTAACATCTCACACATAGACCCTCAGTATATTCACTCATTAGCGCCTATGCTAACTGCTCACTATACCCATTATAATAACACTCCTATCAACATAGCATCACCTAGAGCATCTTAAATACCATGATCTTCATCATAGATACACCATCATCATGAATATCCCAGTCATCAACAACACCATGAGCATCACCATACCATGAACACTATAGTGGAAAGAGTCAATCTCACTCCTGTACCCTACCTCACTCGCTTGTAGCCGCTCCTACAGATCAATCTGTAGCTTCTCCTATAGATATGCTCGAGTAGTCCTGCAATCTAGTTAAGGAACATGTAATCCTGCCACACAAGGACAAGGAAAACACCATCACCCCCACACAAGGAAGGTTCAATACCTCAAACAACCCTTTATATGCACACAAGGCAAAAGGAAACACTTATCAGCAGATAGAACTAGGATTTACGAGGTACAGTTAGTAGACTTATCCTCCACTCTCATGCTCATCAACCATTTACTCAGGTACACCCTAACACTCACTCATGCTCCAATCTCAACCACAAGTCAAAACTGACCATAAACATAACCACTAATCTCATTCTCTAATTATCATCACATTCCACAACTCCTTAAGCTTGGTCCATATTCATTCTTCATCAAAACGCATTGTTTCTAGTAAAAATACTCTGAAATAATTGATTATCTGATAATCGATTATTCCCAAAACATACAGATGTACACAAAATACCCTGTGATAATCGATTATCACCTGAAATAATTTATTATCTCAGTGGTTCTACACAGCAAATCACCAGAAATCATCATGCATTAAAGGATAATCGATTATCATCCCAGATAATTGATTATTACTGAAACACAACTCACAACCAATGCGTAAATAATCGATTGTAACTAATGATAATCAATTATTACTAAGTCGAAACAAATATATATATATATATATATATGTGTGTGTGTGTGTGTGTGTGTGTGTGTGCGTGCGTGCGTGCATGTGTGTGCGTCTTTCTATTTAATGTTAGTATTTTTGTTTCTTTATTTAACACTTGTGGTGGTTTGATCACTTATAGTTTGATATTTTATTCATTAGGTATTGGAAAATACTTTGTGTAATTTAGAACTAAAAAACAATATAATGAACCTTATATATAGGAATTAAGTTTGATTCATTAGTTGTCTTAAATCTTAGTTGCTAAAGTAGGTTTGTTTGTTAAGGGTTCAAGGAATTGACTCTTAATAAATAAATCTAATCTCATTTTATTAAAGGATTAAGGTTTTAGTAATCTCGTGAGCAATTAAAACAAAGAGGAGTTGAGTGATTAAGTGCACGAGAGTGAGATCAATAAAATTTAACCCAACAATAACATTTCCTATCATTTCTATTCCTTATTATGTTCTAAGTGTTTTTAAACTTCCTGTCCGGGCCCATAAATTCTAGATTTAAGTGGAAGACAGGTGTGTACAACTAAGTGGCCGATCGGTTTTTGACGGTGGTATTTAAGTTGGGATTTTAAATATGGTGCCACTTTTCTGCACACACCCTTCTTCTTCAAATTTCAGAACTTCATTTTCTCCTCATTCTCTCTAAATTTCTACAACTTCTCTCTAAAAAATCCTTACTCTCTTACGGTTTCGATCATCAATCACGTCCTCTCTGAGTATGTTAAACTCGCTTTTAGTCGTATCAAAGCCAACAAACTTAGTTTCCCCACTGATGTAGTAGAGGGATAACCAAGGATCAATCCAAGGACTCAACTATGATTAAGTCTAAAGTGTATAGTTAAATCTTGCTTTTATTTTCTAATTACTACTAACTAACAGACAAGGTAGGGAAAAGAAATGAATAAAACTGAAATTTAAAAGGAGAAGAAAATCTAAAATCTATAAACTGTTTAAAAGAAGAAAGAACTTAAATTGAAATGAAAGAAAAAATAGAACTCTAAACTACCTATGACAGAAACAACAACAGAAGCTAATATGAAAATTTAAATGCAACTAAAATGATCTTAAACTAATGAATCTGAAACTAAAATAAACCTAGATACCAACCTATGAAACCAATGAACAACTAAATTTCCTAATTATATCCAAATCTACAAACAACAACTCACAGAAACTAAAAGAACATGAATTAAAATATTTTTTTCCATTGATTGAACTCCTATCTGTCTCGAGAAGACATCTCAATCGTTTACGCCCACCTTGGGTCGTATAATTCCAAAAAGGAATTTACAATGTGCAGATATCCAAATTCAAATCAATTTTCCTCAAATCAACGCACAAGAAACACAAAAAATGGAAATATTGAAAAACGATCAACAAGAACAGGACATATTATTAACGAAAATCGAAAATTATAACGCAAAGTACCGAACAAAACTCGCAATTGGAGCCACCACGGGCTGTCACCACCGTGATTGAGTGCTCCAAAAGCTCCAAGAACTTAGAGAAACGAGAACCTACTCTACGGAAAGCGTAAACCCTAAGCTAAAACTGTAAAATTGTAGAGTGAAAAGTGACTCTTCGTCTAAGTGTGTAAGTCTCCGTGTAAGTCCAAAGTCTATTTACAAAATCCCTTTTATAGGGTCCAAAAGAAAAAGAAAAATAAAAGAGGGAAAAGAAAAAGGAAACTTGCTTCGTGACGCTTTGAGGTTTTGATCGGACGGCCAACCTTCTTTTTCTTCGAGCTCGCGTTTCTAGCCATCCGATCCTCCACATGGCAACACCGGTCAGCTCCGATCATCTTCTCCAGCACGTGTGCAACTTGGTGGAGTGGACCGAGCCCTAGCTTCAAGGGTGTTTTTCTCTCATCTAAATGAGTGTGCGCGCAGAGCATTTGTCTCAAATGAATTACTAGAACTGAGACACCCTTAGAAAGCTGCATCCAGGTCTCTCCAAAACTACATCGTTTCACTTAAACCCATATCCTTGCAAACCAGCGTCCTCCAATTGTAATAGCCCAATCTTCTTTCAATCTCTAGTGGTGGCCCAATTGAAATCAGGACCCCGTTGTGCGTTGCAGCAGCAAGTAATTTAGGTGCAACATTTCTCTCCACTTTCACCGGCCCAGTGCAGTGGCAGCAGAGCCCAATTTCACCTGAAACACCCAATCTCAGCGTAACAGTGCCAGTCCAGCCAAGGCCCAATCTACAATAAAGAGAAAGAATTCAAAATTAAAGAAAAAAAAAATCAATTGAAAGAAAATAATTTTTTTACAAAAAGATTTTCTAAAAAAAAGTATAAATTTTCTAATTATTTAAAAACTCTACAAAATACATCTAAAAACCTATTTTTAACTAAAATTTTACAATTCTAAAGAATTAAAGGAAAAACCTAAAACTGTCCTAATTTTATACAATTAAGAACAAATAGAAGCTAAGAAAGACTCTCTAAACACAGAAAAATAAGTAAATTTGGAGAGTTATCAGAGTATCCTTGACGTTGAGAGCTTCTCGTTTCACCTCTCAAGTTTCGGTTTTGAAGTGGTAAGTTTAACTTCTTCGATCATACATTTTCTGTTACATACAAGCACTGTTCAACTTGCATGTGTTCAACTTGATATTAAATTGGTGGAGTTTATTCCCTTTTAACTCTTTCTAGTTACGTTATTAATTTGTATATTTATACTAATGTAATCCAATGATCAAATCAATTCATTCAAATACTTTTCTATATGGTATCAGCCTAACACGATCCTCTTTGTTTTTTTTATCTTCTTCAACATAGGACGTTGCTCCTTCCTTTCTTTTTGCCTCCCATGGCCAACGACAACTCTTCATCTATTAGCAACCCTCATGAACCATCAAAACCATTCACTTGTATCACCCTTAGCAGTGTCACCAAGCTTCTACCCTCAAATTACCTCACCTGGAAACTTCAAGTTGAAGCTCTTCTTGATGGCTATGATCTTCTCAAATATCCAGATGAATCATTTCCTGCGCCGCCAATGACGATCTCCACCAACGTTGTACCTCCAACTCCGAATCCTGCTTATCAAACCTAGCGTCGACAGGACCGTCTTATATACGGTGCTCTCCTCACCACTCTTTCCCCTGAAGTGGCATCGCTAGTGTCTCAAACAACGACATCACACGATCTCTAGACTCTTCTCTAGCACACCTATGCCAAGGCATCTCGCAGCCACCTCAAGCAGTTAAAGGAGTGTCTCCACACAGCGTCCAAAGGTACCCAATCCATCACCACCTACATGCATTCTCTAAAGCAAACTACAGATCTCCTTGCCTCACTTGGCTCTCCTGTCTCCGTTGAAGACATGACTAACCATGTCTTGCGTGGCCTCGATGATGGTTATAGAGCTTTCATTGACGACGTCAATGTAAGGGACACTCTTATTCTTTTTGATGACCTCCTCCAGAAGCTTCTCATTCAAGAACTCTCCCTTGTTGTTGCTCAACGACAGGTTCCTACTCCCATGATAGCCTTGAATGCACAGACTCGACCCAACCATTATGATAAAACTCGATCTGGGCAATTTTTTGCATCATCAACTTCACGCCCTGGCAATCGCAAACCATTTCTTGGTCGTTGTCAGTGGTGCAATTTCAAGGGCCATGTCCTGTCTCAGTGTCACACTTTCAAGTAGCAACACCCTGGTGTTCCGATGCCTCCTCGTTCTTCTTCTGCTAACCCTAGACAGGTTCAGGTTCATACTGCAACTGCTGGCACTTCTCAAAATAATTTTCTGGTTGGTAGTGGAGTGAAGCATCACATCACTAATGATCTCGACAATCTAGCGCTTCATCATCCGTACACGGGTCCAGACTCATTGTTTATGGGCAACGGTTCAAGTTTAAACATCACTCATTCTGGAACACTTTTACTTAATGATTTATCCCTCTCCCACACTTTGTGTGTTCCTTCCATGCAACAAAAAATCCTTTCTGTCTCAGCTCACGAAACAAACTAACTTTGTTGTTGTTTTCTTGCCAAACTCTTTTTATGTTAAGAACTTGCAGACAGGTCAAATAACCCATAATGGCTCATGTGTGGATGGACTCTATCTCTGGCCAGCCAACTCTCTGTCAATCCACTCTGTCTGCACAGACTCCTCTGCTTCATGGCACCATAGACTTGGGTGGCACCATAAACTTGGGCATCCCTCCTCTTCTATCTTCACATTTATTCAACAACATTTTTCTTTGGGTTCAAATAAATTCCAGCAATCAGATTGCAACTCATGTCAAATTAATAAAAGTCATAAACTTCATTTCTATGAATCCACTCTTAAATCATCTTATCCTTTGGAAATAATTTTCTCTGATGTATGGACTTCCCCTGTTTTATCCATTGATGGTCTTCACAAATATTGCATGTTTGTTGATCATTTTACTCGTTATATTTGGCTATATCCGATAAAACGTAAATCTGATGTGCAAACTCTGTGTCCCATATTTAAGTCACTTGTTGAAAATTTCTTTCATCGCAACATCAAAATTGTTTACACGGATAATGGTGGTGAATATATTGTCTTCGTCCGTTTTTAAACACTCATGGAATAAGTCATCACACCACCCCACCTCATACACCTGAACATAGTGGAATTTTCGAACGCCGGAATCGGCACATTGCCGAAACTGGTCTCTCTCTTCTCCACCACTCAGGTTTGCCCCTCACATACTGGCCTCACGCCATGACAACAGCCGCCTATCTCATAAATCGTCTCCCAACGCTAATTCTTGGGTACCAGTCACCCTATTCCAAATTACTCAAAATTAGCCCGGATTATCATAAGTTAAAATGTTTTGGTTGTTTGTGTTTTCCCTAGATTAAACCATATGCTAACCATAAACTTGCACCAAAGTCTGCTGTGTGTGTTTTTGTAGGTTGCTCGGCGGATCAACATGCATACTTGTGTCTCGATCCAACCATAGGAAGGATCTACACCTTTCGCCATGTCAAGTTCGTTGAATCTGAATTCCTGTATAGCTCCCTAGCACCTCAAGCCAATCCGAGTGTAGAGCAACAACAAGGCCACTTCAGCTTTCCATACTCCATCCCATAAACCAACACATGGTCAGTACCACTCTAAACCCACCAGAGGAAATCTCGGTTGCCCCTTCATCTTCATCTTTCCCCAACTCCCCGACTTCAGCCCAACCCTCCACTAAACACTCTAAATCCCCCCATCACCTCCATCCTCACAATGTTCTATGCCACCATCCCAACCCAATGTCAACCCTAAAAGGATTCCCCAAACCGATGGAGGTGGCATCATCACCCGGTCCAAAAACAACATTTGCAAACCCCCCAAGAAGCTTAACCTTCATGTCCAACCCTCTTCTTCACTCGAGCCCACCACCATCACCCAAGCTCTTCGTGACCCTAATTGGCACTCAGCTATGCAAGCTGAGTTTGACGCCTTACACTACAACAACACTTGGGAACTTGTCAGTCGGTCCTCTACTCAAAATTTGGTTGGCTGCAAATGGGTTTTTCGAATCAAAAGACACCCGGATGGCTTGATTGATCGGTACAAGGCTCGCCTAGTCGCCAAGGTTTTCACCAATACCCTGGTTGGGACTATACACAGACATTCAGTCCGATTGTTAAACCGGTCACCATTCGCATTGTCCTCACACTTGCAGTTCGTCAAGGATGGTCCATTCACCAACTTGATCTCAACAATGCATTTCTTCAAGGGACGCTCAAAGAGGAAGCTTTCATGCTCCAGTCCCCTGGTTTTGTCAACAAAAGTTTCCCTGATTATTTTTGCCACCTCAAAAAGGCACTCTATGGGCTAAAGCAAGCACCTCACGCCTGGTATATGGAACTTCGAGTGTTTCTACTCTCTCTTGGCTTTGTCAATTCAACTGCAGATGCATCTCTCTTCATCTACTAAAAATCAGATTCCACACTATATTTATAAGTATATGTTGATGATATCATTGTCACTGGGAGTTCCTCTACAGAGTTGTTCTACCTTATTTCCACCCTTGCTGCTCGATTTTCGCTGAAAGACCTTGGTTGTCTTAACTATTTTTTGGGCGTCGAAGTAATTCCTTCCGCTATAGGACTATTTCTTTCACAAAGGAAATACATCATTGATCTTCTCCATAAATCAGGCATGGCTAACACAAAACCAGCATCCACTCCCTTGTCCGCCAGTGCTCAATTACTCAAGGATTCCGGTGATCTCCTACCTTGCCCAACTGTGTATCGCGCACTCGTGGGAAGTCTTCAATACTTAAGTCTTACTCGCCCGAACATTGCCTTCAGCACCAACAAACTTGCGTAGTTCATGCAACACCCCAGAACGACGCATTGGTCTGCCCTCAAACGGGTGCTCCATTATTTGGCGGACTCTTGCAACAAAGGTATCTTCATCTCGGCATCTGCTCCGCTAACCTTTCATGCTTACTCAGATGCAGATTGGGCAGGTGATAAGGATGATTATATCTCTACCACTGGTAGCACTCTCATCTCTTGGAGCTCCCGAAAACAACGCTTTATTGCTCGTTCCTCAACTGAAGCAGAATACAAAGCCTTGGCTGACACGACCAGTGAACTTCTATGTGTCTTATCCTTGTTCACTGAACTTGGTCACATGCCCACAACCAATCCGTTTATTTATTGTGACAATCTTGGTTCCACAACTCTGAGTGTTAATCCTGTTTTTCACTCTCGGATGAAACATATAGCCTTAGCCTATCATTTTGTTCGTGAAAATGTTCAAAAAGGCAAGTTTCGGGTGTCTTTTGTGTCTACTGATGATCAACTTGCTGACATACTCACAAAGCCTCTGCTTCATCCTCGGTTTGACTCATTACTGTCCAAGTTGCATCTCTCTTTCAAATCGTCCAACTTGTAGAGGATATCAATTATAATAATTAGTTTTAAATTGTAATAATTAGTCTTTATTAGCTTATTTTTGTATATTTAATTTCCCTTTATTTAGTTTAATTGTTAGTGTTAAATATCCATTATTATAATTGATATTATAATAATTGATATTAAATTGGTGAAGTTTATTCCCTTTTAACTCTTTCCAATTACGTTATCAATTTGTATATTTATACTATTGTAATCCAATGATAAAATCAATTCATTCAAATACTTTTCTATAACCTTAACCTACGTTGATGTCGTTTTTGGTAATTTGTGTTTTGTTGTGGATAAATGAGTTTGTTATGGGTTCATGGTTGGATGTTTTTCTAAGTGTTATGTTCGTGTTTATAGTGTGTGACCTTATGGCTACAAGCTTTTCTAGAGTTTCAAACCAAGAGGGAAGGAATAGTTTAATTGGGAAGTTGTTGATTTTTATATTACAAAATATCCACTTCCACTTTTTATACCCATTATAGCTAGAACTAGTAAAAAAAGTCTTTTTCTTTATTATAAAATTGTCACTACATCAATTTTCTATGTCTTTTATATTTAAAACTAGTATAAAAAGTCTTGTATTACAAAATTGTATCACGTCAACTTTTTATGTCGATTCTAGTGATAATTAGCATAAAAAACCTTCTCATATTTACAATATTGTTAGCATGTTACTTATTATGTTCGGTGTATTAAAATCAATATAATAAATTGTAATAAAATATAGATTTTGCACTGGTGTACATGTTTCTATTGTAGGACTTTAGGTCTATTATAGAAATATATATAAATGTTATGAAAAACATGAAAGTGATATGTTATTTCAATTTAAAGTAGTTGAAAATATTATATATTATAACTTTCTGAATGCAATTTTTTTTATAAAACAAAATTTCTATATAAAAAATATTATTATAACTGCTTTTCTTTGCCGTAGCATGCATAAACACGAGAGTTGTGAAAAAGTACTACTATAATCTATAAAATCGATACCTTTAAATTTTCTTAACTAAAAGGAAATAAAAAGTTGTAAGTTAAGAATTAACATCATACAGTTTCAAAAAGGTAACCCATAGGTCAAAGAAGCTGTGGCCGGTAGGAGTAAAACTTTTAGTTGGATTTTATTTCTCTATTATTTGCTTTAAGAGTGGTGCAGATAAATAAATAAAAACTAAAAGTTAAAGAAAAACATTAAGAAAAGGAACCTTCCTGAATAAAATGTTGTACCACTGCACTACAGATATTGCAGCAAGAGATTCTAGGAATATGTCTCACAAAAATAGGGATTTGTGCCTCATAAATTCCACACCTGTCCTACATAAAGAAAGAGCAAGGAGAGGGTTAAATAATAAGTTGGATATATGAAAGTAATAGAATAATGTAAAGAAGATCTCTAGCTTATAAGTGTAGTGTGAAGATGAGATGACTCAAAATCATATGTATAATCCAAGATCACTCAAATTGAAGCTATACATTACTCCAAAATGATGACCAACAACTCAGCCCTTTGATTTGAGGGATAAGTCCTACACAAAAACAATTGTTAAATTTTGTCAATTCTTTTATAGTAGAAATACACTTGTGAATGTGTTTGTGACAGCTTAACAACCCTTCCCCAGTCATTATCTCCCTTTTCTAATTTTTCTCCTTATTTACATGTTGTGGTGCCAAATTTCAAGCGTAACGTCAAACTTTATATTAAATATTATATATAGGAATATAATCGCCATTCACTTTTTGAGCAAAACAACAATTTAAAAGTTCGTAAAAAAAAATTAATAAAAATGGTAAAGCTGTTCTCACTTTATATTTCATAGGAATGACTTACCCCTCTTTGCAAGATATGATTTCCACACGCATACGCCTTAAAGTTGTTGCTTTCAACTTTAATCTGCATAAATTTCAACAAAAATGATCATTAGGGATTGAATTATAACACGTAATTTTCAGGGATGGGTTTTGATTTGACGTCAAAGTCTTGGTGTACACGAGATGAAACTCGAATTATGTGCCAAAACATGTTAATTTTGAGGACACGTGGACAAGTCAAGCATAGGGAAATTGTGTTTAACAAGAAAATTATTTATATATTCAAACCTTGGTGGAGCCCAAAGTATACATAAGCCACATGCTATTGAGTTCCCTTATTCCATAAGTTACTTAAAAGACTCACAAAGCAATGGAGAAGAGTTCACAAGAGAAACACTCTCCCTCAGTCACTCAAGTTTGGTCTTAAGAAAACTATTCCAAAAGGTCAAATTTTTATATTTTATAGTTCCCATGCACCTATAACGTAACAAATCCTTCATCTTCACCTCCACTTCTAAATCTCTCTTCTCTTCTCCCAATCCATAATCTCATTCACACTCACTCAAAAACAACAAACGTAACATCTTTCTAGTGAAACCCATCATGCTGATCAAAGGGCATCAAATTAAGGTACCAGTATTGTTTCTCGTCAATTTTGTCCTTGTTTTTTTCGTTTCTTCCGTCAACGCCGTTGAATCTAGGAAACTTGATGAGACCCCCGTGCCCGCCACAAACGGCACCGAACAAAAGTGCGGTTCATGCGGCACCGTCTACCCCTCCCCGCCTCCACCGGCTATTCCACCGCCGTCGCCACCACCACCCAAGAAAACACCCACACAGTATTGCCCTCCGCCACCCCCTTCCTCCTTCATATACATAACTGGGCCTCCGGGAAACTTGTATCCCGTCGACGAGGATTTCAGCGCCGCCGCCTACCACCGCCGGAGCTTCGCTGCCGCCTCCTTGCCACTTTTTGTTGGCATGCTTTTTACGCTTGCATTTTGGTGATTCGCTTGTGAAGAAGGTAATAACCACGACATATAGATATATCATTCAGATAATTTTAAACACAACATCGGAAAATTTTACGGTTTATGGTGTCGTTGTAGTTATGAATATCAAGATTTACATAAGGTACAGCGCAGAGAATTTTGTACTTGTACTTGGACATTAGTGCTTCACACTACGTTCTGGTCTTCTTTCTATGTGATCAATTTGTTCAATAATATCCATCTTTCTAGCAATTCTATCAAATTTTTCAATATCGCTTTTGTCTCATACGATTTTCTATTTTTATCTTAATAAGTTACATTTTTCAAGTCATATAATTAATAAATAGTAATGTCAAAACTTTATATTATATATATATATATTTCTTGTGATTTATCGATATGTGAGAAAATGGTGAATAGTTAAAGTTAGATGAAAACAATAAAAATAGAAGTCGGTGCTGAAAACAGATTAGTGTTGAATGGTTGAGATCTAGACATAGCATTAATTATAATGAATGCAACAGATCATCCACCACCTCCACCAGCGCCACACATTCACATTGCCGTCTCAATTATACACAAAAACTTCATTGTTGAAGGGTCCACGTTCTGTTGCTAATAATGATTCTTAGGTTTGGCGTAACCTATCTATATTCTATACACATGGCAAACCATGGATCGTGGAAATTATAGAACCATTAACACCGATCAATTTTTTAATTTCCATTTTTCTTTTAAGTTCAATTAAAAAAATTAGCTGAAAAAGGAAATGCTCCTGAACAAAATATGGGAGAAACATTCACCAATGTTTTAGGTATAAAAAGGTTAATATAATTAACAAGAGATAAGTATTATAGGGGGCTAAACTGTTTAACTTAGACAAGCCACGTGTGAATGTGGAATCTGATCTTTATCAATTTGTAAGTGGACCAAAGAGAGCAGTAACATTAAAGTATAATCCGTTGGATCCTGATGTCAGAGTTCAATTCATGTTTATGAAATGAAAAGATCCATTTGTCAGTGGCTTGAAACATCAACTTCGGTTACACCAACCATACATAGAGTGGGGACCAATTAATGCTTCATGTTTGACAAGTTTAGCCTATGTTGTTGTAACTTTTCACTGTTTGGTTCTATCTCACGCACTAAAAACTATTCCAGCAGAGAAACTTTCGATGAGGCACAACTTTTAGGTTTAGGTTTAGGTTTAGGTTGCATGTAAATGACAGAAACGGATAAGTTAAGTCTACAACTTTTTTTGCTTGTCCTTGAGTTTTATTCAAAATTCCCAACTATAAGTCAGTACCAATGAATTACTGTTTTTCAATGCTTATCCTAACAATGGGTACTTTTTCTTTGCATAACATAGGACAAAATGCCACTAAACCACACTATTCCCAACTTGTTTACTATCTTTTTTACTTTATACTTCATCATCCAACAATTAGACGTTATCCAGTTAAATGCCAAACTTATATTTAATTATGTTACATAATATTAAAAAATAGCTCACAAACCTGCTAGATATTCTACTGCCAAAAATGGATCCCATTTAATTTTTATACATCTATCCAACACCTAAACTATTTTATATTCAAATTAAAAATATAAGTTTATTAGTGTTAAGTAGGTGTCTTAATGTATCATTTCCCATAAAGAAAAGATTATAACCAAGAACCTCATAAGAACAGTTAGACAGTTGAACAAGAAAAAATAACAAAAAAAATAGAGAAATTTAACATTGTTCAATTAAAATATTAACTAACTTCAATTTATATTTATAGTAAAAATTTCACTAATAAGAAGATTTAGAACTCAATTCCCGGTCCTAATAGGAGGGATCACGGACATTTTCCTGTGCTAATAAATTCGCTCACTGTTCTTCGTTATTGTGGTTAATAATAATTCTGAGTTTCAATTTATTTGTGATGTTTTTTCAATAATTTTTTAGAAGTTAATTTTCAAGTTGGAATTTTCAATCAACCTTAATAAATTAGTAACCACATTCTTTATAAAGAACAAATATGCTTAGTAACATGAAGAGACATCACTAAGATTTTAGGTGTGATCCAAATTATTTTATTTCTTTTCTGTTTTGGAGGTTAATTATGAAACTAATAGAAAATTTGAGATTCACGACAAAGAATGCCCTTATTTTCATCTTTGACTCACATATGACTGTTGATAGAAAAAAGGGACCTTGGGATAGTTAAAGTTAACAAATAATTGCCAGAAAATTTAAAATGTTTCGTTGACACCCAAATTATTCTTTTATACTACATACACTCTAGAAAGAAAAAAATTATAAATTTATGATTTATAAAGCGATAGTATGAGGGAATAATGAAAGATAAATAATTGTATTCAATGAATATATATGAAATGGAAGTACTAAACCAATCAAATAGTTAAGGAATAGAGGTGGTTTGCAGTATGATGCAAATGACTATTGTGGACAGAATAGAATGAGACATTTGACGATTTTAATTGTTTGTATTATGGTTATCCGAAATGTAAAACTTTTTATTCTTGTGATAACTAGATTGTTTTTCCCTAAGCCTGGTCTTGCCTAGTATTACGTGAAATATCAATTAGGATAATTGAGAGGAATGAAGATATCATCTTTGAACTAAAAATTTATATGAATTTATATTTTTATTTCTTTTGGAATATATGAAATTTGTGTTTTATTCTTATTCCTATGAAATAATATATACATCGATCGGTACTCAAACATGTATCTACTTTTGTAGTTTTCTAGATATTAATTAAATAATACTTTTACAAAAAATAAAATCATGACAAATGAAGGAACATAGTATTAATAATTTAATATTAAATGGGTACACATTCTTCAAAATCAAATTTCAATGAATAAATTCTTGTTACATAAATATTAAAAATAAAGTATCATAATAATTTCATAGATGTCAACTAATTATAAAAAAATAGTAAAAAATATACATAATTTTAGGCTATAATCATATTCTTATGACAAAATCATATTCTTACTGAAGGCACTAATTATTATTGTGAAGTAATGTTTTTCGACCTTAAAATTGCAGGAATGACATATCAGAGAATTATGGACAAGGTTTTGCCTGATCTTATTAGACATAACGTAGAAGTGTACATTGACAATATGGTGGTAAAATCATGTTCTCTAGCACAACATGCCAAAAACTTGGCTGACAAATTTTCAACTTTAAAGGTGCATCATTTGAGACTTAATCATAAGAAGTGTGTCTTTAGAGTAGATAGAGAAAAGTTATATGGGTTTTATGAGAAGCCCAGAAAATGTGGAAGAGGTTTTTAGAGAGTTTGAGAGTGGGTGGGATGGTACAATGAGTAGTGCGTTTAAGTTGAAAAGTTTTATATAAGGATGGCAGCTTGAGCACCAATTTTTTCGCTTGAGCCGTAAACTCTATCAAGAATTTTCTTATTTTTGAAAACTCACTCACTATTAAATTTTCGTGAATTTCTCCAAAATGCTCGATCTTTTATGATCCTCCATGTTCTCTAAAGACATAAACATGCAATAATGACAAAATATGACTCTACTCATGTAATCAAGAAAACAACTAACTAATGCAAACAATTAAACAACTACTAAAACAATGAAATATTGTTAGAGCTGGGCTACTTCCCAGCAGTGCTTTTTTTAAAGTCTTTAGCTCGATGCCTTATCAATCATAGTTCGTCCAATGGGTTTTCGTAGTGAATCTGCCGATATTTCCACCTTGATACTCCTTTAATCTCTTTCCATTTACTGGCTAACTTCTCTTTCTCCTTAGATCTTCAATTTCAATTTCTCCATATGGCCTCACAGTCTTAACTACAAATGATCCAGACCATTTACATTCAATTTACTTGGGAATAATCTCAATCTAAAATTGTAGATGACAAGTTGGTTCACCTCTCTTTTTAGAATCCTTTTGTCACGGTAAGCCTTCACTTTGGACTTGTAGATGCGTGTAGAGTCATAAGCTTGTGTTCTCAACTCCTCAAGTTCTTACAATTGTAGCTTTCTCTTTCCTCAAGCAGCGTTCAAATTAAGGTTGAGAGTAAGGATAACAAAAAAATCTGTGAACACGGGTATCCACGGATAAAATCTACGACAGATAGTTATTACCCGCGAATATTTATTACCCACGGGTAACGGGTAATGGATATTTTAATACCTGTTTCTAATCGGGTCAGGCATGAGTAGCATACTACCTGACCCGCCGGTACCCGTTACCCGCCAAAAATAATAAAAAAATTAATTTATATATTTTTTAATTAAATTTAATTAAAAATAAAATAAAATATTGTTTTATTAGGTTAAATTTAATTAAAATTAAATTTTAATTTATATTTTATTTAATTTATATTATATTATATATATTTTTTGTAATTTTATTTAAATTTTATTTTAACAATGTATAAAATATATATATTTGTTATTTTTTGTAGGTATGCGCGGGTATCCACGGGTACCCGCGGGTTTTAAAATACCCGCAGGTATTTTCTAAACAAGTATTCGTGCAGGTAGTGGATCGGTTAACGGATACGATTTTATCCGGCGGGTCGGGTTGCGGGTAGGCATTATCTGTGCCAACCCGACCCGTTGACATCCCTAGTTGAGAGGCTTGAGTGCCCATCGAGCCTTATGCTCTAACCCAAAAGGTAGATGACAGGCTTTTTCATAGACTAATTGAAATGGAGTTAGGCCTATGGAAGTCTTGAAAGTTGTTTTATATGCCCACATTGTGTCATCCGACTTCAACAACAAATCTCTTCTAGAGTTTGAGATTGTTTTCTCCAAGATTCTCTTTATTTTTATATTGGATACTTCTATTTGGCAATTTGTTTGAAGGTGATATGTATTAGAAAGTGGGTTTTAAGCCTAACTCAACCTCACAAAACCGGCTTGTAAGGTGAGGTTTGCACCTCACTTATATATTATAATTTGGCCTTATCTCTAGTCGATGTGGGACTTCCAACACACCCCCTTCACGCCGAGGTATAGACATCTCGTGCGTGATAGTAGAAATTGGGTGGTCCAATAGCGGCCTGATAGCGGGTGGAATAGAAGAATAGAATGCCCACTTAGAACTCGCTAGGATAGGCTTTAAAGATGGCTCTGATACCATATTAGAAAGTGGGTTTTAATGCCTAACTCAACCCCATGTAAAAAGGCATTATTTACATCTAGTTGATGTAAATACCAATGTTTGGAAGCTGCTAAAGCCAGAACTAATCTTACTGTTGTGAGTTTGACAACAGGTGAAAAAGTCTCAAAGTAATTTAAGACTTCCTGTTGTGTGTAGCCTTTGGCTACTAACCTTGCCTTATATCGTTCAGTACTCCCATTAGCATGCCTCTTTATTTTGTATACCCATTTACATCCGATAGATTTCTTTCCATAAGGTAGATCAGTCAAAACCCAAGTTTTGGTATTTTCTAAAGCTGCAATTTCTTGATCCATGACATTTCTCCAACAATCATGTTGGATGGCTTGCTTATAGGTTTTAGGTTCACTAACTTGGGAAACATTAAAGACGTATGATTTATGAAGAGATGATAATGCATCATATGAGAGATATGAAGAGATAGGATATAAGGTACCTGTGGATGACTGAGTGGCGGAAGAAGTAGATAACATGTTGCAATGATAGTCCTGCAAATAAGATGGTTTATGTGTTGGCCTGATTGATTTCCTTTGTGGAGTAGTGGTGGCAGGTTCAACAGAAACAGGTTGAGAAGAAAAACTAACAGGGTCTGGAACAATAAAAGGAGGAGATGTAGGTGGTAAAGAGGATTGATCAGTAACTTCTGAGAAAAGAGGTGATGGAGATGAATTGATTTTGGTGACCAAATCCAATGAATTTAAATTTTGTGTATCAATAGGTGAGTGCTTGTCACTAGTAAGAAAAGGAAATATGTTTTCATAAAATACTACATTCCTTATAGAAAAATTTCCCTTGAGTTGAAATATAACAAAAGGTAGCCTTTCACTCCTGTTTTAAAACCAAGTAAAACACATTTTCTTGCACGAGGTTGAAATTTTGTTCTATGTGCTTGAAGAGTTGAAGCATAGCAAAGTGAGCCAAAAATTCGCAAGTAAGTAATTTCAGGTTTAACATTGTGTAACGGTTGAGATGGAGAAAAATATGTCAAAACTGTGGAAGGTAAAATATTAATGAGTTGCACAGCATAACGAACAGCAAAAGACCAGAAAACTATTGGCAAATGAGATTGAAACATTAAAGATCTAGCAACATTGAGAATGTGTTGATGTTTTCTCTCAGCAACTCCATTTTGTTGAGGTGTTTCAACACAAGATAATTGATGTTGTATCCCTTTTTGTCTATAAAAATTTTTCATTGCAAACTCATTACCATTATCTGATCTAACAGCTTTTACATCAATGCCAAATTGAGTTTTGATATAAGAAACAAAGCCAATAAGCTGTGATCTTGTATTAGACTTACTTGCCATCAATTTAATCCATGTGAATCTAGACATATCATCCACTATAGTTAAGAAATATTTGAAACAATCAACAGAAGAAGTACAATATGACTCCCAAATATCAACATGAATTAAATCAAAAGGAGCTTTTGAAACAGTAGTACTTGATTGAAAAGGCAATTTTCTTTGCTTAGAATAGTGACAAGTATCACAAGGAGTGGATTTTGTATCAGTGGCATACATTGTGCGTAATTTGGTATAACAAGAAGAAGAAGGATGCCCTAGTCTAGAGTGCCAAATATTTATAGAGTTAGGTCTTATTGTAGAACAAGCAATAGAATTCTCAAGAGAAATAGCAGTTGGTGAAGCAAGGGGTGGGAATGCAGGAACTATCATGACATACAAGCCATCTCTTTCTTCAGCTTTCCTAATCATCTGTAGGGTTGACTTGTCCTGTATTTCACATGAAAATTCAGAAATGATAATTTTACAAAATAACTTTTATGCTTAACATGATAATGCTCGAGTACACACTTTAGAGTGGCTTCATCCATCAATGATCAACACTCAAGGAGTAACAAATATGTTAAAAATGTTCTTCTTAAAGAACTTGACCACAATTTTTGCATCTAATTTCTGCATTGCGCCACCAATTTAGAAACGTAATCTATAATCACTAATATGTATATATATGAATTTGACATAGGTAATGGATCAATGAAGTTCATACTCCAACAATCAAATAATTCAATTTCTATAATATTTTGCAGAGGAATTTTGTGCCTCTTTTAGATGTTGACAATCCTTTAGCACTTGTCACACTTTCTACAATGATCAAATACATCTTTGAAGAGTGAAGAGCAGAAGAAACCTGCTTGTAAAACCTTTGCAACAGTCTTTTCACTGCTAAAAAGACCTTCATATGGTGAGTTGTAAAATGCCATAGGATGTCTTTAAAAATAAAAATAAATAAATAAATAAAATCACGAATGGATAACACATTAATTAACATCATTACTTCTATATTAACGAAAATAATCAAAATATATAACATTTTTAAAACCAAAAACCTAATTAAGGCCAATTAAAATCCTAATTGATATTTTCGAATTAGAATTTGTGATTATAAAAAAAATTATACCATTTTGAAAATGTATTAACTACAATTTTTTCCTTGTACTTTTTAGTTAAGTTTAAATTTAACTTTTCACCTAACCTATCGTACAATTTTAGTTTTTATAAATTTTTAACAATATATTTATAATCTTTCAATTTCTCAAACTTAATTTTTAATTTATTATCAATATATAGTTCAATTATTATTGTATAGTGTACTGATTTTTCATAAAAGTGATCTAATTATTGACAATTAGCAATATAAAAATGTAAAAATTAACTTTTAAGATTACGAAATCATTAAACATTACTGTATCTTAAAGGGTATACTTCTTTTAATGTTTTTGTAATAAAATTTAAATTGATAGCATTATTAGTTAAAATTATTAATTTAATTTATTTTTATTGGTTGTGGTGAGTTGGTACTTATTTATTCTTGAAGGTAGTAATTTGGTAAATAAAATGTCTAAAAATAAAAGAAAACCATAGTAGTTGCTGCAGAAGTTGGTGAAGGAGAGAATTGGAAGGAAAGGATCAAAAGGTAATAATAATAATAATAATAATAATAATAATAATAATAATAATAATAATAATAATAATAATAATAATAATAATAATAATAATAATAATAATAATAATAATAATAATAATAATAATAATAATAATAATAATAATAATAATAATAATAATAATAATAATAATAATAATAATAATAATAATAATAATAATAATAATAATAATAATAATAATAATAATAATAATAATAATAATAATAATAATAATAATAATAATAATAATAGAAGGGCTAAAAGGAAAATGGGATTGTGAATCTCAATTGTCATTGGGGATTGAAGAAAGTGCAGATTCATACGTGAGCTTGGAAGGTGCAAAAAAGTTTCACCATAGAAAGTTGAGTCAGTTCTTGTGGCTTTCAGAAATAGTCTAAGCTACCCCAAATGTGTATCTTGAGACGAAGAATTATTGTAAACAAATTAACTTTGAAAAATGAGATGCCACATAAAAAATTAGTTAAATTTTTAGTTTTCATTCTTTACTTTATTGGTCACTTTAGTCCTTTAATTTTTGCATTTTGTTTTTTCATGATTTTGAATTATTTGAATTAAGTTTATTACCTCGAAAATCTCAATGTAGTAGCTAGCAAAATTGTAAAAAATGTGTCATATATGATGTCTATATAAAAAAGTATATAAAATGTTTAAATAATAATAAAATAGATATGGTTAAATTATTCTTTTATTGTTTTTATTTAATTTCATCATTAAAAAAAGTTTAATAGGTTCGGAGGTCCCTATATTTGGAGGTTTGTTTTATTTGAGTCCTCTTATTTTGAAAGTGATCAACTAGGTCTCTAATTTGGTCATTTTGATTCAATAAGAGCCTTTCCGTTAATTTTAGTAGACGGTTTTAATTTTTTTGTCTTGTAACATGGTGATCTGGCATTTTATCACACGTGGCACAGTAAAATATTCTCGCGTGGAAACCTTCACCCCCTTCCTCTTCCTCACCTTCTCCCCTCTGTGGGAAATCTTCTTCTCACCCTCCCACACCCACTCTGGAAGAGCAGCAACGCCACCTCGAGAAGCTCCAAATGCCCCTTTCGTCATCATCAAAACAAGGCCAAATGGAGAAAATTAGGTCATGACCAAAGACTGGCGAAATTAAAAACATGGGATTCATAGTGTTGGACAAAACATATCTAAACAACACCCAACAATAGCAACAAATCGTAATCCTGCCAAGTGAATTTGGCAATCACACCATGCAATTTGGCAAAAAAGTTTCAGAAAGACAATTTCCAAACAATGTTATCGAAACAAGAAAAGAATCAAACAACAGTGAAGTGGGTTTGATAGCATCACGATGATTCGACACATGTACTTTCCAGATCTGAAGAATGGTTGGGGGATCGCCGCCACCGCCGATAGCCATCATCACCCAACATCCATGCGCCTCCATCATCACAAATCACTCGCCAAGTCGTTGTCGCAGAGCTGCCCAGGATCGCCATTCTTCTCCGCCAGATCTGCAAATCCAGAGGAACCCAGAATCGAACCCATCTTCGCGCATCATCACCCTCGCATCAGCCCAAATCGGCGTCGCACCACAAAGCACCACCATGTCGCGCCGCCGCCACGACCACCTTTCCAGCAACATGGCAACAAAACTCAGAATCGCATCATCCTTCATCACACGACCACCTGCAATCAGAAAAACCAAAGGACCAACAATCATCACATAGATACCCAATTCAAAGAAACCCTTCGATCCCAGACCGCTTCCCAAAGGCAGGCCTTTCTGCAGGGAGAGCAAGAGAGGTGGGGCAAAGGATAGGAGAGGGAGGAGTCGCGGTGGAGAAGATGGAAGGGAGAAGACGAGTGGCTCCGCCGGCGATTAGGTGCAAGGCAGGATCGACGAGCTTCGAAATCCAATGTTGGTGCGTGGCCTCCGGCGGACGTGCGTAAGGGCTAGGAAGCGGCTTTCTCAGCGTTGGTTTTCAGAGCTTGCCTCCGACGCCTCTCTCCTCAGGCACCGACGGCGTGATTTGTTCAGGGGTCATGAGAGTGGCTGAATCGACTACTACGAAAAAGTTAAAAACGAAAAGCCGAGGTAAAGGCAAATACTGTAGTTGAAACATATGTCACTTAGAAACCTATATTTAATAATATTTAAGTTAAACATATTAAATTATCCACCTATACAGTCCAACGGTGCCACCTGGATGTCTTAGTTTGACACATTAAAAAAGTTAACGTCGTTAACTGCATTTAACGGAAAGGCTCTTATTGAATCAAATTGACCAAATTAGGAACCCAATTGATTACTTCCTAAATTAGAGGACCCAATTGAAACAAACTCCCGAATATAGGGACCTCCGAACCTATTAAACCTTAAAAAAATCACGTAAATAAGTATTTCATTAGTTAATTACGGTTAATTAAGAGTCAAAATCAATATTAATTTATTAAAACATTCTTCCTGTAATTTACAAAAACATCTTTTCACAAATAATATCTTATACGCAATAGTGATTCATGTCAACAAACTTAATTAAAATATGAATTGAAAAAATAGCGCACCCGTAATTTTAACTTTAGGATTACAAACTTATTTTATTGTAATGTTATAAATATACTCACCCTTTAATTATCATGTATGTTTTATTCAGATAAAATCGTGATAAAACTATCAAATATTAAAATAAACAATTGTTTGAATATGTGTTCATTTTAAATAATGTGTGTTTACTATATAAAAGAATTGGAGAGTTGTCCTTCCAAAAAGGCATGCAGTTGTAATTAAGATATGCTAAACTAAATAATCATAGGTGAGCTAATTGGCATGGGAATCTTTGACAGTGAGAGGGACATGTGCATGAACCCAAAGAAGAAAATTATTATAGAATAGTTTGAAATGTTCAACCGATTTAGAATCATGGATTGGTAAGTATAACCACTGTGACACGTCAAATAAATGTCTGTTTAGGAACAACAAACCAACTACAACATGTTATTTTCCACCGACACAATGAGTTTCACTAAAACTAAAATTTAGTACCACCTAATTCATTTTTCACTGTACTATAATTCTTCTGTTTAAGCTGTTGAGAATGAAAGTGTAAGTCCAAATCTCATATTGGATAAAAATAAGAAAATAGAGCATTGTATAAAGATGAAAGACCTATTAATTTATTGTCTTAAGGTTTTGGATAGAAAGTGATGTCAATCTTTTATATAATTGGACTTATATCTCATTGATATTTGTATCTCTTTTATGAAATATTGAAGTTAAAGTATTATGCATTGTAGCTTTCTTTTACAAAAGTTAGGCTTCGGTTACGAGCTACGCGTCTAATCATTTCTTCTCCTGCATTATTTTTTTTTTCCAGCTGTTCTTCAATTTTGTTCTCGCGTATACAATGGATTTTTGGCGTTTTGAATTACACTTCTGAACTCAGCAAATTGGACACTAGCTTCAAATTTAATCTTGTACCCACATGCCTCCTCTATCATTTCATTCTTCCAAACAACAACCTTATTCTTTTTTATTAAAACTAACTTTCTATTTACAAAAGTTGTTTAAACACTAAATTTTAAATCTAATTCAAACATCAAGTTTATTAGACATATACAAACACCAATTAGATAGGAATCCACAATCATATAAAGGATTAACATCATTCTCTATCTAAAATCTTAAAATAATGTATTAATGGTTTTTCACTTTTATATAATGTTTTACTTTTTCATTTTAATCCAATGTATGACTTAGACTACTATTTACATTTCCAACAACATTTTCGATGGGATTCTTCTATCAAAAACATCATCTACTTAAATCTAAAACATCATATATGAAAATTCCTAATATCCAATATTTGATGGAATGATACGTCTAAATATAAACTAAAATTGACTCTTACTATTCTAATACAAAATTAAGATAATAAATTTAGGTGTAACTAAACTTTATTAAGTTTTCTTGCAAACTAAAATTTACTTTATTTATATAATATAATTTAGTCTTATTTTTAATTAATGAAAAATCACTAGCAAAATTTCATAACTAATTTATATTTAGATGTAGTATTAGGTTTCTAATTATTACTTTTAGTCTATAATATAGGGTCCATTTCATTCAAGTTCTTATTTAGATAGTGATAATATTTTATTTTTAAACTGTGATATAATTACCAATTCAATGACAGCCTTTAAATATAATTGTTGATCAAATAAATAAATGTGCTTGAAACACAAATAGCCTTGAAGAATTGGAAAATTTATAAAAATGAAAAGAAAAGTTGAACATTGTAAGAACCTAAAATATTTATTTAATATATTTAAAAAGAAGATGGGGTAGAAAGGTATTAAGAAAGAGAGGATGAGTTTTGTTTAAAAATAAAAGCAGTTTTATATAAGTTTTAGAAAAGCTAAACTCATTTTCTAAAAATACTTCTCTCTCTAGAACCCATCTTCCCCACTGTCCTCTACCTTCTCTCTACCCTCCTCACTATTCAACCAGTGCATTGTCGTTTAGGTGGTGCCCCTGCGTTCCTGGAGTCGAGAGCTTCAATTTGAACCGATTAGTTTCTCGTTATTCAGCCGGTAAGTCGTTCCTCTCTTTTCCTTATGCTTCTAGGGCTTTGAGCATGCAACAGTTCTGTTGATGCACGTATCTTTTGTTTCCTTCCTTCCAACCTTCGTTCAACAGTAGCCCTAAGAGTTGTTCCTGATCACAGTTCTGTGATCTGTAGGGTGCGGTCCAAGTTCTGTGTGATTCGGGGTACTGTAGGACCAAACCTTGGTATTGAGCTGTAAAGTTTCCAAGTAAGGGGAGCTAGATAATTCCTATACTGTGTTGTATGATATATATAAGTGTGTGTGTGTGTGTGTGTGTTGCATTATGACTTGGTATGTTACTTGAGCTTAAATTCTGTTTTTGATTATTGAAGTCTTATGTTCTGAACTGTGGAACTGGTAAATTTGTAATGTGTTGTTGATGAATTGTTCTTGACGTGTTTGATTTCTAGATTGTATATGTTAGAGGTGTTAGTTATGATAAATCTGTTGTAAGAGTTTTTGAATAGAAACTTGGTGGTTTGGTACTGGTTTAGGGGTCTTTGAGAGGAAGTGAGGTGGTGAACTTTAGAGTTAGGGGTCTTGGGCATATTTGAACTGTTAGGGCAGCTTAGGCAAGTTAATTGTGACTTGTTGGGAGAGTCAAAGTGGACTAAACATGTGGCTAGTAACAGAATTGAGATTTGATCTCTAGGTTGATGATCAAGTATTAATCACCTTAGAATTGTGGTAGGAGTGATTAGAGTCAGTTAAACAATTTTAATTAAGCTTAACACGAATTGGGGGTGTTAGAAGTTGATAAAAGGGCTTATAAATGGTAAAGAGGGTGTGAGATGCTTGAAATCTGCAGAATTGCATTCTACATATTATGCAGTCTCGCTATGCGAATTGTCTCGCATAGCGAGACCATGTGAGGGAGAGAGGTGCCACTATTTGGTTATTCGCTATGCGTCCTTGTGCGTTGTGCGAATAACCATAGAGCCTTGCTCTCTGTTTAAGCTCCCGCATAGCGAATTGGGTGCGTTATGCAAGAGACCCGAGGTACTGCAACTCTGCGAATAAATTCTCCTTGCGAATCCAGGGTGTGCGCTGTGCAAAACAACCTTGTTTCGCCTTGCGAGAAGGGGGTGCGTTGTGCGAATCCCTTGCTTGTAATTCTCTCTTTTTTCTTTTGACTAGCTGAAATATGTGTGTGTGTGTGTGTGTGTGTGCGTGCGTGGGTGTGTGTGTGTGTGTGTGTGTGTGTGTGCGTGCATGTGCGTGTGCATGTGTGTGTGTGTATGTGTGTGTGCGTGCGTGCATGTGTGTGTGTGTGTGTGTGTCTGTGTGTGTGTGTGTCTGTGTGTGTTTGTGTGTCTGTGTGTGTGTGTCTGTGTGTGTCTGTGTGTGTGTGTGTCTCTCTGTGTGTGTGTGTGTGTGTGTGTACTTCTTGAGATGCATAATATGATGTTGTTCGATTGATAGACTGTCGTGACTATTTACATATTAGAGATATGTGGTTTGAAAGAATATGATCGTGGAATAGAGTGATGTAATTGAATATGAACTGGACATCTCAGGGTAAGATGATTGGGAGTGGTTGTAGAGATTTGTGGGGTTGTCTTGTATAATTGTATGAAGCTTTGAAATGGTAAGTTTATCCCTACACTCAAAGCACTGTTCATGCTCAAATAGAGAAGAGGGGTGTGAGTGGTGAGAGTAGAGGGAGGTTCTCGTCTATAGACTCAGAGTTTAGACATAGACTGATATGAGGATTTACCTTGCATAGTGTTGGGGAGGGCCAGCTGAACTATACAAGTGCAAAGAAGACCAATAGTTCGACAATTATACAAATCCGGATGAGTCGTGTTGATTCCTTAATGCATGTTTTGAATGGTATGTTTTGATTGTTCTTTTTATATGTAACTAAACGTGATGATATTGATTGATTGTGCTATATGTATATTGCTTGTTTATCTAGCTCACCCTTGCTTCTGTGTTTGTCTATCTTTGTATGCTTTCTCTTTCGCGATGATCACCTGATGGGTGTGAGCTTAGGGAGACATTTGTTTCAGTTGCTTCTGCGTTAGGTGATCGAAGAGATTCAGTATAGAAGTTGGAAAAATCTATAGGTGTAAATATTGTCTTTCTTAAGTTTGTTTCTTATAGTAGTTAATTTGTCATATCATGTAATATTCATTTTAATAGTATTTTACTAAAAAAATGGGATGTTTTCAAACATAGATTTGCTACTTTTTTAGAACATTAAATTTACGTAAAGAGTTTGCTGAGTTTGTAAAATCTAGTTTTTAGGCTTCGTAAAATGTATTTTTACGAAGTATATTATATTCTCTTGAGAAAAATTGTATATAATAGTTCTTCTTCTATTGAAGAACAAAAATCTGAAGAAAGAGAAGTAGAAGAGGAGGGAGAAAAATGTAATATTGTACAGGCAAATATTTCAAAATAAATGTACATTCATAAGCATTGAAGTGTCTTTGAGTATATTCTTAAGGGTCCTTTAGTTGTCCAAAGACATTTTTATTCCTAAAAAAAGTTAATGATAATTGCACTTTCTCAATTTAGTGAGTTTCACTATTTTTCATGTTTATTTCTTACCTAAATTTCTTTATTTTGAGGCATTTTTCTCCTATCAGCCGCATCAAATTTTTTTCCTCTTTTCATATTTTTTTTTCTTTTCCAAGGGAAGAAACTTGATTTTCTTTTTCATTTTTTTTCTCTTTAAAATTTCCAAACAAACAATGCTAAAATACAGAAAGAAGTCATGCAAGTGTGTTTAGTAGTAACTAGAAAGAAGAAAAAAGTAGGTGGATGAAAATAGGAATTAAAGGGACGGAAAGAATTATGAAATGTTTAATTTGAGAGAATCTAGAAAAAAAATAAAAATAAAAATAAAAAGTAGCTAAATCAGTTTTAATGTGTGAAAAAACAGCTTTGTAAGTCAATCAATATGTTAGTAGAGATTTTAAATTGAGCAGTTGGAGAGTTATCAATAAAGAAATAAGAGTGTAGTAAAATCTGCAACATTTTATCTTCCACTCCATGTATCTACAATCAAACTATTTAGGATTCTCATTTCTCATTTTTTTTTCTTTATGACCAAACAAACAAAGTGATATAATCTTACATGGGATGAATATATATATATATATATATATATATATATATATATAACTAAAGATATTGTCTCGGTTGTTTTGGGTTTATAACAACAGTTCTGCAATCGAGGTATATTCAGACGAAGTAAAAAGTCATGACTTTTTGCCTAGATTCAAAAAACCTGAAACAACAAAACGAATAAAAAAAAAAATTAGGTCTATTGTCTTAGTTCCAGTTTGAACCGAGGTCGTAGACCCTTGAAATTAATTAATTAAAGAGTCTATTGCCTCGGTTGGATCCAGAACCAAGGTAATAGACAATTTTTTGCCTTAATTTTTATCAGAACCGTGATCTAAAGTATATTTTTTTTCAAAAAAAATTATTGTTTTTGTATCACATAAACCATATGAAAAAAATCCCAAAAACACAAAAAATCGCAGAAAACATTGTTTCTATTTATTAGGAATTTTTCTTTTGCTTTTTATCAAACTTTAAAAAATATTTAAAATAGTTACATTTTGAATTTTGAGTTGAAAATTTGTGTGAGGGGATTTAGAGTTCATGATTTTTTGGTTCTTCATACAAATTTTCATTTCATTTAGAGTTCGTTTGAACATACTCTCAGTTTTACACATATCTATGTTTTGATGTGTATGGTGTATGAAGAACAATCAACCAAACGAAAACTTGAAAAACCTAAAACGAAACTAACCTTGAAGGTGAGTTTAGGGCTAAAATGAGACGAAATGAACATCCTAGAGCGTCTATTTAAAGAGCTAAAGAACTCCTGTGCACAAAATCAATCGGTCAAAACGAAAGAAAATCATACCTAAGCACTTAGTCAACGTAAAATGAAAGAAAAAAAGCAAGAAAAGTTGAAGAGGATGGCTGCGAAAATGGAACAAAGAGAGCAGTGGCGCAGACCACAAATAGAAAAACTTCTGTTTGAAAATGCATCTGTTCGCAAAATTTAACCCTAAACAGATGTTATTACCTCGGTTATTTTTTTAAATGAGGCAATAAGGGTCTATGACCTCGGTTCTATAAAGAATTGATGCCTAAACCCTCTAAAAAAATATAAAAAAAAAATCAGTTATTTTATGCCTCGGTTTTCTAAACAACCGAGGCGTAGACTTTTGCAATAATTACAAAAATGTCATCGCGCCAGTTTTAGGCATCAGTTCTTTTTGAACCGAGACATATACCTTTGTGAAAAATTACAAAAATATCACCGCACCAGTTTTAGGCATTGGTTCTTGTTGAATCGAGACATATACCTTTGCGAAAAATTACAAAAATGTCACCGCGCTATTTTTTGCTTCAGTTCCAACCAAACCGGTGTTAAATGCGCAAGTTAAAATCTTTGTTTACTAGTATATATATATATTACCTATTTACAATTCATTTTTGTCGCTAAATAAAATTTATCAAATTATTGAGTTTTGAACAATGAATATTATTACTTTGTTTTAAAAATATATGAAAAATTATATTACAAACATTTCCTAAAAAAATATCAAGAAGATATTTTACATAATAGTATGAAATGATTTAATGGAAAACCACTTATCCTATTTATGTGTCACATTTTAATCATATCCTTCTTTGGACTTTGAAATATTTATCAACTCACAAATATTTAGAATTTAAATTTGCACACTCATATAACGTGTTATGGTATTCTCAACTTGTATAAGATAAACGAAGAAAGTTAGAAAAATATGGAAGGAGAAATAATATGAAGAAGACAAAAACTTTGAAGACTTAAAAGAATAAATTTATTATTAAAAAATAATATAAAAAAAGACAAAACCTTGACGAATTAAAAGAATAAGTTTATTATTAATTCAATACTTGAATAAAATTTTTAAGATAAGAAACTATAAACTAAGATAATAAAACTCTCAAAACACTCAATCACACATAAAATTAACTAATTTCATATATTTCAAATGTGAAAAATATAATAGGGAGAGTCTTCTATGAAATATGACAATGTGTTTTCAAGAAATTAGAGTGTGAAAGAGAAACAAAAGATACTAACTATAAGGAAAAAAATTATTAACTTGCCAAGAGTTATGATAAAACGTGATGGAACGATTACTGAAGAGATATTACCAATAAAACATAAATTAACTTATACATAAGATATAAGATGTTGACATCAAATAAAAAAATAAAAAATAACTTTAAAGCAATAGGTTTATATGGATCTTTATTCTTATATAAAGTTTAAGTCTAACTTAACATGTTAATAACGTAGATGAATGTTACAGCATATACAAAGTGTTGTTCATGTAGCTAAGAAAGTAACATGTTCTTGGCTTTTTGCTACAGATGAAATTATCTGAAAAAGATGAAAAAGAACTTCCATTTCGTTGAGGATAAGCATAATTTTGATTCAGAAGACACCATGACAACCAAAAGCAATCAACACCATCAGTAGTTACTGTCATTTGATGTCATCCAGATTTGATGTTTGCTGTTGCCAAAGTAAGACCTTTGCTGCTTAAAATTTCAAAAGCGACATGCTCTATTCGTAAGCTATATTAATCATTCAAAATTAATTCAACTTAACGATTAAGGATGCTTCGTTGATTCATCGTAAATAAAACTGTGGTTATTTGTTGATTGATGAAAAGATGCATACTTCTCCATAATGTCCCTGTCTCTGCATTATTACTCAACAACTTTTGCACTCTCAGACATATCATATCACCAGATATACGAGCCATGATTTGCTACAATAATATTATTTTTGACATCAAAATGTGAAGGATGAAAAAAAGGAGCATGAGTTGTTGTACTTCTAATTATACTTACAATATATTTATTATACTTCTAATTCCGAAGAAACATAATTCTTCAAGGCCAAAGGCATATGTAGCAAGAGTCTATTTTTCATTCTCTTTATATTACTCTTTTTCTTAATAATACGTTAGTTGAAGCTAGCTGTGACCTGTCAAATTAAGTAATTTCCATTTAGTTTGAAGATGCTTGATATAACATTGGAACTTGGAAGTTTCTATCTGTTAAAACCAGACCAGAGTTTGTTTGATCGTAGTTTTTTTATGACTTCATGGATTTTGGAATGTATTTCTTCCTTTTTGTCGTAGGCATAACATGTGCAATCATTATTATTCCTAACGAACAAACAATTTCAAGAGTTTATTATCCTAATCTTAATTTCTAAAACCTCAAATCAAGGAATTTGTTGTGCAGCAGACTCACCACACATCACCAACTCCACTTTGATGTCCAATTAAACCCAACTAAACCGTTTTTGGTGTCTATTTATTGCCATCAGTGTACGTAATAATTAGGAACTCAATAAATAAACTACAGTCTATATTAGTAAAATGTAGTCTTTAATCATGATGCTAAAAAGAATGAAAAGCTAAACCTAAAAAGAACAGTAAAGCAAAGCTCATTTAAGGGTGTTATTAATTTCTATTACCAAAATTTCTAACAGGTTTGAATCACAAATTGACTTTTTCTTACTCATAATAATCACATCCAAGTGGCTATAACTTCACTTTCAATCTTTGGCATAGTTTCCATTGTTGAAACGTGACAAAACACCTGTAGCCATCCAATAAGACTACTACCACACACATTTCTTCAAACTCACCTTAACTTCATTTACTCACTCTCTCTCTCACTCTCTCACACCCACTCGGTTCCTTCTTCCTTCATCAACCCCATTTTCTTTTTCTTTTCTTTTCTTTTCTTTTCTTTTTCATCCAAACATGTCCTCCACTCACGCAAACCCAGCAACAGCATCCACTCTCATCTTCTTCTCAATGTTACTCCTTTCTTTTGCAACAACAACAAAATCCGACAACCCACCGTGCCCGTATCCCTGTTACCCACCACCCACCGGAGTCGTCACGCCCACAACCCCTTCAACTGGCGGTGGTTCCACCGTTACACCGGCACCACCTCAACCCGTGTTATCATATCCGCCACCTTCCGGCTCCTACCCTTTTTACCCAACACCGCCTTACGGCGGCGGTGGCGACAACAGCGGCGGCGGAGGTGGTGTTTTTGCCACCCCGCCACCCCCTGAGCCTATTCTTCCCTACTTTCCGTTCTACTACAGGAAGCCACCCCACAAGCCAGAAGACAACTCAGCACCGACCAGTTCGAAGAAACGGAAGGAGATGGTTTTCATAACTAGTTTGTTGTCGTTGCTTCTTCTCTTTGTATAACTCTTTTCATCGAAATCTTCATGTGCTCTAAATTGTTAATTTATTGCTTCTTCTTTTTTCCCTGTTGTTTTTTAGAAATATAATGTTAAGTTACCCACTTTTTTGTTTTGTTGCGTTTAAGAAAATGTTACTTTATCTGTTGTTTGCGGCTGAGGTTTTATGAGCATGATGTAGTTCTTCAGGGGAAGGGGAAAAACAGAGGAATTTCTAACTGGTAGAGCTTGAAACAGAGGAAAACAAAAGAATAAAAACTCCGAAATTTTGCTTGGTGATTAAATTAATCGATTAATCAATTTATTAACTAAACTGTTTTTTTAAGCAGGAAATAAATTGGTTTAAATTTTGAGCAATTTTGTCTGAATTGAATTGAATTGAATGGCGTGATTATTAGGATAGAGTCACCGCTAAATATTTATGTCACCTGCTTTGGATATTTTGGATATGTAGAGCTCTTATTTTCTTCTTTCTTTCGTTCTCTTTTCTTTTGTTTTCTACTTTAGTTGTTTGTTCTTAATTGTATATCAAAACTGTTATATATATATATACTTTTGAATAGAAGAAAAACTAAATTTAATAGGTACTATAATAGAAAAAAGATTGAATAATAAAAGTAAGCATAAGATAGCAAGTGAAAAAAAATGAAAGATAATTTTATATATGGTTTTCCTTTAAGAGAACGATGAAAAAGTCATAAAGTGTTCTACATTTTTCTTTTGTCAAAGCGTAATGCTTTAGTTGCAAGAAATTTCATTACAACTTTTTAAAAAAATTATTTCAATTAACTATTTGTTTCTATAAACCTGCATAGTCTTTACATATAAAAAAATTATGGGTTACTTTTTTTAAAAAAAATTCCTTTACTTCTTGTCGTCATTGGCTGATATGTATTGCTTTTAATTGTTTGGACTCTTGTTATCCTATATGATGGTATATTCAATTCAATTAATTAATTACTCATTTGATGTTTATAATTATCCAATTCCATCCTCACTTTTTTGTGATTTCGTTATTATTTTTTACGTTTTAGTTTTGATACAAATAATTTTATGTTTAATCTTTGTTATTAATTATCAACTAAATCTGTTAACTTCAGATACGTAACATTGTTATAAAGTGTAAAATTGCCCTCATTTTTCTTCTGGGTGTTATACCATTAAAAAAATTGAAAAAGAAATTGTATCTTTTCATGTGTTAGTGAGGATATTCCATAAAGGAAAACGCTTTTTAAGTCCAAAATTTTAACATTCTTTTAACACGTGGCTTGTTTGAAAAAAAATTCAATATTCAATTAATCAGGGGAGAGTATTATGGAAAGGGAAAAATAGGAAATTTCTTTTCACGCTTTTCCTATTCTTCTTTCATTCGCGGTTTGTCTCTCTCATCACTCTCGTTCTCTCATCTCTCTCGTCTTTCTGTGAACCCTAAAGCCTAGGCCCATCTTCATCTCCATCGTTCCTCTTTGTCGGTCTTCCACCTCTGTTATACTCTTTGTTTGTGGTGCGACTCAACACCTTGTTGTGCAGCATTGAAGTCGTCTTGGACGTCCCTATCCACCATTGGTATTGTGCCTTCTCGGTGTCGTGTTGTTTTGTGGTTTTCGTGTGTTGCGCGAACCCTAACCATCTTCTCGAGCATTTGTGTTTTCGTGTTGGGCGAACCCTAACCTTCGTGTCCACCATTTTTCCATTGTGCCTCTTTGCCGCAAGCTACCCAGGATTGAAGTTTTATCCAAGGTTGTAGCATATTGGGAGTGGATCCTGGACAATGAGAACATTAGAAGAATGCGTCAGCGGAATATGGATTGTTACAGGATTAGTTTCATTTATAGAGATTTTGTTTGTATTTAGACGAAGATGGATTTTTTGCTTTGTAACAAACAATGATATTTATGTACAAATTCTTATTGCAATAAGATGATAGCTTTCATGATTACTTAATGTGCAATTTCATTTCATTTACGTTGTGTATATTTTGATGACAAAGTAACGCGCAATATTAATAAGTTTTTGACATGAATCCAATGGTTTACAATTGATTTTGGTGTTTAGGTGTGAGTAGATTGTGAGAAGTCATGTTTTGCAACTCCATCACGGACGAAAGAAACAATGTTTGTGAGATTACCATGAGTTGCCCAAACCTTAGTTTTCAGGCTCTACTCACACTTAAACACTAAAAAGAAGTCTCATCCATTCAATAAATATGAAAAAATTACGTAAATTTTCTTTGGCTACTTATGTGCCCAAAGCTGGCTCCTGTAGCAGAAGTTTTTGTACAAAACCAGATTTTTGTTCGTGTAATCGTTTACAGTGTTCTTGTAATTGATTACAATGGCCAAAAAGCCCTAAACTTGATTACCAATGCATAATTTGAAAGTTCTTTGAGTCTAGATTCCAACAAAACAAGAATCAACTCATTTGGAGTTCGGTGGAGAAAGTTATGGGCAAAACAACTAGCAAAGGTCAGAGTTGGCAGGAATATATAAAGCGTCAACTTAAAGGAATAAACTGTACCTACTGAGATGTCCAAAAATTTCAAATTAATAGTCATTAGAAAGCTTTTTGAGTCTAGTTTCTAATAAAAAAATAATCACATCACTTGGAGGTCGGTAGGAAAAGTTATCATTAAAATAGCCAGCAAAGGTCAAAGTCGACACCATGTTAACTTGGTCATGACACCAACATTGGGTCTTTGCTCCACCATGGGTTGCCTAAACCTTAGTTTTCAGACTCTACTCACACTTAAACACCAAAACAAAGTCTCATCCATTCAAGAAATATGAAAAAATTACGTAAAATTTCTTTGGCTACCTATGTGCCCAAAACTGGCTCCTACAGCACAAGTTTTTGTACAAAACCATATTTTTGTTCGTGTAATCGTTTACAGTGTTCTTGTAATCTATTACAATGGCCAAAAAGCCCTAAACTTGATTACCAATGTATAATTGGAAAGATCTTTGAGTCTAGATTCAAACAAAACAAGAATCAACTCATTTGGAGTTCGGTGGAAAAAGTTATGGGCAAAACAACCAGCAAAGGTCAGAGTTGGCAAGAATATATAAAGCGTCAACTTGAAGGAATAAATTGTACCTACTGATATGTCCAAAAATTGAAAATTAATAGTCATTGGAAAGCTTTTTTAGTCTAGTTTCTAATAAAAAAAGAATCACATAATTGAAACATAATTGTTTCCTATCTACAACATGGGGTGCCCAAACATGATTGATCACACTCAAATCACACCTAAACAACAAAAACTCAACAAAACACTTGCATCTTTGCAAAAAATTGAAAACTTCAGACACTGGTTCCCTATGTATTAAAAATTGGCTCCTGCAGCACAACTTTCTGTACAAATCTAAAAATTGTCTCGTGTAAACGTTTACAGGGCTGTTGTAAACGTTTACCAGTGCCTTTTCTGGTGCACTTGTTTCAGGACTTTACCCAAGTGGCTCTACTCAACATAATTTTTTCCTATCTGCAGCATGGGGTGCCCAAACATGATTGATCACACTCAAATCACACCTAAACAACAAAAACTCAACAAAACACTTGCATCTTGCAAAAAATTGAAAACTTCAGACACTGGTCCCCTATGTATTTAAAACTGGCTCCTGCAGCGCAACTTTCTGTACAAATCTCAATATTGTCTCGTGTAAACGTTTACAGGACTGCTGTAAACGTTTACCAGTGCCTTTTCTGGTGCACTTGTTTCAGGACTTTACCCAAGTGGCTCTACTCAACATAATTGTTTCATATCTGCAACATGGGGTGCCCAAACATGATTGATCACACTCAAATTACACCTAAACAACAAAAACACAACAAAACACTTGCATCTTTGCAAAAAATTGAAAACTTCAGACACTGGTCCCCTATGTATTAAAAACTGGCTCCTGCAGTACAACTGTCTGTACAAATCTCAATATTGTCTCGCGTAAACGTTTATAGGGCTGCTGTAAACGTTTACCAGTGTTTTTTCTGGTGAACCAAGTTCTTCTACTGAAAAAAAATTGTTTGTTGTGTCCACATGATTGTTTCATTCCTCCAACAAATCCATGAGTACTAAACAAAAAGCCAACTTTAATCATTAACAATTCAATCAAAACCTCATTTCCCATTGACAAAAACAAAAGCAACTCAGTTAACAGTAATAATATCTTAAACAAAGAAAGTTGCATGTTTTTATAAAATTGAACATAATACAATCCAAATTACAAAACATCTCTTCATGTAAGACTAATTATATATTACATCATCTTAAGAAACCTATACTAATATCACTCATATTTTATTCTAAGCAATCCAGTGTAAGGCTAAGGGTTATGCTCTTGTAACGCCTTCATGACCCCTTTCTCACATACGTCTTCATTGGAGTTGGATCGTTGTCCTTCCTGGGGAGATGGAAGGTTCTGCACGTGGCACACTGTGTCCACCACCACTGTGTCCACCACCCTCTGGTCTTCTTCGCCTAGCTTTCTCTTCAGCCACCTCTTTCTCCAAGATAACAACCCTCCTTCTAAGTTCTGCAACTAGATTTTGTTGGTCTTCTATGGTACGCATAAAACACCGATAACGAGAGTGACACCCAGACCGACAACGACAACAAGAGGGTAAGTGAGACCGAGAGCGACAACGAGAAGGTGAGCGAGAGCGACGGGGAGAGCGAGAGAGAACGAAACTCAGACTTCTGAAACAGGAGAGAAACTTCATTTCAAATGGAACAGGACAAGGGCATTTTTGGAAGCACACATTTTCTGAAACCTCCCTTAAACTTGACGTCAAATTTTTATTAAAAAAAAATACAAAAGCAACCAATCATGTTGTGACATGTAACGGTGTTAAAATAGTGTCAAAGTTTTGGTGTTAAAATATCGAGACCCTTCTACAAATACCCAAATGTATAATGAATTAGGTTAGTTGAGCAAAAACAAGATTTTTTTTTCCTTTTTATATTTGTCCCTCGTTATGTCTTTTTCTTTCCTTTTTTCTTCTTTTGGTATCCCATCTTTTTTCTTTAGTCTCTTTTGCCGCTCTCTCTTACTCTATCATCTTCACCATTGATATTACTCTTTTTTGGTACTCATCTTTGTCCCCTTTTGTATGATTGTCTGGTTTGAGCCATTACTTCTCTTTACTAGAACATTATGTTATGTCATTGCATCCTTCGTCATCGCATATTTTTCTCCTTACATTATTATTTGTTTTTTCATTCAGGTTTTCTTTGTAAATTGCTTTTTTTATTTGGATGATTATTGTAACTTTTTAATTGCATATGCAGGCTGCCCTATAGTATGCGTTACGGCCGTCTGATATATGGGCCCAACAAAGGCTTCCTCAACCTCACAATTTATTTCCTGCACTCACAAATTTTAGTTTTATCCATTTTAACCTAGACATTTTATATATATATATATATATATAAATATATTAAATTAATTAGGTAAGTAGTATTTATTGTTGTTAGCTGCTGCTACTGTCCCGTAGTAAATATTTATTGCACTGTCTCCTTTGCTGTATCATTTTAAATTTCTTTAAGATTTATTTACCGTACTTGATTTGTATATGAAGGTTCATCTTCCATTTTTTTTAATTTGTAATCCAAAAATGAATGTCAATTCTTACATCATCATCTCAAACTTTCCCTATATAATACTTTTGCAAATCTTATACAGCCTAATCCAAAAATTATATCATCATATAAATTTGAATAAGCATAATATGTTTTCCATGAACAATGTTGAATCAATTTTTTCTTTAGTAAAATCATTTTTCAATAGAAAATTGTTTTAATCAATATAGTGTTTTCTTTAATTTATAAATGTAATTAAGAAATTTATAATCTTCAAATCTAGTGGATTTTTCTATATACGCAACTTCCTTAATAAAATCATTTAGAAAAACACTCTTGACATCCATTTAATATAATTTAAATTTTATGATTAAAGCATAATCAATAAGTAGGCGTATAATCTCTAACCTGGCAACATGAGCATATGTTTCATCATAGTCTATACATTCTTCTTAGCTATATCCTTTTTCAACAAGCCTAGTTTTTTTTCTTGGTTATATTTTCATCTCATCTAGCTTGTTTCTAAACATTCACTTTGTTATAATGACTTGTGTATTTCTTCTTTAGGAATTATTTCTCAAACTTCATTCATTTTTGTTGAATATAGTGAAAAACTATATTAGGGATTAATCTCCCTTGTGTTAAATACACACATAGGGTTCTCTATTTATAATAGAAGAAATATGGGTTAAGCCCAAAATACAAATAAGAAATAATAACAAACTAACTAATAGATAAAAGATAAATATAAAATAAAGATAATATATCTAACACTCCCCCTTAAGCTGGTGCATACAAATCGTATGTACCAAGCTTGTTACAAATATAATCAATTCTCGGTCCCCGTAAAGACTTAGTGAAAATATCGGCTAATTGATCATTTGAACTTACGAATTCAGTCTTGATATCTCCAGATACAATCTTCTCTCGAATGAAATGACAATCAATTTCAATGTGTTTAGTCCTCTCATGAAAGACAAGATTAGAACTAATATGAAGAGCAGTCTGATTGTCACATATAAGTGTCATTTGTGTGACATCTCTGAATTGTAACTCTCTAAGCAATTGCTTAAGCCAAACAAGTTCAGAAGTGGCTGAAGCCATAGCTCTATATTCTGCTTCTGCACTAGATCTTGCCACAACACTCTGTTTCTTGCTTTTCCAAGAGATCAAGTTATCACCAATGGAGACACAATATCCGGATGTAGATCTCCTATCAGAAGGAGATCCTGCCCAATCAGCATCAGAATAACAAACCACTCTTGTATGGTTACTAGAACCATATAACAACCCTTTTCCAGGAGATCCTTTAATGTACTTTAATATACGAATAACTGCATTCCAATGATCTTCACATGGGAAATTAAGGAATTGGCTTACCACACTAACTGCAAAGGAAATATCAGGACGAGTAACTGTAAGATAATTCAATTTTCCAACTAGTCTTCTATATTTCTCGGGATCTGACATAGGCTCCCCCTGTTTTGGTAGAAGTTTAGTATTAGGATCCATGGGTGTGTCCACAGATTTTGAATTCATCAACCTAGTTTCCTCCAAAATATCTAGTGCATATTTCCTTTGAGATATATAACAATACCATCATTGGATTGTGCCACCTCAATACCCAAGAAATATCTAAGTTTGCCAAGATCTTTGGTCTGAAAATGGTTGCAAAGATGTTGTTTCATCTGAGAGATGCCATGACTATCACTGCATGTAAGAACAATGTCATCAACATATACTATCAAGTATACAGATCCAAAACTTGAGTGACGGTAAAAGACTGAATGATCTGCCTCACACCGAGTCATACCAAATTGTTGAACAACATCACTAAACTTTCCAAACCAGACCCTAGGAGATTGTTTTAGGCCATATAAAGATTTGCGAAGACGACATACCAACCCAGAAGACTCCCCCTGAGCAACAAATCCTGGAGGTTGCTCCATATAAATCTCTTCTTGCAAATCTCCGTTAAGGAATGCATTTTTGACATCCAATTGATAAAGAGGTCATTGTTGAAGAGCTGCCATGGCTATAAATAAACAAATAGATGCCATCTTTGCCACTGGAGAAAAAGTATCACCATAATCCAAACCAAAAATTTGAGTGTAACCTTTGGTCACAAGACGAGCTTTGAGGCGATCAATAGTTCCATCAGGACCAACTTTGATAGCAAAAATCCACCTACAACCAACAACAGATTTCCCAGATGGTAATGGAACAAGCTCTCAAGTTCCACTATGTTGAAGAGCACTTAGTTCATCTAACATGGCCTGACGCCAACCAGGATGGGCTAAGGCATCATTAATAGATTTTGGGATTGTCACAGAAGAAATAGAAGAAAGACAGGTATAAAAAGGTGAAGACAATCTATGATAACTTAAAGCAAGATAATGTGGAGAGGGATTACGGGTAGAACGTATACCTTTTCGAAGGGCAATTGGAAGGGTAGACTCAGTTGTCGAAGCCGGAGGAGACAAGGTAGTTGGCACTTCAATTGAGTCACTTGGTGGTTGTTGAGAAACCGCTGGAGAACTAGGCACAATTGGAGGATCACAAACAATAGGAATATTGATAATATTAGAAGGAGACGTATCAGAAGAAAAATGATCATTAAAATAAAAGGAAGACTCATTGAAGGTGACATCTGCAGATATAAAATAACGATCAAGAGAAGGAGGAAAACACTTGTATCCTTTCTTTGATTTAGTAAAGCCTAAAAAAACACATTTGTGTGATCGAGGAGCTAACTTATCAAGACCAGGACCAAAATTATGAACAAAACATGTAGACCCAAAAACTTTTAGAGGTAATGGATGAAGAGGTTCATGAGGAAATAAAATAGAATGAGGTATTTTATTTTCTAAAACAGAAGAGGGTATGCGATTAATGAGATAACATGCAGTAAGAACAGCATCACCCCAAAAATATTGAGGAATGTTACCATGAATTAAAAGAGTACGAGTTGTTTCAATAAGATGTCTATTTTTACGCTCAGCCACCCCATTTTATTGAGGTGTATAAGTACATGAAGTTTGGTGAAGAATACCATGAGAAGCCATAAATTGTTGAAAAGAATGGGAAAGATATTCACGACCATTTTCACTACGCAAAATTTGAATAGAAACACCAAACTGAGTTTTAATTTCATTATAAAAAGTTTGAAAATGATACAATAACTCAGAATGATTTTTCATTAAAAACAACCAAATACATCTAGAATAATCATCAATAAAGGTAACGAAGTATTGAAAACCTAAATTAGACTTAACATGACTGGGTCCCCAAATGTCAGAATGAACTAAGGCAAAAGGAGACGAAGCACGTTGTGAGACACTACGAGGAAAGGAACTACGAATATGTTTTCCTAATTGACACGACTCACAGACCAAATTGGACAACTTGGATAAGCTAGGAACAAGTTGTTGTAGTTTGGCAAGACTGGGATGACCTAACTGAGCATGAAGAAGAGATGGAGACTCTATAACTACACCAATATGTGTAGTGGGGCGAAGATGATAAAGACCATGAGACTCACATCCGGTGCCAATCACCTGTCTCGAACTTCGGTCCTGCAAACAAACAGAATCTTTGTTAAAAGAAATATCACAATCTCATAGGTTAAAAGGAGACCCAAGGACATACAGAACATTATCAATGGATAAAAAAGGAAAAATTTTAACAGTCCCAACACCATGAGCTAAAACTCTAGATCCATCAGCCATTGTAACAAAGGGTAAAGGATTCGGAGAGGACAAAGAGGAAAACAAAGATTTGTTACCAATAATGTGATATGTGGCTCCCGAGTCAAGAACCCAAGAGTCAAAAGAAGAAGATGGACTCAGACCAATAAAAGATGTACATGTGTGTGCTACAGATGCAGTAGAACTGGAAGGTTGTTGATCCTTATACCATTTGAGAAATTTACTGAAAATAACAGAGTCATCACTGATATCAGATGAAGGAGGATCCTCAGTAGGTGATTGTGACGAAGAAGTAGTTTGAACAATTGCAGCAGATCTAGGAGGACGACCATGTAATGCATAACACCTGTCAATCGTGTGGCCTACCTTGCCACAATGGTTACACTTGAGACGTCCTTTTCCTGGTTTGTGAGAGTGATTTCGGTCATGACGTTGAGATGCCAACGTAAAGGAAACATATGTATCATTGATGGGTCTACTAGGTACACGCAAAAGAGTGGAACAAGTAGAAGTCAAAGTGGGAACAATAGGTGAACCCAAAATCTGATCACGAACACGAGAATACTCATCAGCAAGGTCGTGCAATGCTAACAACACGAAGAACTTTGACCGTTGCTCTATTTCTTTAGCAGGAGTAGAAGTAGGAGGCAATAATTCATTAAACTCATGAAAAAGAGCATGAATTTTACCCATATAATCAGTCATGGAGTCCTGACGCCGAGGAGCAAGAACATTGAGAAGATCATGACAAACACCATAAAGACGTTGAGTATCATTGGTGTATAATAATTTAGCGTGTTCCCAGATTTCAAAACATGTTTCATAAGAACGAAAAATTTGTTTTAAAGAGGAATGAAGGGTACCCTTGAGAACAATGCATAACTGAGCATCAACTTTCAACCAATGGGTAACTCCAGCGGAATCAATAGTTGTCACATTCTGAGTAATATGATCAAGATACCTTTGATTCTTAAGCCAAAGTTTAACGTTTGATGCCCAAGTTGCATAATTAGTACCATCTAACTTATCAATAGATAAATGCATATTGACATAGTTAGCATATATGGACGGGTTAGAAGCCATGAACAAGCAAGAGACTACAAAACCTAGAACTCGAAAGAGGCCCAATCAACACAGTCAGATCATGGTGAGCCCAATGAAGGTGGTCGGCGATGAAGACAATGACTAAAAGCGACGACGGTTGTAGTGGGAAGGATCAACGGAAAAAAACCTTATGCTCTAGATACCATGTTGAATATAGTGAAAAACTATATTTGGGATTAATCTCCCTTGTGTTAAATACACACATAGGGTTCTCTATTTATAATAGAAGAAATATGGGTTAAGCCCAAAATACAAATAAGAAATAATAACAAACTAACTAAAAGATAAAAGATAAAGATAAAAGATAAATATAAAATAAAGATAATATATCTAACAATTTCAAATTGGTTTAATTTCACTTGCATTGCTATGAACCACTTGTCATCTTGAAGAGCATCTTTTATTTATTTTTCTCAGGACTATATGTGAAACAAAAGCTACATTCATACAAAAATTTGTTAAATTTTCTGTAGTGGTTACTTCCTTTGAGATATCTCCTATTATGTTGTTCAATGATAATCCTCTTGGTGATTGCTAACTTTATGCAAGATCTTCGGGTTAAGAAGAAGGATTCTCATCAAGATACATCTCATCAAGTTAATTATGTTAAATTTAAGAGTTTACGTAAACTTGTGAAAGTCTGGTAAATTCAAATTGTAGACTCGAATAGTAAACTCGTAAGAGTTAACTTTATATAAAAAAATATTAAAATATTTATAAATAATATAATATTTTATTGTTATATAATTTATATTTAATTTTTAATTTTTTTTAATGAAATAATATTGAACTATTAGATTATTATATTATAATTTTAAGTATTTTTATATTTTTCTGATATGATTATTATATTATAATAAATTTAATTAGTTAAAATATTTTATATAACATATACTAGAAATAACAAAATGATACTGTACTGAGATTCAAAAGCCCATAACATCAATGATCGGGTGATGAGTCGCAAGAGTGACAACACCGAGAGCTTGGAACCTTTATCGCAAGTCATAAGAAGTAGAACATCAAGCTGATTTGCATAGGAAACTATAATATTTGTTGTCTTTTTGGATTTTGAAGAAAAGTCACATGAACTTGTCAACTCGTTTGTTGGATTGCGAGTTTAATTGAGTTTACTAAGTTCACGACGACTTTTGCAAAACTGTTGTAAATTGTAAATTCAGATGCACCCTTCATGGAACTCCTTCAATATGTGAAATTTCTTGGCAATGCAGTCACCCCATCATCAAATTGTGGCATTCTCATTCCCTCCCTCAATGACTTGGTCAACCCTCATCACTTGGACCCCGAGGTTTTCTTTCTCCTCTTCCTCTATTTTGTTATGAACTTTCTACAAGTTCTAATGGTGGTTGCTACATTTTATTGGCCCTTGGATGATAAACATGCTGCTAGCGGTTTGGCCTCTGCACTATCATTATTAAGGAATTTAGGTTTCCTAGATGAGGCAGTTGTCAAGTGGTAATTCTTGGTTTTGTCTCTTTATTAGCTCTTTCTATCTCTCTAGTTCTGTCTATGGTTGTGATTTACATGATGCTGGCTAATGATCTCATTCTAGCATTATTAGTAAGAAGAAATAATTGTTTGATAACTTATTACTCTTCATAAGGTAATCAATGGAAACTTTGGTCTTTGTATTTGAAGTAAAAGATATTGCATGAGACAAATGGCCTTCATCACCCTTATGCACAATTTCTATTTAAATTTGTGTCAAATGCCCCTAAGTATATATATATATATATATATATATATATATTCTGTTCTCAAATTAACTTGCACAATCTTCTTATACAAGTTGTTCAATTTGGCAGCAAGAATGTCCAACAAATCAAAGCTGAAATGGAGAAAATTTGCAGTAGCTTATCCTTGTTGCAACTAACACAATGAAGTATATTTGCTAATCCCTACTGAACAATTCTTAGATGTTCTAGTACGCATTTGGTATAAAAGATGTCCTAGATGAACAACAACTTGTTAAATCAAATCTTCTGTAGAAATGTTCTTTAACCTCCAAAACATTATTGTAAATATAGAAGTATTCTTTGACATGAATGTTTGGATCATTTACATAGATTATTGATTTCTTCTCCTTCTGTAATGAGTATTGTGCAATGAGCGTAGTATGTAATTAACGATAATTACACACAAAATCGTCGAATTATTTACCCATGAACCTTTTTATGGTAGTTTTTCCAACCACAAAAAATGTGTTTATCAAAGAGTTAAAACCCCTAATAACAAAAATAATAAAAAAAAAAGCCTGATAAAATCTTATATTTTTGTAGTATGTTTGTGTCCAACACAAAATTTCACAAGGCAGAACAAAGAACTTATACCCAATATGGGATAAATGAATAATGTACAAAGTCACTTTTTCTAGCCCGAAAAACAAATACATTAAAAATATAAAAGATCTTTTCACAAAGTAAATCTTACATTTAACCTATGTCCAATATGGGATAAATGAGCAATGTCCAACTCACTTTTCATGAGTCCAAAATACAAATATTAAATATCATTTCACAAAGTAAATCTTACAAATCAAGGATTTCTCATATAATGATTTACATTAACTTGTTTTTATTTATAAGACTACGTACTGTTATATTCAAAGCAAATAAGTTTATCATCCCAAAGCCAGTCTAGCACAAGAATACAATCTACAAGAGCTCTAATAATAATTTTTGTAGCAGTGAAGATCGATGCACTAGGAAACAGTCAATTGTATTGAGAAATTAAGTAGGAGAAAGTTCGAAAAATTATTTTATGCTGACAAAAGTAACATGAAGAAAGAAAAAAGTGTGTTCACTTCTAAATAGACTCTAAACTAATCATAACAGCTACAACTAAGTTTCAAAGAAAGAAGAAATAGAACTTCGTGATTACAAGTGCAAAAAAAATATCTTTATACCTAAGTGGCAAAATACCGAAACAAAAAGCCCAATTTAAGTTTTTCCTTTACAAAAGGAAAGTTAGCATATGTAACTTAGTGCATATAATCACTTTATAAGGTGTAAGAATCAAACATTCTTATTCATTGAAAGTTAAAACAACTTAATATTAACTATTTAGACCTCTCAAATAATATAAATGAAAACTATAAATGATTCCCAATTTAATTTTATAAACTCTAGTTCAATTTGTAAATTAAAAAAATTTCTTTGACTTTGCAAACATATTTATACATAGAACAAAAACATAAAGAGCCATAAATTAAAATATAAGATGTTTATACATAGAACAAAAATATGCTGAGAATCTTTGAAATGAATACTCTCTAACTCCCTAAATTTGTTGTCTACATTTCCATGCATTTTCTTTTAAGTCGATGCCTCCTCCGAGCAAGATCAGAGTTTCAACATTAATGAAGACAGTAAAACTTACAAGATAAAAGTTTAAGTCAAACATTATATATCACTGGATCGTGTACTCTTTCTCTTCTGAGTTTCTTGCTTACTCACATACTAGACCAATGTATTCTTACATTATGTGATTTTCTGAGTTTTGGAAAATTCCTTAGACAAAATATCTTAAATTATAACAATGAAGTCGGAAAATGTGAGGTGCCTATTTTTACTTTTCAAGAGTAAGGAATTTAAGGTTTAGATTGAAATACAGAGTTATAAAGATTGATAAAAGAAATGCAAAACTTGATCATAAGATAACATCTTTCAAAATTCGAATGACCTAAATCCTCATTATAAACAATTTTCAGCCTTACTAGCAAGTTCAATATCAAGTGCAATGAGAATGCATCAGCGAATAAACTTGTCAACACATGAACTTACCTGAAGTTCAGAGATCAAGTGTAAAACCATCATATTTCAGTTTATGAAGCAAGACATTAGTATAGCACATATTTAAGTCCAAACAACCACGAAAAAATCTAGACACAAACCATTAAATTTGCTAGTAAAAAAATCAAAAAGCAATGTTCTAACAAGCAAAAGAACTGTCATAATAATAAAATCTAACAGGTGGTAATTAACTTATCATATCTATGCGACAATAAAGAGGGAAATTAGATAACAAGCAAAAACAGGCACATAGCATCTATGCAAAAAACTCACAATGTAAAAGAACAGGGTCCTAATGTAGTTACAACAATAGAAAGGAAACGTCACTAAAATACATCAATTTCTTGCATCTCTTATGAGATTGCAAATATTTGATACAAAAAATGGGTTTGCTAAAGAACAAAATTATGTTTCATTAAAAATTAGAATGTCCGCAATCCTCATTCTAAAAATTTACCTGCCTTCCTAGCAGGTTCATAATCAAATGCAAAGAGAAAGCTTCAGTGAATAAACTTGTCAACACAGGAACTTACCTGAAGTTCAGAGATCAAGTGTAAAACCATCATAAGCATTAACTTTGCGCTGGTATTTCAGCAAGGCATTGCAAAAATATTATAGCGCATATTTAAGCTCAAACGACCACGAGAAAATCTACAGACAAACAATTAAACTTGCTAGTGCAAAAACTAAAACGCAATGTTATAACAAGCAAAAAAGACTGTCATCATAATAAAATTTAACAGATCCGACTAACTTATCAGTTATCAATTTAACAACAAAGAGGGAAATTAGAGAACGACCAAACACGCACATAACATCTACAATGCAAAACATTTGCAACGTAAATCGCAACTCAAATTTAGTCGCAACAGTAGAAAGGAGACATCACAAAAGTACATCAATTTATTGAATCTCTTATGGGATTGCAAACGTTTGATACGAAGAGGGCTTACTAGATTAAAGAGATGGAGAATTCAATGGGTGTATAGCTGGGATTTATAGGTCAAGGGAAAGAATCGAAGGATTAGATTAGCGGGAGGCGCAGGGCACTAGATTGGGCAAAAGTTAGGGTAAACTCAAGCTAGGTGTCCGGAAGGGTGAAGAAAGGGAATATATATAATCTATCATTTTACAGAAATTTTACGTGGAGCTATGGAGTAGCGTGATATTGTACTGGTTGTCAAAAAAAAAAAAAGTATAATAAAAATAGATAGAATTAATTTGGTTTGAAATAAAATCAAAACATTTTTCCACCTTAAATAAGAAAAAACTCTTTCAAGAATATATATATATAGAGTTCGTTGGTTAATAAAAATACTCTTCATTCTAAGTTTTAAAGTTAAAGATTGTTGCTCTCAACTTCTTTTGGATTAAAAAGTAGTTTGAAGATTTTAGCATTTATGAGAGTAAAATTCTTATCTTCTATGACAATAATACTGCTATTTGCTTGTATAAAAACATCACTTTATTTGTGATTATGTTCAAAATTAAATTATAGATTTACAATACATAAAAATTGCAAATCAGTTTGTTGATATTTTTTCAAAACCCTTAGTCGAAGAAAGATTTGAATATTTGAAAAATCTTTTGGAGATGAAACATGTTGTATGAATGTTATATTTCAATACGTCTAGTACTTTCACAATTGCATGAAAAACATCAAAGGACATATCGTCTAAGAGATGTCATAAACAATTGTATGGACAAAAGACACATCGTCCAAAGACAACCAATTCTTACATGCAAAATTGGTTTAGTAATGAGAACAAATATGTGATCCATTTTGAGGACTGTCTAGGCTAAAGAAAGGTCTTGAATCCTTATCAACCTATCTAAACTTACCAAATACATTAATTGTGATTTAATGGCAATTACATCTCCTCGATCACCGTTTTCCAAAAACCATTACTACATGCAATCGCAATCACCCTTTTTCTTTCTATAAAACCAAAACTCGTGCCTCAAATATTTCATATCTCTTTTCAACAACTCTTCGATTCCCAAAATCTCTCGAGTCCTATGACTTCCCCTCTTTCTCTTTCAAAACACTATCAGAAAAATCTCATAGTCATCGCTCTCAATGTCTGCCAAACCACCAAACAACGCCTTTATACATGATGTGTTCATCATTCAAAAGGTTGCCTACACTAATCCATTCAAACAACAACCACTAGAACTCTCTCTTGAGCTTTGGATGCACCTTTAGGTCTCCTTCCGTGAAAGGAACATGATGATGAAGAAAATGGTGTCTAAAGGTACTATTGAACACTAGACCTGCTCAAACTTACATGGAAAAGTATGTAAAGGGAGCAAGGGACTAAGTTTCAAAGAAAGTGCTATAGTGCCAATAACATCATCTCCAAATGACATTTTCCCTCATTGGGTCCAAACCTATCCTACCTCCATCGCCACCATCTCCTCATCAAAAAATTTCCCTCAAACTTCCTTTTAACCCCTATCCTTCCCTAATCCAACCTCAACCTCTTTCTCCTTTATCTCTCTTTCCCTTAGTCTGTTTCCAACCTCCTCCTCCTTTCTTTCTTTACCTTGCATATCCTTCCAGTCCTCGTTCAAAACCTTCCCTTTCCTAACCATACTTGAACCCTTTTCTCTCTTAGCCTCCCCTTTTTATCATTCATCATCTTCCACTACCTCACCATCATCCTTTTTCCTCTCCTTCTTTCCCCTAGCCATGCCACCACCTTATCTTTCTTTAGCGATTCCATGATGGCTTTCTTCCCCTCCCTTTTCAATGTTTATCAAATAGGGGAGAAATTGCTAAACCAGATAAATATTACATTCAGGAGGTGTGTGTGTGTGTGTGTGTGCTCTAATATATAGATTTGTGTTTACTCTGGTATATAAAAGATATTTGTGCTCTGATATGTGTGTGTTTCAACCATGGTATATAAAAAACAATTATGCTCTGATAATATACATGATTATCTTTATTGCTACATATCATATCATGCATAAATATGACTTAAGGAAGTCATATTTTTTCAAAATCATAATCGTCTGATGATATACATATCCAATATGCTCTGATGATACTCTAAAATGATTAGACGATATACATTTTGATATATGAAAAACTGATGATATGTTTTCTTTGATAATCATATTTCGCTCTAACACCTTCTTGTTAAAATCCAATAATACTCTGATAAAGTGATTTGATATGGAAATCTTAAACTCAAAATAGAGATTTTGACATAAAAATGCACTAAAAGAAATCTTTGAAAAATGTCACATTTTCTTTGATAAAAGTAAACAATTTAGGGGAGGTAGGAGTAAGGGGAATCATACTAAACGTATACATTGTTTACTAAGATAGAAAAAGCCTAGCATAACCAAACGCCTTACAAATCATCTTGGAATACATTTCGTTTAGCATAAGTATTTATTAAACATCAAAAGGGGAAGATTGTTAAGATAAAAATCGTCTAGAGAGTAAATTGACCAAGCAACCCAAGTTTTGAAGTTTAACAAATAGCATAAAACGAAATATTACTATTGTGTAGGAAAAGCTATTTAATTCAATAATGTCTAATGAATAAGCATTTTATAATGTCTAAAGCCAAGAGCTGAAGTAAATGAATTAGAAAATCATAAATAGCGTCTAAGAAAAAGTGTCTCCCATTGAAATCTCTCAATAGACTATATGAGAAAAATAAGTTAGCTTCTTATGGAAACAAAAGTCTAACTCTTATATAACACTAAGGATAAAAGAGATGTTTCATTCAATACAGTGTTATATCAAGCAAAGCTTTCTATAGAAAATGGCGTCTTATAAGTGACCAACAAAACTCTTTAGCCTTGAGAAATCATCTTATGCTCATACCACCTGATGAATACACATTTTTCTTACCAAACGATGCATTTTTAGTGAAATGACAAATGATAAAAAGTCTTGAACACACTGCACTACTTAACGCCTATCAACGTTCAAAACATTTAATTCGTGTACGAAAAAGTACTTTGATGCTTGCATACTTTGTTCTTAATATTCGTATAGATCAATAAAGTAGAAATATATCATCAGAATCACGACATCCAAGCAAAAGACGTTGTGTGAAAGGAAGAGAATTGATTATTTTTTACATGTTAATGTATCCCCACGATTTATATACTTGGATTTATTTTTTAAAATACAAATATGAGACCTTACATATATTCAAACAATTTTAGCCTCTATCGAACTTCAATTAAATTAGGAAATTAAAGAAGTACAAGCATATTGGGTGGAAATGGGTGAATTTAGATCTTTTCTCTACCACTCAAATTCAAACTCCTTTGTTGTTGTCATCTTCACACACCCAGAATTTTCCTCTTGGAATAATTTCCTCCATTGTTGACTCTCCCTTCTCCTATTGTTTCTAATCTTTCAATTGCACCTAACCTTTCGTTTCCTATTGCTTCTTCATCTCTTAGGCCCATTCATCCAATGCAACAATGTTCTAAATTTGGTATTCTTTACTTTACTTCTCATTATTGTAGAACATCTACTATCAAGAAAGCATTTTCCTCTCCAACTTGGAGCCAAGCCATGCAAGTTGAATATAATGCTTTAATGGTTAATCATACATGTTCTTCCATAGCTCTTGGATGAATTGTTATATATGTTAAGAAGTACAAGCATATTGGGTGGAAATGGGTGAATTTAGATCTTTTACTCTACCACTCAAATTCAAACTCCTTTGTTGTTGTCATCTTCACACACCCAGATTTTTCCTTGCCTTTTCCTCTCCAACTTGGAGCCGCCTTTTCCTCTCCAACTTGGAGCCAAGCCATGCAAGTTGAATATAATGCTTTAATGGTTAATCATACATGTTCTCCCACAGCTCTTGGACGAATTGTTATATATGTTAAGAAGTGGAATTTAAGCCTAACTCAATCCCACAAAACCGGCTTGTAAGGTGAGGTTTGCACCCTACTTATACATTATAAATTGGCCTTATCTCTAGTCGATGTGGAACTTCCAACACACACCCCTCACGCCGAGATATATACATCTCGAGTGTTAGACTAGACATTTATGGGTTTGGTCCGATAACGGCCCAATAGTGGATGGAACAATATGTCCAACAAATATTGCTAGGATAGGTTCTAACGATAGTTCTGATACCATGTTAAAAGGTTTAAAGAATAATTTTGATGTATTATTTCAAGGAGTAAAGTACCATATATATACATACAAGGATCCTATAATCTTTCCTCTATTAAAGAAATAACAGATACACAAATTATAATAATATCTAAATTATAACTAATACAATATTTAAATATTTAATTGTCTAATATCCATTGATAGAATATTTCACATATCTTAATAATATACTCCATATCTTCTTGTTTCTTTATATCGGGCATTCATTGAACTTTGACATGAATATCAAGAATAATTTTTCTTCCTCTTAATTCTTCGATTCATTTCTGTGCGATCTTTTTTTTTTCAGACTAAAGATTACTTTCCAATAGTCCTCAATCTTCGTTATAAAACATTTTTGCGTCATCATAAAAGGTTCATAATCAAGTGCAAAGAGAAAGCATCAAGGTAAGTTGTAAAAACATCATTTGCTTTAAATTCGCCCTTAGTTTTTCAAATTATGAAGCAAGACAACCTAGAAATATTACAGGACAAGTATGAAAAAACTCTAGACACAAACAACTAAACTTATTGGTGAAGAAACTACAAGGCAATATTATAAATAGCAAAGAGACTTTTTTCTAGTAAAATCGAACTAGTCTAGTATAAAATTAGTTTAATTAAGTTTGTTATAGTTATAATTGAAATATACAAAAGAATTAAGTTGTGCATTTAACATTTTAATTTTGGAAAATGTAAACTATAATTTTAATTAATAGAAAATCAAATATGTTTTACGAATATTTTATTACAGTAATTATAACTTAAATTAAATAAGATATTAATACTTTAAAAAAAATTAAAATACATGTGTTAGTGTTATTAATTTATTTTATAAAGTTAATTTTTGTAATACTAATAGAAAATTAACACTTAAACAGAATTCAGACTAAACCATTTATATATTTTAATGAAGCTTATACATTTAAATTAATTTTAAGAAACAAAACTTTTTTTTTAATTTTTCAGTAAAAATGAACAATAAATTATGCATATTGTATATATAATTAATTTTCGAAATAACTTAATTATTTTGATCCATTTCAAAAACATCCATATTTGAATTAGGTATTTTTTTTTTCTTAATAGAAAGTGTAAGAATTAAAGAGATTGCAGTTTCCCTCTTTCCCTCGGAGTGAGAAAACCTAGGAGTCACCCCTGCAACACACACGACCGCAGTCTTTTCTTTCTCTGAGACTCATCTCTCGTTGTGAAGTAAGTGGTTTTCTTGTGATTTCAAAAGCAAAGATCAAAGCTTGGAGAACAAAAATGTTATACATAATTGGTTTGGGATTGGGTGATGAACAAGATATCACTTTGAAGGGATTGGAAGCTGTGAAAAAGTGCCACAAGGTTTATATGGAAGCTTACACTTCACTCCTCTCCTTTGGTCTCTCCACCAATGGCATCTCCAACTTGGTACCATCTTTTATCTCTCATTCCTTTCCTTTCCCATTACTCTTTCCCTCTTCTTCAATTTTCACTCTTTTCATCTTCTTAGGAAAAATTATACGGTAAACCCATTATTCTTGCCGACAGAGAAATGGTAGAAGAAAAGGCCCATGAAATTCTTGCCCAAGCTCACCATGACCACGTTGCTTTTCTCGTCGTTGGGGACCCTTTTGGGTATGCTATTGCTTTCTTTTCAGTACAACATTTTCTTCCATCTAATTATTCACGGTTTGATTGATTGTTGTTTTTCCCAGGGCTACCACTCACACTGATCTTGTTGTTCGAGCCAAGAAGATGGGAATTGATGTCAAAATAGTGCACAATGCATCTGTGATGAATGCTATTGGAATTTGTGGTCTGCAGCTTTACCGATATGGGGAGACTGTTTCTATACCTTTCTTTACTGAGACATGGAGACCTGATAGCTTCTATGAAAAGATTCAGAGAAACCGACTCATGGGACTGCACACTCTTTGCTTGTTAGGTTACTATCTGTTATCTTTGCTTTAGAGTTTGCTTGGATAATCTTCTTTTAATTTGCTCCTGCTAGCTTCCTAATAAGTTAATTTTTAATATATGTATGAGCTGTTTTTAGTTTATGTAGAAACTTAATTTGTTTTATTTATGTTTTCTTGTATTAATTTTTACGGTGAAGAAAATTGTTCTGTAGATATAATGAACCTGATGTATCTCTTGTACTTACATCATGCTGTAATGCATTATAGTCTGATTCAGTAGGTACTCTATGAAACAGTGTGATTTATGTTGTGTGCTTTTTCCTTCAATGCTGATTAGTGAACTCAAAACCTCTTTATTGAACTTGATGTCAAAGCCTAGAGTGTGGCGTAAATAACTAAAAGATAGTTAGCATAAGAGTTTGTTATTTTATTCAATAACATGTTCAAAAGAGTGTACCATCTGAAGTTAAGGACATTAGAGGAAAACTTTCTTCTTTGACTAGTGTGCTAAAGGTTCTTCCTTTTTGTTTATTGAGAGAGCTAATATAATTTCCAATTTGGTATGGTTACAGATATTCGCGTGAAGGAGCCCACACTAGAATCTTTGTGCAGGTTGATTTTCAAAATAGTATTTTTTTTTTCTTCTGTTTCTCGTGTAGGTGTTGCTGAAGTTCTGTCAATTCATGAAATTCATTGAATTGTTTAGTTTGAGGCTATTCTTTGTAAGTTTCATGTATCCTTTTTATTGTGGTCATTTCAGAGGAAAAAAAGCTTATGAACCACCCAGATATATGACGATAAACACAGCCATTGAGCAGCTTTTGGAGATTGTGCAAGATCGTGAAGAATCTGGTGAGTTCCTAAGCATTAACACCACAGTAGTTTTGATAAATTTCAATTGTAAATTGTTTGCTTCTTGATTGCATTAATTTCAAATGTTTTTAGACCTTTAAAATTTGGGCGGGATACCTTATTTCTTCTTGAATGTTTGAATCCATTCCCTTTCCCACGGACATTCATAAGTTTCCGTGCTTAATCTGCTCTCTTGGCTGCGTATTTGTGAAGGTGAAATAGTATAACCATTTCTTATCTGGAGAATTTATCAATTCCTTGCTTTTGCCAAATCATTGGCTGTATCATAATTTGTCTGTTGACTGTATATTGTGATCATCAGTTCTATATTTTTCACATGTCAAATTGCTTTGTTTTCAAAGATATTTGAGGTGTTGTTACAGATCAGTCATTTATGTAATTATGGTCCTTGTTTCTCTGCCCCGTGTCTTTATATGTGGTTCTTAAATGTATGCCCTAGTATTTTCTCATCAGGATCCAATCTTCACTGTGGTAAGAGCTTATACTTTATATATATTTGTCACAAGAAATATATGTATCTATCTAGTTTATAGTGGCCTTCCCCTGTTTGCCTTGTAGCCTATACCGAGGATACCGAGTGTGTTGGGCTTGCACGGCTTGGTAGTGAAGATCAGATGATAGTAGCTGGAACAATGAAGCAGTTGCAGTTAATTGATTTTGGAGCACCTTTACATTGCCTTGTCATAGCAGGCAAAACCCATCCTGTGGAGGAAGAAATGCTGGATTTTTACAGATGCAGGACATAGATACTTAAGACAGCAGGACCAGTTTAATTTAGCATAAGGGACTTGCTGGGGCCCTTTTATTTTTGCTCTTTATGTAAAACAATTTTGTTTCTAATCAGGGTTTTAAATTCATTGGTGGATGGAGAGTTATGGGTCTTGAAATGTATTCAGCCCCCAAAAAGTGATATTTTCTCAGTTGTAACTATATATTCAATTGAAATCGGCACCTATGTTATTTTGCTTTCTATCAGATCCTGTGTTCTAGACTTTGCTTAGTTTTTTAAATAATTTGGTTTAGAATGTTCTGCTTAGCCTAGTTTGCTGTTGATTTTTTTGGTTTCTACAAAAACACGTGTTATGAATTTTTCTATTGATTTATTTTGTATCTTAAATTCGACCTATAACGACTAGGCCACCATTATAAAATTGTTTCTTTTGTGAACAAAATTATGCTAAATAAACTGTATTACCTGGTAATGGTAAGTATTCGAACAATGAATGAATTAACTTCAAATTCTGATAAATATAACTTCAAAATTTGGAACATAAAATAAGTTAAATTTAAATTGAAGTAGTATAAAATTATTTTATCTTTTAAATATTGCTTGGATAAAATAATTCAAATTTATTAAATTTTAATTTTCTCATTTAAATAACATTTTAATTATGCAAATAGCTGGTCCCAGCTACACTACAAACTAGCTAAAAAATATAATAAAATCCTTCTACACATTTCGTTTCATCGTTCTGTACTGTTTGCCACACCTTTCATCCAATACATGGAAACGGCGATTGCCAGATTTCTCAGACTTACGTTATTTCATGCAATATTACTTTACTTTTCAGTATTTGGCAATGGTTGGAGAAAATATTTGATAAATTTAGGAAAAGAATGAACTAATCATACAAATTGAAATAAAAAAATAATAATAGTCAATTTTAAATAGTTAGTTTAAGAAAACATAATTAGCAGATTCATTGGTAGCAATCCTATTAGCACCTTCAATTAGAATCCAGCAGTTTGCACAGATATCACACGAATAAAACTTCATGTAACAATTTCTCAATGAGATTAAGTGGCACATGACATTGATATATGAACTACAACTTAACTATTTTGGACACAAACATCAGATCTCGTCCTAGTCAACCATATCAGTGTGTCTTTTGCTTCTCCTGTACCATAGACATATAGAAGCAGAAACAAAATTCATTGGAAAACTATGTGACTTGGTTCCATGTTCCATTGATGTAAAAATGTCAACTCATCTATTGATGTAAAGAGTTCTTGCTATCAGAAGCTATTATTGTCTAACTTACCTGAGATATTGCTTGAATTTGATTAATCTCTGCTTCTTATGCATGCAATTTTTCTTCCAACATCATGTAGAACTCAGTTGACAGGATCAGGACAACAAATAAAAATTCATAGTAAACAGAAATGATTCAAAAAATAACAGTTAACAGGATCAGGACAGCAAATAAAAGTCATTAACATAAAACATTAATCATGTAAGTTTTACACTCTCCATTGATGTTGAAACTGTAATCTTGGTGGGAGGAGGCATGGACTCAAGAAAATACGTGGGAAAGCACACAACAAATTCGGGGAGTTAGAGAGAGGTGATATTCTCTGCAATAATACTTATAAGCAAGAATTGGTCACTTAGAGATAGTAATGCCCAATTTTAAATTCTAAACCTATTTCGTTAGATAAAAATGGCCTGTGCTCATGAGGTATTGAATGCTGATCCCGCTCATCCTTGTGCAGTTTTGCTGGATAACATCAGAAGGATCAGATCTCGTGATTGGAAGACTTAAGATTAAAAAAAAAGAGAGAAAAATAAATTTTAGAGAGGTTGAAAGACCCTTCTTATGATCTTCTATTTTTAATGATAGAAATCTAATACAATGAGAAAATAAAAGATCAAAAAGATTGCATTAGTAGTTCCCAACACAACTACTTTCTCTCTAGATTTTAATACTTATTCTAACACCTTCCTCTCAAGTTAGAGCATACAAATTATATGTACCAATATGAAGTCCCTTTAAGGATTTAGTCAATATATTTGTAAGTTGGTCATTCAACTGATATGACAAACTCTATAAATTTCTTTTAACAATAATTTTTCCCAAATACAATGACAATCAATAGTCAACTTCTGTGTTTAGTTCTCTCATGGATAACTACATTTGACACAATGTGGAGAATAACTTGGTTATCACATTACATTTTCATCATCTGAATTTCAAAGAAGTTAAACTCTAGAAGGAGTTGTTTCACTCTTATAAGTTCACAAGAGATGTTATTGTCCTATATTCAACTTCAGCCGTTGATTGAGTCATTACATTCTATTTCTTACTTTTCCAAAACGTAAAATTTCTTTCAAGGAAAACACAATATCTAGTAGAAGAGTGCTGATAGCTGTTTAGTCACATCAGGCCAACAAAATCCAAGTGTTTTCCTCTAATGCCGTGTAGGGATACATGGGAATCAATCCACAGAGATGGTGAAAATTAAGCTTTTAGTTTGTATTTTTATCCTTGCTAAAACTGGAAACAATGAGGGAATGAAAAAAATATAAAAAGAAACTATCTAAATGCACTTAATGCATGCTTTCAGAATGTAAAATGATGTAAACATTGATGCAAGAATGCCTAAAATGATGCAGAATGGTTATTTTAAGAATCTCGTTGATGCAAGTACACAAGGGAACTAAAATGCAGAATTTTATGAAGTAATGCATGTAACAAGTCTAATTTATCCTAATAAGGAGTAATCTGCAGTTATAATGCTAAATGGAATGCAAAAACTGAAATCATGCATGTGAACCTAAAACTAGCATATGTACACATGTTTAAGACCAAATCTGCTTTCTTATAATGCTAATGTAGAAAATACACATGCAGTGATTGGAACAAGTTTAAAGTGATATTTATGAATGAATAATACAAGCTAAAAGCAATGAATGTATGCATGGCTAAAAACCTACAGCTGAACCCTGAATTTTACAGATTTACAAAACCTGATGCAGATATGAAGATTCAACATAAATTCTGTCCACAATACTATCCAATGCAGAATGAAAAAAAAAAATACTGTGAATGGAGATAAACTGCAGATGCAATGGTTCCGACACACCTAGAATAATGAGATGAGATGAAGGATGACATTTAATCATGTAAGAAATACACAGAATCTAAGTCACTTCTTGATCCTAAGGGTGGCAGTAACCTTCGTGGTGTTGTAACCATGCTCTACAAAATGCAATGTGTTAAATTGAAAAAGTACCAAAAAATGCTACAATATGAAAGCTGTATGCTAAACACGTATGCTATGCACAGGATCATGAATCACATCTAAATCTATCAATGACAGCATTATGGATTTAACTGTGAAATCTGCATTTTATGCACCAAATTGATTCAACTAGGCTACCAAGGTTACAAACATGATTAATGCAATATGGAATGATTCTAAGAAAGTATAATTGGTAAAGAAAATGTAAAAAATGAAAAACCCCAAATGGGTATCAACTATCATGCATGAAATTGAACTGGGAATTCAAGATGCTATGCAGTGCAAGGAAGTAAAAATCATGGGTATAATGCAGATGCGGAACTTATCAAGTGAGAACCAATTGCAAAGAATCTAAAAACCTCAATTAAACAGGCTGAGACTGCCACTACACTAAGCATGAAACCAAAAGATGGCAACTTGCAGCAGAAATTAAAGAGACATACTCAACTTAAAATCTTTTTAACAGAGAAATTGCACGAAACAGATAAAGCACAGCAAAACCCAGAATTAGATTCTTGACTTATTTGGTTAATTGAATTAAAATCTGTCTCAAGAAGACATCTTGGGAAAGAAAGGCCAACTTTGGGGTCATCTAGGTTCCTGATTAAAGACCAAACAGTGCAGATTTTCACAGTTCAAGTTTCCAAATCATTAAAAAAATTAATTCTGAGTTAAAAGGTAAACAAAAGAAAAAGATAGAAAAGGGCATATGATAGGATATAATGTATATGATAGGAGGAAACATATTAAGTAGTTGTTGGTTAGGTTGTTAGGGTGAGTGAGGTTTCCTTTATATAGTTGGGTGGTCCTAGTATGTAGGGGACTTTTGGGATAACTTTGTAGATTGAGCTTTAGCTCTTTGTGAAGGGGAAACCCTTGGAGGAGAGAGTGCTCTCCTATTTTTGTGTTATTTTCAATCTATACAATAAAGAATATTACACTTATTTCTCTTTTCAATTTTGGGTTCCTAACAAATTGGTTTGACCTGCCGGATCAAGAAGGTGTGGAAGCATGGAAGGGAGAGTCAATGCCTTGGAAAGATTGACCAACAATTGACCAACAAACAGGGTAGAGCCATAGTCAAATTAAGGGTCCAAGAATTGAAAGAAATGATACGGGAATACCAAAATCAAGAAAGGAACTCAAAAGGAAGTGAGAAATTTGTCATGAAAGGAAAGAAAGGGAAAAACGGGTAAGGATGCTGAGAAAGATAGTCTGCAAAACATCAAGAAAGGCAAGAAATTCTCTGAAGGAGAGTACTTGGCTAATGATGAAGAGAAGAAGGAAAAAAGATATCCACAGAGTAGTAAACCAGATGAGGAGGGAGAAGAATTGTTGAGGCCTGAGGCTAAAACAATAGGGTCAGGGAGCGACCCAGTTGAGGTCTCTGTCCATGGGTGTATGTACTATATCCAAATCCTGAATTTCCTAACGTTATAACACTTGCAGATCTTGCTTCTAGCAGTGGCCACAAAGGAATTTTTGATTTTCTTGCATAGACGTTATTAACTGGCCATCTTGAATTACTCACAATGAAGGAACGTAAAGATGGCAGGAAAGAAACTTAAGTAATGGAAGCAGTGCAAACAGTTTCAGAGCATACTACGACACTTGTGCTTTATGGGGATAACCAAGCAATTATGTAAGATCTAGAAGTAGAAATGAGAAAACGGAAGTTGTCGCGAAGATTTGCAACAACACTTTTGAGCCATGCAAGAACTCACTGGTTTTCCAGGTCTTTTGGTTTGAAGCAGTTCTTATCATTAATGGAATAGGAGTTAACAATTATCTCATATCATCCACCACCCAAGCCTCCAGATATGAAATTGCAAGCAGTAGCCAGTGGCTTCCCTTCCGATGATAAGACAATATCACACTGCCATGGGATCAAACTTCGCTGTTCCAACCTTGAGGACAAGGTTGTTCTGCAGCGGCATGTAATGAAAGGATATAATGTGTATGATAGGAGGAAAGAGATTAAGAAGTAGTTGTTAGTTGGGTTGTTAGGGTAAGTAAGGTTTCCTTTATATAGTTGGGGGTCTTGGTATGTAGGGGACTTTTGGGATAATTTTGTAGATTGAGCTTTAACTCTCTGTGAAGGGAAATCCTTCGAGGAGAGAGTGCTCTCCTGTTTTTTTGTTCTTTTTAGTCTATACAATAAATATTGCTCTTCTTTCTTTTTTCAATTATGGGTTCCTAACAGCATAACAATTGCACTAAAACGTGAATCAGAATTTACTACTGTATAATCACAATCTTCATTTGCTTCTTGCTTATCAAGAAGACATCTTGAAAAAGTAAGATCACTTTAAATTCTTTAAAATCAGGTTTTTAATTCAAAATCCCGAATTGGAAATGTCAAAAGATTTCAAGAGTCAGTCAAAATCTAATTATGATCAAGAGTTGTAAAATCAATTTCATCAAGAAGGAAGAAAACAGAACGTAAAGATGTGCAAGAACTAAAATCCAAAACAAAAACAACTTGAAAGCATGGAAGCGTTGCAATAATCTGGTTTTATCTTCGATCAATCATTCTGTTTCTCATGAGATTGCTACAAGTATTCTTTGGATTGACTCTGAAGCTGCGGCATGGAAGGATATCAAAGATCGTTTCTCCCAAGGTGATTCTGTTCGAATTTTACAATTGCATCAGGATTTTTATTCAATGCATCAATCTGACCTAAGTGTTACATCATATTACACTAAAATGAAGATTCTCTGGGATGAACTTTGCAATTTTCACCCAATTCCTGAATGCCAATCTTCTGTTTCTTGTGGTTTTGTTTCTAAGACAATGAAGGAATATTGTGAAAATGATTATGTTCTTTGTTTTAATAGAGGCTTGAATGATAATTACTCTGTTGTCCGCTCTCAAATCCTTCTCATGGATCCTTTGCCTTCTTTACCCAAAATTTTTTCGATGATAATTCAACAAGAACAACAATTACAATCAGGAATTCTTCCTGAACCTCCAATCATGGTGACACAGGTTTCTCAATCTAAACCTTCTTTTTCTACCTTCAATGGCAGAGGTAAACCCTCTCCTGCTAGTGATTATGGCCGGGAAAAATCTTCATATCAAGGTTCTCAGGTTCATTCCTTAAGGGGAAGGTTTGGTGCACCTCGACATTGCACTCACAGTGGTAGGACAAACCACACCATTGATACTTGATTTCTGATACATGGATTACCACCTGGTTTCAAATCCAAAAGAGTCCACAATGTTACCATAGATTCTTCTGCAGTAGTTCCTTCTTCTAATAATTCTTAGGCAGAATCACATTCCTCGACTCTTGGACTTTCTCGAGAGCAAATTCATGATCTATTGGCACTTCTTCCTCAATCTAATCCCACAGCCAAACATTCTATCGATCTAGTGAGCTCTCATAATGCACTTCTTCTCAGGCTCAAGGTAATATCTATTCTCAATGGATTCTAGACATAGGTACTACTGAATCCAGTTCGGTCTCATTTTATTTCTTACCATAGAATCTCACCAATTACAGTATCACTACCCAAGAAGAACTCTTCATTTGCTCATTTTTTCTGGCATAGTTTCACTTAACCCACACCTTAGTTTACATAATGTCTTGTTTGTTCCTAATTTTTCAGTCAATCTTATTTCGGTCACAAAGTTAATTAAATCTCTATCTTGTAAACTTAACATTTCTGAATTTTCATGTGAAATACAGGACAAATCAACTCTGCAGATGATTAGGAAAGCTGAAGAAAGAGATGGCTTGTATATCATGATAATTCCTGCACCCACACCCCTTGGTTCACGAACTGCTATTACTCCTGTGAATTCTATTGCTTGTTCTACAATAAGACATAACTTTATAGATATTTGACACTCTAGACTAGCGCATCCTTCTTCTTCCTATTATATCAAATTACACAACATGTATGTCACTTTACCCGATACAAAATACACTCATTGTGATACTTGTCACTATTCTAAGCAAAGAAAATTGTCTTTTCAATTAAGTACTACTGTTTCAAAAGCTGGGCAAGTTTGCCTGCCAAGAAGTTTGCCCAAGTTTTTCTATTTTGTAGCCAAGAGGAAGAGACATGTATACTTCTTCATCTAGATCACCATGTAAAAAGGCATTATTTACATCTAGTTGAGGTAAATACCAATGTTTGGAAGCTGTTAAAGCCAGAACCAATCTTACTGTTGTGAGTTTGACAACAAGTGAAAAAGTCTCAAAGTAATCTAAGCCTTGTTGTTGTGTGTAGCCTTTGGCTACTAACCTTGCCTTGTATCGTTCAATACTTCCATCAGCATGCCTCTTTATTTTGTATACTCATTTACATCCGATAGATTGCTTTCCATAAGGTAGATCAGTCAAAACCCAAGTTTTGGCAGGTTCAACAGAAACAGGTTAAGAAGAAAAAATAACAGGGTCTGGAACAATAGAAGGAGGAGATGTAGGTGGTAAAGAGGATTGATTAGTAACTTCTGAGAAAAGAGGTGATGGAGATGAAGTAATTTTGGTGACAAAATCCAAGGAATTTTGTGTATCAATAGGTGAGGGCTTGTCACTAGTAAGAAAAGAAAATATGTTTTCATAAAATACTACATTCCTTGATAGAAAAATTTTCCTAAATTTGAAATCTAACAAAAGGTCGCCTTTCACTCCTGTTTTAAAACCAAGTAATACACATTTTCTTGCACGAGGTTGAAATTTTGTTCTATGAGCTTGATGAGTTGAAGCATAGCAAAGTGAGCCAAAAACTTGTAAGTAATATCAGGTTTAACATTGTGTAACAGTTGAGATGGAGAAAAATATGCCAAAACTTTGGAAGGTAAAATATTAATGAGTTGCACAGCATAACGAACAGCAAAAGACTAGAAAATTATGGGCAAATGAGATTGAAAAAAATAAAGATCTAGCAACATTGAGAATGTGTTGATATTTTCTCTCAACGACTCCATTTTGTTGAGGTGTTTCAATACAAGATAATTGATGTTATATACCTTTTTGTCTATAAAAATCTGTCATTGCAAACTTATTAACATTATCTGATCTAACAACTTTTACGTCAATGCTAAATTGTGTTTTTATATAAGAAACAAAGCTAATAAGTTGTGATCTTGTATCTGATTTACTTGCCATCAATTTAATCCATGTGTATCTAGACATATCCTACACTATAGTTAAGAAATATTTGAAACCATCAACAAAAGAAGTACAATAGGGCCCCCAAATATCAACATGAATTGAATCAAAAGGAGTTTTTGAAACAGTAGTACTTAATTGAAAAGACAATTTTCTTTGCTTAGAATAGTGACAAGTATCACAATGAGTGTATTTTGTATCAGGTAAAGTGGCATACATGTTGCGTAATTTGATATAACAGGAAGAAGAAGGATGTCCTAGTCTAGAGTGCCAAATATCTATAGAGTTATGAATTCACAAGAGTTATAGAAGCTGGTGAACCAAGAGGTGTGGGTGTAGGAACTATCATGATATACAAGCCATCTCTTTCACATGAAAATTCAGAAATGTTAAGTTTACAAGATAGAGATTTAGTTAACTTTGTGACCGAAATACGATTGACTGAAAAATTAGGAACAAACAAGACATTATGTAAACTAAGGTGTGGGCTAAGTGGAACTATGCCAGAAAAATGAGCAAATGAAGAGTTCTTTTTGGGTAGTGATACTGTAATTGGTGAGATTCTATGAAAAGAAATAAAACGAGACAAAGAACTGGATATATGATAATTAGCACCTGTGTCTAGAATCCATTGAGCCTGAGAAGAAGTGGAAACATTATGAGAACTCACTAGATCGGTAGAACGTGTGATTGTGGGATTAGATTGAGGAAGAAGTGCCAATAGACCATGAATTAGCTCATGAGAAAGTCCTAGAGTCGAGGAATGTGACTATGCATGAGAATTATTAGAAAAAGGAACTACTGCAGAAGAATCTGTGGTAACATTATGGACTCTTTTGGATTTGAAACCAAGTGGTAATCCATGTATCAGAAAGCAAGTATCAATGGTGTGGCTTTTCCTACCACAATGAGTGCATTGTCGAGGTGCACCAAACCCTCCCATGAGGAACGAACCTAAGAACCTTGATATGAAGATTTTCCCCAACCATAATCACTAGTAGGAAAGGGTTTACCTCTGCCATTGAAGGTAGAAAAAGAAGGTTTAGATTGAGAAACTTGTGTCGCCATGAATGGAGTTGAGGAAGAATTCCTGGTTGTAATTGTCACTCATGTTAAATTATCATAAAAAAAATTTTAGATAAAGAAGGCAAGGGATCTATGAGAAGGATCTGAGAGCGGACAACAGAGTAATTATCATTCAAACCTCTAAGAAAACAAAGAACAAAATCATTTTCACGATATTCCTTCATTGTTTTAGAAACAACACAACAAGAAGCAGAAAATTAGCATTCAGAAATTGGGTGAAAATTTGTAGAGTTTATCCCAGAGAATCTTCATTTTAGTGTAATATGCAGTAACACTTAAGTCAAATTGATGCATTGAATAAAGATCCTGATGCAATTGTGAAATTCAAACAGAATCACCTTTGGAGAAACGATCTTTGAGATCCTTCCATGCCGCAGCTGCAGAGTCAATCCAGAGAATACTTGTAGAAATCTCTTGAGAAACAGAATGATTGATCCAAGATAAAACCAGATTATTGCAACGCTTCCATGCGGAACCATGGGATCTGTATCAGCTGGACAAGGAATGAAACCATCAACAAAGCCAAATTTATTCTTCATTTGTAGTGCTATAGACATCGAGCGAGCTCATCCATGATAATTGTGACCTTCAAGAATCGGAGAAACAAGCACCAGTGAAGGATTCTCGTTAGGGTGAATGTAATAGTTATGTGTTGTATCTTGCAACTATGCGAAAGTAACAAAGGGAGTAGCTATAGAAGGAGAAGAAATTACAGGAAAGCCAAGAACCAAAGGTAGAAGATGAAGATTTTGGTAGTAACAGAATTGGTTGCGGAAGAACGTGATGAAGAATTAATTTTCTCCTGATACAATGTTATGAAAAAAGAAAGGATGAAAATTGTGTATCTAATTAAATAATAAAGAAAGAGTACAACTTATACATACAGTTGTGTCAAATAATATATAAATATAAACAGAAATAAACAGAAAATAAACTAAATCCAATAACAAAAACAACTTGAAATCATACAAGATCAGTAAAGAATGCAGGAAGAGTAAATTGGATTGGGAAAGAACTGGAGTAAAACTTGTATTGAAACTGGGAAAATTTACAGCGAGACTATACTAGACAGAGGGATTTACAATTTTGTAAAACAATGACAATGCTTCCAGGATCTTCCGGTCTACAAATTTTAATTTATAACCAGATATTTATCTAGATTGAAACCTGCTATTTCAGCCTCCTTGCAGATCTCTATGCATTTCGCAGTCCTCCCGGAGGCCATGTAAATTTGAAGCATGTCCTTGTATAAGCCAAAAGTGGGAGAAAATCCAGCCTCTTTAAGTTTTGAAAAATATCTCATGGCCCTAGATAGATCATTCAGAGCAACAAACAGTTTTATTACCGCACGATAAGCAGGAAGGTTAAAAAGGCAATTAGAAGACTCCATCTCCCAAACTACAGCCAACGCCTCTCTGTATTTCTTCTCTGTGTAACGGCTGTGAATAACAGAAGTGAACATAACTACGCTTGGTTGATAGCTAGACTGCTTGAACCAACTAAAGAGGCTCTCAACTACTTCAAATTTCCCCATCTTAACACATACTTTCATAATAGCAGTACAATCTTGCTGGCTTAAATTCAATTCATCTCTTTCTCCAAGTTCATCCAACAAGGGCAACACATGCCTGTGTCTGTCAGGGTTCTTTCCAAGTTCTAATATTAACTTAGCATAAATGCTAGAATCCAACATTCTTTTATCCCTTCTGGCAACTATTAGAACCTTCCACGCAAGTCTAAGGTTCCCTCCCTTTATAAAACCCTTGATCATTGCCTCCAATACCGCACGACTTGCCAGACCAGTATACTGGTCAATGTTGAACGGAATTCTTAACTCATGGTTCCTAGCCAAGACCTCAACAGTTGAGGCCAGAATCCAATCATCCGGGAAAAGATGAGGTTGATTTTGTGCCCATAAGAATGTCTGCAGAGCTCTCTCTGGGAATCCCATATGACCTAATTCCCTTATTGTCAATGACAAGGACCCTTTTCTCAGGAACTGCACCCACTTCCCAAGAACTTTAGATACATCTTCAGTTGGACCAAGTCTACTCATTTCTCTTGCCAGTCCAACTAGGAAACTCGGGCTTTTGTACACTTTCTTAGCCATAGAAGCCCGTGAAGAAACTACAGCTGGAGCTGTCAATTTTACTTGTGTTTTTGGTTTGGGTAGCCCCAACGGTCGGAGCTTGTAGGGAGCTGGGAGAGGAAGAGGCCTTTCTCGATGTAATTTTCCAGGCTTTTGCGGAATTCTACCTTGGAAAAGTGATGAGATGGCTTCAAGCTCATCTGATTCCCAAACAACACCAATATTTTCATCCTCCTCATCGTCATTCTCTTCATTGATATCAAAATCATCCTCAGTTGGTTTAGAGGTGGTGCTAGGCTTCAAGAACAAATTAACACCAAAATCTGGAGGTTGCTTAGGATATGGTCGATACCGATTATCCTTTGGTGGTGTTCTTCTTCTTTTCGAATGTGCTGCTACAGTGACTATTCTGTAGTTGCAACAAATTCTTCCCACCGGAACAAAATAAACACAGGGAAATGAAAAGGTGCAGTACATTATTCACTAGTACGAATTAAAAATGTGGCAGTTGGATTGTCATTCAGAACCTGCAAAGAAAATAATCGTCATGTGTGTATTCTGTTCGCTGTAGAACTTTTATCAAACAAATAGTGTGCATATTTCAGCACCAAACCCGCAAAATAAGTTACTTCTTATTGGAAAGAATTGAACTTGCCGAATTGGGATAACGAATCTCAATTCCATGAACACACAAACAACTTTCATTTCTTTCGGGTTAAACGGCAAATCTGTATTAGACTGAATTCAAATCCCTAAATTTGTAGAAAAGTGAGTATAAGAAAAAATAGGGAATAAGAGAAATCATTGGGGAGGGTGAGTGTACCTGGTGAAGAGTCTATTTATTGAAGAGGGGAGAGGTTTCTAGGCATGAAAGGGTATGTGAGAAAAGTTACCATTTGCTCTCTGCCCGAATCAGAAAAAAGAATATGTGTATCTATTTTACAGTAGCGAGGACAAGTGTCTTGGGTCTGCACGGCTTATTACTCAATATCATGGTAGTAGCTGAGGTGAGGTATGAACTTCGCAAAATCTTTTATTTTATAGAGTGTAATTCATTTTCATATAATCATTTAGATAATTTTTATTTTCGGTGATTTATTTAAATAAATTTTTAAATTGAGTTTTTATTTTTAAAAAATTTAAATAATTAGATAATTATCGTTAATTTTGTACTAACACTAATATTATTAAAAAAAAGTATCACGTTTTAATTCGTGGGCTTTTTAATTTTTAAAATATTTTATAATTATTATTTTTTTAAAATAAAAAACATTATCACGTATCAATTTGACATTGTGTCACGTAACAATGACAGTGTGACGTGGCATTAACAATGTCACATATTTAAGTCTTACATTAGATAGAATGAGAAAGTAGAGCGGCATATAAAGATGAAGACACATTAACCTATTGCGTTAATGTTTTGGATAGAAAGTGGTATCAATCTTTTTTATGACTGGGCTTAGGTCTCATTGATGTTTATCTCCTTAATGAACCTCCTCCTTGTTAAACGTAACACCAAATGACATGAATTCATCATGAAATATGTAGTATGAAAATTACATGAAAATTACCTATAAACGTCTATTTTCAACTAATTCTTACTTTATCTCAATGAGATTAATACAATAACCTTAATATATAGAGTGTAATTTTTTAATAATAAACCATATATTTATTAAACCAAATATGTTCAAAAGACAATGTATGCATACATGAAAACAAACATAGAACAAAAACACACAAAAGTGACCAACTCTCACTAAACCAAAGATTTCTAAAAAATTAAAACACTCATATGAGCAACATGTTTATGAAAAACCTTGGATGTAAGTTCTTTAGTAAGAGGATTTGCTATCATAGAGTTTGTCTTTAAGTGTTGTATGACAATTTGTCCATTTTGTACCTTTTCCTTAACAACTAGGAACTTGTTGTCAATTTGTTTTGACTTGTACAAACTCCTATTGTTGTTAAAATACAGTTTGGTTGATTAGTTGTCATAGTATAACTTGAGTGATCTTTCAATTCCTTCCATAATATGCAGCCTTATGACAAAGTTCCTCAACCATATTCCTTGATTGTATACCTTAAAGCATGCTACAAATTCTATAGCTATAGTGGATGAAGTCATAAGGGTTTTCTTATACCTACACCAAGAAACCATGCCACCAGCCAGCATGAATATCTAACTTGAAGTGGATCTCAAACTATCTTGGCATCCTATAAAGTCTGAATTAGAATATCTAGTGATATCTAACTAAGCTTATCTCATGTATGTGAGCATATAATCCTTTGTTCTCTATAAATACCTCAACTCTTTTTGCTACTTTCCAATGATCCATTCTTGGATTGCATAAATATCTTTCTAAAACCTCAATTATGCATGCATACTTAGGCATACATCAAACTCCCTACTACTAATGCATAGAGAATCTTCTGCATTTCCTGAATTTCTAGATTTCCTTTTGGGCATTGATTGAGACTAAACTTGTATTCCTTATCAATTGGAGTATCCCTTACTTTACAATCCTTCATGTCAAACCTTTTAAGCACCTTATCGACATAATTCCTTTGTGATAATCCTAGAATACCTTGATATCGATCTTGGTGTATTGAATTCATGATACAAAGAAGGTGTCACCACAATCTCTCATTTCAAAATTTCTAGATAGAAATCTCTTGGTTTCTTGTAACATGTCTATATTGTTGGTAGCAAGCAGTATGCCATCAACATACAAGACTAGGAAGATATAATTTCTCCTATTGAATTTGTGATACATATAATCATCAACAACATTCATCTCGAAACCAAATGAGACAACCACTTGATGAAATTTGTGGTACCATTGACGAGATGCCTGTTTTAACCCATAAATGGATTTTGTCAGTTTGAAAACCATATTCTTTTGGTCTCTTAACACAAAGTTTTTTTGTTACACCATATAAATCGTCTCGTCAATGTTGTTATTGATAATCATCGTCTTGATATCCATTTGATGAAGCTCCAAATCATAGTGTGCAACAAGAGCCATGATTGTTCTAAAAGAGTTTTTCGATGGAGAGAAAGTCTCTTTAAAATCAATCCCTTCCTTTTAAGTATATCCCTTTGTCACTAGACGAGACTTATACCTCTCAACATTACCTTTATAATCCCTCTTGGTTTTAAATATCTACTTATAACTAATGTGTTTTACACCTTGATAAGAAATCTTCAAGTGGTATGAATTAAGGACAAATTCTTTTCAAGAAGGAATGTATGATAGAGGATTATCTCCTGAACATATATGAGAAAAACTTGAGGAAGAACATTTGTAATTCAAAGGATCTATGACAAGATCAAATATCAAAACACGGTCTTCTTGAATCTTATAATGTTCCATGAAGAAATAAACTTAAAGAACATGAAGATCATGAACACAATTGAAAAATAATTTAGGGAATTAAATAAATTCTATTTTTATTTTAATTTTACAAAATGTTAAATTCACTAGGCGAGTCAATTTGTTTGTTGGGCGAGCAGGCCTCGTTCGGTGAAAGTTTACATTTGTAATTTCCGTTTTCTATTATTTTTATGTGTTTTGAACTTTTAACTTTATTTCAGAGTTTCTAGGTTTTCTTAAACTTATGTGTCTATATATAGAGGTACCAAAAGTTGATGTAAACACTTGTGAGTTATATTATATGCATTTGCATTCTTTGAAAGATGATTCTCTTGGTTCTTGGATTACAACTCTGATTCTTATCAAAGATTAACATCGTTGTGATGAATCTTCACTTGACTTATAAACATGCTAGATTGTGACATCTCTATCCTTATTTTATTTCGCATTCTTTTCTAATTTTTTTATCGTGACTATTGAGGATTTAAATCTAGAAGTGATCGTACTATTGTTTAGACAAGATCGTATCACACATTTATCAGTTATTTTTTCTTAAGTTTTAATATTTTAATTTGATCCATCAACAAATTAAAATATTGTTTATAATCTCTACATAATAATTTTTTCATACTTAACCATAATTAATTAATTAAATCACTTTAATAAATTCACTAATAAAATATAATGATATGAATATATTTAATGATTTGTTATATATATACACCATGTACAAATTTCAATGTGTTATTAGATTTTAATGTGTTATTAGGCAAAGAATGAGTAGAAGGGTTACAGGTTATGCCTTCGACGACACAACAAAATTTGTTCATGTGGAGTTAAGATAAGAAACTAGAAATTATTGAGAGAGATCAAACAATTTATACTAAATGTGTTTCACATGTTAATCAACTCCTGAAGGACTTGGTATTGACACAACCATTAACACTTGAAGATCCTATTGACTTTAATGAAAAATATCAAGTAAATTTATTTTTCCTAAGCTTGGATCTGAGAAGGGTTTCATGATGCATAATTAATTGGCTACAATCAACATGGCCAAGGTGTTTAAACTTTTTAACTCGATTATTAACATAATAACCTAATTAAAATAAATTCAACAAAAATAATACTGTAGTAGGATGAAACAAATAAATTTTTTTAACTAATATAAAATTTCAAGTTTCTAGCGGCAAAAATAGGTTAGAAGAAGGAATGTTAGATTGTATTTATAACTCAATCTCTCTTTCTACTTCCAATATGCAAACATATTTTTCTCCATTAGTCCTTAAGTACTTATATTTTGTTCCTCTGACAAACAATACTTGTGAATGAATTAAGTCTAAGCGTGGTAGTTTCTAGTAATTATTCTAACAAACTTTAGCTAATATTGTTTGTTTATCACATGCTGTTAACATAAAGGTAAAATAACCTCTTTGAACCTAAGTAAAAGAATATGTTTTTCAAAAATTTCCAAACCTTATGACATATGACTAAATTTGTGATGTCATTCTTGATTTGATATAATTGTTACATATATTTCTTGCAATGTATTTGTTAAAAACGGTGTACAAATTTGTCATGATATTATTTACTTTCATCGGTACTAGTCATAACCCTTGAATTGTGTGTACAATATTATACATTTTTATTTTTATAGAGTCAACTTCATCAATATTTGAAATATGATCGTTTTGTATAAAAGTATTGGTATCATGACACACTTTTATATTTATTTGACATAGAATATAAGAGTAAAATGGTTATAAAAGTGTAATTTTTTTTATTTTTTCAAGAAAAAAGTGAGTAAAAAACAAGTCAGGGTAGTGTCAAATGAGGGTAAAAAATTTAGGTGTGTTAAAGAATAATTTTTCTTTCTATAAATACAAATGCCCCTCATTGATGCGTCAAATTACACCTGAATCTATTATTCATATATAATGTAACTATTTTCCATCATTAGAGTTACTTATTGCTTTTCTAACCAAAATATATCTATCTTTTAAGATACTTGCAACTATAACAATACAACACGACAAGGACATGTTTCAACATCCAAATTGCATCTTTAAAATAAAAATGGTTTAATACATCATTTGGTCCCTATTTTTGGGGGTTTGGTTCAAAGTGATCCTATCTTTTAAAAAAGTTCAGTAAGGCCCCATATTTCATTAAAAATGTTCAATTCGGTCCTTTTTCGCTTACGCCGTTAAAAACATAACGGTGCAAATGCCACCGTGGCCAAACCTGAGTGAGTTGTGCAGTTTAATTTGAAGAGGTTGAACTGTGTAAATATTTAAAAAAAAAATTAAAATTACTCCACAGACCCAAGCCTACCTCACTGCCATGGATTCGTTGCTTGTCGCCACTACACTGCCACCTCTCCTCCTCCGACAGGCTCTCCACCAAATGGCACGCCACCTAGTCGCGACACGTCCTAGCTCCAGGCCCTTGATCGCCGCCACGCTTTCCAAGCCACCGGAGGCCGCGTGTTCTTCCTCCCCCACTACCGTCGTCGTTGAGGATATCCAGCTAGTGGCTCCCCCACGCATCGGTGCATCGGTGCGGTTCCCCACCGGGATACATCAGTGCGGTTCCCCATCGGGATACATCAGTGTGGTTCCCCACCGATCTCGGTCCAACAGTGGTGGCGACGGCATGATGAATGCGTTGATTTATTTGACGAATATTCTCACTTTGAAGGTCTACGACGTAGCAATTGAGTCCCCTTTACAATTGGCGCCAAAGCTTTCTGGGAAACTCGGGATTAAGGTTTGGCTCAAGAGAGAGGATTTGCAACCCGTTTTCTCATTTAAGATTCGTGGAGCTTATAATATGATGGCAAAGCTTCCTAGGGAGTTGTTGGAAAAGGGAGTTATCTGCTCGTCTGCTGGGAATCATGCTCAAGGAGTTGCATTTTCTACCAAGAGATTGAATTACAGTGCGGTGATTGTTATGCCTATTACCGCCCCAGAAATCAAGTGGAAATCTGTGGAGGCATTGGGTGCTAAGGTTGTGCTTGTGGGGGATTCATACGATGAAGCACAAGCATATGCTAAGAAGAAGGTGGTAGAGGAGGGTAGGACATTCATGCCACCTTTCTGATGCAAATGCAATGGCGTTGTCATTCCATCATGATCAAAGAGTGATTTTGGACCAGGTTGGAGGATTTGCAGATAGTGTGGTTGTTGGGATTTGCACCTAACTTACGTCATTTTAATTTTTTTTAAAATATTTACATAGTGCAACCTTTTTAAACGTGTCAAGTATTCATCAAACTGCACAACTCACTCAGGTTTAACCACAATGACATTTGCACCGTTATGTTTTTAACAGTGTAAGCGAAAAGGACCGGATTGAACATGTTTTTAACGAAATATAAGATCTTCCTAATCTTTTTTAAAAGGTAAGATCACTTTGAACCAAATCCGAAAAGTAGAGACAAAATAATATACTAAACTAATAATAAAAATTCATTCTTTACATCGAGTATCTTCCATCCTTTTTCACCGGATAACATGTGCACTCATATAAATACTCATACTTATTTTCTTACTATTATAATATTAATTAATTATTTTTTTCAAAAAATCACTGAAAAAAAAACATGATATTATCAATATTTAATATAAAAGAACATATTCGATGTTAAATATCTATAAGAAATTATAATGATATAAATTTTAAATCGGATACCAAATAATATTTGGATGAAAGTAAAACAATTATTTAAAATATTGTGCAATTATACATGAAAGAAAACTTCATAACAACCAAAACATTCAAAGTTAAAACAACAAAGTTAATAAATTTAAAAATATTTTTAAAAAATAAAAAATATTTATAAAGAATATATATATATATATATATATATATATATATATATATATATAATATTACACCATTACACATAAATAAAATTTCATAACAATCACAACCTTCATTGATTTTGAAAAAGTTAACAAAAACAAGGTTGATAAAATTAAAAGAATTATAAAAGGAAATATATACGAACAAATATAGAATAAAATTTATGTTGACTGAACTTTGTAATCGTACTACATATATAGATATGGTATTAAAGGAAGATAAATGTATTATAGTCTACCAGCAGATCATGATAAACTAAAAAAATAAGTTAATTACAAATTATAATTTCCATAAATGTCATTGCATTTATATTCTAATTAACAAATGAACACTCTTCAACATGGAGAGAAGACCAGAAGATCCAAATCCAGTAAAAACATGCTCACTACTAGTTACTGGGTAACTTTCCATGTTTATTTTATACATTACTTCTACCAAACTTAGAGAAGTAGTAACATGGACCATATTGTTCTATAACTTGTCTCAAATATACCATCAATTGAATATCATGAATAAAACACAAGAAATGTTACTAATTCAATGTGCAATATGCCTTAATTGATTCGTATGAAGTGGTAATCATTCGGCTTTCGTTTTATGCTGGAGCCTGAAATGTCTCAAGTTATAAAGTGTAAGTGGTAAACTCTTTAAGACGAAACATGTACAATAAGATTACCACTTTTGGAAATGTTTCTCAAGCCAATATTCCTCACACCTTTTCTCATTATGTCATTTCTGTGTTTTGTGGTTTCACCGTTTTTATTTCTTTCGTTGTTTTGTTGTTTTGCTCCTTTACAACTGTTTGATACCTTCTGTTTTTGTGAAGAAACCTTTGCTCCTTCTTTCTTTCCAGAAGCATGATTACTTGTCATAGAATTAGCAACGTGTCTATGGTTGGTTGATGCAGCAGGAGAAATCAAACTAGATTCAGATGCTTTACTTTTGGCACAATCTTTGACTGAGATATCATGTGGTTCTCTCACTGTTATCGATTCACCAGTATCCAGATTGTTTCCCACCTTTGATTTCGGAGGAACTGTTGCATCTGATCTTGAACATTTTGGTTTATTCTGTTCTTTCTTACTTCCGGTGTTAGTTGACACCTGGTTGTGAGACTTAAAAAGGAAGAATTCGCAAATATTAAATGGTTGAAATCGAACAGAGAAAGAAAAAAAGCACTTTGATTTCATTTCTATTAAGAAATTCTTAAACAAAAACTAGGGTAGTAGATATGTGACGACCAAGAAGGTCCCATTAAGTTGCATATGGATTGAGACAACAGAACAACTAATTTGCAACGAATAGCAGATTGTATGCAAGCACTAATGCACGAACAAAAGTAGACTGAAAACTCCAAAAACATGTACCTTATTGCCATGTGGTTGTAAAGACAGAGTTGTGCGATAGAATGAAGGCATTGGTGTTGCTTTAAAGTTGAGGCTCTTTCGGAGTTTTTTAATGTCAGTTTCTGTCTTTTCCTACAAAAATAGCACCTGAATGTAATAAGTTTCTTCAAGCTTCACAAGAAATGCAAATAACTAGAGCCAGCTACACTAAAGATACTAGATAAAAGATATATTAAAATCCTTCTACGCTTTTGTTTCCTCATTCTTTGTTGTTTGCCACACCTCTTATCCAATAGTTGAAGACTGCGATTTCCAGATTTCTCAGAGAAATGTCATTTCACACAATATTATTTCACTTATCTGCATTTGGCAATGCTTGAACAAATATTTGATAAAATTTAGGAAAATAATGAATTACTGGTTCGAAGTTCCATTGATGTAAATTGAATGGATTCAATTAGCAAATTCACTGGTAACAATCATATTAGCCCCTTCTAAAAAATGGTTCCAAGTTCCATTGATGAAAAAATATGGACTCATTTATTCATACAAAGAGCTTGTCGCTTGATATTCTGATATTCTTGCCATCTCATAAAACTAGAAGCTATTATTGGCTAACATACCTGTGATATTGCTTGCATTTGAGTAATCTCTGCTTCCTTTGCATGCAATTTTTCTTCCAACTTCATGTAGAACTAAGTTGACAGGATCAGGACAGCAAATAAAATGTCATGCATTCTATATCATTTGTTAAGATAAACAGAAATGATACCAAAAAAATAGCACTTTACTTGCCTCTTTCCTCCTTTCTGCTCGCTCACTACATTTAAAGTTAAAAGTTGCAGCCTTAGGCTTAACATTGGACTTCATAGAATCAAAAGCTTGGTTCAACCTGCAAAACACGATTATGCTTGTCTCAAGTCAAAATGAGAGAAAACTAATGATTAATCTCACATAGGTTTACAAAACCTCCTTGCTTCTTGAATTCCTTTGGAATTTAAAGCAGAAGGTTGGGATTCTTCACCCTTTCGTAGTTTTGATACATTTTCATTATTAAAAATTCAAAACACATATTTGAGTCTGTGAATGTAAAAATATAACCAGTTAAAACTAAAACAAAAATTACCTTTTGCTTTCACGAATTTGTTTCTCTGCGCTTTTGGAAACCTGCTAATCGAGGCCCTAAAATTAGCGGTATTTAACAACTCACAAGCAAGCCAATTATATAGAAGAGTAATCATTTGAAAAAAATAAGCAAAATTTAGAGACAATATCCTTCTTTCATCCCTAAGTACATTGTTATTAAGTCCTTACTTCTTTGGAAGTTTTGCTAGTTGGAGTTGCAAGTTTTGGTATATTCTTTTCCATATTTGTTCTCCTTGGACCCTCTCTACTGGGATGCCTAGCAGGATCCTTAGCTGATGTAACCGTGCTTCCCTGAACTCCAACATTGTTCATTTCAGAATTCTGTTGAGTCTTGAGCTTTGTTTCCTATGGATAAATTAAACACACTTATGTCAACCCCCGAGTATAGCAAGACAATAATATGATTGAAAAATATAAACAATGTAATAACTGTACGGGGAAACCATAAGCTTTGGTTCAAAGAAATATAAAATTAAAGCACAAATACACATGTCATAAATATGCGTAATCTTGATTCACTGCATTGATAGTGCTTTCATTATAAGCCATTCTACATGTTGGATCTTTCCATGGGCAAAAAACAGGAACTTTCATGGAAATGCATACCTCAGGAGAAGGTTTTGCAAGATCATTCATAATTGTTTCCTCAACACCCTGTGCTGGTCCATTCACAGTTATACTCATGCTTATTGATGATTCATCAGTATTTACAGTAACATCATCATCCTTTTCCACTTCCATAACCGCCTCGTCATTAGCTAAGAGTATGTTACTTTTTTCATTTTCAGATCGATGAGCTTCATTCAAAGTACTATTGTTCTCATTGGCATCCTCCAAATGATTAGAATTATTTATGACAGATTCCATCTCGAGACTTGAAAATGAAAGCATTGGATATTCTTCGATGGTCTCTTCTTCTTCATATTCGTTCACATCACATTCTCCATGATAATTTGAACCATCAGGAATTCCACGAAATTGAATATAATGGTTTTCTTCAATTGGGATGACAACTTCTTCGGATCTTGGATCCATTTCAACATAATTGTCACCTTCTTCTAACTCAAATTCCTTTTGGGACATTTCGTCAAATGGGACGTAGTGGTCATTATTAGACTCAAAATCCTCTTGTTTACCAATTCCCTCAGAGCCATCACTTTCACCGGCTGCTCTATATGATAATCCATCGTGAACTGTGGATGGAATAATACCAGAAATCCCTTTCTTCTTGAAATGTGCTTCAAAATATGCTTTCTTCTGAATAACTGAACCAGGTTTTGAACATTTCTCAACCTCCTCCAGGTACCTATTATGAGAGAAAGAGGACCTTCTTTCCCATGATAAAGGTTCATTTTCAAATCTCCCAAACGAGATTGAACCAGAATGTATAGAATCTACCTGCATTTTTGGCAAGAATCAAAGCAGCAGATATCAGCAGAATTAATATTAACAATATTCTATCCAGTCAACACACAAAAAATAGGATTCCCTTTTCACATTTTTTTCCTTTTTTGCAAGGAATAGTCAAATGGAAGGTGAACATTTTGTGTGTGGTATGATAAATCAGAGAATTGAATGCATTCCAAATGAGACAAATCATAAAAAGTATCAGTACTAAACAAAATCCATGCAAATTAGTAAGTTGTGAACAAATGAGTATAATTAAAGAAAGGGAACATAAAAAAGGAATAACATTACACTGTCCAACTCCACTCAATCTTCTTTATTCTTCAACTAAATTCAAAAGAAGCAATTCAGATCAATATCATTATATGTTTGACTAAGCAATGATAACTGAAGAAGATCATTGTTCTAGCAAATTTTTGTCTTTCCATCACTATATCACTGACCATGATGAGTAGGGTTGTGTTTGACCTTGAACTTATTTTATGTTTTCAGTCCTACATACTATAGAATAATTTATGAATTTACATTTGCTTTATTAATTCTAAAATTTTTAACTACAATTTAACCGTCAACTAATCTCACATCTCTGGTGGTCATTCATTCAATTATTTGCAATTCCTTTTATTTTTCTTTCAGTTTCTTGCCATACATTTAATCATTTCAATTTGAATATAAAAATCTATTTTGGAAAAAGAAAATTGACAATGTCAACAATTACAAATGTTTTATAATCGTCCGTTCAATTTTTTCATGTACATTAATACTTCTAATATGTCCTTACTCTCTTTTACCAGTATTTATAGTACCTTCAATCTATAAAAAAGAAGTCGTGACCACTCACTAATTTAAAAATAAATACCTGCAAAAATATAATTTTGTTTCAAAATTAATACACTGTTATTATTCTTTAATTTATTTTCTTTTGAAGTTTTTAAATATTAGGAATCAAATAAACAAAGTTAAAAGTTATTCATATTTTAATTATATCGGATAAGTTGTGAATAAAAGAAAATAAATCCCAACAAAATTAATTAATCTTGAATGTCTCATCTCATCACTACTGTCTTTACGATAAATCATGATTTATATTGTTCGTTGTGAAATTTAATTTCTAAATACTTGAATATTACTTTTATTTGAATATAAATAAAACATATAGTAATTTTTAACACTTTAAAGGAGTAATCAATAAAACTCCTCAAATGATCTTGATTTAATTAAACATTTTTACCATCAGGTATCATCATTTTATTTTTCATCACCCAAGTTTCTTTTACACATATTTTCAAATTTTTTTATATTTTAATCACTATCCTTTACAAAACGAACGTCAGTTTATTTTTTACAAACTTTTCTGACATGTTATTTTGTGGAGAAAATTTAAAAGAAATATGATAAAATCCAAGAAAAAAAAAAGTAAAATTATGAAATGATGATAGATGAGAGATAAAAGTGTACACCTAAGCAAATAAAATATAATAATATATCTGTGGTTACATAATCTTATTGATAAATGAAAAAACAAAAATTTAATAAATTCATTATTATTTAAATTATTTTAAAAAAAAAATATGTGAAAGGGGGCCTACTGAGCTGGTGGCAGCCACTGCTCCCCTAAACACAAGACAAGAAAAAGTCACACAAAAGCAATCACACAACTCAAACTAAACAAAGCAAAAAATGATTGGAACATTGTAACTGGAATTAGAAAGAATAGATCGACGTTAAAAATCAAGAGATGGATGAATAACCTGAAACTCCATGCTGAATGATTCTTCAACCTCCTCTCCCATAGCTCTGACAGGCTTCAACCAGAATTACAAATCATGATTCTTCCCTAAAAAATAACCAGAGAGACCTTCATTATTGAAGAAGCAGCATGTAGAAAAAATAACCAGAGAAAGACACAGATAAATCTATGGCAGTGGAAGAAACCCATTTGAGAAAGTGAGAAACAAAATACCCAAGAGGCGTCATAGGAAACCCGAGAAACACGACAAGCAAACCTAAGTAGTTTGGTACTTGGGTTTTTCACACACACACAACACGAGATGAGATGAGGATGTCACTTAAAAAGTGTTCTGTAACTCAGATTTCAGATACTTGTTATTATTATTATTATTATTATTATCCTTGTTAGAAAAAGGATATAATATAAGGCATAATAAAATAATCATGTGCAGGTTGTCTTATTTTGTCTTGTTTGCCTTCCACACGGTTTAGAAGCTGTGGATCACGCTCCATGCTCCCTCTAACTCTGTTAACACCTCTAACTTTCTTATTGGTCAAAAGTTTTTTTTTTTCTTATTATTATTTTTAATTTAAAATCATTAATTTTAATTAATATTTTTTAATACATTTAGTATAAATAATAATTATTAAAATCCTATTTGTTTATACTGTAATGGAACGAGGACTCCTGCGTAACACTCTGTTTAGCCGAACGTTCGTTCATTTCTATGTTTTGATGACCCATCAGCCGCTCAAGTCATAATTTCTCTCTCGAAATCTTAAAGTAATTTAATTATGAAAAAAAAAAAAGTATTTTTTACCTCGAAATTAAACCTCTGTTTATAGGACTTAAAAAATCGGACATATTAATTTACTTTTTAATTGTTATTAATGCAAACATTAACCACTCGTTAATAGCAATTACAGTATTAATTACATTTTAACTCTACTCAATTATTGTAGTGATTGATTGGTTGTAAAATTCCTTTTTTACCTTAACCGCTAGGTCTATTTAACTCCGCAGTCCTACCGGTCGACTCTCGGTCTATAGTAACATTATTCATGTTTAATTACCTTAATCATTAATTAAAATTCAATCAATAAAATAATTTTTTTATATAAAATGATTATTTTTTTACTATTTTATTATATATTTTCTCTTAATTATTAGTATTTATTACTTTTCGTTTTCATTTTTATTATGTTGATCAGCACCTTTACCCTTTTTCAATTAGTCAATTAACTCGTCATTTATTTTGCATAAACGAGTCGATGAGTTAAAAAAAAATAATAAAAAATAAATAAATCGATCAATAAATTAAAAATAAGAGAATGAAAATAGTGTTTACATCACATAAAAATTAAACAATAGAATCTTTAAACAAAGATTAAAAAAGTGTTAAACACTCTATAACATAAAATTTTTAAATACAAATTTAATTAAAAATATATGTAGTAGAAGATTTTAGTTAAATCCGTTAGTAATTTTTTTTTTCAAAATCATCTCTTCTTTCACTAAATTTTAGTAAAAAATATTATTGTAGTAAATTATGACAACTTTTGCATTGAATAAAAGTGTTTATAAACGACAATAAAACCCAAGAAATAAATATAACTACACGAGAAAAAAGGTAACGATTCATAGCATAATTCATGTTCTCAAAACGAGAGAAGCACGTGTCGCCTTCGGTGCTATTTTGACCTATGAAAAAGGTCGCAATCACCGTTTCATCTGGCTTATACATTAAATATTCTGAAATATATTGCATTGCATGTGTTTTCAAATTACATAATACATGTCAATCTTTTTTTTATATATACCTTTCATTTTTTATACTTCTCTAACACTTAATAAAAAACAATATTTTTATTTTTTAGATCATTTATCTTTTCTTTTTTATATTATAGAATAAAAATGATATTTTGCTAGCTTTGGATGAGTGTAGAGTAAAAATATTAGGTGTATATTTATCATCATCCTTTTCTATATTAATTAAGAATATTAATTAAATTGGATTATGTGTTGTTTAGTAAATTGTATTAATTGTATCGTTAAATTACACAATTTTTCCTATTTGTTTTTATCTTTATACTAAAATTTCTTAATTATTTGAAGGATATTACATAAATAATTCTACATTATGTTAATCTCCTTGACTATTTAAAATACATTTCCCATTTATCTTTGTAAGGAAAGTTAAGTATTTATGCATGTTAATTAAAAAAAATTATTCATGTAAATAGTTTGTATAATTTATTCAATCAAAATTCTTATTACAGATCCCAGATAATATTTAATAAAAAAAATTTAATTAGTTTTCAAATACCGATTTTAAAAATATGTTTTAGAAATATGTGGACACTCATAAATATTTAAAAAGTAAATTATAAATTTTTAAGCAAATATAAATAAAATTATAAAAAAATATAAAATATAATGTAAATTAAATTAAATTAAATTAAATATAAATTAAATTTTAATTTTATTTAAACTTAATTTAGTAAAATATAAATTAAATTAAATTTTAAATAAATTTAATATAATAAAATATAATTAAATTTCAATTTTAATTTATAGATAGTAAATATCAACCTTATATCATATTTGACGTGTTTATAAATAAATATTAAATTATCTATTATTAATTACACAAATTCGATATGTTTATAAATAAATATTAAATTATTTATTACTTATTATACGAATATCTTTTAAATAATTTTAATGTAAACATGAGTATTTTTGTAGTTGATATTTCTGATGATATTTATTCAAACTATGTTTAAATTTAAAATTTCACTAAATTTTACGAGTGATTAGTGTGACATTCCAAATATATAACATATATATAGACATTATCAATTATAATATTAGAAAGTAGTTAGAGTAGAATGACAGTTAAAGTATAGATTACAGTCATCCAATAAGACCTCAAAATTTAAACTTTAAGTAAAAGAGGTCTAAATTTAAAACTTAAACATATAAAGTATTCCAAAATAACATAAAGTGGATGGAACTCCTAAGAAACTAGGCTACAACATCAACATCCTCCAACTCTTGCTCCAAGGGAACCTCCTCAACAACATCTGCTCCCATCCAAGTGGATGATCATTGCAAGAGAAAACATACCCAAGCAACATACAACACAAAAGTAAGGGTGAGCTAGGTAATCAAACATTTTAACATATAGTACAATCCATAATATCATCATGCTTAATTACAAATGAAAGAATAAGCAAGGCACATCAATCAACCATGCATCAAATACTCAACGCGACTCATCCGGACTTGTATAACTGTGTAGCTATTGGTCGTCTTTGCACTTGCATAGTTCAGCTGGCCCATCCCCAACACTATGCAAGGTAAGTCCCCCCAATCTGTCTATGTCTAAACTCAAAGACTATAGACGAGGACCTCCCTCTACTCTCACCACTTATACTGTTCTTCTCTATTTGAGTATGAACAGTGCTTTGAGTGTAGGGATAGACATACCATTTCAAAGCTCCCAATTATACAGACAACAACAACATTCCTCAAATCACATACAGTCATCTCACCCTGAGATGTCCAATTCAGCCTCAATCAAGCCATTCAATTCAAGTATATAAACATATATTCATACACACATAATACTGAACATAACATCAGCAAGAAGTTCCTCCTTGAAACTCTATTCCACATTTTCCATTCATAATTGTACATGTCGATATATCACAATCTTTAGTCATGTCATAAAAACAACTCATACATACTCAGACATTACATATTTTCACATAAACATAACTTATTAACACAAATTTCTTTATATCATATTATTACCAACACTTACATAATTTAAAAAGCTTAGAGATCCTCACCAATGGCTCCGGAAGGGTCAAAAACTCCCAAAAATGAACTAAAGAACGTCCAAAACGGACGTCGGGAACTCCCAAAACGTCAAAAACATCAAAAACACTCAATCCGCCACACACAATTCACTCAGCGCACCCCCATGTGCACTAAGCGAATTTGTCTGCAGGGAAGCTAAATTCTACAGATTTTGGCAACCCAACACCCCAAAATTCGTTCTAGACCTCTTCCCCAACTTCTAATGATCCTAGATCGAAGTGTAGACTTAATCAAACTTGCCTAGATGGTTCTAAACATTTCTAACCCCCTTTCTTTAGTGTTTATGCTTAGATTTCTACTCTAAAACCTTTATTTATTTAACTTAGAGCCCCAAATATTAAACTACTACTTAGAACATGATTTTAACCAATTTTATGATTCTACCGAGTCACAATAGGCTTACTAACAATGTCCCAACAGTCCAAATGTGCCCATGACCCCTAATTCTAATTTTCACCCCCTCACTTCCTCTAAACAGGACCTAAACTTCTTCTAATTCACTAAACCCCTTCCAAAGTAACTATTATAACAATATTAACACTCTTAACCAGTTTAATCACAACATCACAATTTTCCCAAATTAATCACAACATCAATTCACAGTAACATTTCTAACACATCAGTAAACTCATACAGGATCACAATTTCTAGTTCATGCAGCAAATCAACATACATGGCAGTTTCATACAACTCTATTTCACAATTTCTAACAGTACCCTAAATCTTGCATGCCCTAGTTCAATAAATAGAAATTAAAGAGAAAACCCAGCTCCCCTTACCTGGAAACTTCACAACACAGCTAACAATAACGCTTCCTCACAGTCTCTCTCGCAGCAAGAGCACCGCGACACTATACAAATCACCAAATGGTGATGGATACAGCTCTTAGAGTTCAATATCTTGAAGAAAATAGCTTGAATAGTGCATATATAACTCATGCCCTAGGTTCCAAAACAGCGAAGGAGAGGGGAAGGAACACTTACCGGATGAAGAACATAAATATAATCGGATGGTTGCGAAGCTCTCTGCACCGCGGTCACTTGAGCACCTCCAAATCAAACATGCAATGGCTTAGTGAGGAGTAGAGATAGAAAGAAGGCATAAAACAATAAGGGAAGTGGTTCTAGAGAGAGAGTGTCGTTCTTAAAAAATGAACTTAGCTTTTCAAAAAAAACCCAATAGAAGTATTTGGATATAGACATATTAGGACTAATTTTATTTAATAAAAACTCTCCCTTTTTTTTAACTTAATTCAGTTTTCACCCTCATCTCTTTTAATAAAAAATAAAATTATTATTATACATTTTCTGGTTCTTACAATTAGTGTTTTTATAATAATAATAATATTAAATTCAAATAAATTTGACAAAAGCTACTTCTATTTCAGTTCCTTAAACATGAACGTTTAGTTTGCTAATATTTAAGTGCAAAAGATGTACTATTTTATTTGCATACTAGCTAAAGTAATTTGTTTTCTCGTATAACAAATACCACCATTGCATTTGTGCTTGTTATCATAAATTATAGATAATATTTTCTCATTCTTTATTATATTATTTGGCTTTAACTCTATTATTGATTATTGATAAAGTGTAACCATCATTTTTCTTCAATATTCATTATGAGAATCAGTGGTCCCAAAATAAAGTGTGACTATTATTGAGTACCTCAAATGAGTGTGATTTTTAGGTGCTATGGAAGAGATAAGGACTGACTTTAATTAAGGAACGTCAAATGTCTACATTTTTTTCTTTTTTCGAAAAAGAGAAATTGACAAAATATTCTGAAAGGACTTTAGTTTTTATTTATCAATTAATAGTACGATGTTTTCCAGGGCATTTGTTAAGAATTAAAAGAAATTCTAAATGAAAAGGAAAAACATTTATTGTTTTAAATTCGTAAAATTTGTTTAGGTAATCTTAGTTTTAATTTCACAAAAAAATATTTACGAACGTAGTTAGAAAACTTTATTATTATTTTACTTTTAAATAAGTGATATGTGATTTCTACTTTTTTATTGCTTTATTTTTCTTTTTAAAGAAATCAGAGCATATGGTGTAGACTTAAGACAATAAATTAACTTGGAGTGATATTTAAATCAAACTATTAATTAGACTTTGTTCTCACTTGATTACAGTTCGACCTGTGATTAAATTAAGGCTAAATTGACTTGAGAATTAAAATGGAATCTAAAATGACTATGTTGGAATTTACAAATTTGTACATTATATAATATAAGTTATATACCTTTAGAAAAACTTAATAAAAGATTTGAAGTCAATTTCATTAACCACTAAATTTGACTAGTCGAAAAAAGTTTTTGATTTGATAGATGATGAATTTTAAATATTTAAACTTGTTGAATTTTCTAGTGAAATTTGTGGTGGCAAATATATAGTTTCATCTATAGTCACCAAACTAGTTTGTAGGATAAGCATATGTAATAAAATTAATGTTTTTTTTTAAATAATTTGTGAGAACTTAGAAAATGTTAGAGTTGACATATATTTTATAATAATGAGATTGAGTATTTTAATTTTAAAATAATTCAATAATATAAATATAATTTTTTAAATTTATTTCATTATCTAAAATACTCACCATATCTCTAAAACTCTTTTTCTGAGTTTCATTTTCCTTCTCTATACAAATTATAATTCATACATCATCTATTTGACGATCAAGAAGTTCCTAGAAAATCACCGTAGTGCATTCTCCAACATATACTGATCAATTTCTAGTTTAGAGCAAGTAAGTTTCGATTCCTTTTTTCTTTCATTCTTAGGTTGAAATCGTACATAACAATTCTTTGTCACATGTGTCTTATGGCCTCTTTTCCTAGTTCTTTGTTGATCAGAGGTTCTAAGGACTCTCTTGATCACATTTCTGTGTTCTGTAGACGTTCTTAGGATTCCTTGAGCTAGAAGAAAGGTTGGTGAGTTGTCTAGAACTGTGATAGTTTTCTTTGAAGTAAGGGAAGCTAGTTCTTATTTTGTGTTGAACTATAAAGTATGATTTGATAGTATTTAGGTTGTGTAGTTTGTAGATATTGAATGTTTATGCTTGAAATGTTAGTTAATGTGAATTGTTGTTGTGTAAGTATGTTTGATCACATGATGATGGTTGACTTTGAATGATTTTGTGCTAAACTTAAATTGTATGATGAATGGTGTTGTCAAGATGTTTGATGGTGTTGAATTTGGTTGGATGTGGAGGAGAAATGAACTAAATTGAGTTGTAAGTGTTTTTGGTAAAAAGATAAGGGTTTTGGTATGAAAGTTTTTCAGTTAAGGGTTAAAAAGAGGAAATTAAGTTTTAGAGTCTATTTCGATATGATTTGAGACTTGTTAGAGTTGTGAATTAGTTGAAGTTTGATCTAGAAAGAGGTATTAGTATCACTACTGCAGAAAAGACTTTTAATGTTTGTTATTTAAGGCTTTTGGCATTTGATTCCTCCCCGACATCTTATTGGGTAACATCAATGGGATGTCGGACACCATAGTCAGACGTCAATATAGACGTCGAACTACACGAGTCAGACGTCTATATAGACATCAGATTGCACAAGTCGAATATCTATATAGACGTCGAACTGTATAAGTCGGACATTTATATAGACGTATGATTGTGCCCTGGCCGATGTCTAATCCCCCTTTCCATTGTAATCCATTAGACATCTGTATGTGCACTGACAGACGTCAATAGACGTCGGACATTACCATAACCAACGCCTACTGGTGTTTTTTTTTAATTTATTTATTTTTACAATAAAACCACACCTGAAAAACAGAAAATTGTCCCAGAAAAGCAAAATATAATATATTTTGTGTTTCAAGTTAACAAAGTTCTAAATAATTTAAAAAAACAATCCAATACCTAAACTATCAAAAGTTAAACTTAAACTAAGTGTAATTAATGTTTAACAACAAATAGAAGTCTTCCCAGGTCCATCTTTGGAGAAGATAAGTTGTCCACTCTTATCTTATCTTTCTAATTGCGTCCTCTGGTATAGAAAATGTACTCTTGAAGCACTGCAAAATGAAGAAAAATTCGTTCTGTTTGCATATGTGCATATGTTCAAAGATGAATTTGATTTGTAATGCATTAAAGGTAAGCATCATTACCTCAATCCAGTCATCTGTAATGGCAACTCAAATGATGGTCTTAATCCAAGACATGATAAATTTGATTAAGACAACGAACATAAGGACAAAAATATGTCTCATTCACAGACTTTGCATTTTATTCAACATATTGCAAGAACTCTGAAACACCCTTTTCATATTCTTCACTGATGCGATGTTCATTCATCCAGCTTCGATCCATACTATGTTCGTAACATATCAATTTCCATTTTTGAACTCTCACAAGGTTAGGCCCTACCCATTCAGAAAAATTATTTTTCATAATTTGCTAAGACACATGCAAAGAAGTTTAACATGATAAATTTGATAAGATTTCGGCAGCATTTCGCATTGGTCTCGGAAATACATGAAATAAGATTGGTTATGGATGACCATAATCAAATATGCATCCAGAGAACAACATAAATAATCTGAACCGAAATTTTATCAATCTTATCACTAAACTCTAACGTACATGTTATAGCAAATTATGAAAAATAATTTTTCCAAACTGTCCAATCGGATAATTCAAAACTTAATACAAACGATTAAAAGATTAATCGTTTGTGTTAAATTTCAAATGGGAACTAAGTTTCACTCAATGATTTTATACTTATAATATATTCAAAATTAACTCAACAATATATATTACGAAAATTCAATCTAAAAATTTAACATAACATGCCAATCATAATAACACAACAAACTTTATCACATGTTTTAACTAACAACCCAATAACATGCATATCCAAAAACCAATAACATGCATACCCAAAAGCCAATAACATGCATATGCAAAATCCAATAACATGCATACCAAAAAGCCAATAACATGCATACACAAAAGCCAATAACATGTATACACAAAAACTTTTCCACAAAATAATTAACCTTCTTAATAGGTTAAAAACACAGTGGAGGGAAATGGAGGAGTGGACCCTCCAAAAACGCACAAAATTGTCGTCCACAAACGCGCAAAATGGTTGCCCTAAAACACGTGTAGAACTGCACCAAAACTCATTTTAATCAGTTCAAATGGAAGATAATTCATCAAAGAGTAATTTAATCGGAGTAAAATTAAGTTTAAACTGTGCAAAAGAGAGAAAATGAACCTGAAATGCAATGCCGCAGAAAGAAATCGCGAGGAGGAAGATGTTGAACAGTGTGTGTAACTGCCTCAAGTGCGCGGTTTGGGGTAATAAAAGAGTTTAGACGTCGGATCCCCTACCTGGCCGACGTCTATATTCATTGGGGCCCCTACCAAGCCGATGTGTAAAGAATTTAAAAAGTTAATTTTGGTGGAGCTTTTTGGCATCCGACTTTAGGGGCGCGACGTCTAAATAGCCCTTAGACGTCGAGGCTGTTAGGCCGACGTATAAGGACAATGGAACAATCACTTTTTACCTACTTCTACAGGTCATTAGACGTTTGGGTAAGGAGGACCTACTTCTAAATAGACCTTATACATCGGGGTGGCGGTAGAATCTTTTGATTCGAACTAGTATAAAAATCATCTGTGTGATTTTTCTCTTCCTTACACTCTTTAAATTTTTAGCACACTAACTGTTCGATAAAAGTTTTACAAGAAATTTAAAAGTGCTATAGGAACCATTTTATTGACCGCAACACATTTTCCTCTTTTAACAATCATATCTATTTTAACTCCGCTGTGCAAAATCAGTACTGATTATTTTTCCAACATTTTGTCCCTTTTCTTTTCTGTTTTCTTTTCTTTTTGATTGAGGGATCTTCTATTTTTATAAATTTATTTTCCAGAACACAACAAACATCATAATTCTTATCAACTCATATTAAAAAACAAGGCTAATTTAAGTGGTGTATGTAGGAAATCCTAAGGAATCAAATTATCTTTTGACAACTAAAAAAATGACTCAATGAAAACCAAATACCGAGAACTTGTTTAGGAACTAATAACAAGTATGAATACACTCATAAAATTCAAAGAAAACCCAGAACATCAAAATCCAAAAATTCACGCTGGAACTAGATAATTACTGACCTTTGCTGAATGTTTTACCCATACCTTTTTCTACAAAGCTCCAAATGATATGAGTTTTTTCCTGTAAAATAGAATCAAAGAGCTTTCCATTGACTATAAGAACGTTGCATTTGGACCTCTGGTCTGGTTGTAGTTAATTTTTGAAAATTTGAAGTTTAGACAACTTTTTGCACTATATTTCAAATAATGGGTAGGCTTCAAGTTTTCAATGTTTTCAATTTTTCTTTCAATTTGAATATAGATGTATGACATATATGGATATAAAAGACCTAGGAAAAAGTAATAGGATCACAAAATCAAAGAAAATGACTCAAAAGAGGACTCAAACCCATGACACAAACCCATAAACTCTACACACATGCAAATAGAAAAATTAGAAATCTTAGGCACACAACATGGATGATTCAAGAAGAACAATTAATTTGAATCAACATTTCAAGACATACAACACATACTCATGACTCAAAAAACATATTAGACATGTTGGGAAAGATGAAACAACAAAGAATTCACAAGAACACAAATGGGTAAACAAACTGGTTAAGAACTTTTAGAAACTTACCTCTTGAAGAATTCCAAGATAGTGATCATAGCCCTTGATACCATATGATGGAGATTTCTTTGAGGATGCTCCTTCAACATAAGATGATCTTTCAAATGGATTGATGAAGCTTCTTCAAAGGGCGGACTCCATATGAACAATGATAGTAGCGAAAGCAAATAAAGATGAAGAGATCAAAATATTGGTGTTGTATGGTCTTGGTAGATGTCCTTTTAGGGGGTTAGGCCAACCATGAAGGAAAAGGTATGAGTAGGTCTAAAAGAAGACATTTCATAAGGTGAGAACTCAAGAAAAGAAGTCTTGCAATTTTGGCAAAATGACTTTACATTCAATCAAGTTCTAAGGATTACAAAAGGATGTCTCTCCTTTTATAGGTTAAGGAGAAGGCTAGAGTATATGGAATATTTATGAGCCTTTCCATCATTTAATGAAGAGCCTCATCGTTAAATGAGGATCATAAGCCCTAAATGAGGAGCCTAAACATTAAATGTGAGGAGCCTTATACTTTGTAACTAACTTAGTCAAAACATTTAATGTAAAAGGTTCATTGTAACTAACTCCTTTCAAACCCATTTTTAAGCCATTTCTAGCCCATTTTAGGTCCTACCTTCTAACTAAGGACCTAATGGTGCACTAGCTCTCTCTTAAAGCCATCAAGCCTTCTAAACAAAGCTAAACAAAATGTCTTGGTCAAATATAAGGCCTAAAAATGAGCTATATTAAATATTTACAGAAGTGTTTTAAGATAAAAAAGAATACTAAAATGTGATCCTCTACAAGAGTAGAATTATTGAAGTTCCATCTTCTCCTTCTATCTTTTTTTACCATGACTCTTTATGAGAGGTCCAATGTCTTCTAAGGCTTGAGGGAAAGCAAGAACAATATTGAAATTCCTTCTTCTTCTTCTTCCAATCTCTTAGCTTTAGTTTAAGTTGATGCTCCCCTCATGGATCTTCATTTAGCTCCCAAAACGGATTCCATCATACATTATTAAATAACTGTATTATAATAATTGTATTATTATATATGATTTTAGATGTTGATGTTGTTAGTTCACCCTTACATTTATTGTGATATGTTCCACCCGTGATGATAGTATTTATACGGAAACAAATAATGTTACAAAGCATATTGTTGATGATGTTGATGCGGTGTGGATCGAGAGGCGAGTGTGTATTATTTTCATAGTTTTCAAACTTTATTTCTTTTAAATAAGTTACATTGAAAAATTTTAGTACATTATTTTGAGTTGTATTGAGATTGTTTATTATTTTCACAAATTTTTAATTAATTTCATCACGATATAATACACTTTTAAATCTTTTATTATATTATGATGGTATCAGAGTTATATTTCTTTTTAATCAATACAAGTCCATTTACTTACACACGGGACATCCTAAATTGGGGTGTTAGAATCTTTGTGTCTAATAAAGTTATAACACGTTGCACCTAATACGGCACCAACAAATGGTCCAACTATATAAACCCAAAATCCAGTGTAAACGTTCATCACCAAAGCTGGTCCAAGGCTTCTAGCTGGGTTCATGGAAGCTCCTGACACAGGCCTGCATGCCATTAATAATCAAACTCCACTCAAAAATGGAATAATGTTTTAGAAAATCAAATCTTCCTATGTATAACCCAAAATAAATTTTATAAAAAAAAAACTTTCATCTTCGTGTCTGAAAATATTGCTTTAGTAACGAATTTAGCAGTAAATTACCCAGCAATGAAGACGTCTACTGTGACTGCCATACCAACAACAACCCCTCCTAATTTTCCAATCTGTTACAGAAAAAGGGATTTGCATCATTTATTAGTGTTTGAAAATGAATTTTAGACGTGCATAATATTAGCTTTTTCTGTAATGCTTATGGTTTAAAGAATTTATAATTATGTTTTGGGCTGTATTTTGAATTTAGTTTTTATTAAATGATTTTAGTCTATTGAACATTCAAAACTTCTATATTTTTCAATTTAGTTATTGTTGATTTTGTTTTTGTTAATAAGATGATGTAAATGTTATCTTTTACTTGTAGCTCATTAAAAACTTATTCGATTATAAGGACGAATCCATAAATGATTGTGGTGATTTATCATTGTAGATAATAATATACATGAAAAAAAAAACATGACAATTATCTAACATATTTTTAATCAAAATAATAAAAATTACTCATAAATGTATCCTAATTAAAATATTATTTTATATACTTTACTATAAAATTTCACATTTCTTAATACATAAATAAAACGTAATCAAGATAGTAAGACAAAATACTTCATTATAAAATTCACTAGTGCAAAAACGCTATTTAACGTCACCCTTTAGACGTCGGTTAAGGGTAAGCACGACGTATATTAATGACCGGTGGCATTTTTGTAAATAAGTTGGCCATATAGACGTCAGTTAGAAGGTGCCCCGACGTCAAAATTATTATAGACGTCGGGGCCCCTCCTAACTGACGTCTATATGTCTGACAAGTGGGTGAAAAGTCATTTCTTTCAGTCATATAGATGTCAGTTAGGAGGGGCCCCAACATCTATATGGCAGAAATTAATGGTTATTCACCTACCTGTCAGACATATAGACGTCAGTTGGGAGAGCCCCGACGTCTAAAATATTATAGACGTCTGTTATGGGGGGAACCAACGTCTAAACCCTAAATCCAAAAATTTAAAAAGTCATTTTTTGACTCCATATAGACGTCTAATCCCGCCACTCCGACTTCTAAAGCACTTTAGACGTCAGTTATTGGAGGAACCGACGTTTAAACCCTAAATCCAAAAATTTAAAAAGTCACTTTTTGACTCCATATAGACGTCTGATTCCGCCACTCTGACTTCTAAAGCCTTTTAGACGTCTGTTGTGGGGGGGAACCGACGTCTGCAGACGTCTGTTATGGGGGGAACCGACTTCTAAATGTCTGCATTAAAGCACTGCGAACGCGAGGCAGCAGTTACGCGCACTCATTGTTCATCATCGTCCTCGCATTTTCTCTCCACGGACTACGTGTTTCAGGTTCGTTTTCTTACTTTTGCACCGTTTAAAATTAATTTTACTCCGATTACATTACTCTTTGATGAATTATCTTTCATTTCAACCGATTAAAATGCGTTTTCGTTGAGTTTTGTCCAGTTTTGCTCGTGTCCTTCAGCAGCGTTCTTGGATGGCGATTTCTTGCGTTTTGCACTCTCTAATTCCCTCCACTACATTATTAAAACCATCCAATACAAAAAAAAAAAAACGTACAATCCATTCTCTTCAACTAAAATATAAAGTTGTAAACTCGAATCACCATAAGTCAGGAGCAACTCGAGAGGCCTCAAGCAGAGAAAGATCCTATCAAATACGGCGACATTTTAGACGTCTGACCTATAGAGTCCGACGTCTATATAGATGTCTGACCTATATAGTCCGACGTCTACATAGACGTCGGTTATATCCTGACTGATGTGTAATTAACGTCACTCGAATAGACGTCGGTTCCATATGTGACGTTAAAAGCCCAAAATAATCGACGTTAAACAACATTTTTCCACTAATGATTTCACATCTCTTAATACATAAATAAAAGTAATCATGACAAAATAATAATCAAGATAATGAGAAAAAATAATAATCAAATCATCCACTTACGTAAAAAAGTTAAAAGTTAAAAAATAAAGGGTATGAATTAAAAATTATGTACTTAAAACAAATAAATATTACAAAATTTTATTAAAATTATCTAAATTTATGATAGACTTTAATTAATATTTTTTATTCAGGTAAGAAGTAATTTATTTTCAATAAAGTGTAATATGTGAGAATTAAATGAAAGGAATTGAAAAATAGAAAAAAGTGAAGTAATGGAGCATACTAACCGCTCTTTTATCCGTTGAAACCGCACAGATAACGAACATTAAGATAAATGTTGCAAGTAACTCAAAAACAAGAGATTGAACTACAGGTCCTGCTGGTCTTGTTCCAAAATAAGAATTATCGTCTACTTCAAACAAAAGATACAACGTCCCACTGGCAAAGAAAGATCCCAATATTTGTGCAATAAAATATAAAGGCACATGCAACAAATAATTATGTATTAGCACAATGATATTTTAACAACATTTTTATAACAGATTATGTATCATTCTTTTATTGATTCGTATATTTAAAACTCAGTAATATAAATTATTGTAAAAATAGATGTTAAAAATACATTTTTGTATGCATAAAGCTTGACATTAAACTAAAATGCAACTCAACAATAAAAACCACACTTATCTTTACCTCTTGTCAGTATTATATGTGGTGTGCTAAAAATCATAAAATATAAATTTGAATTTTACATTAAAATATAAAAGTTAGAAAGAAATGGAGAATGATGAAGAGAGAGAGATAGGTAGATTGTTTAACCTTAATGATAAATTAAGATTAAGGCATAGGAAATAGATATAGTGATGGGATAACATGCCATTTTGAAAGGGAAACGACGATAGATAGCTAAGCTGAGAGTGACTACAGGATTGAGATGAGCACCAGAGACATGACCAAGAGAATAAGCCAAGATCGTTACTGTGAAACCCCAAACTACGCAAACTCCCGGAAATGTTATTTGGCCTTTTGTCTTTTCTGAATTATTAAGAACCACAGAGCAACACCCAGCAAATACTAATAAATATGACCCTATCAACTCTGCAAATACCTGTTACACAAACATTTCATTCTTCTTTCTGTCATGCATCATCGCAACATTAACTAAATCAATCAAATATATGCACACCTTTTGAAAAACCTCAACTACCATTGGAGAACCACATAACCTACTATCACTTTCTAAGATTCCTCCCCTTCCTTCCATTTTTCAAAACCTATATTACATTAAACTTTTTTTTTCTTTTTCTTTTGGTGGCGATTGGTTTCCGCATGCAATGAAACCATACTTATTTATAGGATACGAACGTGGATATTTGTGGTTTGCATGTTTTCAGGAGAAAACAATGGATCTGCTTTTTATATTTATAAATGATTCCTATAAGTATAGGTTTCAGACGAAGCTTGTAACTTAGTACGAATCAAATATAATGTCATGTTTCATCAATTTAATCAAGATATTAAAGCTTCAACCATTGCCCATCAAAAAATAATCAAGCATACGGTATTTATTTAATTTCATTACAGAATAGGTTCAAAGGGAGCATAACACATGCAAAATAATAGACTGTCTTAATCAGTTATAGATTCAAAGTACACATCATAAAGTCAAGATCTATATCCAAACCCAATAGTGCAACACCTTACCTGATAAAGTCATGATAGTCACATTAAAACTGCACCATTCGTTGAAGAATCAATCTTGTGGTCACTATGGCCTTTTGTTAATATATTTTTTAAAAAATTGTGTCTTTCATCAGTAAAACTTAAATGATGAACCAGTCTTTATATATTTGTACTTTAACATTGGGTTATATTCGCAAATGGAATTCAAAGGTAAATAATTTAAACAAGGCATACATCCATTTTATTCATCCTCATTCTTTTAAATATTTAATCTTTAAAAAAAACTAATTAATCAAACAAGATTAAACTTTACACAAGAGAAACTGATTAAATGCAAAATTGTACTGTATGTGACTAAAGTCCCCTCGACCCAATCAACTACAGTCTTGAAATAGTTACTTAAGACAATAACAGGATACCATCTACTAGTTACCTAGTATCGAATACCTTGTAACCAATACAACTAACCGAATAACCATCGAATACTCTATAATGGATGGACTATTTACCGGATACCGTGAAATGCACACCCGAAGGAGTAAATTCAATGTTGACTAGCGAGTTGAATACCGAATATCGAATATCATGTTTCTTGAACCAAAGGCTACATTTATCCTTTGATAAGAATGATCCTGGACACCGCCTGTCGGTACCTAATTATGCCGGTTGAAGACATTCTCACATTAGGTAATTTAGTTAAAAATGGTTGTAGTTCGCTACAAGTAAGTTGGCCAATAGACCTATAGGCCAACGAGCCAATAATTGAAGCCTATTCAGGTAAGAATCCATGGTCAGCAAAACATCCCCATAAATATTATTTTAATCATATTTTGACTTCACTTTTTTGCATTAATTCAAATTTGACAAGAATCTTTAACCATATTACTAAGTGTCAGGGAATCTTTTCCAAGCACCCCACTCTTCGGTAGAAGACAAAGGAGGCTTGGAGGATGAGTACCATGTTAAGACAATCATCTAGTGAAATTAGATTATCTAACAACTCATGTTTTGAAGTTTAACATACAATACTTAAAGAAATATCGTCTATTGAGTAAAGCGTCTCTGTTTACTAGGAATAACATTGAACAAAATAGGTGTTGAACGAATAAGCATTTATAATGTTTTATGGTAATAGTGTTTTCCAGCCTATACCGTCTGACAAACAACATTTAACAAATGAACACATCTAGTGTATGCTTAACTAAACATTGAAGCTTAAAATCTTATATTCAAACATTGTTGAACAAATAAACGCCTAGGAAAAGCTTTCAAACGATGTAATGAAACTTAAACAATTTTATAAAATAAGCGTTTAACATTTTACATCGTCTGAAGATCATATATCAAACGTCTTACTTCTTAAACAATGCTTCTATAAAAAAAGCTTACATGTGCTAATATGTTTTAAACATGCAATATATTCTAAAGTTTATGAATGTTTAAAACATTTATTACATGTACGAAGAAGTGTATCTTTTCTTGTATGCCTTATCCTCTTTATTTATTTAGATCATGAAAGTATAAGACTTTTACTCAAATTTATGCACAAAAAAGATAAAGGCATTAAGAGATAGGAAGACATTCGAAGAATGTTTCCTTAAAGTTTTTACTATTTTTTATTATTATAGAAAGTATATATATTTTCACTAGTCATATATAATTGAGATGAAAGAATTGTATTTAAATATAATTTTTATTTTATCCATTATTATTTAGTTTTTTTTATCGTATTATCTTATATATTAATCAGTAAATATAACTATAATTTATTTTATTTTTGTCCAATTATTATTTTGTTTTTATGAATTTTAGTTATCATTGTGTATTTTGCCAAGTTAACAATTTGAAAGACATTTGTTCTTATCTTTTGAATGATGAAATATGTTTATGACAGAAGGTATGCCACAAAGACATCTCTTTCATAGTCTGTTTTCTACACTTTCAAATATTAATCTTTTAGGTATTCATCGTCTAACATTTCGAACACTACCACATAGGAAGAGATTATGCAAAAAAATTCTCTTAAAAGTCACTAATCTAATCAGAGCTCTAAAGCTAAATCTCGATTAATATAAAAAGTGAAAGTAAATTATTAATGTAATATTTATAGTGTTTTTGACTTAGTTGATCAAAGAATCAACTGGATGGATCACACCTCCATGGACCTATCGCACGAGAAATTCATTGGCCCAATTTGCTATTTTGAGCCTAATAATATAAAAGTTCATTAAACCAAAATAAATGAATAAACACGAAACATGGGTAAAACCAAACCCATATTGAGAAAATAAAGTCACTTTCCAAAACAACTAAGGAAAACAATAAAAAAAATAAACTATGCAATTATGAACAAAAGGAAGAGAAAACCTAATATGAAAAAAAAAAATCTATTCTTATTAATAAAGACAAAATTTAGTACCACTTAAAATCTCCTTCATCATTCATGCTTTAACTATTCAACTTATTTATATAATAATTATCTTCTAGGAAATTACGAAATTTTTTAAAATTCAAATTTATGCTATCTCTCCCTGGACAATAAAAAAAGATGTAAAAGCTTAACATATGACTTCTTCCTATACTCTCGTTGTTTTTCTTCATCTTAAACTTTTCATGATGTCTAAATTACGTTTTGACTTTGACTAGGTTAAAATCCTATGAAACATTTTTTTTTCTTTTGACGCTGTTGTTGATGTGATAACATTAATACTATTAAACTATAATAATTTTAATTTATTAAGATAGTAGTAAAAAAAAATAGAAAAGGTAAAGTCAATCCTAAATCGTTTTCCAACAAATATAGAATTGATTTTTAACAAATTAGTTCTTATAAAAATTATACAAAAATTAGTTAAATAAACATAATAAAGAAGATAAAGATAATTAAAAGATTAAAAAAATAACAAAAGATAGAAAGTAACAAATTTATAAAGGGATTTAAAAAGATAAAAATAATGCTAAAGAAAATAAGTTGATTTGACTGCTTCTTTAAAATAGGATTCATCATTGGTTATTTAAAGATTATTGTTTAATTAATTATTACCTTAGATTTTCAAATTAATCAATGTAAATTTCCTATAATTTGTTTGCATTCTCACTATTAGCCAAACTACATTCTCAATTAAAAGCAAGAACTTTGTAGATTAATCATGTTAAATTTAACTAAAGTACATTCTCAATTAAATATTACTATGCCTAGTCATGTCTATTCTTTCACCTCTTATATTAAGTAAAAAGCTAATTAACCAAAGTACATTTTGTTAAGACAAGATCGTCTAAAGAATGGATCGTCTAACAACTCAAGTTTTGAAGTTTAACAAAAAGCATTAAACAAAATGGTTTAATACCTATTTTGGCCCCTCTTTTGGGAGGGTTTGTTCAAAGTGGTCCTCCCTTTTTTAAAAAGATCACTAAAGTCCTACTTTTTGCAAAAACTGTGCAAGTTAGTCCTTTTTGCTTACGGCGTTAATTTTGCTAACGGCTGAACTGCCCAGCTGGCAAATGTTTGATGAGTTGTAGAAATAAATTTGACATGTTAGACTGCATTGCTGAATCATCTTGTTACCAAACTGATTCATGGTTGTTGTTCCCAAATTTAAAAGCGAGGGTTAGGGTCTTTGGTTATTTTGTCTAGACTTTTCCAAATTGAAAAGCTTAGGGTTAGGGTTTGGAATGGCTTCTTCACAAAGTTGTTGTTCTTGTTCGAAGACAACAGGCAAAGGAGCTTCGCATTCATCATAGGGTGCTCTTTCGAGGGGAGTTGGGATAACCCCTATTTGCCACTATGGTGATTTTACTGTACTGAAAGTTGCAAAAACTGCAAGGAATGCTGGGAGGCAATTTTGGGCATGTCGTCATTATAAGGATTTTTGAATAGCATAGTCACTTTTATGTTGAATTGATTTTCTGTGTTGACAGATTTTTGTGTTTTTTCTAAATAATAAGGTGCATTTACAAGTGGGATGTCATGTAACTTTTTCAAGTGGTGTTGTGAAGAGAACGTTGATGATAAAGATGGTATAAATGTGAGGCAAAGCAAGAGGACCACTGATCTCGAAAGTAATGTCAAAGAGTTGCAGAGAAGGATAAAGTTGTTAATTGGAGTTGTGTTTGTTCTTATTGTGCTTAACATTATCATATTGTGGCTGTGTTTAGGCTGATGTTAGGTGTCCAATGTGCAATTTATGTTGTGTTCATGTATTATGAGTTAGTGTTGTAATATCAGTGAACAATCTGGGTTATTGCAATAAAATTCGTTGTAGCCCTCATGTTGGTTAAAAAATGTTTATTGTGGTCCTCATGATGGTTTAAAAATGTTTATTGTGGTCCCCCTTTTACTAAAAAATTGTGCAAGACACTCCCTTAATACAACATAATATCAGTACATTGTAAGGAAACCTAAATGAACATACATACAACATAAACACAACATAATATCAGTACATCCAAACAAGGGTACTGTCATACATAATATCAGTAGTATCATACATAACATCTCTAAATTCAAATATCAAAGATATGATGAAAGTGCTGTCATACATGTATATCCAAATTAAAGTAGTGTCACTAAACTGTTGTCATCCAAACTATAAGTTAAATTTATGCAGCTTTTCTTCTAATAGTTAACTTTTTCCTTGCTATTGCTGGAGTTGAATTTGTGATGGAATCTTGAGTTGGTAGTGGTGGCTGAGGTGATTGGTCACTTGCTGGGTCTTCTGTACTTTGTGCTTCTGATGGTTGTGTTGTTTCTGTTGGTTCTATGATGGGTGGACGTAAAGGGCATACTTTTTTGTTGTGCCCCAATTGACGACAGATGCTACATTTCTTTCTATGGCCACTAACAATCATCTGGGTCCCATCCTTGGTTAGCTCCCATGGCTCCAATCTTCTTTTTTTCTTTGGCCTCCCAGGCAGCTTCCTCTTAACTGGTGGCAGTACATCAGGGAAGCTTGTATTTTCCCATAGGAAGTGGCCATTCATAGGATAAATGATGGATGCATATGTCTCTTCATATGTCGATTTCATGAACCAAGTTGGTATAAAAGTGTCTAGGTCTAAATTTATAAAGTGCATCGCTGCTACTGCATGGCAACATGGGATGCCACTGATCATCCACTTCCTGTAGCTACATTCTTGAGTATCCAGGTCCACTGTGAACTTGTTCCCAACAGCTGAAACATGCCTAACCTCAAAAATCCTTCTTACAGACCAGCTGAAACAAATAAACATAAATAACTATCTTCAAAAATTGGAGATAAACATAAATAAGACAAAACAAGAATATTACATTGGGATCCAATATCTAGACCAATTAGATTCCTTTAATATTATCTTCTTGATCTTTGGACAAACATTGAAATCCATAGATGCCACATTGCTTCTGTTGGTTTTCCTCTGGCATCAAATACAGTCTAATATCTTCCAGCATGATGATTATTGGTTTTCCTCTGGCATGAATGAGAACACTGTTGAAACCTTCACTGATGTTGTTATCTAGACTATCACAACTTGCTTGAGCTGTGAATCTAGATCTTGACCAAAACCTGCAGTAGAAGAACGAAGAAACTGGGTTATCATACATGACGTATTGAAATGTGCATGTGACAGCCACAATATGATGTACCTTGGGTTATCATACATGACGTACCTTGGGGAAATGGCTGAGGTACTTATAAGCTTCCTCATTCACTACTCTCATATTCAACATCTCTCTCCCAAGCCTAGGGGTACGTGCTTGTGGAAGCCCTCCACATCAAATTCTTCAATATTTGACCACTAAACTGCTTCCTGAAGTTAGCATAAAGGGGCCTGATGCAGAATCTTTGTTCTGCCTTTGGCAAAAGCTCTTCAATAGCATGTACCAACCCCTGACAACATCAATATTTTAATCAAAGATACATAAAGCATAAAGTAAAAAGAATAAAATAATGTAAGTAGTGCATGTACCTTTTGTTGGTCAGACATCCACGTGCACGCTCCACAGATTTCATTACCCCCAAGGTCTTCAATCAATAATTGTAAAAACCAGCTCCAACTATATTTATTTTCAACTTCAACTATTGCATATGCTAGGGGAAGCATTTGGTCATTTGGGTCCCTACCAACTGCGGTAAGCAACTCTCCCTTATATAGACCTTTCAAAAAACAGGCATCTAAAAAGATGATGGGCCTGCAACTTATAAAACTGTTCTTACATGCTTTGAGACAAACGTAAATTCTTTCAACGATGGCCTCACCATTATCACTGTTCACTTTAATCTTTACCGTTGACCCTGGGTTACTTCTCAACACCTCATGTCCGTAGTCATGAATCCTTCTAAATTGCTATTTAAAATCTCCTTCACGTTCATTTGTTGCCATTAACTTGCCCTTCTTGCTTTGGAAATTGATACATTGGTGTTCCATTTCCTTAGTGCTTTATTACGTATATCTTGTACCTTTATACTTGGATTATCATGCAACAACTTATCTATTTCATGACTCAACCACTAACTATTCATCATTTTAATGTTTAGTTGCCTGCTGCAAGCATGGGTATCAACAATCTTCCTTAACTGCCAAATCTTTCTTGTTGGCAAATATCCACAGTAAGCTACCCATGGGCACTTTTTTTGCCCACCTATGCATCTCACCCTAACCCTACGCTTAACATTCTTTACAAACTTAAGCTCCCTCCCAGTTTGAATAGCATAGCTTCTAATAGCTTCCTTAAAATCCTCCTTATCATTAAAAATAATACTAACTTCCCATTTATAATCTGCCATTGACTTTTTCTTTCCAAATGTAGGAAATGGACATCGACTTGGTTTGTCTGCATTGTCATCCTCCTCACTACCACTATCTTCTGGAGTTAACAGTTGTTCAGACTCGGAATCATCATCAGACAACCCCCTACCAATGTCTTTCATCCTGTAATATTCATCACTATCCTCCAAAGAATCCACTTGCACTTCTTCCTGATTGTTTTGTACTTCCTCCAAAGGATCCACTTCAACTTCTTCCTCACTGTTTTCTACATCGTCCAAAGGATCCACTTCAACTTCTTCTTGCTCAACATCCACTGCACCCACGTCCTCCACCTCCACTGCACCAACTTCCTCCACCTCCACTGCACCCACTTCCTCCACCTCCACTACATCAACTTCCTCCACCTCAACTGCACCAACTTCCTCCACCACACCGTGTGTCTCAACCTCCACTTCATCATGTGTGTCCAACTTATCACCACAGTCAACAGGACGTTCCACAACTTCTTCCTCCCGATTTCCTTCTACAGCAGCCTGAACCCCACTACCCTCACCACTCTCTGCAAGCCCTTGGCAAAGGTAAAGAATTTCATTCTCATTCTCATTTTCTACAACCTCTGGTTTGCTAACTTTATGCACAACATATAAGTCCACTTTCCCCAAACATTTAGCCACTTTCATCATATTCATAGCTCCACTATCGTCATATAGGCCATGTAAAATATGTTGAATACTGTAAACTAACTCTTCTACTTCCTTGTAACCCATTTCTTTAATTGAAGTAACTACTCCAAAATAACTCCATGGGTCGGGGTCAATGTCCCAAGAAGATATCTCCTTACCTATATACTTAAAGGGAGCCACGTCCTTTATCAAGGTCCCACCGTGGTGGACCACCACCTTAAACCTATTGTCACACATCCCAAACCCTACCCTGCAAATGGAAAGGGGGACCACTCTCATAAATTAACACCCATGGGACCAATTTCAACACCGAACACGACAAATAAAATCATATTTTAAGTAATTCCACCCATTAAAAAACAAACACACAATCCACTTATTAAACATGACAAACATCATGAATCAATGACAAAGATTTAATAATGCGATCAGTAACTATGAACACTAACCTCAACAGCACTGATGAACGAAAGAAGGTCGTTGACGAACCACGAAGGTGGATGACAATTACAGGGTTGAAGACCAGAAAATCCCTAGTGCGCTGATGAAGATTACTAGATTGAAGGTGCTTGATGAACCCTAAATCGTCCACAAAATCCCAAATCGCAATCGCAAATTACCCAAATTTGCTTCTGACCAAAATCACTTTACTTAATTACCCCAAATTCAATTTTTATTTTAACTCTAACTTTATTAAATTCCACGTCACAATTAATTATTTTTTTTTAACAAATAACAGTACTAGCACAACCAAAACGTTACACCTCATCAAACATTTGTCAGCTGGGCAGCTCTGTCGTTAGCAAAATTAACGTCGTAAGCAAAAAGGACTAACTTGCACAATTTTTGCAAAACGTAGGAATTTAGTGAACTTTTTAAAAAAGGGAGGACCACTTTGAACAAACCCTCCGAAAGGAGGGACCAAAATAGGTATTAAACCAAACGAAATATTGCTTTGAAAGAAATGTTGTTTTAATGAAATAACCTCTAAGAGAAAAATATTTTGGAATATCTTTTCTGGACAAAAACAAGCTTAAAATAATGTTTTCTAAACTATATTGTCTAATAGAAAAAACTTTATAAATAATGTCTAATAAAAGGAAAATGTCTATCAATTTAAATCATCTGATGAATTACAAAATAATGCTTTCAAACTTATATCACCTAAACGAACAATGGTTCACAAACAGCGTTTACGAAAAGAAGCGTCTCTCGAAAAGCTTAAAATATATTTTACTCAAACAATGTTAAATCAAGAAAAGTGTCTTACGAAATGCATTGTCTAAGAAAATCCTGCTAAACACTATAAGTCTCAAACAATCTTTCAACATAAGCATCTAATGCTTTTACACCGTCTGATAATCATATGTTGAATACAATATAACTTAACTTTTATCACCATTCAAAATATTTAATGCATGTACCATAAAGTGCTTCGATGCTTGTATACCTTGTTCTTGATATTTAGGTAGATCACAAAAGTATAAAGACTTTATCAGAATCACTGCACACAAGACAAAGACGTTTAGAGATATGAAGAAAAATATGGGAATGTTTCCCTTGAACTCTTCTACTCTGACACATCATACAAGGTATGTTTTGCTAAAAGCTATGACAAACCATTATACCTCTACAAGACTTGAGTCTGACTTCTAACCTAAAAAGGCTGTCAACTCTACATAAAGTCAACCTCTCTATCTAACAGTCATTTCTCAATAAAGTTAAATAGAAGAAAGCTTGAAGAGAGGATAAGAAGGATACCTTAGTGAACTCTTGAATGCTCATACAAGCATATTGTTGCTTTATACCATCTGAAGCTAAATTTTCCAGAGAAAGAACCTTCGGAATATCTCATATTTCTTTGTACTGTTTTTATCCTCTCTTTGAGAGTTATCAATTTGTATTTGCTTTTAACACTGATTGCATTGTACATTCTGAAGAAAATTAAAACACAAGGTGTTTAGCTCAGTTGAGTTAAGAAATCTAGACAATTTTCTAGGGTTATACTAGGAGTGGTTAGAATATTTGTATACTAGTAATGGTTGAACTCGGACTAGTCATGTTGACTAAGAGAACCAGGAGTAGTGTTAATACTCATTGTAAAACTAAAGAGGTAAAACTTGTATAATCTTTTGAAAGATTACTAGAACCCTTTAAGAGTTCTTAAGGGAGAATTGGATGTAGCTCAGGATTGAGTGAACTAGTATAAATTTTATGCTTTATTGTTTTGTTCTTTGAAACATTTTCCATATAAGCCTTTTATAAAAACCAGTGTTCAAACATCTATTCAAATGACATATCTCTTACAATCCATTAGAAGCTTCTTTGCAAAAGGTTTCTAAAAACACTATCCACCGCCTTCTCCTTCTAGTGTTTCTGGTTTCACATTCTTGATTAACTATTGTTAAAGTTTTTACAACTAATCAAAGTACATTATCAATTGGTAGCAAAATTCATTCAATCACATGAAAGTTTCTAACTTTAATCAAATTAAATTCTCAATTAAAATTAAAAACCCTTGAACTTAAATGATTTATATGTTGTGAAGATTTAACACAATGCTAACTCGCTATAGTGTAAAAATAATTAATTTTATTTGATTAAGAAGAAAAATAAATAGATAAAAATAAATCACAACAAGAATGAAAAGAACAAACAAATTTATTTATCTAACCTTAGAATATAGTTAATAAATTATAGCAGAATCAATCTCAAATGCTTAACACTCCATGAAATGTTCAAATAACATGAAAATAGAATAAGAGAGGATGGATAACATGAGAGAAGAGAGATAAGACCAAATTAGAACCCCTAAAGGGTTCCTCAACTCCTTAATATGTTTCCTTAAGTCTCTTTATATAGAAATTGAACTAGACTTTCTTTTGGGCTTTTATGTTATTATGATCTTCTTTTGGATGATGTAATCTCCTTCAATTATCTTTTAAATAATCCAATATATTCAATATATATTTTATTGTTGTGGAGATATAAAGATATTTATTAGATTCAAAAAGATTTGACAAATATTATCTTCTGATATTTATTGATATAGTTAAATAAGGTAATTATTTAAATATATCAAATAAAACATCTTAAGATATATTTTCTCCAAATTATCTTTTATCAAAAATATTTATCAATATCAAAGCCCTTTTGTAGAGAAAACCTCAAGGTCCACATTTTGTTGTCCATTCCCTCCTTTTGGCTAAACAAATTTTCTACACTTTTTCATTTTTTCTTACCTTCTTCATGCAATGTTTGGCTTGATTTCTTATGGTCTTTATTTATTTTTTATATTCTTGGATTTATCTTTAAGGTGTCATGAAATTTTAATCACTTTATTTACACATACCTCAATAAACTCAATTTAGTTACAACTGCATTAACACACCTTAAAATATCCAAAGAATATTTATGCCACTAAAAAGCTATTCTTATCATGTTTTTGTATCTCATGCTCAAGAAACCTAATTATAACAAATCTTAATTAAAATATTCTTTTAAAATACAAAACCAATTAAGAATACAATATTATGAAATCACAAGAAAACACTAGAGGAGGTGAATAGTGTTTTAAAACATTTTTTGCAAAGTAGCACCTAATGGATTTTTACGAGATATCTGATTTAAATAAGATGTTTAGACGTTGTTTTTTATAAGGGGCGTACATAGGAAAACGTTTCAAGGAGCAAAGCAAAAATATAGATTTTATACTAGTTCACTCAACCTGAGCTACATCAAGTTCTCTCTTAAAAACTTATAAGGGGTTCCATTAATCTTTAAGAAGATATCAAAGTTTTACCCCCTCCAGGTTTACAACAAGTATTCGCACCACCCCTGGTTCACTTAGTCAACACGACTAGTTCGAGTTTAACCATTCTTGGTATACAAGTATTCTAACCATTTTTGTTATCAACCTTAGAAATTATCTAGATGTTTAACTCAACTGAGCTATACACCAAGTGTTTTAATTCTCTTCAGAATATTCAACACATGTAGTGTTATGAGTGCAAATACAAGTTGGCAACTCATTGAGAGAGGATAAAATCAGTAGAATGAAATCTGGGATTTTGCAAAGTTTCTTTCTCTTAGATTTTTAGCTTAAGATGGTATATGGACAAAGTAATAGTAAGCTTGTATGAGCATTCAAAAGTTTTGTATTGTATTCTTTTTTTCTTCTCTTCATGGGTCTGTCTATTTATAGCTTTCATTGAGATATGTTTGTTAGACAAAAAGTGTTGACTTCATATTGAGTTGGTAGTTTTAGGTGAGAAGTTAAACTCAGGTCTACTTTGTAGAGGTACAATGCTTTATCATAGTTTTTATCAAAACGTAGCTTTATAACCATGTAGATCAATAAAGTAGAAAGATATGATAAGAACTACGGAACATAAGAAAAAGACGTTGTGAGAGAAGAACAACATTTTGGGAATGTTTCTTTGAAGCCATATGCTCTGTCACATTGTACAAGCTCGAGTTTCGATGAAGGCTATGAGAAAAAGCTCTGAACCCTAGAAAGTAGACTAAAGTCAGATTTCACATCAAAAGGCTACTAAGTCTTCAGAAGTCAACTTCTTGTTTCAACGGTCATTTTTCAAGAGAAGTTATATATAGAAGAAAGCTTAAAGAGAAAATGTTGTTGATGAAAAGTGTAAGAAAGATAACATAAGAAGAATACCAACGTGAAAAGAGAGAAAAAGCTTAAAGTGTTCTTATCTCATTTGAAGCTCAATATCTTTTGAGAGAAAAATCATGGTAAAGAGAGAAACACTTTCAAGTGTTACAGATTGTATTGTATTTGAACATATATCCTCTCACTGAGAGTTATTCGTCCGTACCTTGTAGAAAATCCATTTGTGGATTTGTTGAAGTTCTGAACAGAACTTAAATACTTGGTTGTTCAACTCAGATTGAGTTGAACGTCTAGACAGTTGTTAGGGTTTGATCCTGGAGAGGCTAAACTCGTTCTATTCATGTTGACTAAGGAACCAAGAATGGTACTAATACTCGTTTTAGCAAGAGTTGTGAGAATACTCGATGAGATCCTAAAGAGGAAAAACTCGTGTAATCTGAAAATATTAGTGGAACCCTTAAGAATTCTTAAAAGAGAACTGGATATAGCTCAAGTTGAGTGAACTTGTATAAAAAATTTTGGTTTACTACTTTCCAATTCAAAAGCTTTCCATATACTCAAATTATAAAACTAGTGTCTTAACATTTCAAAATCCTTACACATCTTCTTTATAAGTTATTAGACGTATCTTGTGAAAAGACTTTAAAAACACTATTCATCACCTCCCCTCACTCCCCTCTAGTGTTTTTCTTGTAATTTCAATTGGCATCAAGGCTTACCTCAAGGATGAGTTCCTAACAAAAATTGAGAAAACGATCATAACTGGCTATGGAAAACGAAGGAAATATTGTCAATAGGCCTCCTTTATTCAAAGGGGAAAATTTTGACTATTGGAAGCAAAGAATGATTGCATTCTTTAAATCCTGCCACATCGTCATGTGGGATGTAGTTGAAAATGATAACTATATACACTGGATACTAAGGGAGAGCCCTTGCAGAAGAGCTCGTAGTCTAACGAGCAAAAACATAGGTATCTACTTAACTCCAAAGCTCGAAACTCGTTAATGTGTGCTTTGTTTAAAGAAGAATACATGAAAGTGCATGCATTCAAGGGAGCAAAGGAAATGTTGGACACCCTAATTTTCATATATGAAGGATCAAATGAAGTCAAAGGAAATAAGTTGAGCTTGTTAACGCGTGAATACGAGTTATTCACCATGCTAGACAACAAAAACAATCAAGCCATGTTCAACCGATTTCAAACGATCTTAAATAAGTTAAGATCGTTGGGTAAGACTTTTGATAATTTTTATAACATTTACGAAATTCTTTGCAGTGTTTCCAGAAAATGGAGACCACAAGTCAATACTCTAAGAACCTCAAAGAATCTTTATGGAATGAGCTTAAAGGTACTTGTTGGAATCCTAAAGGTACATGAGTAGGAGCTTCAACAAGATGGAATCATAAAGAAGAAAAATAACATAGTGTTGAAGGCTCAGAAATCTGTCAGAAGGACTCCCAAAAAAGCAGATAAACATTCAAAAGAGTTAACCAATGAAAAAGATTCTACAGAAGAAGGAGAAAAAGATGAATTATCGTTCATCTCTTGGAAGATCTACTTAGTGTGGATATGGAAGAAAGGAAAATGTCCTAGATCAACTTCTAGAAATGATCAACAAAAAGAAAATCTTATTATATGCTATGATATAAGAAACTAGGTCACTTTAGATATGAGTGTAAAGGGATCAAAAGATTATGGTTCTAAGAAAGTCCTTTTGTGCCAATAACATCATCTCTAAATGGCCCTTTTCCCCGTTGCACCCAACCCAACCATACCTCAACCTCCACCATAACCACATCAAAATCTTTCCCTCAACTTTCTTTATGAGCCCTCTCCTTCCCCCAATCCATCCTAAACCTCTTCTTCCTTAACCTTCTCTTCTCCTCATCAAACCCTCAACCCCTCTTTCGAAGCCTTCCCTTTTCCCAACCTACCCTAAACCTTTTCTCTCTCAGCCTCCCTTTTCTCCTAGCCAACCTCCTCCTCAAATCCCTCCTTTTCTCAAGTCCCTCTTTCCTATAGTCATCACCTCCACCACACTATCTTTCTAAATCTATGACATTATGCTTTCTCTCCACTCCAATTTCGATATTTATCAAACAGGGAGAGTAAAAGGAAAAACCAGATAGATATTACATTCAGGGGGCATAAATTTAAGGGTTAAATATGTTTTTAGTCCCTATACTTTTGGGCGATTTTGGTTTTAGTCCATTTTCAAACTAAGGTACACTTTAGTCCTTCAACTTTAGAAAACTCTGGTTTTAGTCATTTTTACCAAATTTTTTAACTTTATTTGTTGTTTCAAGCATGCTTCATTATAGCATTTGGATTATTTACACTGTTTGACACATTTTTGCTTCAATGTTAACTGAGAAACGCGTTTGAAACAACAAATAAAGTTAAAAAAATTTGATAAAAAGGACTAAAACCAAAGTTTTCTAAAGTTGAAGGACTAAATTGTACCTTAGTTTGAAAATGGACTAAAACCAAAATCGCCCAAAAGTATAGGGACTAAAAACATATTTAACCCTAAATTTAATAATAGGTTATTCTATTGAAAGTTCTTGTATGTTCAAAATATTTAAATACAAAAATATTTATGTTTTGTGTAAATAGTTTATTCTAATATATGCCTTAGATATGATATTTGTACTCTGATACATGTAAATATCTTTTAATTTGCTCAGACATAAGTATGAATATCTACCTTTATATCAACTTTAATACATATAAGTGTTTATCCATGCCTTGAAAAGTTTCTTATTTATGCTTTGATACACATAGTCTAACTCTGATACACATAGTCTGTTAAACATGTTTTTGTGTAAAAGAGTTATGTTTTACTCTAATACATATGTTGTGCACAAATGATTTATAACCTAAGGAAGTCATATTTTGTTTTAATCTTGAACAAAATGATAATCGTCTTATGCTACAAATCACATATGCTCTGTTAATATTTTTCTCTGATAATGTTAAACGATATATGTTGTTACCTAAAAAAGATAATCTAATGATATATTTCTCTGATAAATATCTAACAATTATACATTCACTTTGATACTTCTATGCTCTTACATACATCGTATTCTGATATAATTGTATGATATTTATACTTTACGCTCTAATATAAATCATGACATGTAAAAAGGTTGAAAAAATAATCTTTGTCTTGGAATCTTTTACAATTTTTTTTTTTGCTCTGATACATTATTTTGAAAACATTTTCAAGACTATTTCGTTTAACATGTGTATTTGTTAAACATAAAAAAGAATGAGATTGTTAAAACAAGATTGTCTAAAGAATATACCTTCTTAGCAACTCAGGTTTTGAAGTTTAACAAAAAGCACTAAATGAAATATTGTTGTGTATGAAAAGTTGTTTAAAAGAAATAGTATCTAAGAAAGACATATTTTGTAACATCTGTTTTAAACGGAATTAAGCTTATGAACAATTTTTTCTAGACTAAATTGTCTAATGAACTAAAATCTTAAACAACGTCTAAGAAAAGAAAATGTCTCTCTTTGAAATCATCCAATAGATTATATGAGTAACAAGCTAACGTCTTATGAAAAAGAAAGTTTATCTCTTGTATAACACTAAAGCTAAAAGAAATATTTTATTCAATACAAGTGTTATCTCAAGCAAAGCGTTTTAAAGAATACATCGTCTAATAAATGACTGCTAAATGGTATAGCCTTTGAAGAAGCATCTACTATTTATACCATCTGATGATTATGCATGTTGTACGTTATGTCAAACCATGCATTTATGAATGACATGAAAAATGATAAGATGTCTTGAACATGCAATACAATATAATGCTTATCAACATTCAAAACATTTAATGCATATATGATAAAGTGCTTTAATGTTTGCATACTTTGTTCTTGATATTTGTGCAAATCACTAAAGCATAAAGATATTATCAAAATCACTAAACCCAAGAAAAAAATATTGTGAGAGAAGAAGAACATTCTGGGAATGTTTCCTTTGAAGCCTTATACTCTATCACATGGTATAAGCTCAATCTGCTTAAGACTATGATAAAAGCTTTGACCCTTACAAAGTAGACTAAATTTTGACTTCCCATCTAAAGACTACCTGCCCTCCTAAAGTCAACTTCCTTGTCTAACAGGAATCTTTCAAAAAAGCTATATATATGTGAAATCTTGAAGAGAAGACAAGAATAATAGCACAAGAAGGATAATATAAGAAGAATAGAATGTCAAAGCAGTGCAGTGGAATGGTCAGCGTGAACAATAAACCAAGAGGGGGTTGAATTGGTTTCTTATTGCAAATTGTGCCTTTAATAATTTTCTCTTACCATTCAAATTCCTTAACGATAAATTAAAACAAATAAGAGAGTAAGGAAAAGATAAAATTGCACAGGTGATTTTATACTGGTTTAGATCATAAGGATCCTACGTCCAATTGTTAATCTCAAATGAGAATTAATGATCCACTATCACAAAACCAACAAATTGTTACAATCACAAAGATATAAACAAGTTTAAGGTTTACAATACTTCTATTGTTACCCCAAGATATGAAACTCACTTCCCCTTAAAGTCACAAGGGATGAACACCTCCACTAAATGCTTCATGAAGGATGACCACCTTATTTGAATCTTCACAAAGGATGAACACTTCCTCTAAATCTTCACAAAGGATGAACACTTCCTCTGAATCTTCACAAAGGATGACAAGACTTTACTCAGCAACAACAACAACACTCAATCACAACTCCCGTGAAAGTTCTCAATATATGCCAACACCAAGTTCTCAAACCCTCAGCACGAGGGTTATACAAACCCTAGAGCACACTTATCACAGCACACATCAAAATAGATAAGATTTTCGTATGTCTTGTATTTTAAAATGAGAGTCCCAATCTAATATATAGAGATCTCACTCAAGGATACCTCCCAAAATCTGTGTCAGATATTTAACGTGTGATAATCAATTTTCTAAATGGGGTAATCAATTATGCATTTAATGTATGCACAATGGTAAAAAACATGCTTGAAAATTTTCATAAATTATTAAGATAATCATGGAATCGATTATGGATAATCAATTATCATAAGTTAGTAATCGATTATTCTAGGGACAAAATGAATTTTTAGAAAACTTTTAAAACCTTTATGTGATAATAGATCATGTTAAGTGTTAATCAATTATTACAGAGTTTTTCATATTCCAAAACGAAATTTAAAGCCTACAATACATGGAATCAAGGATAATTAACATCATGTACATAAAACTACTAAATTACAAAAACTTTAACACAAAACAAGTCTTCATGAAAGTCTTCTTGCAACATGAGAACTTGAGACTTGACTTTGAGACATCATCAAAACTTCTAGGTTTCATCTTGATGCTAACATAGAATGGTGAACTCAAGCTTGTTGCACTCATATATCGTTTGAAGATATGTTTCTTTTAAGAGAAAAATCTTAGCAAATCACACAACTCTTTGTATTGATTATATACACTCTTTAAGAGTTATCATCTGTATCTTTGCTCTTAAACACTGTTTGTGTTGTAAATTCTGAAGAGAATTAAAATACTTGCTAGATGTGTTGTTTAGAGTTAAGACCAGAAGTGGTTAGAATACTTGAGACCAGAAATGGTTAAAATACCTGAGACCGTAAGTGGTTAGAATAATTGAGACCAAGAGTTTATAGAATACTTGTAAACCATGAGGGTTTAAACTCGGACTAGTCATGTTGATTAGGTGAACCATAAGTGGTAAGAATACTTGTTGTAAATCTGGAGAGATAAAACTCGTATAATCTTTGTAAAAGGTTAGCGGAACCCCTTAAGATTTCTTATGGGAAAACAAGATGCAGCTTAGGTTGAGCGAACCAGTATAATATTTGTGGTTTACTACTTTGTTATTTAAAAAAATTTCCATTTATCTATATTATAAAAAACCAACATATAAATATCTTACAAATTAGATATCTCCTTTACAAACCATTAGACGTTGCTTTGCGGAAGAATTTCGAAAAAACTATTCACCCCCCTTTAGTGTTTTCTTGTATTTTCAGCTTAGAGATGGACAAACAAGCTAACTCATGTGCAAATATTTCCAAACTTGCATCTTTGCCCATATATTGGTTGGGAATAAAAAAAAAAAATAACTCATGCGCAACTATTTCTATGTTTGGACCAAGCACTGAATCCTAATAAGCTCTTCCTGTATAGGATCGAGAGCACTAGCCTATTGTTCTTCATTAGCACAATATTCATCCTCATATCTTACATGTGAAAGTCTACTCTTAAATTCTTCCTATTAGTAAAAAAAATTAAAAAGAATTAACTAATATATAAATTTAAGGGTAAATAATTTCAACATTAAAAGGGACTTGCATCTGTCTTCTGAGATGTTTTATTAACAAATTGGCCAGTATCCTTACGAATATGCTAAAATACCTCATCAAACTATATAAACCATCCAAGCTCTTGTGCTTGCAACACATTTTTTATACACAAATTTTAAGATATAATACTTTATGACTAATTACAATATATAGATAAATGGAATTAATGTGTATGTTATACGAATGACATGTTCATGCTAATAGACCCATTTGTCAATAAGCTTCCATCTTTTTAAGAAGCTCGAATTGTCTAGGCCATAAAACATCTTTTTGTAATACATTGGTGAATTCCAATGTGTTAATAACCTATTCCACACATAATCTTTAATTCATTCATGTTTTTCTCTTACAATTCTAACATCTTTAAACAACTCAAATCGTTTATAAAATACTTTATCAGTTAAATATTTATTAATTTAATTTTCATATTGTTCACCAATACCTTTCACCTACAAAAAGTATAATCACCATATAAAATATGGTCTTAAGTGGCTTACTCAATCTCAAAATAACAATTTCATTTTGGAACTACACTAGTGCAGAAAGGGCTTTAGACGTCTGTTATTTTTGGCTTTTAACGTCACTTTCACAATCGACGTCTATACGGGTGACGTTAATGGGACGTCGAAATTCCAAATAACCGACGTTTATTTAGACGTCGGACTGTTCCTCAATTGACGTCTAAGGCCACTATATAGACGTCGGACTGTTCCTCAACTGACATCTAATGGCACTATATAGACGTCGGCCTATGCCTTAACTGACGTTTACGGGAATATCTAGAGGTCGAACATGTCACTAATCGACGTCTATGGTCACTATAGACGTCCGACATAGCACTAACCAACGTCTAAGATAGTCATTGTGTTTTAGTACAGTTTTGATCCGGTCTTTTGATAACCTAGTACCACACTCTCCCTTCGCTAGCTTCCCCACCAAAAAATTTTGTGTCTTTTGCATCTCTTATGACATTTCAACCCAAAACAGAACCTGGGTCCATGCACAGTCCCCATTCAACCGCAAAAGGAAAAAATTACGGTGACACGAACTAGACAAGGACCCAAGTTCCATTTTGGGTCGAAACGCCATAAAACATCCAAAAGACGCTGCTTTTCTTGTAAGGAAGCTATCAATGGGAGAATGTGGTACTACGATACCCAAAGAGAGGATCAAAACTGCACTAAAACACAACGAAAACACATTTTAATCGGTTATTAGATGATAACCGATCAAGACACCATTTTAATCGAACTAAAACAAAGTTTAAACGATCGAAATAAAAAAAATGCACCTGCAATGCAATACCGCGAGAGAGTGAAAAGGAGAGGAGGAACAAGATTGTACGCGTAACTGTGAGAGACAGAAAAGGAGAGGAGGAAGGAGATCATGTGCGAGTAACTGAGAGTTCGCAGTTTACTTAAGATGAATTTATGCGTCGGACATCGTACCAACCGACATCTATAGACGTCGGCTACATCACTATATATTTATAAAATTTAAAATTGACTATTAAAAAGAAAATTATTATTTAAGCCATCATAGAAATACTATTTAATGTATATAATCAATTTTTATAGTCAATTATAGTGTTAATAAGTAAAATTAATTTTTATTATAATAGGTAAAAAGTAGTTTTGGTTTTGCTGTATATTACTTATTTAAAATATAATATAAAATTATTATTGAATATGATTTATTTTTATTTGTATATTGTTCATTATAAATAATTTCAAAGTGTTCAGATAATTGATTTTTTTGTTTCTTATATTTTTCGTCTACGCTATTCATCCCATTTATATATTAATTATAAAGTATATTATATTATAGATTATCTACTTAATTAAATCAAATTATCATAAAAAAAAATTTAAATTTTTTGAAAAGAAAAAAATCATAGATCTCACGTATTCATGAATTAGTAAGTATGGAAAAGAGCGTGAAGGAGAAATGGCAACAGTTTAAATACTTATGGGCCTTGTATTATTTTTTGCACTTTTATTTCCTCACTCTCACAATTTCTTCGTGCACCTCCTAAAATTTTCAAAATAATTTTTTTAACCTTCGAAAAATGACTTCTAGCTTACAAATTTTAGAAATTTTGGAAACAAGTTTTTCGGAAATAAAAACAATTTTTTGTAAAGTAAATGTTTTGAAATAAAATATAAAGATTACAATTTTTCTGAACAGAATTTTCAGAACGTATAAAATATATTTTGGAATATTTTTTCCACAATGCATAAAATACATTTCAGGATGAGTTTTCCAAAACACATTTATACAAAATGTGTTTCTAAAAGAGTTTTTCATATCACATGAAATACATTCCGAAATAAACTTTTGTACTACATTTTATCCTTTCTTCTTTTCCTATAACGGTGATAATGACGGTTATGACGGGTGACGACAGTAAAAGTGATGGTGCAGTGATGAAAGATATTTCAATCTTTTTCCCTTATCATGTGAGTGCACTTAGTAATTATTGAGGTGACGGAAGCAATAACTTAATATATTTTTTCTCTAAAATGGGCCTTTCCACTTTGCTATTTGGACTTGCCGACCCGCTCTATACTATTTGTGAGTTGCAAAACGATATCTTTATTCTAAACTATGTATATTTTACAAATTTTAAGTTTCCTAAATGATTTCATCTCTCTCTATATTAAATTTAAAATAACTCATTTGAATCAGAAAAATATCAGAACTAAAACGTATTTTAAATAATCATATTATATAAATAATAAATTAGTATTTCATATTTATATAGGGTATCTTTTGACACGGTCCTGTAAAAAAGCTTTAAGAAAAAACAAATAACAAAACTTAAAATTAACTTTTGATAAAGTAAAATTAGATTGTGAATAAAATAATTAAGAAAAGTTACACTACTCCTGTATTTAAGTAAAAATAATATGGTATGAATCTAAAAAATTTAAATTATTCCTTAAAGAAGGGGTTGGTGTGAGAATAAAGAGAAAGAAGAGGGTTTGATGTAATATTGAAAAAGGGGAAAGAGGGTTTAATATTTTTGATGATTTTGATTTATTGTCGTTGTCGAGAGAGGCTTAATGGTCCCAATAGGCAGTAGTCCACACCACCCCATGCGGTTGATGTCCGTGGTTCACCCTACAAACACCATCACCTCTCTCTCTCACCTTTCATTGCCTTTTGTTTCCATTCATTTACTCTCTTCCCAAACACCCTTTGCTTCTTTCTTCCTTCAATTTTTCATGGTCCCAACACAAAATCTACATCTAAAATATTCAACACCCTTCTCTATACTCAATCCTACAAAATACACACACCTGGATAAATTCCATTCTCTCTCAAAATTCTTACAGCTGGTTAGACAGATTTAATGCTCAAAAGCATTTTTTCTATTTCCCATCACTGCTTCCTGTACTTTCATTGCACCCACTACAATTTCGACTATGGCCCCTCAATCTATGCTTCAATATCAGGCCACGCACACGAGTGTGTCACCATATGTTTTTCCATCATTTTCTTCCTTTCACTTCTACTACTACTACTACTACTACTACTACTACTACTACTACTACTACTACTACTACTACTACTACTACTACTACTACTACTACTACTACTACTACTACTACCATACATTTCTACTCATTTTCATTCCAATCAATCTATATATAATTATGTTCACGCCCAAACTATCATATAATATAACTGGGTGATAATGATGTGTTGAATTTAAGTAAAGAGAGGCATAAATGAGCAATTAACATGTTGAGTTTGTCCAACTACATTCTGGCAAGCTTCTATCTGTTTTAATTTATATATATCTCTTTCTTGTTACCTTCAACGCAGTAGAATGCACACGAACCACTCAATCTTCAGCTTTGGCTGGCTACTGCCATCACTGTTGCGTCCACATGAACCCACATGACCATGGACCGCAACCTATCACTTTTGCCATGTGTATACTTTATCTGCAATGATTATTACACTTTACTACTACCTATTGACCTCTTGTCTGTGTCAAACTAATGCCAACCTAGATTTGGTGCATGCATATTTGTTTTGATGTATGTACTCATCCACCCTCATTCTACACTCCATATACAAATTGACAAAGCCTGGCCGACTGAAGGAAATTTCTCAAATCCTGGACCCTAACATTTATTCAACCAACCATCTATAATCTCCTTGTCACTTTCCTAATCTCTCTTCACCACCTTGCAATTAATCACATACCTTAAATCTTACCCTATGTCACCTTCAAATTATCATAATACTCAACGTTTTATTTTATGATAAACAGTTAACAGAACTCAGTAATCTATCATACTAAGAGTTTATTGGATATAAGTGTAAAGATTTTAACTACTGCAGCTAAGTGTAAAAGAAAGTAAGATGAAGTTGTGACGGTGAGAAGGACCCAAGTGTCTTTTGCGAAGAATCCTGAAAAGGGCAATGTAGCGAGAATATATATGCTAGAGCTAGAAATATGACCTTTATAATTAGAGGCAGACAAGGAGATAGAGACATATATACATACTAAAAGGGATATCTCTCCTTTGTTCTGTAATTCTAACCTAAAGAAAAAGAAAATCAGAATATGTCACAGGTAACACTGTGCATTCATATAGAATAATACAATAGTGTCTAATGAGTTGTACCTAATGTGTATGTTTGTTTGCCATTGTCATCATGGAAATGGTCGTCCATCAACAAGGGATAATGACTTAACTTGTGTTGGCACTAATGTGTACTTGTGCCAAGATTAGACGAATGATAGAGGTATCAACTTTGATAAATCGCCATCAGTGTTATATTATTAGTCTCATTGATATTAAGCATGTTACTCCCTCTTTTGTTTGCAGAAACATACAACTACTGGCACAAAATATAAATGTTTCTTCCACCAAAGATTGTGTTCATTCCATGCCATTCTCTTGGGGTTAAAGTCGGATCTTCAAAATCCAGATGCTTATTTTGATTTGAAATTTGTGTTTACAAGGAAAAAATATACATTTTCTTTTTTAAATTTTTGTTCTCTAGATATATACCCCTTGACGATGGAATTAAAAGTCTGATGAAAAGGACCAGAGAAGGCACATCAATATATACCCATGAACAATTATTCAACTGCTAAACAGGTTTAAATTTATGGTGAAGGATGCGAGGAAGCACAAAAATACTCGAGAAAATGGACAGTTTCAAACTGCTAATACGATTAGTCCCACATCGATATCATTATAAATGTAAAATAGAAATATGAATTGATTGTGCCAAGAATTTTATGATGTTAAAGTGGAAAAGACTTACGTACCCTTTGTATCAAGACAAAGAAACATCAACTTTTGTGGAGTTATGGATTGCAAATAATTCATCATCAATGCTTTTTTGACTTAATAAAACTTTAGTTTTTCTATGTTATTAGCTCCATTGTTAAATTTTATTCTCGACCTGTGTTTGAGTTTTAATTAACTTGAGTTTATGGTATTTTTCAGTCTTGGTGAGATTGTGCTAATTGAAACGAGTAAATCTTTCATCACAATCAAGTATAATTAACAGATAAAAGAGCATTTACATATCCATTTAGATTCTCTATCATGGTTAAGTTATCGAATATACAATTCTTATGGAATACAATTAATCATATGCAAATATTATTTAATAAAATACTTACTTAGATTTGTATCATAATAGTCCTTGAAATTATTGTTTTGCATCTAGGTAACTCATCTTAAGTTAGAAGATAGATACTTTTGGAAACAAGGGCACGTTTATCGTAGTGTTTTCATAAAATAATAACTTTAAAATAAAAATTCCATCATTTATTTTATTTTTTTTTAATAAATAAACACGGCAAAGAATCTCAAATATCATTATTTTTTAAGGAAGATTTAACAATCTTTCATATATAAAATTGTTTCGGTTGGATTTGTTTAAGGGTTGATCATCTTTATTCTGCTTTATGCTTCGATCGTCCAATCATTCTCATGAACGTACTCCACACCGATCGGTGTTGACCTGTAGAAACACTCTGACGAGTTGGCAATCAAGCTTATTGACGCATATTCATATTAGTCAAACCATTAATGTCATGTATTTATATTTAATACGACAATCAAACCATTAATGTCATATATTTATATATTAATTTTGTATATTCATATTTTATACGGTAGTTAAACCATTAATGTCTGTTAATATATCTGCTAACTCCCCATAAATGACCATTGTACTCTTAATTAGACTTTAATTACCTAAAGCGGCTGTCTCGATTGATCGGTTACCCTTATCAGTAAGTTGATTCTCATTGTAACACCGACCGATATATTTCATAGTACACAAGTCCACCAAGCCCAAGCAAGCTCTCTATTGAAAGAATTATGCATGGATTATTATGAGCTTAAGAGAAGTCGTTCATATTTTATTAGGGAGTTTATTTTTTATGCGCTTTAAGTCTTCATTCCTCTTTGTACCAAGCGGCGGACTCTTCTCTTTGAAACTTTTTCCTCGGTTGAGTGGTAGACGCTTGGAATTCTCTTTGGAACTTTTTCCTAGTTGAGTGGTAGACGCTATGAGTTCTCTTTGGAACTTTTTCCTAGGTTGAGTGGTAGACTCTATGAGTTCTCTTTAGAACTTTTTTCTAGGTTGAACACTAGATGCTAGGAGTTCTCTTTGGAACTTTTTCCTAGGTTGAGTACTACTAGTAGTAGATGCTAGGAGTTCTTTTTGAAACTTTTTCCTAGGTTGAGTGGTAGACGCTAGTTCTCTTTGGAACTTTTTCCTAGGTTGAGTAGTAGACACTAGGAGTTCTTTTTGAAACTTTTTCCTAGGTTGAGTGATAGATGCTAGGAGTTCTCTTTGGAACATTTTCCTAGGTTGAACAGTAGACTCTAGGAGTTCTCTTTGAATGGTCAGAAAAACGTAACCAACTAATATTAAAATAATTTAGGTTATGAAACTAGATGATCGGACAGACGAGACCGTTTGATCTTCGATTGAACGTTTCAAGGCCAAAAGTGAAGAATCCATGTTATGATGTGCTTGTGTTGAAAGTATTGCATTACTTGGATTCAATTATTACTCGACCCTCTCTTGACTAACCAAAAATCTTGAAGCCAACAACTTTAAAACTTTTTTTCACGTTTAAAGATTAAATATTAGAAACATTTAAAAGAAAATTAAAAACCTTTACAAGAATAGTCGACTCTAAAAATATTTATCAATGCTATTTTTATATGTCATGAAACTGCACACTTTTTTCATAAATTTACTCCCTCGGTTATTTTTCTTAAATTCTATATAAATGTACTGACGTTCCTATCCTTCATTGGAACTCATTGCTCAATATTTCTCATCTAATTTAAAGTGGATAGGGTAGGTCCCTTAAGCACACGTGCGAGGGGTGGATGTTAATCTAAAATAGATGTTAGGCTAAATAAAAGGAAGATGGCATGTGAGAGTGTAAGCACGCACTCAGAATGTAGCTATCCCACCTCAGAGCATGTTGGTCTTTGCGTCAAGTTTCCTTGTCTACCCACGTGTCCTTCAATTTTCGATATCTTTTAAATAATTGAAATACAGGGATTTCGATAACAATTTCGATGTTCATAAATTATTAATAAAGCTTAATTAAGTCTTAATTATCTCATAAATTGAAGTATTTTTAATAAACTGTTTTACTAGAAAGAAAAAAGTTTATCATTGACAGTAGAAATATGTTATATTTTTCAATTGAGTTTTTTTTTTTTTGTCATCAAATATGTTAACTTACCATTAATATACATGCTTATGTGTTTTCACACACACATATACATATATAAAATTAAATTTTAAGTTTATCATAAATTTAAATATTGTTAATTGAATTTCTATTAACAAATTTTACTATACTGGTTACCCAAATTTTAGTATTATAAATATTTAGTTTATGAAAGACTTAAAATTTAATTATCTCGCTTTTCATTTTTTATGTAAACGGATAAAAAAAAAAATAATAATAATAATACAAGAAAAGGAGAAGTCAATTCAGTTACAGACAAAATCAAATTATAGTTAAAAATATAAAACTTGTAAACGTTCAATTAAAAAATTTTGTTTGTTAATAAAATTTTAATTAAAATATTCAAATATATAAGGAAGTTAAAATTTAATTAAAAAACTATAAAGATTAGCATAACTTTGCATTTTTAAAACAATATTTCCAAGCTTTGCAAAATGAAATAAAAATAATTCGTTTGTCGGATTTGTAACAAAACTAAAGTAAGGGGAGGATGAAGGGTTGTTGCTGATTTTTCGGATGAAAAAAAAAAAATACTTTAACGGTGAAAGTAGCTGACATTAAATAAATATAGGCAGTGTTTTTCTCCCAGAAAAAGCTTTCAAAATAATAAATATCTAAATTAACTAATCTTCTCAGTATTTTTTTAATTTATTTTCAAATTAATGTTCGTGAAACATCTTTAATTTATTGTGGGATAAAGAAAATATGTACGAAGGTGTTTGTTTCAAGGATTAGTTTTAATCCTCTGAATATATAAAGTGTTGTAATATTTCAATTTGAAAAATACTATCTTATTTCAAGGAAAACGAGATTTAGATTCTTTAAATTTAGTCTCGTATTCAACGTACATTTGTTATCACAAAAGCATAAACGTTTTCTATCTAACTATTTTTTTTTTCTATTTTGAAATAATTTAACTTTATATATTATTTAATTTTTAAACATGATATTTGATACAAGAAAAGAAAAGAAGGAATGACATACCGAAATCCTTTTACGCACATAATATTTATTTCATGCTTCAATTCAAATACAAATTATTTAATTAACAGTTACAAATCACAATTAATTAGTTAAAATTTATATTACCAATTAATTAAATATTTTCTCATCAAAACTTTTGACAATATACTAAAAAGTGGTGGGTGTTTTAAGGAGTTTGAAGAATCCTAGTGGACAACTCATATTTTGTGGTGGTTTTAGAGATTAAGGTATTTAGTGGAATTACTTGGAGTGTTTGGTCATGATTGTATGTTAGAGGTGGTTGAGTTTGTTTTCAAGGTTTTATATTTCTTGGGTTTGCTTACAAGATTAAGATCACAAAAAATTATCTTTTTCTAAATCTTTTTTAAATAAGTGGACACAAAAACATACATTTTTGTAACTCCTTAATAATGTGTTGTATAAAGGGAGATATGGTGTCTATGCAAATTTCTCAAAGAGTGCAAAAATCATATGCATAGACGTATTTTATTAACAAAAAAGGGGACAAATCACTTACACATTCAGAGCTTGAGAGCATATCCTATTTGCACATATTTCTAAAACAATTTCTTCCTTACATATTTTTCTTTTCATCTCTCCATGAGTACAAATCCTTAAGTATATTATCTCTAAAGCTTTCATGTAGGCTATTTTTATTAATCAGACTTTTTTTTTTATAAATAATGTGTTTAGATGATATAGACTTCAGAGAAACATTATTGTGTATGTTCTTAATTTAAGTAGACTTTGTATTAGCACTTGGATGATTTGCGCAACTTCTCGTATAAACCCTTAGGTTTTCATTTTATTTGAGCAAGTGCTTAAACATTTCAGGTCAGGTAGGCACTCCTCCTTCTAAACGATATTTCGTTTAATGCTTATTGTTAAACATCAAAACAAAGGTTGCTAGACAATCTGGTATTTCTAGATGATCTTATCTTAACATTCATATATAAATGCATCATTAAGCGTTTGACAGGATAAATCATCTAAGAAAATTGTGTAACGTGCTAAACACCATCAAATGATATATAATTATCTTATATCTCAAAATGTGTCTAATGCATAGACTTAAAAAGCGCCAAACATTATAGATCTCATAACAAAGTGTCTAATCACCATAGTGCCTGAACAAATTATATATCATCTGAACAATATGAGCAAGTGTTTAAGTTTTAACTTTGGTAACAATGACTAAACGATGTATTATAGCTTAGACAATTTCATGAAACAAGCGTTTAATAGATTACATCATCTAAAGTGAAACACATCAAACACTTTGCCTTCAAAAGATGCTTTTACTAAACATTGTTGACATGTGTCAAAATAATTTTAAACATGCAATGTGCGAAATGACCATCAACGTTTAAAACATTTAATGTTGTACAAAAAGGTGCTTCTCTGCTTGTCTATGCAGGTAATATCAACATCATACTTTATTCAGAAACTCTACACTAAGAACATAAAGATGTTGAGAGATCGAAAAACATTCCTAGAATGTCTCCTTAATGCCTTTAGCCTTGAACAACCGTACAAGATGCTCATGAAAGAAAACACTGATAAAGCAGAACATAAACAACATAGACCTCAAACTGACCAACTACCTAAAAAAGGTTATGAAGCCTATCTAGAAGTGAACTTTGTGTTTGACGGTCATCTCGTAAGAATGTTATATAAAGAAGATTCACATAACAGAAGTGTAGTTGTAATCATTGTTAAAGAAGTTGAAAATAGAAGAGAGAAAAGGAGAGAAAACGAACATAAACAAGAAAGATCATAGAATACATGCTCAACTCTACTTCAAAGCTTATATCGTCTGAAGCTCTTCAACCTAAGAGAAAGAACTCTACAAGTTCTCAAATTTCATTGTATTGTAATTATCCTCTTCTTAATAGTTATCGAATATGTATTGTAATCAAACACTAATTGTGTTTGGATATTCAGTAGTGAATTAAAACACTTGTATTGTTTAAAGTAGTTGAGTTAAACGGTCTAGTCAGGATTGACTAGGGGAATCATAACTGGTTGATAATACTTGCACACTAGGAATGGTTAAACTCGAACTGATCAGAATTAATTAGGGGAAACATGAATGCTTTATAAAACTCGGGAACCAGGAGTGGTTTATAATACTTGGTAACCAAGAGTGGTTGATAATACTTGGTGTATACCAGAGGTGGTTTATACTCGTTTGTAATCTTTGAAAAAGATTAGTGGAACCCATGAAGAGTTCTAAAGGAAAATTGGGTGTAGCTCAGGTTGAGTGAACTAGTTTAAAAATACTTATGTTACTACAATAGTCATTAAGCATTGATTTGTAATACTATAAAAATACTTGTGTTGCTGCAATAGTTGTTAGATGTGTATATTTTCAATAAAACATTTAGGAAAACATTTAAAGCAAGAAAGGAAATAACACGAGTATTTTTATATTGGTTCGCTTAACCTGAGTTACGACTAGTCTCCCTAAAGACTACTTAAGGGGTGCCACTAATGTTTTAGAAAGATTACAACGAGTGCAAACTGTTGGGAAAATCTCACGATACACACTCAGATATTTTTCTAAAATTGAGTCTTGATATTCATTGATAATTGAAGGGCTTTAAATAGTCGTGATACTTACAATATTACGGGAATAAAAATAAAATCTGAAAATAAAATATCAACTATCTTAAAAATAAAATCTGCTTAACCTATCATAAAATAATATTGTACCGAAAATCATAACTACATTCCCTATTTTATCTCTATCAAATCAAATTAAATATTACTAGAACCAAAACTAATAAAATAAGATTTAAACAAAATTATTAATAAAACCCTAAAATTTAAGTTTATCCCAACAAACTCCCCCATAAACTTAAATTCTTCCTTCCTTGCTTTCCATGTGCATCATCCCACCTCGGATTTGCTTCTTTCAATCGAATTTGACTTCTTCTTTTTCCTTATGGTCTTCCTGTCTTTCACCTTGGTTGACCTCTTTAATGCTTTGACTGACTTTGTTATGCTCAACTTCTTAATAACCTTAACCAACTCATCTCTGACCTTAGGCGATTTCTCAACAATCTTGACCGACATCTTCATCGGGTTCTTCTGAACATCTTCATCTTCCTCTTCGTCTCGTTCAAGAACACTAGATATTTTCTCTTCTTTTTCAAGAGCTGCCTTCTTCAGCTCCTCAAGCTCAACCCTATGTTTATTCATAATTTCATTAGCTTCATTTAGAAGCCTCCCTATTCGCTGAATCTCTTCATCTTTTTCTTTGAGTTCTTTCTCCAAGTTTTCCTTCTCCACAATTGTTGCATCCTTTACTGAGATCACTTCATCCATTGTTGGGATCAGGCTCTCCATGTCCACTGCATCCGAGCTCTTTACCATCAATAGGATTCCACACTCATCTTCACCATCTTCAGTAACAAGATTCGTCTCCCCCTTTGTCTCGGTCTTGCAATACTTTGCAATATGACCAAACTTGCCACAGTTGTAGCACTTTGTTGACCTATAATCGTTTGCATAGTGGTCGTACTTGCCACACTTAAAACACTCCACTCTTGACTGATCTCCTCAGCCTTTTCCTTGTCCTCGATCATGCCAATTATGCTGACCGGTTTGCTCTTCCCCTTCCTTCTCAAAATTACCTCGGCCACGTCCACCTTGTCCTCGGCTTCCTCGCCATTTGCCGCCAGGACCTCGGCTCTGAGTAATCCGAGATTTATTCGAGTCAAACTATACATGTAGTGCTTGATTATCGGGTTCCCTCTTTTTCTTTTTCTTCCTCAATTCATGGGCTTTTAATGACCCAGCTAACTCCTCCACAGTGAGAGTTGACAAATCCTTTGTCTCTTCAATAGTGACCACGATACTTTCAAAATCATCCGTCAGATTTCTCAAGATCTTTTTCGCAACCCGGTTAGGAGGAACCTCTTCTCCGTTCATTCCGAGTTGGTTGGCTATCTTCTGCACTCGAGTTATAAACTCGGAAAATCCCTCATTTTCATCCATCTCCATATGTTCAAACTCTCGTCTGAGAGCTTGTACTCGAACCTGCTTCACGCGGGTATCTCCTTTGTATGCCACCTTCAGAATTTCCCATGCTTCTTTTGCTGACTTTGCATTAGCTATTTTCTCGAATCCAGATTCATCCACTACATTATACAGAAAGTACAAAGTCGATCTGTCTTTCACTCGTGTCTTTTTCAATGCAGCAATCTGGTTCACTGTCTGATGCTCATCATTTGCGGGTTCATTGTACCCGTCCTCCACTATGTCCCATACGTCTTGGGATCAAAGAAGAACCTTCATCTAAAAAGACCAATTGTCGTAATTGGTATTTTCCGACAATTGTGGCACACTTATTCCATTGACTACCTTTGCCATTTCTCTCACAAAAAAAAATCAAGCACTCACTTTTTCTCTCACGGTGTTTGACTATCTCCTCTCTCTTTCTCTCTCGGTACTCAGAGCATAAAGCTCTGATACCACTGTTGAGAAAGCGGTGACCCACACAAATAATTTTACTCTTCAATCCATTGTGGGTAATTTTCATTAAACCTTGGCAACCTTTAAATTGGTGCAAATCGGACCTTGGGCCAAGTACAAATAATAAAAACTGACAATAAAATATCAACGCACTTAAAAATAAAATCTGCTTATTCTATCATGGGCTCTAATACCATTTGTAGGGAGGTTCAACACTCACACATACACATAAGTCTCCACATTTGAGAAGATATTGTCCGCTTTGGGCCAAGCCCTCACGGATTTTCTTTTGGTACCACTCCAAAAGGCCTTTTATCAATGAAGGTATCTTATATGTATATAAACCCATGTCCATCTCTTATTTTTTCTGATGTGGGACTTTGTTTGTACCCAACATAAACCACTCATGAAAATACAAGTATTATCAACTACTTCTGGTTCCAACCCTAGTCAATCTGACTAAAAGGAGTTTAATCACTCCTGGCATCCACACTAAACAAACTGTTTAGAACGTTTAACTCCACTAAGTTAAAGAATACAAGTGTTTTAAATCACTTCTGAATATGAATACAAAAGATGTTTTGGGTTTCTTACAAGACAAAAGACAATTCCCTTAGAGAGGATATATGAAAAATACAATGAGCTTCTAAAGGTTTGTAGAAATTCTTTCTCTTTGAATGAAAGACTTTAAACAATATGAACTTAGAGGAAAAGCAACAATGTAAGAATTCAAGGAATTGTTCTCTTACTTGTTTTCTTCTCTTCAATGAGTCCTCTTTATATAGCCTTCTACGAGAAAGATACCATTACTTAGAGCTTTGACTTTCTTCCAGGCATGTAGCCTTTATGATGGAGTCAGAAGCTATGTTGCTTTCTTGTAGAGCAAATGTGTTGTGTACGAATGAGACAGGCTGAAAGCATGTATCAATCTTTCTTTGAATATCCTCATATCCCTAAACGTTCTTCTAATTTTGAGCAGGCTTTTGAATAAAGTTAATAATATGCATAAAAAAAAAGAGCACAACACAATAGACACAAAGTACTTAGACGTACATGCATTCAAACCATTAGACGATGTAAGCATTTAATGTGTTAGACAACTTAAGTGGTTAAGTGTGATGCTTGGTATAATTGATTGATGCTTGTCGATTTTGAGTAACTTGTAAAGATGATTATTTTTACTTGTGTTCAGACACTTTGTCTTTTTGTTCAGACATTATGGCGATTAGGTGCTTTGTTAGGAACTCTATAGCATTTATCGCTTTTTAAGTTTATGCACTAGATGCAATTGTGATATCAAATATTCATATATCATTTGATAGTGTTTGACACGTTATACTGATATCTTAGACAATTTGTTTCACTTAGACACTTATTGTCTCAACATTGGTATTAAATCTTGAGCTTCAATCTTAAGTTTAATGTTTACTTAAATGTTTCCATTATATCAGACGTTGTTTGTCAATCATGTTTGTTAGACAATATTTTCTTCAAAATGCAATATTTATGAAAACATTGTAAATGATTATTTCATTCAACACTTTAGATAAATAGTTGTATTAATAAACACTTTATTCAGTGTTATTCTTTAAAAAATATAATATGTTAAACGCTTTATTCCATAAACAATATTTCGTTAAGTATTTAGTGTTAAACTTCAAAACATGAATTGCTTGATAATCTAGTTTCTCTATATAATCATGTCTTATCATTAAATGGGCTTGGGTATGGGCCTAGCGGCCCAATGACCCATTTACCTAAGGTAAAGGTAACTACTTTTACTCAAGTTATATTGTACATGGTTCGTCATTATCTTTGGTAGGTGGTACAGGGTAATGGTAAAAAGTACGTAGTTGCCAATAAATGATAGTTAGATATCGATAGATGACATCAAGTTCTAACAGGTAGTACATAAGTCCTCAGTAATATGCATGTGTCCATCATTAGGCACCGCTTTATCTTTGGCAGGGAGCATGCACTATTTAGCATGTGGCATTCAACATTTGGCACATGCGACACATCCTTCGGTACTTAGCTTTCACACTTCAATAGGCAGATCTTGACCTTTGGTGAGTAATTCTCGATCTTCGGTAGGTAGCTGTTAACCTTTAGTATATTAACTTTTAGTATGTAACATTTAACACTTGGTTGGTACATGTGGTTTCCAATAGGTGACATCCAGGGTATGTTGTGCACTAAGTTGTCCTTAGGAAGAGATCAATGTTAATAAGACTAAAGGATATCCGACTATATAAAATAAAAACTAAAAATTATGTTGACCTTTTCATGATCATATTAGTAGTATGTCTAGGTTTTAAAGTATGTTAGAGAGATTCTTGTAATAGGATAAAGTGTGCTAGTGAGATAAGGTTTGTCAGTACTACGTATTAAGATGAAATTTTTATAATATAAATGATGTGTGAAGCCAATAATCTTTGAGTTGATTTTTGGTTTATGGAAATAATATATTCATATGAACATGTGTAAGATCCCTCCATTAAAGAGAAGGATTTGTAATGAGAAGGTAGATGACATTGAACAAAAAGTTTTATATAAGCATGTCTTCTTTTTAAAACTTTTTTGTCTCTTTGAAAGACTTTCATATGATCCATGTTATGCATCCTTACCTAAGATGCTAGAATGTCTTACACTTGTCTCTTCAGATGATCCTGTGCATCTCTGATTGATGAACCAAATTGATCAAATCATCTTGAAACTAGACTAAATAGAACCATATGTGGAAAAACATTAATACATTATGGAGATTCAAATCTATCTTACACCGAAAAAACAATTTTATTTTTATTAAAATTGAGAAGGCTGACATAAAATTATTACAAGAGCTTAATCGATTATATCATTTATATATCAAAAATAAGTATAGAAAATTTTCCTAACCAATATTATATATATATATATATATATATATATATTCATAATATTATTATTACTGTGTACATTAGAGAAAAAAATAAGCAACGTAAATAATTATGTGATCTTCCTGTTAATAAAAAGCTTTCGGCTTAAACGTTTAGATATAGTATGCTGAAAAAAAAAATACAGTAGAAGCACAAAATTGCAAGGTCTTGATGACTTGATGTCTACAAAAAAACAGCCTCTGGTTATAGAAATAATAGACGCCTAGTCTCCTATTCATGGGGCATGTATGGTTTGAGATAACCATTTATTTGTTTTGTTGTTTTATTTTTTCCTTACAACTGTCACCATATGAATATAATTGAAGGAGCCGTAGAGGATGATGAGTTTGAAGTACCATCGTTTTCCTGGTAAAAAAGTTGAGTGCTGACCAACCCACCTCCACTCTCACGCTAGCTCAACTCCTGATAAAGGTGTTATTGACTATGAGTTACTAGCTAGTTAGGGTTGTGGGTACATCACTACCCAAAAAGCATAAATAAAAGTTTTGTGCTCCTTCTCTGCTTTTTTTCATTTTTAATTTTAAAAAAATAGTTTTTCCTTCCATCAGCCATCACTCAACTTCACAAGAGAAGTACATAATCCCCACTCAGTGGAAAGACGATATTCTGAAAGTTCAACTCTCAGTCTCATGGTCCCATCTTCATTTCCTGATCTGCCTCTCTTTAAACCAGAAAAATAGCCAAGATCACTTTTTGCTCTTTTTACTTTATCATATACAAATATACTAAACAAATAACGTGACCAAAGAAAGACGACAAACGCAAATAATTGCGGGATCCGCGGTTGATCAAAGACAAAAACAAAACTTAAACAAACCCATTATATAATAATAAAAATCGAAGTAAACAAATGACTAAACAAAACTAAAGAAACCAATCTTCAGCTTATATTCCATTTTCATTTCCCCTACCCAATTTCTCAGCTGTCTTTGTTACTTGATGACACAAACATGACTCTAATAAAATTTACAATGCAGATACGGAGGGAACCATTTTTAGATTTCATTGACTCTGCTCATGCGAGCTTTTCCCTGTTTTCCTCTGCTATGTCTCCCATAAGCTGTACTTGTTCCTCTCTCTCTGCTTTTGAAAACTGCGTCTATTTTGGACTTTTGATAGGGGATTATAATTATGAGGATTTGGGCCAATTGGTCAATTTTTTCAGAAATTCCAAAAATTTTGGAAACTCTCAAGGATCTCCTCTGCTTTAAGGATACTAGTTTAGTTTGTGGCTTTTGTTCTCCCAGCTCAGAAGATCCACATCTTTGTTAATAACAGCGTAATCCACTGTGGTCACCAGGCATGCATGCTAACTCCCAAAGTATAAAAAGGTTCAAAAGGGTCATTCATTCTGTCCTGGTGTGCTGACTACTACTGCATACATATTTTACAAACCAAGTAATATGTAGTAGACTAGAGTAATTGGTAGAGCTATCAGCATCCCAAATATAACCCTGCAATTAAGTTTGCAAATTTCACGAAAAAATGTTAACTTCTTTCTTAAGAAAAAGAACAAAAATCAAAATAAAATGAGAAAGTTCAGTTACTTACCCTGTGCTAAGAATGGCTGGATGAACGTTGTATTCCTTCGCAAACACAAATGGAACAATTCCTTGCGGAAGTGCAGCCTACGAACAATAATTGCATATTCAGCTAGTTAGCTTTCCAGGGCCTTTTCTTCAAATCATGCTTAACATGATAGCCAAAATTGAACTAGAAAAATCCATTAAAATTTCATATAATATGTAAGATGCTATAAAACATGTTTTCATTAAAATATATTTTACTAGTAACTAAATTTAGTAAAAGTTATAATTAGTCAAGTGGAAAGAGTCTATTTAATCATTTGTTATTGGGTTCTTCTCTCCTAGAATGTACAGTGCCAAAGGGTCCTAACTATTGAAAATCTATCACTTCCTCTGTTGCATTCAAAGATATCAAAGTAATTTGCACACGCAAGTAAGATTAACAGTGTGATATCAATCAAATAGGATTATAGGTCAAGGTTAATTACCTGAACAATAGCTATACGTAAGAGAGTGCCACGTAGGCCAACAGCGATGGAAGCTGCAGCCATGACGGCGGGACCTGTGAGGAATCGAACAGCCATGGCAAATGTTGCAACTGAGTTCCCACACGCAATTATATTGGGTTGAAGAGCCATGAAGAGACCTAGAAACGCAAAAACCGCAATAGGTTAGTCCTCAATAATTTTCTTGGGCGAAAGGGTAAAAAGGTGAAAATGAAAAGAGAAGAGAAGGAAAAAAAAAAGGGAGCCAAAATTTACAGTCAGGCATGATGGGGAAATGCTTTTAAGTTTTGTGAATGAAAAGATATTTTTAGTACCGCTTGATTCGTCTAAATCAACTACCTTTGCCTAATCCGGGTCCAAAAATGGTACAGGTCCCCACCACCGCCCTGGACCGCATAGAGACGTTGTTCAAGACCAGACCCCACATGTCGGGGACATTGCACTATCACTATGCAATCCCCATATTATCGTCTAGTGAACAACATCATCTGCTTGTGTTATGTGGTAACAAACTTCATTTCAATGGACGCCCTTTACTTTGTTTATGCTTATTACTTGCTCTACCCCAAATCCATACTTTTCACACTCACCTTACCATCGCATTCAATCAACATTCTCATTTCATATTTCCACAGACAATTATTTTTAGCAGCATTGTTGAAACTCCAAGAAATGAACCAACAAAGTTATTTAGATACAATCACATGAACATCATCAGTTACTCTCATCAATGTACGTTTAAACATCGGAAAAGGGAGCCATCATGAATAACGATGTTTTCGCCAAAGAGGAAAGGAATTGCAAATATAGGGGAATGAAATTATTGGAAGAGCAAGAATTTGGACAAATTATCACGGCCACTCACCCAAGCTGAACATAGCCATTCCAAGACCAGCATCAGACAGTATGGAGATTGATTTCTCTATTATTTTGGGCATGTGCACATGCCACCTGCAATTAATTAATTAGTAATCATATATCACAGCTACGTCAACACAAAATAACCATCCTACAGTAATAGTAATAGCTAAACCCTAAAAGTCAAAACCATGACAAAAATCATCATCGTTGTTCCAGATTGACTTTGAAATTTACTTACCTAAACGCCACCAGAGACCAGATCACACCAATGAGGCTAGAGTAAGTGTTGGGGTTGCGGATAAGCTTCCGCCACACCATAATCAGTATGAGACGAGTCATCACACTCGCCGGAGGCATGTGTTTGCCCGCCACGGCTACGCCCGATTTCGGGTGTAGCTCCGCCGTTGAACTGGAACCCAGCTTGTTGGACCCGGCGACGCCCGCTTTCTCTGCTTCTTCCTCCGCCTGTTCACCTTCTTTCCCTGGAAACTTCAAATCTTCACCCCTAAATTCTCCTTCTGCTGCAGCTTCATTTCCAACCCGCAATCACCCAAATTAAATCAGTTCCTCAAAACAAAGCCTAAATTAAGTTCCAAAAGTACCAAGTTCTCTTGTTCAACCAAAATTTAATCTTCAATTGAAGACTTCAACTTCATTAAAAAATTGAATCGAAACTAGTTTTAAACCGAAGTGAATTTAAGTCGAGGAGACAAAAAAAGAAAAAAGAATCTAGTGGTACTACCTTTGTTAGCTTCTCCATTTTGAGGGTGTTCGTCCGCTACTAACATCCTAATCTCCTTGGCACCTTGATCGGAGCGGCCCGATTGGTCGGAAGCTCCAAAATCGGCTCCACTGAATACATGGAGGCCACCGGCTTCAGAAACCGGTGAGGCGCTGGAGCTCCACACGAACATGTGGAGCTCCTTAGCGTCGTGGCTGGCTTTGTTACTGCTATTGGGCGGTTGAGCAACTTGAGGAGCTTGAGCTTGAGCCTGCGGCTGAGACTGAGGCTGTGGCTGCGTCTGCGAATTCTTGCTCACACTCTTCGTTAACCCAGAAGAGAATTCCGGGTTGGGAGCAGGGTAAGCGGCGGACACGGTCTGCACGGCGGGGTAGAAGCCGAACCTTGGGGAGCTGATAGCCTGTGGTGCGGGTGCAGAGTTCTCTTCGAAATTGGAGGGCCTCGGGGTGACTCCGCGTGACGTGGACTGCACGGAGTACAAATCCGCAGCGCCGAAGTTAGAATGCCTAGGTGCGTACCCCATCATGGAGTAGAAATCCGCGTGGTTGAAGTTGGAGCCACGTGGCGTGGGGTTACGGGAGGAGCTGAGGCTGTAAATCTCGGCACCGGTGAGGTTAGACGGGCGAGGTGTCATCATGAAGGACCTTCTAGAAGCATTGGACTTCCTAACGGTCACGTGGAGCTTCCCATCGTCGCCGACTTCAGCATCGGTTTCGAGGAAATCCCTCCCGTCGAGGGAAACGACGTCGGAGTCGACCTTGAAGGAAACTATGGAAGCAGCGGTTTCGGGGAACTGTTCCATGATCAAGAGCTTGGCGCCGCGGTACTCGAAGAGGAAGAGGAGGAGGGTGTACCAGATGATGCACTGGAGCACCACCACCTGGACCATGAGGCTGCCGGCATATTCGTCGTACATGGCGATGAGGAGCGGGATACCCATGACGAGCGTGTTGGGCAATGTAGAGAGGGAGAAAATGGTAATCATCCACTCCAAGCTGCCGTTGGCGGTGAAGTTGGTCCAGATTGCCAACGCAAAGAGCATGATGATTTTCTGGAGCGTGTCGGCAGCGATGAAGCGGAAGTTCATGGCGTAAGGGTTGTTGCTGGAGATGAAGTGGAAGGAAAGAAGGGGAACAGCGAAGATCGCGACGAAGCGGTTTATGCCGGAGCATTGGTCCGGCGAGAATATCTTCCACCACCGTACCGAACCGTACGCTAAGATCATGGCGACATAGAGCGGAATCACCGCCGTCAAGACGGTGTACAAATCGTTCCAGCTTATCATTCTAGCTTTGATTGAATAAAATGGTGCGGTCTGCTAGTGATGGGATGGCATAAGCGAGAAAAAAAAGGGTAAAGTGGGAAGAAAGTGAGAAAATAGAAAACCGTTAGATAACTAACTGGAGTGATAGGGGATATATGTCTGAGTGGAAGCGAAGGTTTATGCCTGCTACACCTGCTGTGCTCTGAATTTCATCTACAACTGCTGTGAAGGAAAGAGAGAGAAGGATTTAGTTTAGTTTAACTTAGCCGCTATATATATATATATATATATATATATATATATATATATATATATATATATATATAGACCTATGAGGGAATAGACTCATATATAGAAGGAGAAGAGGTGGATATATATGTAAAAAGAACTATAATTATATATTAACTATGTATTTTTTTTTTTATATATATACACACACTGAGGGAGTGAAAAGAACTATAATTATATGATGATTATAATAAATAGAGGATTTCTTTTATAGTTTTTATTTGAGTGTGATTGAAAAAGGGAATGAGGTGTGTTTAGGGGGATTGGGGGGACCACAAGGAAACAGTGTGAGGTTAGGTTAGGAAGTGACCGCCTGCTATGGTTAAGTTACCAAAGACTGGTTAAGATAGCAAAGGTAAAGTTGCAATGGACCATGCGGTGGGGAACAATGCCTATTAATTTGGTTGACGTGGAACACCTTTGCTTTTTTTCCCTTTTCATTTACTCAATCTCAAAACCTCCTTCTAAATACTCCATTTTCATTCCCACTAATTATTGCATTTTTTTACCACTCTTTTCTCAACCCAAACCCTTACTAATAATCCCTACTATTATTGCTTGAATAAATTAATCACAAACAAACATATCTTTTTTTAAATTTATTTATTTATTTATATTCTGTCCATAGAAGTTCTTTCACATCTGCATATTTAACAAAATCAAATCTTTACTATTTTGGGAGGTGAAAATTTCCTTTTATCCCAATAAAGTATTGTAGTTGTCCGATGTGATCACCAATTCTAGTGATGCGTGAATAAAGACAGTGTCATCAAATTAGATTGTAAGAATTCATTTTATAGATTTCCTCACAGATATGGTGTCATCAACTTAGCCTTTTTTGTCCAAAATCCATTCAACATTCTTATTGATTTTTCCAGATGATTTTTTAGGGCATACATACGTTTATCAAATTCACGTATTGTATTATCATCTTCAAATCTCTTGTGCTTTCATAAAAACTTCCTCATTTTATGCATTTTCCTACAACATAAATTAATAGGGTTTTAATCAGATTTAGCTTTGCAATTAGGTTAACATTATTTCCGATATTAATCTATACCACGACTTTAGTAAAGTTTTAGGTAACTAATTGATTCATCAATCTTTCCATATATATTTAGTTTTGTAATGAAAATCTAAGTAAATTGTGGTTTTTTTTTTGGAAATGAAACAATTTATCAATTCTTATTTTTTTTTAGTAACGGTAGAGTGACGTATATTTATATTCATCTTAAACGTATTAGAAAGTCATAAAAGAATTTTTTTTTATTTTAAAAACAATAATTAAAAAAAAAGATAATATCAAATAAAATAAAAATTTGTATCTATGAAAGTGTCATTTCTTTTTTCTTGTAAAGCATTTATTCTAAAACAAAAGTTTTCTGATTAATGTTATTGTTATACAATAACTTTTATAAACAATGGGAAATATTCGATAATAACAAAATTTTGATAAAAACATGTAGAAAAAATAACACATTTGTACATCAATTCATATTTATCATTAATACTATATTTAGTTCTTAACTTACTAAGCTTCATTAGCTCTTCCTATTCTTTCATAATCATGATGGTATATCTCAAGTATTTTTCAATTGTTTTTTAAGCAATAATTTCAGTATAGGTACATTGTAAAAATAGTTGGTAAAGATGTCTTTAGAAAATTTCCATAACCTTATCTCAAGGTTTTGTAAGATGCAATAAAGTTGTCATTATACATGATATGTCATTTAGTAATTTTCTTTTTCAACTTAAGTTATATATATATATATATATATATATAAAGTAACTTGTTAAAATAGTTTCATTTGATTTTATTTCTCTTTATCGCATAAGGCGTGCTTTTTTATGACATTTTGATAAGAAATTTGTAATTACTTTTAAGCGTATATCTTATAAACCTTTTAAATTATTTGAAACATAGCTTGTTGAAGAATAATATTAAAGAATAACAGAACATATAAATGTCACAAAGCCTATAAAAAAAATAGGCTTATAGATTAATTATGGTTATATTAGACAACTTGTCATTTAATATCTATATCACATTTAACTATTTATAATTATTATAAAAAATTAATAATTTATTATTATTTTTAATCTAAAATATCCGTATCTAGTTAATGTCTTCAATTCTTGAAGTCATAAATATCTTAAGTATGTCATTAATGTAAAAGAGTGACACGAAAGTTTTTTCTACATTACATAACCTACAATACTAAGTTCAATCAATCGAATCTATTTAATGGTGTGTTTGTGAATATAATATAAAAAACTTTAGTAAGTAATTAAGTTACTTGATCTAGTTATAAATTTCATTATTTAAACAAATAAGGGTTACCAATATATCAAAATGTTCAATAAGTTTAAGTATTTATTGAACCATCGGTTATAGTTTTAAATTTTTTTACTTATACACATTCAATATTAATTAAAATATTCCTTATGCTATATTAATCAAAATCTTAATACTTCAAATTAACCTTTAACATTTCCATTAATGGTTTATAGCATTATTGGATTATTTTTATTCTTAAACATGTACAATGTTTTAGGTTAGCTATATATGTGCACAATTGATCTTGTATTTCATTTACTTGTACTTAAATATTTTGTTTTAAAGCTTCTAAATTTTATTCCAAGCATATTTTCTTATATTTTACTTTTATCACGAGCACAATGAATTAGATACCAAAAATTAGTATTTACTTGCATAAAAAAATTATTAAAGTAAATTTTAGTATCAATAAAAGAACATTAAGTCTATATTATTAAATTAATAATAATAATAAATTATATTAATTCTTTTGTAAGATTAAGGAAACGTTATTTTATTCCATTGTAGTATCCATAATGCAACGCTAATTTTATTTTATTATATAAAACTTTGTTCGCATTGAGGGGGATTCCTAGATTGACTTAAGGGAGAGGTTAATTATACTCGCACTTCTACTAATAATTGTGCCCACATAGCAGAGTATTCTTCCTTCAATTGTGCTTGCATATCACAGTACTCCTTCTTTGTCTCGCTCATCTCCTCTCTTATCTCCTATGTGATTTTTTCTTTGATAGACATAAGGACTTCCTTAGAGATATGACTTTACTATGATAAGTTTATAGAGGACCAAAGAGTTCACGTATATTAACAAATTTCCAACACCACAAACACATCCAAGATGCTTTGGACGACCAATGGCAACTATCAATATGTCCTCACACCTTTATGGAGTGAAGGTACCTTTTGTGCTCTTCTCCACCAACTAACTCATCTTACAATCCAAAAATTTGAAGTTAAATTTGCCAAGTACTGAGCAATCATATGTTAGCATTAAGGTACTTATAATGCGTCTAGTTGTGTATGTTGCTTTCTCGGATGTGTACTCCCCTGATGGTCCTTGGTGAGCTCTCTTCCTTATATCATGGTAAGGAGGATGAACCATCATACCTATATCGAAGGCCCCACTAAGATTAAAGGCAGTTGCCTCTTTCATCATTTTATGCTCCAATTTCTTATAACTCCTACAAGACAATTTATGGGGATGGAGATTTGTTTTTGCGATAACTTGTGCAACTTTTATCTTAGCCTATGAAATCAAAGTGTAACGAATGATTTATGTTAACAATATGTTAATATAAATAGTTTAACGTACATATAATATGATATTACCTAAAAGGCGGGATCTAATTACTTCTCCATATATATAATGAGTTGTAAGCATAGTCTTAAAATTCGCCCATCGTTCCCTAGCATATGAAATCCATTTCATCCTCAACAGATTAGTGCTTGAGACATCATATGTGACCTATACAATAAGAATCAATGACTTTTGTTAAATATCAATTATATATGTTTACAATAAATTATTATAAGTTAAGATTTTGTGAGGATCTAAAAATTGGGCCAAGAGCTGTTGGGCTTTATGTTGATGCAACCAGACCCTTAAAAAATTAAGACACCCTGACCTTATAAAGGGCTTTTCAAAGTCTGGTTCATTAGCTTAAAGACCCTCTCTCTCTCTAGAACTCTTGTCCCCTTTCTCCTCTGCCTTCTCTCTACCAAAATTGTTCATTAAGCCATTGCATGTTCTATTGGGTGGTACCTAAGTACTCCTGACACCGAGAGCTTCAAGAATCACCGATCATTTTTCCCATTCGGACCAGTAAGAAGTGTTTCCCTTTATCCGCTGTTTCTAGAACCTAGGGCATGTTGTTCTACTGGAAAGCATGCTATTAGAAGCGTTCTACTTCAAATTTTTGTTAAGTTCTAACTCTAAGAGTTGTTCTATCACCAATGTAGTGGTTGTATGGTGTTGTCTAGGTTCTTGCTGAAAACGACGATGTTGAGTCATTCCAGTGAGTTGTGCTATTGTTGCTAAGGTAAGGGAAGCTAGGCCTTTCTTTGATATCGATTGTTTGAATTTGGTATGAGTATGTGCTGAACTCTGACTTGATACTCTGTTTAAAAGTGGTATTTTACTTGCTTGAGTATAACGTGCTATATAAACCTAATTGTCCGATCTATGATGCTGGAACTAATGATTGGGTAGTTGTTTGTATGAAATGGATATCTGAAATTTGGTATGTTTGATTTGTGTATTCTGTTAAATGAGTGATCAAATGGGAAGTAAGGGAAGTATGCACTGTTTTGAGTAAACTGGTAAGGGTTTAGGTTCTGTTAGCGGAAGTGAGGTGGTGAAATTTAGAATGTGGGGTCATAGGCATAATTGGGCTGTTTGGGCATTCTTAGCAGGTGCATTGTGACTTGTTTGAGTCAGTAAACGGATAAAAAAAAACAGGTACTAAAAGGCAGAATTGAATTTGGGTCTCTTGGTTGATGATTTTTGGGTTTTAGAGTAGAAAGTTGGTTTCAATCACTTTAGATTTGTGTTAGGAAGTGTTAGAATCCTTTAGATAAGTCTAACTAGGTATAAAGTACAAATTAGGGGAGTTAGAAATTGGGGAAAATGACTAAAAGTGTTAAGAAGGTGTGAGAGTGCATGATTCTGTAGAACTAGCGTTCTGCAGATTATGCAGTCTCGCTATGCGAATTGTCTCGCATAGCGAGACCCTATAAAGGGTGCTTTCTATTTGGTTCATTCACTGTGCGAGCTGGTGCACTATGCGAATGACCAGAGAGTGTTGCTCTCTGTCTTGTGATTCGCATAGCGAATCATGTCGCTATACGACTAGGAGAAATTGGGTATTTGGGGTTTTAATTCGCAATGCGAATTGAGCGCTATGCGAGAGAGACCTGAAGTCTAATGCTGAAACAAATTAATTCGCCTAGCGAATGGGGAAGGTGCGCTATGCGAAACATCCTGGTTTCGCATAGCGAGCCATGATGCGCTGGCGAGACGCTTTTGTCTTGCCTTGCAGTTTGAGGTGTGTTGTGCGAATCCTTAGAGTCCATATTTTCCTTTTTACTCTTGCTTTAGTTGATTTAAATGTGTGGAATGATTGAAGTGCATCGTATGATGGTGGTAATGATATTTTGATAAAAGTATGTGAAACATGAGGCATGTTTGATGATTGAATGTAACAAAGTGTGTTTCATGGACGTAATTCCATGTCCTCAAGGAGAGGATCCATGGTGGTGTCCTAGTAGTGTTTAGAATGAGAGTGGGAGCTTAGTCTTTGGGGTCATCCTAAAACTTCAATGGTCTTTCTTCTCACGTAGAAAGGATTGAACCATGTGGTGAGGAGTAGCAGGAGGTCTTAGTCTTGGGGGCTCCAGTATGCCTCAAGGCCCGGAATAGGCTAACCTCGTGAGTGTGGTAGGATGAGGAACCCAAGTATCATAAGCCACCACGAGTGTAAGACCTGCCATAGCTCGACTATCATTCTAAAGTTAAAGTGCAACAAGTCATGTTTGTGTAGTCTAGTATATCTACTTTAATTTTCATGTTGTGTGTGATTATATAACATGATTTTTATACCTAGCTCACCCTTGCTTCTGTGGTTGTGACTTGCCTGTGTGTGTTTTCCTTTGTGATGATTATCCACTTGGGTGTGAGCAGGGGTAGACGAGGTGCCTCTGGAGCATGCATTGGAGGGAGACAACGCTGCTGCTTAGCTTAGTTAGGATCCTTAGATGTTTTGTATATTTTGAAATACTCTTTGTACCTAAAGAATTAAATTTATAGTCATTTTGGATGACTGTAAGTTAAATACTTTATTTACAAGTCTCAAAACTGTTCTACAGTATTATAATTGTTGACTCCTATATTATATAAAACTTATATAATCTGGGACGTTATAGATTTCATACCAAAATACTTTGTCATATTTGGTTCTGCACACTCTCTCTAATATGGTCTTAATAATAAAAAACAATGGATGTCTTGCTTCTAATGACCAAGGCCACAAAACTAAAAAAAAATTATGATATTCTCTCCCAAAGGTTACAAGTCTGCATATTAAAACGAATGAGCAACCTATGCTTAAAACGGTGGGTAGTGGTTAATTCTCTCAACCTAGTCCTAGACCTATTCTTTTTTTGGGTAGGCAAATGAATCTTGTCCCCACCTTGTGAAGGTGGGAAGCAACCAAATGGTATGCCACCAAACTAATCCATGTTCAAATGATTAAGTGTTAGTAAGAATTATTAGATAAAATAAAAAATAAAAATTGAAATACATCTAAAAATTGAATTTATACATTGTTAAGTTGGAATGTTCTCACATAACCCTTTGTTGTGATCATCACATATGGCATAAACGTCATCTACTTCATTATCGACATTCAAGGTTGACATATTTGATGAGAAAGACGGAGTTTCACTAATATCAAGAATGACTTCATCATTGTCTTCAGTATCATGCATTGTTTTGCCTTGGAGCACCATTAACCATTTGTTGTTGATAATACTTGGTGTATACCCGGAGTGGTTTGTACTTGTTTGTAATCTTGTATAAGATTAGTGGAACCCCTTAAGAGGTCTTAAGGGGGACTGGACGTAGCTCAGGTGGAGTGAACCAATATAAAAATACTTGTGTTATTGTCTTTCTTATTTAAAATGTTTTCCTAAAACGCTTTACTAAAAACACTCACGTGTAACAACTATTGTAGACCGTCTAACCCCTGCAATAGTTATTAAGTGTTGCGAAAGAGTTTTAAAACATTATTCAACCCCCTCCCCCTTCCTTCTTCTTGTGTTTTCTTGCATTTCACAGAACCCTCGACAAATGTGAGAAGTAACAATGTAGGAATGATGAAACCTTTGATAACGATAGGTGAAAAAGATTTAGAGAAAAATGTTTTTTCGTGATCTAGATCCTGTAAGCAACCCCAAAGAATATGAAACTATGAAGAAGAAATCATACATATGCCTCACCAAACGGTAGAACTCACGGCCTCCAACATACAATTAGGAACAAGCACTTCAAGTGATGCACGATCAGCACTCCGCATGCAAAACCTTCATCTCTACATGCCATTATCGTATATGAGTTTGCATGACTAAGGTTCTTCAAACTCCCTAGTTTAAGTGTTCTTTTTTTTTTCAAAATAATTATGCAAGGAAATTTTTTTTGAAATAAAAATATTAACGATCATGTATGTATTTTGTAATAAATTTTAATTGTGACTTATTTATCAATTATTTTTCATTTAATAGTTATGTTTCTTAAAATTATTGGTTAAGATTAATGATAATGGTAATATATATAAATTTTGAGTATATTATTTTGATTTCTTTCAAAATTATTGGTTTAGGTTACTCTTATATTTAAAAAGGAAAAATTATGCTTATTGCGATATATAATTAGTTGAGAAATTTGGAAAGATAGGAATGTATATGTGTGTTTGAAGGTAAAATTTTTGAGATATTGCGATATGTAAAGTTGTCAAATTGATCCATGGTTCATGGACCAACCCTAACTCATCCTTGAAAAAACCCTTTTTAGGGGCCTAATTAAGGGGAGCAAGAAAAACCACCACCCTAAAGTTTTCTCTCAAGTGGGTTAGGGTCAAGCCTAAGGAGGGTTTGACCCTACTACAAAACATTAATTAACTCTTTAAAATAATACCTCCAGTCGGGGTCATATATCAATGTGATTGTCTTGGGTCGAAGGCTAAGACGAGTTGGCCTAAGCCGATAATCGAGATGGGTCATTTTGGACTAAACATTTCTCGAACCGAAGTTTGGGAAGGGAACTCGGGCTGAAAGTCCAGATCAATCAACCTAGGCTGAAGGATAAGATGGGTCAATCCAAGCTAAAGATCGAGACGAGCTGACTCGAGCTAAAGGTCAAGACATGTTGGCCCGGGCCATTGGTCAAGACGGGTTAGCCCGACCGAACACCTTAACCCAAATTTGACCGAGTTGGATTCAATGAAAATTCAATCAAATTTCACCTAGTCGGGCCCAATCAAAATTAAGCCTAATTCAACCAATCGACCCTAACTAAATTTCGACCGAATTAGTCATAATCAAATTTTGGCAAAATTTGACCGAGGATTGAATTCAACCAAGTTGACCCTGATCAAAACTTAACTAAATTGGACCGAGCTAGCTTCAACTGAAATTTAGTCAAATTTAGTTAAGTTGTTCCCGATTGAAATTTGGCTGAATTCAGCCAAGTCACTCCTAACAGAAATTCGATCAAGTTGACTCTAACCCAAATTTAGCCCTATTCTTAGCTAAAGGTTGTGAAGGGTTTGCCCGAGCCTAATTGGTTGATGCTTGAAACAAGTTGGCTCAAGTAAAAAGTCAAGAAAATTGGCCTAGGCCAAAGGTCGAGACTGGTGTAGTCAAGTTAAAGGTTAAGACATATCGATTTGGATCGAATGTCAGGATGAAGCGGCCCGGACTAAAGATTGATCTTCACCAATTTGATTGAAGGTCGAGATAGACTAACCTAAAATAAAAGTTTAATAATATTTTTAAAAAGATTAACATTCTTTTTATGTTAAAATGAAAGTCCATTGACCATGATTCAGGAATTTTATAAACTTTTTGGCTTTATAGCCTTTTTTTAAGATTTTTTTTTATTCTGTAGACTTTTTTGTTCAATCCACATGAATAAGGACCTAGTTATATAGCTAGGCCGAATTGATATTATTATTCCTGTGGATATACAAATTAGGTACCAAATTTTATTAGCCTTTCATGATATTGGGTATATTAGATTGAATCTAGTTCGAAAATAGACATGATCGTTGAATAAGTAGACAACATTAATTGAAAAGAAAAAAAAAACTCACATATGGGTTAATTATTTAGAATAAAAATATCTAGAGCTTTCATTTATAAATTTTAACAAATTGACTAATTCTTTTTTAGTAAATTATTTTTGTGTTAAAATCACTTGTAAAGTTTTTAAAGAAGTGGTGCGATTAGCTGCACAATGCTATTTTAGACTAAGAAACAACATAAAGTCACTTAGTACCACATCTTAATGAATTCATTTTTCCACCTATACTTTTCTTGATATTTAGTACATAGACCTTTCAGCATACTTGAATTTATTTGAACCACTTTTCTTTAGCTTTCTTAGGCCTTAGTTCAATTACTTCCTCAAAATGTATATTTCGATATTAGTTTATATTATTTAATATCTGAGTTATATTAGTCTATAACCATATTCGAGCCTAAACCAGAATAAAAAGAAGCAAATGTGTCCAATATAACTCAGCTTGTCCAAAAGTATCCAATTGCATTTGAAAGCTAACATTTAGGTTTCGAAGGTCGAATTCAAGAAGTTACAAATCTTTCTAAGAAATCAATAGATTATCAATTATAATATCTTCAACTTTTTCTTTAAAATTAGGGTATCTTTTTAAATTCCAGGTTATGTATAATCTCATTTTCATCTTTCCTTAAGATTTAATTTAAACAAGAAATATGAAAAAAAAAATGAAATATAATATAATTTTTGGAGAACACATTTCTAAGTGGTTGTCACTTGTTCTTGATTTGAATTTTTTACTGTTTTCTCTGATCTATTTGATTTTGTTCAATGAAGATATTAATTCAAATTTGGAATAACATCCAAATTGCAATGTAATAAATTTTCTACCCAATATAATATAAGAAAGTATAAAAAAAAACATTCTTCTTTTGTCATCTTAGGATGATAACATTTTATTGTCTTTTTTTTTCCTATTTTTGGTTACTTTCCAAATTTACCATGAAGATTCTCCACTTGTTTATGTTCTAAAATTATCAGGTGAGGTTTTAAATTTTTTAATTAGAACTAATATAAGTTTATATCTTTCATCCAACAGTCAAGTGAATAAACTCGTTTATATAGACAAGTTCAATAAGAGATGGATTAAAATTGAGTAAATTCAATTTAATTTATTATTTGATTAATTAAAAATTTTATATTTTGTAACTTACTCAATCTATCACAAGTGGGTAGGTTAGTGCAACGACTCTATCCATTTCTTTTATAATAGTGCAATCAATGTTTTACATATTCTACTAAATATTACTATAAGATAATAGTTGAATATTAAAATATCAATTTACATAACTTAATAACAAATAAAATAAACATCTAAATTATTCAAATATTGTTTTAAAACATCAAATTATCAATATACATATTTAGAATTAGTAATAATTATCATAAAAAAAAAACTTATAAAATATGCTAAAAAAAACTGATGATGAATAGTTATTGGTATGTTATGGGATAACTCACATTTAACTCGACTCAATCGGTTTAACCTGTACATTAAGTGAATCATGTTTAGTTTAACTGATAATTAAAATAACTAAATTGTTTCTTGTTTACCTTACTCGAACTCTTGGTAAATAAGATTAGCTAATAGGTTTTAATCCATTTTGACATTCGTTTCATGAACTTGAAAAGTATTTCTAATAACATTTATGAGATTCAGTTACATTTTTTAAATACTTTTTTGTGTTACATCAAAGAAAATGAGGAAAATAATGGTATGGTAGAAGAAGACTCAGTCACCGTCCATCAAGCTATACAAGATCATAATTTAGAAAAATGGATTGAAGCAATGAATAAGGAGTATAAGTCCATGCAATAAGGTTTGGGAACTTGTCCCCTTAATAGATGGTGTGAAACCTATTGGTTGTAAGTGGATATTTGATCTCAAGGTATTCTACGATTATCATAGAGCAGTTATGTCAAAAAGGTGCTTAAAAGGTTTGGCATACAGTATTGTAAATCAGGGGATACACCAGTTGCTAAGGCAGACAAGTTTAGTCTTAATCAATGCCCAAAAGAAAATTTGAAAATTCAGGAAATGCAGAAGATTCTATATGCATCGATTGTAGGGAGTTTGATGTATGTCCAAGTATGTACGTGCCCAAATATAGCTAACATATTTTGGGAATCAGGCAAACTTTTAAGCAATCCAAGAATGGATCATTATAAAGTAGTGAAAAGTGTTTTGAGGTATTTTCAAAGAACAAAAGATTGTATGCTCACATATAGGAGGTTAGACCAATTAGAGATCATTGAGTATTCTAACTCAGATTTTGTAGGATGACAAGACAGTTTGAGATCCAATTCATGTTACATTTTCATGTTAACTAGTGGCGTGGTTTCTTAGTGCAGTGCCAAACAAACCCTTATGGTTTCATCCACTATGGTTGTAGAATTTTTAGTGTGCTATGAGGCTTCAAATCAAGGAATATGATTGAGGAACTGTCACATGGTTATACATTGTGGAAGGAATTGAAATACACTTAATAAATAATTAATTGTCAAGATCTTTTGAATATGTTCATGACATATAACGATAATTTTGAGCATATAAAGTCTAACACATTTATAAGGTTTTATAAGGAAATATATATTTGTAACCAGTGGAAGATTGTTAGCAATTTGGGTCATACAATATATATAATAAATAATTAAATATGTTAGGATCATTATATTATTAGCCAAAGTATTAAAGTGACCTAATTAATTATATTTATGGCTAAGAGTGCATATGTCAAGAAATATTAACAATGTAAATGCAACATGCAATATTTTAATTTGGTGACACTACAAAAATAATTTTTATTCAATGGATGTTTTTTTTTTCAATTTGCAAGGGTTTCTACCCTCCATAAATTAATTTGCGAGATTTTTCAAACCTCCACAGTTATAGTCACCATAATCGATTTGCAGAGGTTTTTTATGACCTCTGGTATCAAAATTATATTACGGAGGTTTTTTTGTGGAGAGTTTTAATCTCTTCTATTAGTGACTATTATTTTGTGGAGGTTTGAAACCTCATTTATTTATAATTACCGACCTACATTCATAATTTCTTTATTTAATGAAATTTGTTATTTATAATAAGAAATAAATAAAATATATAAAATTGTAAAGTATAAAAAAATTAATCAAAATTCATTTTATTGATGATTTAAGATAAAGTACATTATTGACAATTACAATATAAATATAAAAAAAAAATACATACAGTTTAAGAAACATTGAAAGATTGACTAAGAAATCTAGAATGGTCGAAAACAACTGGCCCATTGAAAACACATGGGCTAATGTTGATTTCCTAAACAAAGTCACTACACTTGAAGTTGATAGAAAATGAAAAGTTTTATATTTTGATTAAGAAATTTTGATACAACTTACTACTGTATATATAGAAGACAATAGTTCTGAAAGGTAAAAGGGAAGGAAGGCCCTAACAAAACCGTAACATAAATATTAATAATAAAATAAAGACATTATACTTCAACACTCCCCCTCAAGCTGGAACATATAGATCATATGCACAAAGCTTGGAACATATAAATTGATTTCTAGGCCCCCTTAGAGATTTGGTCAGAATGTCTGTGAGTTGTTCATTAGAGTTGACAAACTCAGTAACAAGATCCTTTAACAATAACTTCTTTCTAATAAAATGACAATCAATCTCTATGTGTTTTGTTCTTTCATGAAACACTAGATTGGAGGCAATGTGAAGGGCAGCTTGATTGTCATAGTACAAGTTCATCTGCTCATTTTCACAAAATTTCAACTCTTGAAGGAGTTTTCTAATCCACACAAGTTCACATGTAGTTAGAGCCGTAGATCGATACTCACCTTCAACACTAGATCGAGGAACAACACTTTGTTTCTTACTTTTCCAAGATACAAGGTTCCCTCCAAGTAAAACACAATATCATGTGGTAGATCTTCTGTTAATTGGACAATCATCCCAATCTGCATCACAATATCCCTCAACTCGAGTGCTTCCTTTGTTCTCATACAACAATCCCTATCCTGGGTTCCCTTTTACATATTTGAGAATGCGAATCACTTGATTCCAATGATCAACATGTGGATTTTGCATAAATTGACTCACAACTCCCACCGAATAAGAAAGATCACGTCTTGTTTTGGTAGATAGATGAGTTTTCCAACAAGCCTTCTATATCTCTCTAGGTCTGGAAAAAAGTTCACCTTGGTCTTTCATTAACTTTTGATTTGAGTCCATAGTAAGACTCACAATCTAAGACTTGAATGTGTTTGAGACTTGGAACCATCATCTTTAACTTGGATAAGCTTGGGTGGCCCAACCAGTCATGCAAAAGTTTTGGGGATGAAGTTGCAAAATAGGAACCTGAGGAGTTAGGTTTTAAGAAATAAAGTCCTCGTGACTCATGTCCTTCTCCAATCATATGGCTCGTGCCATGTTCCTGTATAACAAAGGAATTAGCAAAAATGGTTACAGAACAATTTAAGGAACGAGTCAATCGACTCAAAGAGATTAAATTATAAGGACAATGAGGAATATACAAAACATAATTATATTTTAGTGAAGGAGATAGGGAAACTTTGCCAATCCCCTGAGATGCAACTTTGGATCCACTGGCAACAGTAATGAAATGAGGAGTTTTCGGAGAGGACACGAAAGAAAATGACGGGATGTTACCAAAGATATGATCTGAGAAACCTGAGTCAAGAATCCATGGACTATGCCTTCCATAGATTGAGAGATGCATGCAGTTGACACATTTGGCATTGAGGAGGATTGGCCAAGATTAGAATATTTTTCAGACTTGTACCTCAAAAACTCTTGGTACTCTTAATAAAAAGTTCTAGATTCTGAATTATCAGATTTAGACACATGAGCAGCTTTGTTTGGAAAGCCATGCAAGGAATAACATTTATCTTGGGTGTGACCCATTCTCTTACAATATGAGCATTGAGGACGTCCACTTCGACCACCACATCCTCGTCGATTACTTTTACCTCCTCCTCTTCCTCGTGTGTCACCATTGTTTATGTTTCAATAGCATCACTTTAATTCTCGTCTTTTACCAGTGTAGGTACCCGAAGGAGTTGAGTAACTAAGCCATCCATCGACGGGATTTGATCACTAGCTAAAACTTGATCATGTACATGATCAAAAAATATAGTGTAAACTTTTCAAAATTAGGATCATGTAAAACTTGTCAAGCTTTTTATTGATATTTTCTAATGAATCAGCTACAAATAAGTTTTTTAACTTTTCTACCGCGCCCGAGCTTTTTCTACATGGGAAACCATATCATGATTGACTTTTTTAAGAGAAGTAGTTCTTTGGGTTGCATCAAAAAGAAGTTGTACAACATTAGCAAAAATATCTTGGGCCCTTTTCCAAAAAGAGGAGCATGTCTTATAGGGTCTCAAGATATCTAGAACCTCTTGCTCAACCGATTGCCACAAAACACCACTTAACTGAATGTCTAATTTCTGCCACTGGGATTTTTCTTCATCTGGGACCATAGAAATATCTCTTTCAAGGTGATTATGGTGTCCTTGACCACGAAACCACAATTCCACAGCAGAGGACCATGATAAATAATTTTTCCAATTCAATTTTGCAGATGTAATGATAGGGGTAGCAAATAAAGAGGAATTACTTCCAGTAGAAGAAGCCATTTTAAAACTGTGAGAAGAAATGGGACTTAGAGTTTAAAAAACGTGAGGGAGAAAACCCTAGGTATGAGCCCAAGCCAACGAAACGGAGAAACAGGAACCAAAACACACTCAAGAAGCCCCGACGAGACGATCTGCAGTGACGCGGTGTAACTCCGACACCAGGAAGGCGGCGTGTGCAGAACACGTGGCCGAGACTGGCTGGTAAGAAGTGGCACGTGGCAGTTGGTGCGGAGGCTTCGGAGGATGGGACCACCAAGGTTGGGTTGTGCTTCTCAAGGCGCACTTAACCCTTGACTTCGCCGGAGAAAGCGACGTTGGGCGGCGGTGGCGGCGGACAACAACGGTGACGGCGGCGGACAACGGAGCGAACAACGGAAATGACAGAGAGACGATGTCGTCGATGATAGACGAAGAAGACACAAAGGACTGGCTCTTGATACCAACTTGAAGTTGAGAGAAAATGAAAAGTCTTATATTTTGATTAAGAAAGTCTGATACAACTTACTACTGTATATATAGAAGACAATAGTTCTGAAAGGTAAAAGGGCGGGAAGCCCCTAACAAAACCCTAACATAAATATTAATAATAAAATAAAGACATTATACTTCAACAACTACAAAATATCATCTTGATTCATATTCAACTTTCAAACCAATATATGTTGGACTCATTGAGTTTGTTCAGGTTTATGATGTTTTTACTATTTAGTAGGTACTTCCAACAATGTTTGTGAACTTCACTAATTTTTATTTTTGGAGGATCTACTAATGCAAGCTTGCAATAAATCCAACAAACATGTAATAAAAAGCCACAATTAAGCCACATGTACGTTCACTAGAAAATTTCACAAGTAAATGTTCAAGGATGAAAAAATAACATTATTTTAATAGCTTTACCTTGAAATTGTTTGCTACCGATATCAAGGATCTTGGAAACATAAGCGAGTAAAGTGGAAGCTGCAATGTTAGCCTTCTCATATCAATTTCCTTTCAGCTCTTTCATTATGGTAAGAGCTTCAACAATCACTTCTATGTCAAGAATACTTGCCAACATAATGCATGTATCTTTAGTTAAATTGGTCATACCATTGCTACATGAAAACCACAAAGAAGTCGTTTCAATAACAAAACATGAGAAAAAAATAAAGCAAGACAACATTTTTAAATTAAGAACACTTTTTCCTACTTTTAAGAAGCAAATTCATCAAATATGCAAGCATAAATATTTAAGATTGAAAGAAACAATAATCTCAAGGTATTGATCTAGGATTTGGAATGAGTTTTAACATCATAGGAAAGTTTCATCATTTTTCTTTGTTACCTTACACCACGTAAATTTTGCTTTTCAACGGATAATTGTTAACAATTCTGTAAAACTCACAAAGTAACAAATTAAAACAGACAAATGTAAGCTAAACGAAAAAATCGATAATGAACTAAGAACAAAATTACAAGGGAAAAAGAATTTATACCGATAGCACTTCACAAATTCCAACAACAATTTAGTTCTGGATCTCATATCTTTTACATTGTGCCTCTAACAGGATAAGTAACACACTCAAGATCACAAATTAGTCAACAAATATGCAAGAGACATTACAATGTCAAACCGAAAGATTAAAATGAAGTTCAAAATAAATATACGATGTAACAAACAGACTGTGCCAATGTAGTGAATAAAACAAAACAAAATATTAGATATTTCATATCAACAATAATGCGGCCATCTGCAATATTCAACTAGAAAACAAATTCTTCAACATTGTGTGGGTATATTTAATTTTTTCACCGAATGGATTTTACTAATTATGAGAAGAAGTGTTTGATTCACATGTGGGCATTTAGCAATTCAGGACAAATAAAAATGGATCAACCTCTGCAGACAACATCATGAGAACTATATTCAGAATATCCCCTTGGTGGCACCCTGGTTTTGAAGCAACAATTCCTTTTTCCACCACTTAAGGCATTTGGGAACAACAAATTATTACATGTGGTAGCTTGGCTTCCCCCTCCACTTAGTAAATCCCAAGCCCAGAGTAATATGGATGGGTTTGTTGCCTGAAAGGATGGTCTATATTGGCTTCAACTTCCTCATTTTGGATGTTATAGTAGACATTATCTAGGCTCAGAGCCATTGCTTCTCCTTCATGATGAGATAGAAGTTGAAAACTTGAGGGTTTTGATGAATTGGAGCTCTTTCACAACGAGAAATGGGAGAGAAACAAAAATAAGAGAGCGGTTGAGCGGACACCAGAGGTTTGACTAGAGCCAAACAGAGGAAGTCGTGGTTGTGGAACTTTGGTAATGATGAACTGTTGCTTAAGATTTTGATCTGGGGAAAAGTTTTAGGGTTTTAATTTGGGAAAAAGTTCAATAAGAGTAAAATCTTGGAAGGAACTGAAAAAAAAATTGAGGAAAAGAAATAAGTAAAAAGGAAAAATGGATTATAATTTATTAATTATAAAGCTCTTCAAAAATGAATTAAAACCATTACTATTATTTGCTTTTAGACATCACCAAAATCATCCTAAATCATGTTAGTTTGTGAGGTTTTTTAACCTCTACAAAATAATCTTCACTAAATATTATTTTTTAGTGTGAGACTACAGTAAAGAAGGGCTTTACCAACGGCCACTATCCCTCGGAAACAGCCAGAAATCGTCGGTAATATGTAATTATTGACAGCTTTTGCCCTTCGGTAAAGCCTTCGGTAACATCCAGAAAAAAATAGTCATATTTGTATTTGTTATCCAACCACAGATACCTGCATAAAAAGGTTCACAACACAGACAGATCTGCATAACAGTTTCAAACCACAGACAGACCTGCATATTGTGCATCCCAAAATCATCCAATATCATTGATGAAAAAAACAATATAACATCATCTGTAAATTTCAATATGAAATATGAAACATAAAACAATATCATCCATTTCTGAGCAAAGATAATGTACCAAAATCATGATGTACTAAAATTCAAATGTACTAACATCAGTATGTTCTAACAACTATGATCATAACAAAATAAAACTAAAATTTTACATAGTCATCAGAATGATCTTCATCATCCTACTGATCCTATGTAGATGGCTGAACTGGTGTGGGTTGGACTGATGTGGGCTAGACTGATGTGGGCTGGACTGATCTGGGCTGCTGAGGGACGGCGGGTGACGGGGAGGGTCGTGGCTAGGTCGGAGGGATGGTGGAAGGAGTGTCTGAAGCTTGAGGTAGCGCTCTGATGACCAGGGACTTGAAGTTTGTAAACTCATTTCTCAAGTCACTGTATTTTTCTCTCAATTCACGGTTTTCCTGGTCACGTTGTTGTAGTAGCTGTGTCAAGCGCTGGATGGCCTCGTCAGGAAAAGTGGTGGAAGAAGAAGAAGGTTGGTGCTTCAGTGTACCTCCTCTCGATGTTGTATAGTTTGCAGCAAGTTGTCTTGCACCGTACACTCGTCCCTTTTTCTTCCCACCAACGACATCAACCCAGCACTATGTCCTACATATGTCGTCATCTGCATTACTCGCATCATCCAATGTAGGAGCTGACCCATGTTCGGATCTGCAGTACACTAAACCATCAATTTTGAGTCAAAATTGGGAAGTGACAAGGTGTTTTTGAGTAAATGTTTGGATTTGAGCCAATTCAAAGTTTGTACAAGTTTAAAATCACTAAATCAAGTTGCTAGAGTGATTACTTTTGAGTTACAGCCACTGCTGTGTCATTTCGTGTCTTAAACCACCAAATTGTGAGTCCTTTTTGTGGCAAAAATGAACCAGACAACACTTTTAGGTAATTGATCCAATGTTACATGTTTCTTAGCTTCATTTAACAACTTCAAACTTGTTAGGATGTGTAGAATAAACATTCTTAGGCTAGTTTAGTGCAGTTTGGAAATTTTGACCATTCTAGTGCAACTTTAGGTGTTCAATAAGTCAAATTTTGCTTTTGTTCATATTTTCTAAGTTTGACTTCATTTTTATGTTTCTTTGATCTTTTAAAAGTTGTCTACATGGTTATTTTACATTTTGAATGTCTACTTCAATACAGATTTCATTCTTACCACATTTTGCCTATTCAACTTACTACTTTTAGGTTCTACTTTATCATATTTTGACTTTTACTTACTTTTTGTAGTGTCAGTTTTTTATTAGGTAGGTATAACCGTTCTAAACTTGTTAGGACAGTTTCAGTTCATAGTTGTTAGGAAAATTTAAGCATCCATTCAGTTAAGCATACAAAGTGAGATGCCATAGAACAAAGTACAAGCTCTCTTTCACTCCATTTTCATTGCTCTCACTAGTTTTCTCTCTAATTGTATTTGTTTGACCAACTTGGTAGTCTCTAAGTTGGACAACCATGTTTACAAAAGCGTATTGTATACCACCTGAAGTTGAACTTAATAAACAGGGTTCTCAGAAAATCCAGACAAGTTTCAGATTGTTTCTTGAGAGTGACCTTTATGGATGAAGGCATGCAGAAAATTAATGTTAATGCCCTTAACTATTATAATGCTCCTATTGTGAAGGAAATCACATCAAACTCGTTCCCTCAAAAGACAAAAATATATAATAGGGTGAAGACCATCTTGGAAAAGGGATTTTCCTTTTGTGGGTGAAAATATTCATTTTTAGCCTTTTCATCCAATTAGATCGTTGTGTTAATTCTGCTTTCATGCCTTAATTCAATCTTGTGCTAGTTAAGCAAAATCACTTGCTTCTCAAGCAAAATCTCTCAACCCTATGACTATATCATATCAACATCAACTCAACAAAATCAAACACACATTGGATTACAGAGACTGTATCAAAACACAAAATAAGCAACTTGCAACAATCACAATTTACAACTTACCTCCACGACAACCCCCTCCAATAACCTCCCTAGCAATAATGGAACACCTCCTCACGTAGCAGCAGCCGCAGGGTCACGCAGCAATAATGGAAGCCCTCGTCACACAGCAACAGCCGCCCTACCTCGCGATAATGGCGACAGCCCCCTCGACAGGCAACCACCTCCAACAGTCTCGCCACAATAGCTGACGTCAACCACCAGATTCCTCAAGAGCCCGCAATGCGACTACAATGGACACCTGCAACTGAAGAGCGACGACAATGGAGGATTGGGGAATGAGGGTTTGCAGAGAAATCGTACACTGGAGATTGGGAACGACAATTGCAATGGAGGATTCGGGAACAATGCCGATTCACGAATGGGGTTAACGAATGGAGTTAGGATAGAGGGAAATTGCAGAGATGGTGGATAGCTTCTGCTGTTTTGGGGAAGAAGTGTTTTTGCGAAATTGGGGAGCGAAAACTCAATTTGTTATTTCATATAATCGAATCACTTACCGAGGGACTAAGGCCTTCGGTAAATAAGACTTCGCTTATCGACGATCTAAAGTCTTCGGTATTTTACTATTCTACAAGCCTTCGGTAAAGTCTTCGAAAAACTGAACTTTCCGAGAACTTAGAAGCCTTCGATAAAAGCCCGCCAGTAACTTGCGGATTTAGAGACTAAATTAAGAATATTGACTTTTAGGAAAAACTATGATATATTTTACATAAAGGATTATGATCCTGTTTGTAAACTCATACAATTATTCTTATTTTTTTCTCTTTATTTCTATTATAATTGGAAGATCAAATAAAAAAATATAAAATATTTTACAATTGAAATACATTTAATATACATTTGAATGGTTAATTCAAATATATTTTCGTTATTGTTTTATGAAGTATTAGATATTGTTCAAATAATTGTACAGTTTATTGCTCATTTATTGATATGTTCGGATACATAATCTAAACATATTAACATATTGTTCTCAACAGATCATTAGTTTATATATATATAAACTTTTATGTATATTTTGTTGCTAATTCGAAGGAGCAATTATTTATGAGGCCCTATACGTATTCAACAGTTTCATAAATAAATTCGGTTTCTTCATAAAGCTTGGTAAGATACGTTTCACTTTATATTAATAAAACCTATAATCAATTCAATAGTACGTATGGATATGAGTAAATTAAGGAGCATTGCATTAAATTATTTATATCTAAACACGCGGATATACTATGCAGTTTTAGAATATATATAAATTCTAAAACACGCAAATGAAGTAATTAATTTAATTATTTATATATTTTCTACTTTTAGATTTTTAATAAAATATTAATATGAGAAGCCTATTAATGCACCCAGCTAGAATAATCTAAATCCATAAAGTTTAACATGAATCGTATTTTCTTTTGCACTATGAAAACTCTCTTGAGAATCAATGTTAGGTGTTATTCTTCTAGGATATTTATCCTTATTCTATTTATTTAGTCTATTTTAGTTTTTCCTACGTTTTATATTTTTATTTTATTCATAACTTTAAAAAACATGTTTTTCTCTTTTTAATTATTCATGCAAAATTGATAAAAATAGGTTTATTTATTTTCTATTAAAAAAAGTTAACGTAATAACTATTATTATGTAATTAAAGACAAAGATTCAGAAAACAAAAAAGAAAATGTAGAAACCGAAAACCAAACATGTATTCATCTTACACTTCACATGCATGTCTACGAGTAGACACACTGGAAGATCTGCATTGAGTTCAGGGGACACTTGAACCCATCAATTTCCAAAATTTATAATTGATTATATTAAATGTTTACCTTTTATACTTTTAAATTTATTTATTGATCTCATTATCAATTGACACATAATCAAATGATATAAAAAATGCAGATTCATGTATTTTTGTGATAGTAATATTTATTATTATCATTGTGAACACATGCAATTTTTTTATAATAGCAAAAAGTAATAAAATTATAATCATAAAAATAAACATAAATAAATTTTATAATAAAAGATAATTTTAGTCTTTTATTTATTTTATTTTTGTAAGTAATTCTATTATTATAAATAGTTGTTTAATTTAAACAAATAATCAAATTTAAAAAAAAAATTGTGAAATAAAAAAGAAACAGTTAGTTAAAAAAATAAAATTGGTAAATTAATTATTTTAACTTAAAAACAGTTCTAACCCTTTTATAATGGTAGAGATTATTATTAAATATATTACTTTTACTGATTCAGGATCCCTTTTAGAAAGGTGAGATTTCATTAAAAGTGTAATTCACCTCTTTTAACAAGCGTAGCAGTGATTACTTTACAATTATGATAAATTTATTGTATTAATTATTCTTTGAAGAGGTAACAATTTGTTGGTTGAAATAATAATCTCATATAGTACACTGGCAATATTAACGTAATTAGTAAAGAGTTTCATTTTATTATTTTTTATAGTTTTATTTGTTTCAATCGATTAATTAGTGTTGACGAAGATGGGAAATTGAGTGTCTACAATGTTGGTTTCGATAGATTGACGTTATTGTATTGTACATTTACCAAATTGGTCATGTACTTTTAACTTGTGCATTGTTGCATTTTTCATGGCTTTTTACTATGCCTGGCCTGGCCAGAGATTCTCTCAAGATAATAATAATGTTATAATTTTTTTCATAAAAATAACAACAATAATAACTTATTATTATCATTATAATAATTATTTTTGTTATTGTGACATCCCAAAAATTATATCAAATTTTTCGAATGATTAATCATTATAATATGATAGAACAGTTTAAGAATAAAAATAAAGTTATAAGTTTACAGTCATCCAAATTGACCATAAATTTAAAACTTTACTTACAAAGGATATATTTCAAAATAGATAAGTCAACTAAGAATGATCCTAAGCACTATGCGGCTGCACCTTCTTCATTCTCAAGTGCTTGCTCCAAGGGTACATCATCAACTACTGCTCACATCCAAAGGATTGGATGATCATCGCAAGGGGGAAGGCAAACGCATACAACACACACAATGCAAGGGTGAGCTAGGTATAAAAACATGTTATCAATCAAGTATTTCAGACATACAAGGACCATAAACAAAACCAACTATAACCAAATGTATTTTTATCGATACCCAAGACCGACCACGTGATTTGACCATCTGGATTAGTATGAAATGTCGAGTACCAGGGGTTTGTGCACTTGTTGTGGCTCTACTGCTTTGCAAAGCCATTGCCGAGGGGTTTCACCCGACCACACACGAGTGTAAGCCCTTTACAGAGATATGGGCCTACAGTGAAAGCGCCTATTCTAGGACCTCCTGCTATTCTCACCACATGACTCATCACTCTCTACTTGAGCTTGGATGATCATTAGAATGTTAGGATAAACCCCATCTGGAACTCCGGCCATTCATACGGTAAATCACAACAACTACAGGGCACCACCATGTAACCTCCCTTGAGGATCATGGAATTACGTCCAATAACCATACTTTGTACATACGTACTTTCAAATTATAATTCACCATTTTAAATCACATCATATTCCTCTTGAATCAATAATATACCTCCAATGCCATAGTTAGTCATATACACATCATACAACATTTGTTCATGCAAAATTAACTCTTTAAACACATAACAATAGATTTTTCTGCATAATTTTCTAACCACTTGTAACCAACCATTCATCACCCAACAATGACCTTTCCCCCAAGATTTATATACCAAAACAGATCTATAATGTATTATATCTAACCCCAAAACAGTTTGCACATCTCACTTCCCAATTTCAGAAAAACAAACGGAAAAGAGTAGTTTCCACCACTCATTTCATCCAAGCATAGATCATATATCCAACCACTCATACATATCATAAATCTCACTTCAACATCCATCAAAATCAAGAGATTTTCGTACACAAAGACATTCATGAACAAACTTCTCTATTTTACATGATTTTCATGGTTTTTGATATCTTAAAATCTCATAACAACTCATACCATAACATCCATATGAGGATCTAATGTTCAATCCAATTTATGGTTCATTTCATACTCCAAATCATTTCTTCTTCCCTCAAAACATACTCAAAAACCATCATCCAAGAATTTAATATTTCTAAATCAAGATCTCATAACAAGCATTCACATTCATCCAATTTCAACTCATTACTTGTTCAAGAAATATGATTTTCGGATTTGGAAAAAGGTGAGGTAAAACTCCCATGTTTTTCATCTCTTTTTAATAACCAAATCATCCAAAACTTCATATTCATAAATACTAACATGTTAGAACGAATTCCCATCATCATTCCCATCATTCAATCCATTAAAACTCATCATACTTCCTTCTTGTCAAGATATTCACACAAACCAAATCAATTCATCCATCTAAAATTCATCAACCAACCAAAACACCCAATTTTCGTATTTGATCAAGAGTGGGTTCAAACTCTCATGTTTCTCATCCAATTTCACAATCTAATCCTTAAAAACATCACATTCATGTATAGTAACATGCTAGACCGAAAATCCATCATCAATCCAACGTATATTCATCAATCTTTCATCATAAAGATCATACAAAATTTATAGATCAAAATTATAGCAAAACCCCAATAGAAATCATTTTCTTGGAATCAAACCATACATCCCACCAAACCAAATTTCCACACACTTGATCATAACAAAATCAAGAAACTCAAATCATATTCACATCCATATCATTTTAGAAAACATGTTTGAGTTAGCTCCCCTTACCTCTTGAAGATCTCTTGCTCAGAATTTGTTCCTGAAAACTTCCAGAATCTCCCAAATGCAACAAGGATTTCTTCTCACACTCTTCTCTCAAAATTTTAAGGGTTTTTGGTGCAATTTTTAGCCATCTCCCTTATGACTATTTATAGGCTAAAGTTTGACACTATTTAGTTTTTATTATTATTATTATTATTATTATTAAAATATTATTTTATAAAAATAATATTAAATGTTCCATTACCAAAAGTTGTTCCCCTTAATTTCCACTTGTGAAAGTTGTTTGTCTTTTGTAATTATTATTATTACTATTTAGTTTTTTTATTATTATTATTTTAATATTTTATTAAAATATTATTTTATAAAAATAATATTTAATGCTCCATTATCAAAAGTTGCTCCCATTAATCTCCACTTGTGAAAGTTGTTTGTCTTTTGTAATTATTATTATTACTATTTAGTTTTTTTTTTATTATTATTATTTTAATATTTTATTAACATATTATTTTATAGAAATAATATTTATTACCAAAAATTACTCCCATTAATCTCCACTTATGAAAGTTGTTTGTCTTTTGTAATCATTATATATATTTTTATTTATTTATTATTATTATTATTATTATATTTTTTTAAATTATTATTACTAATAAAAATGCTAAAATTTACTTCTATTTATTAAAATAGATATTTTTTTTTTGGTCTTACAGTTATCATAATAATATATAAATTATACACTGATTAGTTATATTTCTAATTAATGTTTTTTAATTTTAAATAACAATTCACATTTCAATTTAATATAATCTACACTCATTACACTTTATTTTTAATTATTTTTACGTCTAAGGCTACAATAATAATTTTTTTAATTTTATCATTTAAAACTTTTTTTTATTCATAAAAAAAACATCGCATCACTTTCTAATTTCTATAAACTTTCAATCTCAAATTCTTTCTTTTTACCATCTTTCCCTTAATCCAATCAACCTCACTTTTACATCTTTTTTCCTTTAATTTCACTTTTCCAAAATCATCTTAAAAAATAAACATACATATTTCTATGACATCTAATAGTCTTACATCGTTTAAGAGTTGAAGTCTAAAACAGTTTAAATATTCATTCTTTCTTTCATCCTCTTAAACATTTTTTTAAAAACAAAACCGTAACAGAGTATAAACTTCAATGCGGATAATACTTCAAATAAGAAATGATTAACTTTAACAATATCAATTGGCAGACTTGGAATCAAAACAACACTTTTACGGAACAAGAGCAGTGTTACAACATCATATAGAACCCTAAGACGATATATATGTAGGAATGTTCCTAAGAATGTTTGCTAGCTCGGTTGAATAAGATTTACGAAAATTTATTGTATAACATGTTTCGATAAAAAAAGCTTATAGTCTTAAGCCAAAGACAGAAGCTACAACGAACTCTCTTAACTCAAAGTAAATAACACTAAAGCTAAAATAGTTTTGTCCCTATGAAAGTTAGCAATTTATTCATAAACAAAATAATTACAAATTGTATATTCTTTGAAATATTAAAGAATATTCCAATTACAAAGGTTAATAAAAAATACAAAGATAATAATTAAATATAAAACATTTATCTTTTGCTAAAATATAACTCCTAGATTACATTAAATTAAAACTTCTTTAGACGAAATTTATGGATATGTAAACTTTATACCAGTTGTGTTGGGTTTAATTAAAACATTTTAGAGCAGTCCCCAACCAACATGGATAATCAAATTTTTGTTTCAGTTTTTGTTTAATCATGTTATTGCCTGCTCCCAGCCAAGTTGATTCCAGTTTTGGTTTAGTCAAGTTACATACTGCTCCCAACAAAGGTGGAGTGTTAAATTTGTTTCAATTTTTGTTTAGTCAGGTTACAACCTTCTCCCATTAGACTCCACTCCAATCTTGAATCCAATTTGATTTTGATAAGTCCTAATTTGATGGTGTTTAATTTCATATTTCAGGAATTTTTTAGGTTTTATAAACCCTAATTTCGTGATGAACCTTGAACATTAATCACTAGGGTTAAAGATGATGAAAGATAAGGTTAAAGATGATGAACACTAATTTGGGTTTCAATTCTCAGAAACTTTTTATTTTTATTTTTTAATTATATATTCCACGTACTGTATTACGTCATTAAATTAATTCACTTTACATTGATACGTTAGCTAAAAATTAATCATATCAGTTCAATTTAACAACAGAGAATCAATTGCTTCAAATTTTTACTTTTAGAGACCCAATTAAAAAAAAATAAGAAAAAAAACTTATTTGAGAAAAACCAACGGTGGTTTAACATTCAAATGTTTTTTCTTTTAACTTGATGTGTTGATATAACGATTAGATATTTTGTATTTGCGCGTTGTAAAATTTTATTACGTATAAAAGTTCATTAATTAAGCATCAATTACACTATCATAAATTAGATTAGCATCTAATTTAATAAAATGTGGAAAAAATATATATTCTAGTGCACCAGAAAAAGAAAAGAAAGAAAATGTAACTTTGGTTTGTTTTCCGCGCTCTAAAAAGTTGGGAGAGCATTATAGGAGCTAGTTTGCTTACATGATAATGACACGTACGGCATAAAGCGTGAAAAAGTGAGACCATTTTGAAGAACGTATGAAACCAAAAAATTGAAAAAGAATACAAAGACTCAACCAAAGTTCATGCATCTGATCTAACGTAAGAAAATAAATTTTAAGTCTAATTTACTTATAAAATAAAATTTATATTTATTTATATTATGAATTGATTTTATTTTTAGTGGGTATGGTATTTTCATTTTGTTTAAATAAAACCTAATAATTTGTTTATGTAAAGTTAATATTTGAGTTTTGATTCGCTTAAAAAAGAAAAAGAAGCAAAGTTTGGAAAACATTGCCTAGTTACGTTATTACATTAGGCAGAAGCAAGTCCGAAAAGAAAAGTAAGTTGTTTCAACACAAATCACATTCACGTTAGACCGATGGACTGTACAAAAAGTAGTCACAATTGTTGTTTCGTAGAAGAAAAGCTTACTGTTATCTTAGTAGTTATTTTCACGTCTCAATCAAATTTCTTTGACCTCATTATAATTCTTTCATGGTAAGCGTTCATTGTTCATGCAGTGTCGGTATATTACACTTTTTTTAAATGTGTTCAAATTAATAAATTGCTATTCAAGAAACGATTTACATATATATTCTTTTATTATTGAATTTTTTTATATAATATATGTTTAATGTCTCAGTAATTGCTTCTTTTTAGTACTTCTCATAATTACTTTATACATAATTTTAGTTCGAATAGTGTCATGAGTAAATCAAGCTTTAAATTTTATTATGTCTATTATTTGTAAACTTAATTAACACGTAATAATAAGATTAATTAATTTCGACCTGTTATTGATGACCAAAAAGGTGTCAAATAGAGTTGAAATGTTAGCGTAAGTCTTACACTAATTCAACATCGTCAATTTATTTAATACAAAAAATTAATTCAGTGTTTGGTTAAGCTTTAATCTTCCCATTTATAATTTGATCGTTATAAAAATATTAGTGACAGAGTTTGCGTTTATATGAATTTTTTTCGCAAAACTTTTCTTATTAATTCAACATATTTAACAATTATTGCTTATTGTGCTTTAAATTTATTTATCTATTGTATATTTTAGAAATATTTTACAATTCACAGTAAAAACATGTTCAATCGGGCATTGTATGTTTAGAAAGTCATTGATTTGCAAAATAATAAAAATGTCGCTTGAACTAAAAAAAATGTGTTATGTCACAAGTTAAACCAATGACTTCATGACTCAATATTAAAAACTGAGAGTTGTATTCGGAAATTTATGATAGTTATTAATTACTTTGATAAAATCAGTCACTCTATACTTTATATAGGTTATTATACATGAGAAAGTATCATTCAATCATATTTATGACGGAATATATATCAGACTACTAAATTAGACATTTATTCAATTTATCTGTATTCGACTATCACAACATTACACAAGCCTCTATTTACAATAATCCATAGTTAACCACGTTAATTTAGAAACTAATAAGTATTTAGACCAATAGTCTCAGTTCCATCCAAGTAAGAACTCATGAACAATAGGGTGAATAACATATTTTATGAGATATATTAATTACATTTATTAATTACTGTATTTATTGTTTGTTGACAAACTAGACTGACTTGGACGTTGGAATATCTTCTATTGACACAACCTACACTCAACTCAAGGAGGATGAGTACTCAAAAAAAGGATGAATACCTTGGAGATTGAGGATTTGAAGTGTTTGGAGTGCCCTTAGAGTTTTTACATGATATACATTCGACTTTATAAGAACAATTGGCATCTACCTTGAGGTTGACTTGAATTATGTGAAGAAAGCGTTTATGGTGTCTACAAGAAGTAAGATGGTTGGAACAAGGGAATTGGGACCCTCCTCGACTGACATAATTGCTATCTTAGAAACCTAAACAAAGATGCATCCAGAGTTCATCGAGTTTAAGAAAAGAAGTGTTGAGGAGATGGATGCCCTAAGGTAGGAGAATACCAAGTTAACATGGAGGGTTGAAGCTAAAGAAACGATTGGAAAGTGAAAAGAGAAGCAAACCCTTGATAACACAAATTTGGTGCAAAAAACCTCACCTCGCACCAACCTTATCCGTGGAACTGAAGAGGAAAACGAGTACAACCATACTTCCAAGACATACAACTCCTTAGCAATAGGTGGGAGCCATCAACACCCCTTCATAGATGACATCATTGATACCCCCCTTCCTAAGCAGTGGAAGACTTTTACCTTAGACCAATATGATGGTAACACCAACCTGAATGAGCACATTTTCATTTACACCACTCAGGTTAGTCTCTACTCAATTGACGATTTCATCATGTACAAAAATTTTGCCACAACTTTGAAGGGAGCGGCCTTAGAATGGTTCACCTAACTTTCTCCCTATTCCATCGGTTGTTTGGATATACTAGTGATGGCAGAACCCCTAACCATGGCCCAAGCATAATAAAGAAGAGCTAGATTCATTTATGCAAGGTGAAACAAAGCTATTTTTCTTAGGCTATCACGGAAAATCTCTAGTAGATTAGGAATATTTAGGCCTTAAAGGATTTCTTTTTGGGCCTTGTATCATGGGCTAAGTAGTATAGTTTTTTTTCTTTGTTATCAAATTTGCGCCTAACTTAAGTTAATCTTGGGTGATTAAGTTTTTAACCTAACTTGGTGAACAAGGTAAAGGGGAGGGTGTCCCATATTAGAAGAAGTGACCATGTGTCATAATTATAGTGGGGAAGTTTTTGCAAGAGTAGTGACCACATGAATCTCTAAGAGTGGAGAGTTTTTCTAAAAGTTAGTGGCCACATGTCTTCCTCTCCTTCACCAAGATGAGATCCTTTTTTAGGGTTCGCACCAAGGTAACATTTTTAGGATTTGGTTTCTACACATTTTGGAGACACCTTCTCCTATAAATAGAAGTGTCTCCCCCCTTGTAAAACCATTTTGAGAATTATAATGTTATGTTGTCAAAATATGTGTGCATCCATATTGTGTCTCAAGTTAAGGCTAGAGCATTGCATATGGTCTCCTTTAGCCACCCTTCTCTAGAGTTAGCCCAACCTATAGAAAACCATCAAACACCTTCATCCCACCACAAACACTCACAACAATATCTTCATCCATCCATTGCTTTCACATCAATCTCACCTCCATATCTCCATCTTCATGCTTTGGCCTAACCTTTCTCTATAATGATGCCAACAAGCATGGATGACCTGTGGCAGTAGGCCGTCAAGTTCATGTGGCTAGAAGACGTAAGAGAGTATCAGAACAAGATAAGAGTTAAGATCATACCAATTGAAAGGAAAGGTGTTAAACGAGAAATCAGTAGGGTAGTTCCCTTAGAGGAAGCCCAGACTTACCTAGTTCTCGTATTTCTGATACTTCATCATTACAACCTTTTTGTTGTTATGCTTCTTGAGGTTGGGGGGCTACTATACCTATAAGGGTACATAAGAAAACAAATATATAATTTTTCTTTACATATAACATGACAAATGACTACCAATATGATGACCAGTATGCTAAGTACTAATGATCGATCACTAATAGACGGTACCTTTAAGCTCTTTACAAACCTTTAACATGTAGCATGTAAAGCCTGAGGGGTTGATGTACTATATATGAACAAGTACCCCTTGGTCATATCAGTATAAGACTTGTCTCTAGCAAAATACATGTCAAACTACCACTAGTGCAGAAAGGGCTTTAGACATCTGTTATTTTGGCCTTTTAATGTCGGACTGGGGAAGACCGATGTCTATATAGACGTCGGTTGTGGTAACATACGTCTATATAGACGTTGGACTTGGGTATAACAGATGTCTATATAGACGTTGAATGTATCCAGATCCGACGTTTATAGGCCCTGGAACGTTTTGTCCACCGTAACTAATTGGACGTCGGTTTGTGCACTGACAAACCTTTTTAGTTTCACTCAATGATTTGATACTTATAATCTAACATGTCAATTATAATAACACCACTAAACTTTATCACATGCATATATTAAAAAGCCAATAACACATGCATACCTAATAGCCAAAAACATGCATACGCAAAAACCAAATACGTTCATACACAAAAGCCAATAACATGCATACAAAATAAGTTTTCAACAAAGAAGCTAACCTTTTTAGCAGATTAAAATAGCAATGGAGGGAAATGAATGAGTGCACGCCCAAAAACGCAGGCCCAAAAGGGTAAAAAATGCAGACCAAGAACATGCTAGAAACTGCACAAAAACACAACGAAAACGAATTTTAATTGGCTTAAATGGAAGATATTTCATCAAAGAGTAATTTAATCGGAGTAAATGTAAATTTAAACGGTCCAAAAGAGAGAAAACGCACCTGGAAAGCAATGTCGCAGAGGAGAAAAGCGCGAGGAAGAAGACGATGAATAGTGGTAACTACTCGCGGGTTCGCGTTTTGCAGTTTAAGAGGCTATAGACGTCGGTTCAAAGGGGGACCGACGTCTATAATAGTATAGATGTTGGGGCCCTAACTAATATGACGTCTTTATGATTTAAAAATTAATATTCGCGAGGCATATAGATGTCGGTTACTAGGGGCATCGACATCTAATTGAACTTTTCACCTACCTGTCAGGCATATAGACGTCGATTACAAGGGGGTCGACGTCTATAATCGTATATAGACGTCGGGGTGGCGGGATCTGACGTCTATATGGCGGAAAAGAATGACTATTCACCTACCTATCAAGCATATAGACGTCGGTTAGGGGGGTAGGGGGCGACGTCTATAATATTATAGACGTCGGGCCCCCTTTGACCGACGTCTATAATGCCAACTTATTTACGAAAATGCCACCAGTCAATAATTTATGTTGGATATTCTCTGGTCCGACGCCTAAGGGGTGACTTTAAAAGTCAATTATGCACTAGTGTACTAAGTTGACATGTGTTTGGCCTATCCTACTTGACTAGAATGACACATAGGTCACCTACTTACAATAATCCATATTTAACCACGACAATTCGGAAGCTAACAAGTATTTGGGCCAATAGGCGTAGACCTATCCAGATAAGAGTCCAGGAATAGTAATATAAATAACACATTTTATGTGGTATCTTAATTACGTTCATTAATTATCACATTTATTTCTTGTTGATGCACTAGGCTAATTTGGAATGCAAAGTGTCTTTTGTAAACATAATCCATACCCAACTAAAAGAGGACAAATACTCAAAAGAAGAATGAATACCTTGAAGATTGAGGATTTAAAATGTTTAAAGTGCCCTTCAAAAGTTCACATTTAACTCTATAAAAAGAATACCATTACTTTGAAATACATTTCAAATCGCTCAAAGCACGAATACAAAGGAAAAAAAAGAAAAGTCGATGATGGTATTTACTAATAAAACTAAAAAATAACACTGCTATAAACTTATTTTAGTCTAGACCACATGTATTTTTTTATATTATTTTATTTGACTGAAAAACTTGTTAAAAGTAAATTTATTTATAAATGTTGTCTTCATTGTAAAAAAGACAAATATATGAGAAAACAAAATAAAATAATTTTTGTAATAAATAATAATAATGTAGAATAAAAATTATCAAAATGAAGGAGTTATAGAAAATTTAGATTAAGACAAAATAATGTATGTTGTTCTCCAACAATACAGCAACATATCAAATCGATTGAGTGTAGCTAAATATCTTTACTAATAACCAATATTAATGATTTTTGAAAAATGACATGAAATAGAAGACCAAAAAAATTCATAAGATAAAAATAAGTGTTTTCTACATTAGTGGAAAAACGTTGTTTAACGTTATCCGTATGACGTCGGTTAGCGCGTAGCTCGACGTATATGAGTGCACGGTGGCATTAGCGTAAATAAGTGGTAACCTAGACGTCGGTTTGAAGGGACTTGACGTCTATTATATAATACACGTCAGTTCTGACGTAAACCGCGTCTAATGTATGGAGGTTGGCGAGAAGACAGACTTCTCCTGGCCATTGACACCGCTTATGCTGGGGGCCCGACGTCTACTAGGGGTGCAATTAATGCTCACCACCTGATTCTCAGATGCTTAGACGTCGCATGGTCAATCACCGGCGTCTATAGCCTGTCCGGAAGGCGGGAAGACAAAAATTTCTGCAAAATAGACGTCGCATTTATGGGTGATTGACGTCTATGTGCCTGTAATTAATTATGTTCACCAAAATCCGAGACACGTCGATGTCCGGTAGCAGTGACGGACTTCTATAGTATTATAGACGTCGACACCCTTTGTCAACCGTCGTTTACTTCCCTGACAGGAAATGAAACGTCAATCGATTCAGCGCACTAGATGTCGGCCCCCCTGGACACCGACGTCTAATGACATTCAAAAAGTCACTTTAAATGTTATCTTGGACGTCGAATTAGTTAGATAACCGACGTCTCGGTGACTATAGACGTCGGTGTCCACGGGGAACCGACGCCCTATTTCATTTTAAATAAACCGCAGACCCTTCGCGACATTGCAACTTCTAATATCGTCTTCCTCTTCTCCTTTTTCTCTTGCGGCACCTCTTCTTTTTCTCGCTTGCGACACCTCTTCTTTTTCTCTCTTGCGGCATTCTATTGTTGTTTCTGATATCTTTATCGTCTTCCTCCTCTCCTTTTTCTCTCTTGCAGCATTACATCCCAGGTGCGTGGTTTTTTTTTATACTTACCATTTAAACTTTGTTTAGTCTTTCATCGATTATCTTATGGTTCAACTGATTAAAATTTGCTTTCTTTGTGTTGTGTTTTAGTGCAGTTTTGTTCCTTTCTTGGGGTAACGTAGTAACACATTCTTCATTTGCTAGTTGCCTTCCGGAAAATCGGCGTCTTGTGAATTTCTTTTGGTCGTTTCAACCCAAAAACGACCCTGGGTTACCTAGTTATCGTTTCACCGTGATTTTTCCCTCTTACGGATGAAAATGGAACTAAGCAACAACCCAGGTTCGGTTTTGGGTTGAAGGGACCCATAAGAAATTCAAAAGATGCTAGCTTTTTTTTTGGGGGAAACTTGCAAAAGGAGATTGTGCTACTAGGCTATCCAAAGACGGGAACAAAACTGCACTAAAACACAACCACTGGATTAGACGTCGGTTAATGTGTACACCGACATCTATAGTACCTTTTAGACGTCAATCAATGTCAATTTCGAAGTCTTTAGTGCCTCTTCGACGTCAGTTATTGCGCAAACTGACATCTATATAATGTCTTTAGACGTCCAGTTAGTCCTACTCCGACGTTTTAGTGACGTCGGACATGTTAGTGACTGACGTTACTATAGACGTCAGTTATATGCTTGTCTGACGTCCCATTGACGTCACCGGAATAGACGTCGGTTGTTTTGTAGACGTTAAAAGCCCAAAATAACCGACGTTAAACAACGTTTTTGCACTAGTGCCATGTATTTTACCGATGTGGATATATTGTATTTAAAAGTTAAAAAAGTAAATAATAATAATAGATAATAATAAATTTTCACTAAAAAAATATAAGTATAATAATATTCATTCATAAACACTATATAATTATAATATTTTTCCTAAAATTAACATTTAAAATTAATTTTGTTTCTTTTTTATATTATAGTAATATTTTCAACACTTTTTATATAGAAAAACCATGAATCAATTTTTTAATTAAAATATAATTTGATTTTTTATTTTTATTTTGAAAACATGCATAAAATGAAGAATTTAAAATATTTTTTATAAATGAAATTAACCTATATATAAGTTAATTTGTAAAAACTATTTCATATAATTTTTTCTAAATTTTTATTTTTAATTTATAAAGTAATTTGTTTTAATTTTTTTTTTGTAAAAATGCTTATAAAGAAATTTACCCAAACATGATTTATATTCAAACCATTTAATTTCTCTTACACCCTCTTAAATCTAAGCACGAATTATAAGTACACTGATATTAATATTTTAAAATATATTAAAAATATTTTAATATATCAAAATCTATATATTTCAAAGACACAAAATACAACACTAAAAACTCGAGAATATAAACTCGAAAAAAATAGAACATATAAAAAATAAATAAACACCAAAAGTAAAAAAAAAAAGAAGAAGAAGAAGAAAGAAACACCTGTTTAAATTCTTAAAAAATGCAAAGAAAGATATGAAAGTTAATGTATAAGATCATAAGTAAAATTTTAATTGATTTATATGATTATGTTCTATTAAAAATTATTGTAAAATAGATAATTAAAATAATAATAAATAAAATGAAATTAGTTAAACAAAAATTTTATTTTAATATATTATTATTCTAAAATATAATTTTGCTTATAAAATTTTTTATTTTTTTTAATTTTAATTACACAATTTTTATTTTTAAAAAAATATTATTTATATAAAATTAATTTTATTATATCAATCAAATCTACTACCATCTTTTCATTTATATTTTTTTTTAATTACTACTCTATTTCTTTTAATCCAAATAACCATACTTTTTTTTGTCATTTTTTTTCTCTTCCTCCTCCCATTTCAAACACAGTCTATATTTTGCTTTTTGGGTGTGGACTCTTCATAAGGATTGAAGATTGCCCCCACCATGGCGTTTTTAAGATTTTTACTCTTTTGCCCTTACTTTTCATAGCACATGCACAAAATACATTTGAATAATGTTGTTGTGCCAATGAAGGTTTGGTATTTGAAATTAAAATTTGAAAAATCCCAAATTATGGACTCCTTCATTCAATCCTCCATCTATTCATCCATGCATTCCATTTAATTCTTTATAATTCCACACATTAATTTTCTATGAAAATATTTTTTTTATATAATAAATTAAATGTAATATAATGTGATAAAGGTCAGTTATAATTATACCTATTATAATTTTTTTTTATTGATATGTGGAAATTTTTTAAACAGGATTTGAAAGTATTTATTTAAGTATATTAATTTTTTGAATAACTGTTAACATTATTTTTACTTTTATAAAACAATAAGTTCATAATTAATTATTTTATAATTTTAATTCATATTTATTATTTTTTATTCACTCCCCTAAATCCAAACAAAGCGTTAAGCTCATTAGGTATGAAAGTCTAACTCTTGTATAAGGACTTGGTTTCAAAATCAAATAGCAATTTAAGTATAGGTGTCATTGAATGAAATTGTGTATAAGTTTAGACACAAGACAAAAATAAAATTTAATTTATGTATAATTTGTATAACATCTCTCATATAGTTATTTTTTAAGTTTTTTTAAATTTAAATAGATTTTTTTTTTTTCAAATTTTCAAAGAAAAATTGTAAAACTAAATTAAGTTTAAAAAAGGACAAGATCTGAAATACGATAAATAAATAAGTCTAATAGTGCTTGAAACGAAAAATTGAATGTCTCTCTCTGTTATAAAAAAAGGTTATAAAGAAGTTTGTCTAAAGAGATGTATAAGAATGACATAACAGTAGAGGATAAAACGAAGTAAGTCTAAATTAAGAAAGGGCTATGGGCATAATAATAATAATAATAATAATAATAATAATAATAATAATAATAATAATAATAAAAGGGTGAAAAAAGAATTGAGAGACATGTGAAGGAGGAAAAAGGGAAAGGGATAAAAGTCCTTGAACATGCAAAAAAAAAAGATGGTCCCCTACCTCAACATTTTCTTCAGTGCTTCAAAGTGGCTCTCCTTTTTCCCTTTCTTTTTTGAAGTAACCAAGTAAGTAGTACTTCATAGTTAGCAAAGTTAGGGCACTAAATGTGACCCTGTCTTGCCCACGGCCCAATGGGCCCATCTTCTAATACCCCCACCACCATCCCCTTTCATAAGAGCCAACCCCCACCAAATTAATTAATATCATTATGCAATTTATGGTGAAATTAACTTAAAAGATCAATGTACAAAACAAAGGTTTTAGACTACTCCACAAATCTACTTCATTTTTGGAATGGAAATACCGAACAACTTTACAAAACAAAGCCCGTACACAAAATATCACAATTTTCACCATGCCATCATCAATGGCACATTACAACTATTAAAAGTAGGCCTAAGGAACCACCCCACTTACTCCTTTTTCCAATAACTTCTAACCCTTTTCTTCCTTTAATGTGTACTCCACAAATCTAGTTTAGTTTTACAATTTAAACATCAAGGCCAAACATTCTACTTATCTCTCAACAAGCTTCTTTTTTCTTTTTTTTTTTAAACATTGTATAATTTTTTCACCTACCCCCAACATCCTCTTCATATGTTACACCAACTTCTTTGATTTTAAAAGAATTACACCGAATTCTATTAAAGAATAAAAAAAGGAAATCCTTTATACTTTTTGTTATTATAATTTACTAAAATTTGCAAATGTGTATAGAAAGTTGAAAGAGGTTGAATTTTTGCAATGGCATATGACAACACAGGTGTAGTTGTTTTTAAGGAGCGACATGCACTCTCCTTTATACTTTTTAAGACCCTTTTTCTTCCTTTTATGCATAATCCACACACAAGGGTAGTTGATTATTGGAAAATGAATATGAATTAAAGAGGAAATTGTTAGTTTTTGCAATACTAGAAAAGCCACCGGCATATTACAACTATTAAGTAGGTATATGGAGCCCCACCGAGTCCTTCGTCTAATAAATTCTAAGACCCTTTTCCTTCCTTCTTTTTTCTTGGTTCCTCTTTTTTTGATGGGAAAGATGCAAAATTTGATAGACCCACTTCATGATTTAGTGATGAGAAGGGTTTGCAAAAACCTAATTGTTGAAGAATCTAGGACCATAAGGGATAGGAATTGAGAGTGGTGTGAAGGTGGGACAATAATGTTGGGAATACAGTCCCTTCAAGAATGTGGTAGGGTTTCTGAGTTTGCATAACCACACTTCCAACAACAATTGCATTACTATGTCAAAAGCGTCGCCTCTTAGTCGCAAGAATGCCACAATTAAGGTTGTTTTTGCTTATTGTTGGGTATAGAAAAGTGCTTTTCAAATAATAATTGAGTTTTTGGTTTCTTATACATGATTTGGGATGCAATACACTTCAATTACTTCAATCCCATGTTCCTCTACTTGCGTGCTATTGACCAACGTGCTCATCAAACCTCGTTTTTCTTTCCCCTTTATTGGGCCTATCAAAGTTTTTTGGATCAAGAACAATTGCTATTCGTGAACAAATCATACTCTTCTTCTTATTGGAGTCTTAAAAATATTCTAAGTTTTATTGCTTTCTCCTTTCAATGTGTCTCGTTATTAAAGTAATTTTTACCAGCCTAACGTTACCAGCTTTTAATTTAGCTTGGATTTTACTGTATTAATATCGTGGTAAGACTTATGTTTATTAAAGTTTCACTATTTATTTCATATTAACATTGAGAGTTCTTACAAAATTTATGTTTTAAACTTATAATCATGGAAGTAATCTCTGGTGAAAATGTTCAAATTTTTAACACCAATTTGAACTATTTATTAATTAAAAATAATTTTCTAGTTACGAGTAAATTAAAGATAAAAATAAAAATAACAATTTGGAAGAGTCGTAGCCGCTAGAGGGAGCTCCAAACCGAACCGAATCTGGACATAGATTTTTATTCAGGTTTCTCAAATTCAAATGTTCGAATGTCATGTAATAATTTATATCCTAGGTTGTCGTAAAACAAAGTAGGTTTAGTTAATTATTTAATCTTTATAGTTTTATAAATTTTTATATTTAAAAAATTATGTCCTCACGCACACTTATCATATTTTTTAATCCCTATTAAGTTTTACTGTCTAAACTCACAAGAGAAAAACATATTAAACCTATATATATATATATATATATATATATATATATATATATATATAAACTAAAACAAGTGATTATATATAATGATGAAAGAAATAATTTAACTCAATCCCACAAAACCAGTTTTAAAATAAGATTTGCACTCACTTATATATTATAATTTGGCATTATCTGTAGTCAATGTGAAACTTTCAACACACACCCCTTCATGTCGAGGTATAAATATTTCAAGCCTAGAAATATAACTAATGGGTGATTCTAGTCCGATAACGGGTGAAACAGAAGATCACATAAATCTCGTTAAGATAGGTTTTAACCTAACTTTGATACCATATTAGAAAATAGTTTTTAAGCCTAACTCAACCTCAATTTTGTAGAGTTGAATTAAACTTAAAAACTATATGGTATCAAAGTTACTCAATATCACATGATTAAATGTTTTGGTAACCCAAAATATTGATATCTAGATTTGAGTTTGAGTTGAATATTTGTCTGTAATCATGAATAGAAGAGGTATAAATTGAGTTAGAAGAATAAAAAAAGGTTGGAAAGGTGAGTTAAAAAATCTTGGTTAAGGACCCCAAAATCCGAAGCATGGGAAGGAACATTCTTGAAAGTGTAGAGAGGGTGGTCTCATGGACTCAAATTCCTCGTCCTATTCCCATCTTCTTCTAACTTTTTGAACCAATCCTCCAAAAGAAGGAGCAATTTCCAAAATACAGCTACCACATTGTTCCACCTTCTCATCATTTTATAGCAACCTAATTTCCTTCTTGCTAAATGGTTGGGGATCAAATTTACAGACATATTCAATGGCTCTCCCAGACATGTTCGCTATATGTTTTCATTCCACACCAATTTTCCTTCTAACACATACCTTCGCGCCAAAAATTTCTTCCTCTTCTTCATCTCTCACCATTCATTTTTTAGAATAAAGCACAAAATCTCACCCCATGTGCTTTTGCATAATTGCTTTTAAGTCAATTTATTCTACTTCTTCGGTACAGAGGCTCATTATATTAACTACTTCATTACAATTCCTTCCTCTCATTTTTAAAATATATATTTTCCCATCACTAGATTTTCGGAATTTCTTCCTCTCACCTCCACCACATACTCTTCAGCTTTTCGATTCTCATCATCATTTTCAGTATTCAAATTTCACTTTAATTTAATGCAAATTTCCAAATGCTGGATATGTTCAATTCATTATGATACTCATATATACATGGTATATATACGCACCCTATGCATGTGTTGTATTTTCAGACACTGCCCTTGCAATAATTTGATTTTTCAAAGGTTGTCATGCAAATACAAAAGCTTAATTAATCTGTAAAGATTATGTTAAAAGGGTTTATGAAAATGTTGAGACAGGAAAAGAAATGAAGTACCATTACAATTTAGAAACAAAATGAGTTGTTATTATCTCAAAGATTTCAACACAATTATGCTCGCACGTGGTAGGATCTTTATCTGGAACTGGACCATAGTGTGTCTCCTGGGCCTTGTGCTTTGGGTTCATCTTGTTCCTATATTTTGAAGTCAGAAACAGATTGTGATCTCTCATAAATGTTTCTGTTGGGTGTGTCATGCTGTTGTTTCCACACGTGAAGCAAGAAACTCACTAATCCATGCCTTCAACTGCTTTTTGGGCCTTCACTGATTTGATTTTGGGCTTCTTGGACATTTCTTTTTGTTGTGGCATTTCTTGTTATTTATTTCTTCACCGACCGAAAAATGTGTGTCTGCCATATTGTTTTCTTTTAATATTGATGAGAAAACAAGATTGTCTTCTACAATCCTGGCAAATAATCATTGATGTTGTGATTGACAATGGGGAGAGAATATTATGCTTGCTAGATAAGATTATTAAAGGTGACAACCAAATCCTTCTTCTTCTTTTATTTTCTATCAGTTTTAAAACTCAAAAAAATATGAAATTTTATATATTTTTGCTTTACTAGTCCAATCCATTAGAATTGGACTAATTAGACCTTTTTCTTCCTGTACCCCATACTTTCTTAGCACAGCTTATTTTAAAATGACCATTTTAGCCTTTGTAAAAGTAACTTGTAATTTATTTATTTTAAAAATTTTCTGGAATAAGTTTTTTGGAGTTTTCAGAATATGATTTCTGAAATAGAGTTTTTGAAACGTATGAAATACATTTTGGAATAAGTTTTCAAACCATAATTGCTCGGACAAGCTTTCTGGAACCAATATAATATCTTAGGAAACATCTATATGTTTTAGCGTTGGAAATAAATTAGTTGGAAAGTTATATTGAAAATGAATTGGCATAGCTAACTTGTTTTTCAACTAGCCTTCTTGCGTCCCACACAATACCTCATCTAATGAGTTGGGCTTTAGGTTAACTAGGGCCCACTAAGAAAGTCTTCTAGGCCTTTTAAACCAACAGAACAACGTTGCATCAAAGTGTCCATGACTGGCCCTCCTGATTCCATTGCCATGGGTCTTAGTATTTCTTTCTTTCTTTGCACCACCATGCATCATTTATCAAACGACACTTCACACACATGTCCAAGTGCTTAATGGATGATTGATTTAGGGGCAACTAATTGTTGGGTATACTAAGGAGATGTTTACTGAAGAGACACAGACATTATTGAGATCTAAGCTTAATTAACTATATAAAGGATGAACACCATTTTCCACTCAAAACTTTAAAGTAATAAGTTAATGAATCTTTCGTCTTTATATAGAGTTCAGTCACTATTATCCTATCTGTAACTTCTTTCCTTATTGTTTAATGATGGTTACATATGGTATTGTTTGAAACATTATTTGTTATGTTTTTTCTCCTTGGAGATTCTCATATCATAATGTATCTTATGTTAAGTCAAACCTTTAACTTAAATGCAAATTAGTTTATAGCAATTTTTTTTATCACTCAATATAATTTTTTATGCTTAATTTTTAGCCTGATCTTTACACTTCTTAATCTAAGGTGTTCGTGTACAAAATTAATTCCACCAAATATGATGTATAAACCTTTAAAATTTATTGGCTATGTAGTTTATATTATATCACATTTTAACATTTTTCAACCATCAATAATTCATAAATTTTTCTAATAACAATTTTTAATATATTATCAACTAATTATTATTTTATAATGTAGATATATGAAAAATAAAAATGAAGAAGTACCGAATGATTGAAGACAATGAAGAAATATCAAATGATGAAGACAATGAAGAACTACAAAAATGATGATTATTATTCATATCATATTTATTTTAATTTTTAGGAAACATTAATTGTATTTCTACTGTTTACGGTTTATATAATAATATTTTGATTTATATTTAATTTTTATATTTATTTTTGGTTTATTTATGATAATTAAATGATTTGAATAATAAAAAATAAATTATTTACATTCCTGACGATTCTAAAAAACCCACTATATAAACTCAGTAATTACCGGTAATTTTGAAAAACTCTCATAAGTATAGATGGTTTTTGTAAACCTCTACAAATATTGACGATTTTGCTTAACCTTGGTTAATTCCAACGGTTTTGACAAAATTCCTGTTAATACTAACGGTTTCTCAAAAAAATTGCCCATAATTATTTAAGTATACAGTGTTTTTTAAGTGTTTTTATAACCTCGTGTTTTTCGAAGTTAAAATTTCCGAAAATAAAAAAATAACCCCGAAAAAAATGGTATATTTTTGTAGTCTCCCATTACACTAAACAGTAAACTATTAACCTCCAATCCATCCTCAAAATATAATTTATTTAAAATGTGCTAAAGATATAATTATTGATGGTAACAAAAGAGTTATTAATTAATATTTACTTAGAAGACAACACGGTGAGTTACGTATATTTATAAAATTAATTTAAGATATAAATGGTTTAGATTGAAAAAACGAAATATTTACTAGTCTCATCAAAAGAATCTATTAAATCAAATTTATTTGGTTCATTAAAATTCTTCGAAAAAGCATATCAATCCAAATCATGTAAAAATATATAACACATATTTAGAAATTTTGATAAAACTCCACATATTTTAGAACTTTCATTTTTCAAGTAGAAGAATATCTTTCTCTTATATATATATATATATATATATATATATATATATATATATATATAAATACATATAATAGAATTACTTTTTGATCTTTATTTGCTATAAAATTAATGGTTATGAAATGTTTTTATTAGAATCATTATACTAAAATACGTGAGAATAAATATATTCGTGCTTTATATATAATTACTTTAATAAAAAAATTGTATAATTATTAATTTTTTTAAGAAAATGAAAGTAAAATAGTAACTTTATTATAATATATATATATATATATATATATATATATATATATATATAAGTAATGTGAATATGAATAGCAAATAATGAAATATTCATTGAGCATTTGAAAAGAAGTGCTACTAGAAGAAACTGCAAACTAATAGTTTACCCCTCCGTCTCCAAAAGTAGCATCTTGTAAAAGCTAATATATGGAAAACATTTTTTTTTTCTTATTAAAGTTTTAGTTATAAAACTGTAGTTTAGTTTTTGCATGTGTGTGATTAGATGGGAGGTAGGGGTCAACAGGCGGCAGAAGGTTGAGGGGAGTGCGGTGGGACTTTAGTGGACAAAGTGGCGGCGGCGGAAGGCAGTTTGTCGGCGGTGGTGGTGACGCGCTCACAGCGGGGACACATGGTTAATGTGGAGGCTGGTAGTGGCTCACAAGAGTGTGGGGAAATGACGGTGGGTGGCCCCACCTTCATGGCCCTCAGTTCCTCCACTTCCCTCTGAAGCCTTCTGTTCTGCTCTGTCAGTGACCCAAACCACCTCTTCAGGTACTCACACTCCATCTCTGTCTGCTTCAGCTTGCTCCTGCATTGCATTCTTGTAAATATCTCTTTTTTTTTTTTTTTTCTTCTTTATAATTATGTGTACGTGTTGATGATAACTGAATACATTACGCTTAACACTGATAATTGATTTGTAAAATGAGATGCATGGTTGGTCAAAGTCATACTTATTGGTGTGATGATCGGTGTAGCACACGAGGCCAAATAAAACTCCACCAATGCGCTGCTATCATTATCGACTTGTCTACTTTAATTTGGACAACATGATTATGTTCTTTGCCACAGCTCAAATTATGGTTTAACACTGCAATTACATCATTAACTGTTCATATATTTGAACACCCAGCTAGCCACTCTCATGTCATTGCTGTCTCTTCATGACCTAATTTTTTTTTTTTATTATTATTCTATCATCACCAATTTTCTACTTTACGTTTTCTATGTATCTTTATAGTTTTCTCACATTTAAAACTTAAAATACTAGATTTTAAAATAAAAATTCAAAAAACTTTTACAAATCAAGTTTAAAACAAAAAAATTTGGAACGAGCTTCGAAAAGAAATATTTGTTACAAACATAACCAAAAAGATATATTCATTTATAGGCACCATGCATTATATATAAACTAAGATATATCGCTGATATATATTTTTCCATGATCAACTGTTTCTCGGAGTATTTGTTGAATTTAAATTTTTTAAAATATGAATTTTAAATTTAACTTAATTCTACAATACTAAAATTGAAAGGTACAAGTTATGTAATATGACTAACAATAAAAGTTAGGACTTAATCTTGATCGAACTATTTGAGCTATATGTTTATACCCAGCCAACATTCCATTTCATCTACCTTATGACCAATATTTGTTGTGAAAGAGAAATTATATGAAAGAAGTGAATCTAATATATAAATGATGATTTTTCCACTTTTATTTTTACAGATAGAGTGAACAGGGATATAGAATCGGATTCAGATTCATGAGGTCCATATGATGATTATCATTATTCTGTGAACTTTGACATTTGTCATATATGAGTATACCCACACAAAATACGGATGATGAAACTATATATATTTTAAAGTCAAATCATAAATGACAAAATAAATAAATCGCATTTTTCCATGACTTTATTAATTAGGATTAATTAGCATACCTGGCCCTACGGTTCTGAAACCACACCTCCACTTGCCTTGGTCGCAGCTTCAGTTGCATTGCCAAACACTCTTTCTGCTTCTACAAAGCCAAGAAATCAAAAACCGAATATACTTATTACTGAGTTGAAGAATATGTAATTAAGAAGCATGAGTTATGTAGAACCCTAGTGTTTGATTATCTAAATGACATATTTAATAAGCGAGATTGTTACTTACTGGGTTTAGGGTGTGGTTTTGTCTGAAGCTTTCTTCAAGGAGACGAGATTGTTCCTTTGTGAGACGGAGTTTCTTGCGGGGAGGGTCTCCATTGCTGCTTTCTTCTTCATCTTCCATGTTTGATGCCATCCAATCTTCTTCTACAGGTACTTGGTTTATGTCCAATTCTTTCACTGCAATACCAAACGCTGCCTTTATTCATATACTTCCAAAAAGTATCAAAGACCAAACCAAACATATCATCTTCTGTACATGATCCAATATCTACCATTTTAAGAACAAGATTGGAATATGATGTTTACAGATATCGTTTCTGTTTAATCACCAACCAGAGAGAGAGAGAGATGAAAGACAAAAACCTTGGTGGGTTCATGCGGTCGTGACTTTAATTTTAATCTAAGAAAGGGTAGAGAAAAAAAAGTAAATTATCCCTTCCTAAAGAAAACGTTTATTTAACAGAGGGGCCATTTTACGATATACACGATTGTAGAAGTTTTTAACATAAAATTAAGCACACAAAAAAAGGAAGGAGTTGATCAAAATGACAAAAACGAAGAAAAGAATGAAAAAGATAAACTATTGTATTGTGTGTGTGTGTGTGTGTTTGGTAATTACCAGATGATGATGAAGGCAGAAGAGTTGGTGAAGAAGCAAAGCCAGGGACAGATATAGTCAATTCCAAGGTGGAGGAGGCACTTGGTAAAACCGCCATAGAAGAGACGCAGAAAATAATGAGAAAAGATGTTTGGTGACGATGAAGAAGAAGAAGAGGAGGATCTGTGTGAAAAAGGTAAAGTCGAGAAACAGAAGGAGACGCACATGAAAAGGAAAAGGAAGACAGAAGCAGCAAAGGATCTGATGAAATGTTTGGAGAGAAAAAAGGTCAAGATATATATAGAAAGGTCAAATAAACAAGTATAGGGAGATTAATTAGTCCTACAAGTTTATTATTATTAATACCCTAAAAGGCGCATAGAAAATCAAAGAGGTGTAGGTTTCTGACCATGGTCCTCCAAGTCAAAGGCTATGTGGCCCCAACATACTGACACGTGTAGGTCTGTAAGACTACAACATGATTCATTTTCTACTTTTCATTTTATCTTATACACACAGAATTTTCCTGTTTTTCTTTATATACACTATTAGAAACCCAACATTAATTCTAAGTTTTACTCCTTTGTATTTAAGAAACTCGTTTATCTATCAGATGTGAATTGAATTTCAATGTGTTGATTTTTAATTATTATCAGACCTATTACAGCAATAGGTGGATTAAATCTCACTTTAGCACTTAATTTTATACGATTATTAAGTTTAAAATTTATTCTTTTAATATAATATTGAAAAATTATTATCTAGAGTCTATTTTATTAAAATTCATTAGTAGTTATTTAGAGTTTATTTTAATAAAATTTGTTAATAGACTGTTACTTATATAAATAAGTTAAATTACCTTTTAAATTAGTTTTTGTATAATTTAATTAAACTTAAATTTACTTTGCATGTACTATAATTAATTATAATCTCTAAAATTATCTATTTCAAATATAATATATCAAGAAGTAACCTACTTTCCTGTAAAAAAAAGTAACCTACAACGCTATAATTAGCATTTGGTCAAACTTTGGGAGTATATATATAAAATTAATCATTTTAAAAATGATTCAAGGCTTACAAACATATGTTATTCATTTAATTTTTACATTCGGATTTTAATTATTGATTTAATTTTGATTTAATGATTTAAATGAACGCATTAATTAGATAACAGTAATGTTAAGCAGTTCTTTCAAATGTAATGTACTGTATAATAATAAAAACTTATTTCTCTTTTTGTTTGGGATCTTGAACCATTTCTTTTTCACACATAATCCTTTTTTTTTCTATTACTTAAAGAAGGGATTTGGCTTGCTTAATCTTGATTAGTGAAGATTTTACTGTTTGAGCTCTAAAAAACACTTCGAAGAAACTAATGATTAGTTTAAAAATATCAAAATACAATAATGCGTCCATAATATCATTAACACTACAAATTCTAAATATGATTTCTAATGAGATGATGCTACCATGTTTAAACATTTCTCAGTGATGCCTTTTAGGAATTGATAATTGTTTATCAATTAAAAGATAATATGGAATGCAGATTAATATTTCAGCTATTTAAAACAGAACAAAATAGGTAGGAACAAATAAATATTCATTATTTTACCAAAATAAAAAAAAATGGTAGTTTTTAATTTACTTTTTTATAACAAAAAAAATTAAGCCACAAACACACACACATAAAATAATATTATATTTCTATTTTTTTTCATAATTAAAAATGAAATCAACGAATAAATATTAATATCCAAACTACTACTATTTCTCTGTATTAAAATATAAACTAAAATAATCAATTTCATTATATTATACTTAAGAAAATTAGTTACCATAACTTAATTTCATTTTATTTTAAAAAATACAACACCATTTTGTTGAAATATTGTGTTAAAAAGAAGAAGAAATGTGTTAAAAAGGTAGTAGTAGGGTTTGATGTGGGTTGAAAGTTGTTGTTAGGAAATGATTGGAATGCCATAGCCATAGGACCATTGAGCTTTCTTCAACAAGGACCAACCAATATGTATCATTGGCCCCATTAAAACAAACCAACACAGACAAACTTGTTTTCACTTTTCTGTCTTTACTCTTCCTAATCATCCTCATCACACACCCACAACACTACTATTATATTATTTCACCACTTTCATACATATTTTGTTAGTATCTACATTAAATATTAAACATTAAATATTAATTCATAAAGCATCAGTTAAATGTTTTTGAAACTTTAAAAAATGTTTTGGAAAAAAATATCAATTCTAAAAATCATTTATTTAAGAAATAGATATCATTTACTAATTAAAAAATAAAAATTTATTTTAAAATATTTAAAAAATAAGTTAATTTTTTTTTAACATCAACATAAACAAATTGGTCTATTAAGTCATTGAATTGATTAAAATAGGTAAGATTTACCTGGACTAGTTCCAATAAAATTTGATTTTATTTTCTTATTTTTAATATAAAATCTAATATATATATATATATATATATATATATATATACGGGAAATATTAATAAAAATATAAATATATAAAATTTCGCTTAGTGCACAATTATATGCACTGAGTGAAAACGGTTTATTCTTTAATTATGTAATAAATGATCTTTTTTTTTTGTAATTGAACGAATAATGACTAGCTTAGCGAGAATTTACGGTGACAACACTCTCTTGATGTATAGATTCCTGTACATATGATTACAAACCTTTCCTACTCACTGTTACAACTTTTTTATGAGAAAAACACGTTATTTCATGAATAAACACAATTTTGAACTAATTAATAAGTATGAAAACAATTATTTTTCACACTTGTCAAAAACACTAGAAGAATACCTATATAACCTTCTTAACTAAAACTTCCTGCATGTTATGGTTTTTGTTTAACAGAACTAGAGAGCATAATGAATTTTTGCTTTGTTTTCTTAAAAATCTTTACCAGCATAATGATTTCCTCTTCCTTCGCAGTTTTACATCATTGATCACCCCTTGCATTTCTTGCTCCAAATGTATAAGAAAAACTCAAATTATAACCAATATTTTATCGATACATGTAGATCTATCGATAATGAGAAATTTCTTACGGAATTACTAGATATCTTGTTTAAATTATCCATGAAAAATTCCATTGATAAACTTACAAATGAAACATCATTGAACAAATTATTGATAGATATTTTCGTCAGTAAATTTTTGTGAGTTGTCTATCAGCATGTTTTGTTTGTAAATTACTCTGTGAAATTAAATTAACATTTCAAATTTCCACTCCTAATTTTACTTTCTTCCCAAAGGTGAATTGTTCCCTCCTCTATTTAAGAGTTTCCCCAAAGACGTAATAAGGTGTCGTGACACTTTCGTGGAAACTATCATTGATGTGTTGGACAGTGTCATTGGACAACTTCATCTCCAGTGTGAATTGAAAGGGAAGGGTTCCATCTAATGCAAGAGAGGTGAAACACTTATCCAACTTCTTTACCCACTTGATTATGAGTAAGATAGGATTAATACTGCTTGTTCTTGATTCACACTTCTTGATTCCAAATCACGAATTTATAGGGCTATCGCATGGACTTGATTGAAAGTCGTTGGGGCTGTTGTCGTTGGTAATGTTGTTGGTAACACTACTGGTAACATCGACCTTCGAGGTAACAATTTTAATTTCTACTAAATATTATTTTCCTAAAATAAGATGTTTGGTCCTGTCATTGCACATTGCACAACCATGGCACTTCAACCTATACCTAATTTGACATAGTATTATATTTATGAGATTTGTCAAAGAAATTAATTATAAAGTGCTGTCTTTAGAACTTGATTAGGAAATATTTTTAAAGAAAGCCCTTTTAGTTGTTTCCAAATGTTGTTTATTTGTGGAGTTTTTGTTTCCAAGTAAAAGGAAGTGGAGAAGATTAAAGATGATAAGATGAGTATATTTTTAAATGAATTGGAATTATGTTTAACTGGAAACTAGATAAGGTTATTTTTAAAAGAGGTTTGGCTAGAGAATCTTGGGATTATGTTGTGCTAGGTGAGTTGAGGATTGGAGTGTGGGAATTAGCTTTCCTTGACACATTTTGTCTTTGGCTATGGTACTATTTATCTTATACTTCCGCCATAAATGCATCAAAATGAATTGAAAGGCAACAAAAGTTGATATAATCCTTACTACTGCCCACACCACACAACAAAATTTTTACTAATAGATTTTTGTCCATCGGTAAATCCGTTGAAAAACAACGATTACTGATGAATTTTTGTGCTTTCCGGCAAATACTGGTCTTTAGTAAATTCAGTTTCTTTTGTAGTGGTATTCCACCCGTATTAATATCCTACAAAATAGTATAAAAGTACTTGTGTTTTCTTTTTTTACTACATATGTCCCCACTACTAGCCAATCTCCATACCTTTCCCCTAAAACTCTTTGTACTTCTTTGTAGTACAAGCGTGACTAGGATCTTTAATTCCACTAGTATTAAGAAATACATTACTATTAGCATAGATTAAAATGTATTGAGATACACCTATGTTCTTTATTAACTCCTCTGATAATTTCTTCATAATGTTTTTAAACAATGTATAAGGCACAAATACCAATAAGAGAAAGTGACTGTTATTGTAGGTGTTTTGTACTTAATCCATGTCAATAAATTCAATTGTGCCAAAGTAAAGATTTCCTTTGCGTTTACCCTCCCTTGTGTGAAAATGATGTTGTTCCTATGGTTCCAAATTACCCAAATTATTGCTACCCATAATACATTTCAGCCATTGTTTTGTTTTCCATTAAGTCCATAAGATCGAAGTGCAAGAAACTTGTCACAGGTTGGTTATGACGTACTAAGGTTACACCTATCCACTTATCACATTACTCCTAAATTGACCAAGAGATTGGGCAGTCTAAAAATGTGTATTACATTCTCGTGAAACTGCTTACAAAACTCACATGATGTGTTACCAACCCTTACACCTATATGTGGATTGTCCTTGGTTTATACCTTATTCAATATTACTCTTCACACAAAATAATGCACAGTAGGAAGCCTTCAAACTTTGTAACATTTTAAATAATGTAGTATTCTCCCCTCCCAAGTTATTTTGTAGTGTATTGTATGCTGACTTTACCGTGAGTACTTTTTCCTCGTCTTCTTTCCAAACCTAAGAGTCTTCATTATCTTTTTATTATTTTTTATCCTGTTATAATTGCAATAATTCCATCTTTTGGTTTGTTTCCCGCACAAACATGTCCTTTCTCCAGGTGAAATCCCAAACCTATGTTATCTCTCTAGCCCTACAACTGCTCTATAGTTTTTTCCTTACACTTTGATAGAACTTACAATCTAGGAAACATAAAGTTAAATGTTATTTGTCCTACTAATTTATTCTTCCAAAATTTGGTTTTATTTACCAAAAACCACCCTCCAAACTTCAATGTTATCAAACCAATTGTCTTGCTTCCCTTCCCCACATATTTTATGCATATCTCTTTACCACCACGATTCATCCTCGGCTCTATTATTGTCATTTAAGTTTCGCCAAGATCCATACTTTGAGTCTAAAACCTCCTTCCATAATCCCTTGTTTTCTACACCTAATCTCCATTTTCATTAGCTATTAAAGTTGTGTTGAACTTTCAATATCTCTAATTCTCAATCCACCTTTTTCCTTAGATTTACATATACTTCTCCATTTGATCCAAGTTATCTTTTTATCCTTTAACCTCATCCCCAAAGGAAGTTTTTTTTATATAGTTTTACATGCATTTTTTTTTTGTGTGTGTTTTGAATAAGGATAGATAGAATAGTGATGGCAAACTCTTAACCAAGCATCCTATCACAAAGAGCATGGCCAAGTTTTATAAGAAAAGATAACATTAGAAGGTGAAGCAAAGCTCTTATTTTCTTGGGCCATCATGAGATTGAATAATATATTAGCGTTTTTCCTTAGTTGGACATCCAAACCATGTGGAAAGCATGTGTCATGTGTCATGCTTCTATCAGAGAGGATTTTGCTTTAGTAGTGGTCACATGACATTCTAAGAATGAACAAGATTTCCAAAAGTTAGTGGCCACATGTCCTTCCCTCATTGGACAAGATTTGTGGACACAAATCCACTCCTTAGAGGGCCCCTAGTTTCGGCCAAGGTTTTCATGGTAGGGTTAACATGTAAAGTTTTGGTTTTTAGGGTTTTTAGGAGACATCCTTAATTTATAAATAGAAGTGTCTTCACTCTTGTAATCATCTTTGATGTTGAGTAATGTTACACTGTCCATTTTTGGTCATAACTATTAATCTTAAGATGAAGATTAGAGCAACTCATGTGACCTCTCTAGTCACATTCCTCTTAGAGTTGACCTAACATCTCTTTGACCCTTCAAACACCAAACTACCACCATACCACCACCCTAGACCGTGAGCTTCTTAGCCTTTTCCATCCATAGCTTATGCAACTTACACCCTTCTACCCATCATTTCTGCACCATCATCACCAAAGGGACCATTCTCTATAATATCTCTTCAACCCTCCCTAGCTCTAGGAGGATGCCATCAAATAGTAAAAGACTTGAAATAACATATTTAATGAGACACATATATTAAAACAAGTAAATATAATACATCGTATATTTGAATTCAATAGAAAAAAATAATAATGTCTATAAGTGTTTTAAAGTTGTAAGAAATATTAAGACTACATACATTATCCAATATTTTATGTTTGGGAAAAATTTAACAGTTAAAATAATTTTGTTTCGAGAGTTTAATTTTTCTTTTAAAAAAAATCAAAGTTTTAACTAGTGACCCTTTTAAACTGTCACTTTCTCGGTTCTATTAGTGCTGTCTTGATTTCTTATATTCAATTATAAAGTTTAACCTGATCTCTGATTCTAGAATATTCACTAGTGGAAAAACGTTGTTTAATGTCAGCTCATAGACGTCTTTTAGAGCTCCACCGACGTCATATGATAACCGATGGCATTACCGTAAATAAGATGGTAACCTAGATGTCGGTTTCAAGGTAATACGACGTCTATTAAGCAGTACACGTCAGCTCTGCCGTAAGCCGACGTCCAATGTAATGAGGTAGGCGAGAAGACAGACTTCTCTTGCGCATTTGGCGTCGGTTGTGATGGGTGCAGTTAATGCTGGTCACCTGATTCCCAGGCTATTAGACGTCAGGTTGTCAAAAACCGACGCCTATGTGCATCAAACTCCGAGACACTTCCACGTTCGACAGCAGAAAACCGACGTCTATATTATTATAGACGTCGGCACCCCTTCACAACTGTCGTCTACGTCCTTGAAAGGAAGTGAAACGTCAATCGGTTCAGCGTCCTAGACGTCGGTGCCCCTTCACAACCAACGTCTAATGGGCATTCAAAAAGTCAGTTTAAATGTTAACTTGGTCGTCGAATGAGTTAGACAACCGACGTCTAGATTACTATAGATGTCGGTTTCGCAAGCAACCGACGCTCAATTTCATTTTAAATAAATCGCAGACTCTTCACGACATTCAGTTTCTGATATCGTCTTCCTCTCTTCTCTTTTTTCTCTTGTTTCTCTCTTGCGGCATTGCATTATTGTTTTTGATATCTTTATCGTCTTCCTCCTCTTCTTTTTCTCTCTTCCGGCATTGCATCCCAGGTGGTTTTTTTTTATGCTTACCATTTAAACTTTGTTTAGTCTTTCATCGATTATCTTCTGGTTCAACTGATTAAAATTTTCTTTCTTTATGTTGTGGTTTAGTGCATTTTTGTTCCTTTTTTGGGGTAACGTAGTAACACATTCTCCAATTGCTAGTTGCCTCCCAGAAAAAACGGTGTCTTGTGAATTTCTTTTGGTCGTTTCAACCCAAAAATGACCCTGGGTCGTTGTCTAGTTATCGTTTCACCATGATTTTTCCCTCTTGCGGATGAAAATGGAACTAAGCAACAACCCAAGTTCGGTTTTGGATTGAAATGCCATAAGAAATTCAAAAGATGCAAGCTTTTTTTCGGGGGAAACTAGCAAAAGGAGATTGTGCTACTAGGCTATCCAAAGACGGGAACAAAACTGAACTAAAACACAACCACTGTATTAGACGTCGGTTAATGTATACACCGACGTCTATAGTGCCTCTTCGACGTCGGTTATTGCTGCAGACCGACGTCTATATAATGTCTTTAAACGTCCAGTTTCGACGTTTAGTGACGTCGGACATGGCATTGACTGACGTCATTATAGACGTCGGTTATATTCATGTCCGACGTCCCATTGACGTCACCGACAATGACGTCGGTTGTTTAGTAGACGTTAAAAGCCCAAAATAACTGACGTTAAACAGTATTTTTACACTAGTGATTAAATTTTAATTCTTAATTCTAAAAATCTATGAAATGTAATTTTTTATTTTTCTAGAAGTTATGAACATAAGTTAATTTGCCATATCAACTCCGGGAAATTATACAAATTTCATGTCTCATCTTTTACTTAACGAAATTATATGAAACAAATTTTTTTAGGGAATAGACTTCAAATACTACACTTTGAATTTGAAATTACTCAAAAAACTTTGAAACAAAATAGTAATATGCTTAAAATATGACAAATATATTATGAAATTCTTAACCTGATTCAATAAATTAATTGTACATACCAACTTGTAAAAACATATTGAAAAAGCAATTACTGTGAAACTAGACTTAAAAAGCTTTCTAGTCATATAAATTTCATAATTCTTAGATATCCTTTACTCTATTAAACAAAAAATTTCAAATGAAAAAAAAAATTATATTGCATCATATGTTTTGCATTGTTTGATGATATCGCGCCATATCAATATCATTTGGTGAGCATTATCTACGAAAATAATTATTTGTATTTAGCTTGAGATTGTTTAGTATTGTCAATAAAAAAAGCTTCACATATTTAATATATTTAATTTTTGTGAAATAAAATTGATTATTAATCATATATAATTTAATTTCTATACTGAGAGATAGATGTATTTAAATACACTATTTTTGTAATGAGATGAGAAATATCTCTATAATAAATGGTGTTGAGAAATGATAAGATTAAACATAGTTATATAATGAATAGACATAGCTTATAAATGAATTAATATTTTAATAAAATTAGACAAAATCTAAGAAATATCTTCAAACTGGGTATTCTTGATGAGGACGTTATCAAAGGATATATGTGTTTGACCTATCGTTTTGCATGAAAAGTTAATGATGGATAATCAACTATCCTTCATCTCATCAAATTTGACAATTCCAACAAATGTTAAACATTTCAACTGAGAGTTTAATAAGAACAAGTACTCTTGGTATATTGATGTGTTATTCATGAGTGATGAGTTTGTTACCAAGTTAGGAGAAATATAAGTACTCTTGGTAATTCTGAAAAGGGAAAATATAATCCTCGCAAGATCACTGTCAAGGTTGATATAAGTGTAAAATTAGATAACTTTAGGTTTCTGTTACAAAGTTTTGTGTTTTTGAAAGTAAGTGTAGGTTGAGATCATTGAATCCTCACTCATCTATTTCTTCTTTTTATGTATGTACTTGTTAGATGGATAGGTGAAAATATCATTAAACTAAAGTGATTGAATTTCCTTATTATTAGGAACGTAATAAAGAATGTGACTATCGAATAGCACATAGGAAATTTTAAAAGTATTTCATTTATACTTATCAGATAAAGATAAGGTTATATAATGAGATAAGGTAAATTTGCATTACTCAAATTACAATAATAAGTAGATATATATTTCACATATTTCTTATTATAATAAGAAATTAAAATTCCATTTTAAAAAATTGTGGTTCTTTTTATAATTATTGATTATATTTTTTAAAGATAAATATAAAACAATTATCTTTATGATTAAGATATTATGCTTAATATGTTTGTATGATAAAATATCATACTTTATCTTTCTCAAGTGATTTGATGATGATGTAAAAAAAGAGGCGATTTGATAATAATGTAAAGAGGCATATTTTATTCCTAATATATCTTTTCATACAATACGAAAAAAATATTAAAATAAAAAAATATATCAATAACAAGAAGTTGTTACATTTACCTTATCGGATATGAAGTGATAACTTTAAATGAAATATCGTCTTATAAAATAAAGTTACTCTTAATAAGAAAAAAAATTCATATGTTCTAACATTACTCTTAATCACAAAAACCTTTCACTAGAACATAATTTAATTTTTAAAGAATAATGGAAACGTAGGTCAATTAAGTATATGATTTATGTTCGATATAAAGAATAAAAGATTAAAAAAGTGTGTGATATTTTCATAAATAAGAAAAACTTGTTTACGTCTTATTTTTTGTGATAAGAAGTAAACAGTCTCATATACATGAAAGACTTATGAGTATTTTTCCTTGAAAACTTGTGCATGTGGCTTCTCTCTTCTCTGCCATCACCTCATGGGTGATGATTTCATGCCATAGAATCCGATCACGATGACCCATTAATGATCAAAACGTGCTAAGTGATGAAGACTTTGATAGATCAAGGCAACTTGATGGACATATTGTATTGGAAAACCTTCCAATGATTGGGATTTTTCAAAGACACTATAACACCTCATGATGAATAGATTGAAGGGCTCTTGGGATAATGAATAAACACCCAAGGATGGATATATTGATATGTACACCAAGTTCATAAAGGTAAGTAAAAAATACAAAATGATTAAGGTTTCTTATCATATAATCAATATCAGCACATTGTACAATATCATACTTAGTTGACCTTCATTAAACAAACTAAGAGTAATAATGTCAATCCCATATAGAATTGATAAAGGACTATCTCTTGAACATATATGAGAAGAACTTGAGGAAGAACATTTGTAATTCAAATGATCTATGACAAGGTCAAAGATCAAACCACATCTCTTTGAATCTTATAATATTCTATGAAGGAGAGAATTAAAGAACTTGAAGATCATAATTGAAGAATAATTTAGGAAAACCCTAAACCCTAATTCTATAGAATGTTAAATTCGTTGGGCGAGTCATTTTATGTTCGTTGGGCAAGCAAGTCTCCCTAGGTAAAAGTCTAAGTTTGTAATTTTCGTTTTCTATTATTTTTATGAGTTTTTGGCTTTATTTTAGGGCTTTTGGGTTTTCTTAAACTTATGTGCCTATATATAGAGGTACTAAAAGCTTATGTAAACAATTCTCTTGGTTATTGGATTATAACTTTGATTCTTATCAAAGTTAACATCTTTGTGACGAATCTTCACTTGACTTATCAATCTGCTAGATTGTGGAGTCCCTGTCCTTATCCCATTCTGCCTTTTTCTTTGATTTATTTTTGTTGTGTCTCTTGAGGATTCAAATTCAAAGCGATCATACCTTTTCTTGGACAAGATCATATCATCTGGTATCTAGAACAAAGTTCTCATTTGAATATCCTCTTTTATCTTCTTTTGTTTTTTCCATATTAAAAAAAACATACAAATTCTTAAATGTTTGTGCTCTATGATTTGTTTTGAAATTCTGCTTGGTTCATTGTTCTTAGAATTTTATAAGCAGTAAAACCCTTAATAATTGATCTAGTTCCCTTGAGTTTATAATTTTTCACGTTATTCGTTTAAATTATGCATTTCTACATTTGATTCCTGGAAATTATTTATCGTTGTGTTTTCTATTAAATATAGTCCTAATTAATTATTTACCTTGATCTTGCATGAATTTTGGTGTTTAAAAGGCAATTTTTTAGTTTTCTTTATTTGTGTGTTGAACTATAAAATTGAAAAGAAGAAGAAGAAAGAATAATAGATCAAAGTAAAAGGAAAACAAATATATATTGAAAGAAAAGAAAAAGAGAAAGTACGGATCAAGATTACATTTTTTTTTGTATAGTTCAAAACAATTAATATGTTCCACTATTGCTTATGGTTGTTAATCTATTGACTTATATTTAGTTTTATTTTAGAGTCTTCGTGTTATCTCATTTAACTTTTTTGGTAGCCTTATTATTTTCTAATTTCATTGTTTTGTGTCTATTAAAAATTCCTTGATGTTTTTTATAATGTTTTTTTATTTTTTTTTATCTTTTGAGTCAATATTTTTATATCTACATTTTTCACCTTTTTTGTTCACTCTTTGCGTAAGCTACTAGAGTTCTTTGCCAAGAGTGAAAGGGAAATTGAATGGTAAAAGGCAAGAAAGTACATTCAAGAAAAAGTTATAAGTGTGATACACGAGTGAAATTTGAGTAAAACACTTAGATGAGTGGTGAGGATCTAAATATATTATGTTATTTTGTTTTTTGAAGTTTTTGCAGGATTTATGAATATTGAACAATGCATGTTCCAGCATAGGCATCCTTTCAGAAGTTGTGTGTTATTGATACCTTGATGGAGATTGTTAATGTCTTGGAGTCCAGAATTGTAAAACTGAATAGTAAAATTTCTAGTATTAAAATGAAGCACAAGCATGACAAAAATGTTTTCCCATGGGTTAAATCAAGTGTTATAAGATGTTCCAAATCTAAAGGCTATAGGTATGAAATTCAACAATGTCCTAATTGGAATACATTCTATATTTGAAAGAGAGGGAAGACAAGACTTTGCAAAGATTTGATGCATTGAAAAGAAGACAAAATTGGAAGCTTAAAGAAAGAAACACTTATAGAAATGGAAGAAAGAAAAAATAGAGGAAAATAAGAGAAAGAATGTTAAGACAATATAGTCTATAAGACTGGACTATCTAACGTCCTCATATGTTTTGAAGTTTAAAAAACAACAATAAACGAAATGAGCATATGACAAAGTGTTATCTTTGTGGAAAATAATATCGTTGAAAGATAAGCATTTGTGAAAAAGCCTTATGAAGTCTGAATGTATAAAAAAAATCTTTTGTAAACACGCTCTTGCTATATTTTTTTAAACAATGCTAAACGAGCTTTCACTATATATTGCAAAGTTATGAGCAAAATGATGTTTTTGGTAAACATGCTAAAAGATATAAACAATTCTCCAAAAACATGTGTTGAAAGAAATCTTGTTAAACACGCTCTTGAACCAAACTAAGATCACTAAACAAAGCGTTGTTAGTAAACGCCTCATATAGGCCAAATGATACCTTGTACCAAACGAAATTTCCATTCAACGATGAAACCCTTAAGAACTGCTTGGTATCTCTATAGAACTACTTGGTATCTCTACAGAAATGCTTTAACGCTCAAATTTTGAACAATAGAAACTTTGAAAAGCTTATATTTGTTCTGAACACGCATTAAAAGTGATAAGAAAAAGGACATATTTGCCTGCATGCATATCTACTCTACTTTTTGCAATTGCCTATGTCAAGTACCCATATGCTCTATCATATACAAGTTAGAAGTGGACGTTAGAGACAAAGAAGATAGTCATAGAATGTCCTCGCCATCAAAAGTTGCGTTGAAGAGTTCATACAATCTACTTTTGATAAAGTACTGAAAAAGAATTTTTGTTTTGACAAGTTGACTTCAACCTACGGCTGCTACCTACGAAAAGGTTAAGAAAATTCGAGGATAAAAAACAAGAACTATCTATCGGATATTTTTCTCTTGAAGCCTTTAAATTGAAGATCCTTGAAAAAAAAATCAAGAGAATAACACGAATACGAATGAAATCGTCAGTGAAGAAAACCAAGTACAAGAGAAAGAAAATACTCTCAAGCTTCATAGAATCATAAGCTTACACTTATTAGAAGAGAGAAAAATCTAAAAAGTATGTTAGATTGAATTATATTGTAAACACGTCCTCTCAGTGAGAGTAATCGTCTAAGGACTTGTAAGGAATCTGATTGATTGCACATTCTGAAGAGAATACAAACACTTAACGATTAATTGGGTTAAGTTAAACGATAACTAGACAGTGTATCAGTTTGATATAGGGTTTGTATAGTGGAAAGTAGGAGCGGGTGAAACTCAACTAGACAATGTATCAAGAAGATATCAGGATTGTATAGGGATACTAGGAGTGGTGAAGAATACTGCATAACCAAGAGTGGGTGATACTCAGTTTTAGTCAAAGTAACGGGGATTACTAGGATAAACTAGGTGATACCACGAGTGGTGTGAATAATGAGTTATAATCTTGTTGAAGATTATAATGGAACCCTCTGAGATGTCTTAGAGGAGAACTGTACATAGGTCAGCGTGTGCAAACCCTCTGATTATAAAATAATTGTGTGTTTATTACTTCAGCCTTGCGAACCATCTTACTTTAAACTATGTAGTTGCTTATTAATATAGTCGTTTATAAAATCTCTTGTCACTAAACACTATCTTTATTAAGAGTTGTCTAGGAAGTAAAAGAAATAGAGGAGAACAAAAGGAGAGAAAAGGAAAAGAAAGAAAATAACATCCTTATTTTTTATTCAAAGAAAGTAATAATTCATCTCATTTTGTTTTGTTGTGTAGGAAAGATTTATTCATCAAGGAGTAATGGAAACAACAATGGAAGGAAGAATGTTAGAAAAGAAAGACACAGGATTAGAATTCAATGAATCTGTATTTGATAATCTGTTAGCTTGTTTATCAATTACTTTGGAAATTCAAAGTTGTATTTTTAGTTTGGACACAAACTTAGAAATAGTTGCACATGAGTTAGTTTTTTTTCGCATTCCTCACTAATCTATGGACAAGGATGCAAGTTTGGAAATATATGCACATGAGTTAGCTTGCTTGTCCATCTCTAAGCAACCTAAGGACAATAAAATTCATACTTATAATTTGAGTATTTATTTGGGCAATATTCTTTTGACTTTCTTTGAGCACTACATCTTATGTTTAGAAATGTTTGATGATTCAGTGGGTATTTAACCTTAGAGGCAGACCTCCAAAGCCTTTGATAATAAGAGCTTTGTCTCTTCCAAAATCCAAATCTCAATTTAGTAGAATTTTTATTTTGGATTATTTTAGATTTGTGTCTTTGACTTATGTTTCTGTTTCTACATAGGATTTTTCTAGAATTCAGGTTGAATTCTCTCCAAAAAAATGGAGAATGATAAGAAATCTTCAAATGGTATGAATTTTAAAACAAATTCTCTTCAATAAGGAAGGTATAAAAAAGAACTATCTCCTAAAAATATATGAGAAGAACTTGAGAAATAACATTTGTAATGCAAAGGATCTATGACAAGGTCAAAATTAAAACACCATTGAATCTTATAATGTCCATGAAGGATGTAACTTAAAAAACATGAAGATCATGGGCATAATTGAAAAATAATTTAGGAAATGAAATAAATTGTAATTTTATTTTAATTTTGTAAAATGTTAAATTCACTAAGTGAGCTAATTTGTGTTCGTTGGGTGAGCAAGCCTCGCTAAGCGAAAGTCTACATTTGTAATTTTTGTTTTCTATTATTTTTATGTGTTTTGGGCTTAATTTTAGAGTTTCTAGATTTTTTTATACTTATGTGCCTATAATGGAGGTACCAAAAAGCTTATGTAAACACTTTGAAGTTATATGTATTTGAATTCTTTGAGAGAGGATTTTCTTGGTTTTTGGATTAAAATTCTGATTCTTATCAAAGATTAACATCTTTGTGACAAATCTTCACTAGACTTATAAATTTTCTAGATTGTAGCATCTTCATCCCTGTCTTATTATTTATTCTTCTCTGATTTATTTTTATCGGGCCTCTTGAGGATTCAAATTCATAAGCAATTATACTCTTTCCTGGACAGAATTGTATCAAATATGAAGTTTCCATCTGAATGTTATGAGACTATGATGATCCACGTGGATAACCAAATGACATAGGAATGCTACATTGTTAACTTGAAGATAACGTCAACCTCGACCAAGATGCTTCATAAGAAGTAAAAGTAGGGATGCATGATCACCATTAACGCTTTAAAGATGGTATTGATTACCCCTAAGAAGGTTATAACCCTTTCCTTGTTGGTGCTACCCTCTCTTCTTAGGGCATGTTGCCTCTTATCTTTCTTAAGGCGGTTTGTCTTCAAATAAAGGTTGTAGTCATTCATCTTGTATTAGTACTTCGATGTTATCCTTTAGGGTCATACACTTTTTAGAGTTGTTTCTATAGCTTTGGTGGTAGCGATAATGCTTGCTTTAGTCGACCTTCAACAAGGTTGGGATCCTATGTGTTGTTTGATAGAAACCTTCTTCAAGCAACTTGAAGGAGACTCTATGCAGAAGTAATTCTAGAAATGAAAGCATATGATGATGAAGGATATGAGGTGTGAAGAATGGTATGAAGTGCATTTTGAAGGAGGTTGGGCCAACCATAAAGGGAAAAAGGTTAGGACAAGTTAAGTAGAAGACAATCCTAAAAAACTTAGAGGAAAGAAGACTTTTAATTTTGGCAGAGGTTTTTTTCATTAATTCCAAGTTATGTTTACAAGAGATATTCACTCCTATTTATAGGATAGAGGAGTGAATCCATCTAAAGTTTGAATACAATGAATCAACCAAGGTATATTGAACTAAGGAGCTTCTTCAACCTTCCTGAAGAGTATATGCAATGTATGGGAGCCTCTTCATTTAAACCATGTTCTAGAAGGTTCCTTAAGGCCTAAGAAAGCCCAAAAACAATTTAGATTGCATCCCACTCAAGAGGGCAGTAAAAAAGGCTCAAAATATCATTTTTTGACAGAAATAATCGATTATCCTTCCCCATAGTCCATTGTTGTCATGATGAAACATAGAAAAAGGACAAATTTGGCTGAAATAATCGATTATCAGATGAAATAATTGATTGTTTCAATCACTTGTGAATAAAATGGCAAAAAACAAGCTAAATGACATGAAAACTTGGCCAAAATACAATATCTAAAGAAAAGACTTACGTACATATCTACAAAGCTCAAGAGTAAGGAAGATAAGCTAGTAAATTATCCTTCACAAGAGTAGAGTTCTTTAAATCCCTTCTTCTTCTTCCAATCTTCTAGCCAGCTCTTGTTAAAGGTTCAATTCTACTTTGTCTAGATGGTCCTTCATCATTTTTAGTAACAACTCAGTATTCAGGCATGGTTGGTGTTCAATAAGGTGTACATTGTGAACCTTGGGCCCCATGAGGACTCCTTCACGTTTTGCGGTGGCATGGGTGGACAAGTACGATTTCTGTCCAAGGGCTTCTTCTTACAACCTTTTCAGTTCTGACATGACTCTAAGATATGAGTTCTTTGAGTTGTATAAATGTTGCAACTATCTTCCTCAGTTTGTATAGGTTTAATGTGGGCTTTTTGCACAAGCTGTTGGAGAACGAACTTGGTTTTAGGACGGTGACCATGTCATGATTGCAATTTCGAGGCTTAGGTTTCAGGTACTAAGTGCCACTTTCTTGAATCGTACCATGAATACAAAAAGAGATTATGTCTTTTATTGCCTAATAACCACGAGGGCTATCGATGTAAGATGACTGGGTCGATTAATGACGAATGGTGTTCTAAACTTTGTGATTGTATGTCAAAGTAATCTTTTGATTGAAGTGGTAAGCAACTAAACCATCTTAGGATCACTCCTTTTAAGGAAGTGGGGAACACCTTGCACAAGATAGTGTCTTCGAAAGTGTACACACTGACTTGAGTAACATAGATGTTGATGTGTTCATCTGAATATGTTGTACCATTGTATGTATACAATGTGAGAGTCTTCAAAATCAGTGGGAAGGATTTTTCCATTATCCCTTGGACGAAAAGGTTATGACATGATGATGTCCCATAACTATAATTGGAGATTGGGAGTTTGCATTTTAAAATTTTTCGGTCTCTTGTGTTCTTGAAAGAGTTTGAAGTTGAAACTCGTGTGGTATCTAGACTCCTAACTAGGTTGGAGCACCACAATTCTACCATACCTTTTAGTTTTTTCTTCAATAACATTCTTAACCTTTACCACATTTATATCTTCAATGTTTCCCTCTTTAGCATTACCAACTCCTTTTTCAACTTTTTCATCAACTTCATTTGGTCGATGTGACTGTCTCGTGTCTCTTTAGGGTGACGTCCCTTGTTGCTTGTCATGTTGCTTGTAGCTAGTTAACATGTTGTTTTCAAAAAATTTATGTCTAATCACACTGTAGGTATCAAAATGTACTTATAAGGCCGAGTGAACCCTATAAAATCACTAACTTGTTACATCTTTATCCTTCATGTGTTTTGTGTTTTCTTTTTGGTATTGGATGTCTCAAGATACAAAAATACTCTGATGTTCAAGTTAGTACTCGATATTATTAGAGAGGTAATTTTGTTAAGAATAATAGGTAACTTTTTTACCTTGGGAACTCACCTATTTATACTATATTTATTGGAGTATTATGTATACGGACAATTAAGGAAGGCTAATTTAATTATGGTTTAGATCTTGTTTTGTCCTTAAAGTTGTTTAATTACATGTTTTGATGATGATGATGTTGTGTTTTCCGGTTTGTTGATTGCTTGCTGAGATTTTTCAGTCGCCATTATATCGAAACTCTAACAATGGACTATTTATCGAGAGTGTATGCGAAGTCAACATCTTTGCATAGTACACTAAGCCCATGCTCAAGTAAGCGCCATGAGTCTATAAAAGCTTTAATATCTGCATCAAATGTAACTCATGCAAATTTGATTTTTATTCTATAAGAAGGATGTCTTAACAAAAGGACGCACACCATCTAAGAATAAGTCTAGTTGTTAATATAATTCTCCCGAGTTATAGCAGGAATATGTTGCACATTTTACGTAAGATGTCACACTGAGCCCAATATTATATGTTCTTTCAGTATTCGTAATTTATATAACTATTTAATAATGTATTAGTGATAAACAAGAAAGATTTGTACACATAGCAGAGTAAACCTTAATTTTAAAAGTTATTTGATTTTGTTTCTTTTAGTCTTCACATGACATACACAACAGTTTCAAGATTAGTTGTTCACCACTGAGAAGTATTTGCCAAAGATTCATTGAATTTCTAGAAATAACGGATGAATTATTGTGAGGAATCATAGAGAATTGTTTTGTTACTCCTTATTTGATGTAGTTCTTATTATGATTGTATGAATGATAAACAAATAAGGGAATAGTGGGAAAATGAACGCTTGTCATTAGGAAATGTTGGGATCAATGTTTTCAGAATTCGTTTTGAATGAAATTGGTTGTGAATAGAATTAATTTTAAAGTGACAAAATGATTTATATTTAAGAGTATGTTATTGCAAAATTAATTTAGTGATAAAATTCATCATGAAATTTTAATTAATGATATATAAACACCGTATTATTCTAACTACTTTATTTCAATTAGACCATATTACTTATCACATTCAAACCTTTCTCTTTTTATGTTTGTGGATGTGAATTAAAGTATAATTATTTATCAATCCTTCTCCTAAATCAGTTTATCTATGTAAAAGTTATGTGTATAGGAATATATTAGCTGAATTTGTAATGTAATTGATAGTTAATTTCTACATGATTCTTCTACATTGAACATAAATTTCTTAAATTATTACAGTAACATTTACATTAGTTAGATTCTATATCAATTACAAAACTAACGGAGAAAGATTCATTATCAGACGTAAATTGCTTCAATATTGATTATAAGTGGAATTTATATTTTTTTATTGGATTTAAAATACATATAATTATATTTTATATTGATTAAGTTGAATTATCTATAAAAATATTAAATATAACCTACATTCTACATTAATTATAACTAATATAAAAAATATTCATTCTAGTTAATAAAAATTTTCTTAATTATTAAACTCTAATACTATAAAAATATTTGAATTTTATTATGGGTTATTTTTTACAATGCCAACGGTTTTAACTCTCTGTAAATATATTTCGAGCGGTTATGAAAATCATGCAGAAAAACAGTGTTAATAAATAATTACTGGCGACTTAAAAAAAATCGTTATTATTTGCAAAGGTTTTTCAAAACTGTCAATATTTATTGGGGTTATACTTCCAAAACCATCAAGACTGCAAATCAATTTAATTTCTTTTACATTATTGAAATTATTTTATTGACACCCTCTTCCTAATGAGAAATTTGTGGTTTTCAAGGATATGTTTTATCCATCTTATTTATCAAGATGTGAAAGTAATTTTATTTTTCTACCTTCTTTTTTTTAGAGTAACAATCAATTAAAATAAGACAACCCTTGCTTCTAAGGTGCAACCAAATTCAGTCATTTTAGTGCAAATTCAGAATAATCAAACATATATGATTGTGAATTTCAAACATCATCTTCAAGAATCACTTAGTAACAAGAAGAGATTCCTCTTTAAGCCAATCCTTTGCAAAATGTATTTCTCTTCTTCAATAATACCCTCTTTATTACTTTCTTCTTCTTAAGTGGGGTATCTCTACATTTTCCAGCTCTGCTTGAAGTTTTTCAACTTTTGTTTTCACTTCTAGAGTCACCGAGAGCAACAACCAACAACCACTGAGAGCCACTGTGAGTTTAATTCCTCACCATCATCAAACCAGCGTCTGTTGTTCAACCTTCGCGCTAGCGTCCACGGAAGTAGCAACCAATCATAAATCGCACCTCCATAGAAACTCTGACCTATAAATTGAAAAAACACAAGAACCTCTACATCTCGTGCCATCTGACCACCGATGGTCGTGCCATCCTCATCCCCAACAACCACGACACCAGATCACCAACCAACACCACCACGACAACACCTCGCGCCTCCTCCATATCAACCACCGTGAGCACCAAGACAAAACCCCAAAACACAAAACCTTAACTTATAAATCACCAAATCAAAACCATCGCACTGTTCTCCCTTGGAATTCGTGCAACAATGAATCAACCAGAATCACCACGCGAATCAGGCACTATGCTCGTCGCGCCACCAACATCTTCTCCATCATAACGAACTAAAGAAATCAACAACGCAAATCGTGAGATACCATATTCTCCAACCTTCACAAAAATGCCACCACGGGACAACACCCAACCTGCAAACGAATCAAAATCGTGCAACCAAGAAACCCTAAATTTCAGAGTCTTTTGCCTAAGGTAGCTATTCTTCCTACAGGCCTTCTTTATAGGGGAAAATGAAGGAAAAATGAAGAGGTTCCATAAGGAAGATTGGGGATTTTTAGGTTTAGAAAAAGGATAATGATACTTTGACAACATTTTAACATCATTTACGTGTCATTCTGTGATTGGTCCATGTTGGTGTTTATGATTCTTATTATTATTATTGATTGTGGAGTAATTTTGGACCAATCACAGAATGACACATAGATGATGTTAAAATATTGTCAAAAAAATGTTGTCAAAGTATCATTATCTTTAGAAAAATGAAGATGCGTCATCGAAAAGATTTGGGGATTTGGAAAATTTTTGGGTCTAGAAAAATAAAGAGGCACACGCCTAAGGGGGAAGTAAGTGAAAAATTAAATTACTATTAGGTTACTAGTGATTTTATCATAAAGCGTCGAAAAATAATTAAAAATAAATAAATGTATTTAATGTTAACAGGGGTTTTCAATAGAACCGCAAAAAACTAAGACTATTAAAACTGTTGGTAAAAAACCACTAGTAAAATTTATTATTTTAGTGTAAAGTGAAAATTTATAGTCTCAAATATAATTTAAATTTTTAAATAATCATAAATACACTCAAAGATAATAAAACACTAAAATTATGTTATTTAGGAGGAATGTACCAATCATTAAACACACTATTATCATTTTATTTTTTAGTCATGTTTATATAAGCATGATAGATCTCCTTTGTAAGATAACTTGAAAAGATTAATTGAATAGTTATGAGCTTTCTCTCCTTTTTCTTTTTGGCAAGTCCTCAACCTTAGCATCTTATATTGAGTTTTAAAAATTTAAAATTATGATTTGTACTTATCTTTCTTATAGAGAAAACGCTCTTTATATCTCTTTCCTTCCATTTTTGTGATTTTGTTTTCTATTTTGTTCTAAATAATCAAGCATTCACACTTATATAACCAATTGATGAAATTCATATCCAATGACAAGATTCGAGGAATTTGCATGTGTTTAGTTTTAGGTCCAAATTCTACATTGAATTGTTAAGAATGTTCTTTTGTCTTTCCATATCAGGACTGATTTGTTTAGAGTTTTTAAACTCCTACTATTATGTTAAGATAGATACAAAGTCATCCATAGACATTCAAGTAACTTTAATAAACTTAATCACTTGTTCTTGATCTTTATGGGTTAATCGATTGAGAGGTACATTTATTTCAACTTATTAACTTTGTTTTATTACATGTTTATATGAATTCTATCAATTGTTTTGAGTTCTAAACCAATTTTATTGTTCTTGGTTTCTCATTAAATTTAAGTCATATTTGAATGATCTTATTTGTCTTTGTTCATAAGTTGAACCTTATCAGTTTTCATTTTATGTTGGATACTTTTCATATGTACTTTTTAAAATTCCTAGTTTCTCTCGTTTTCATTGTTTTTCTTACAAGCTTTCTTTACATTGAGAGCAACTTTTAGATTTTAAATTTCAATTTAGTTTTCTGATTAAAGATTTTGATTGATTCATTCTACTACTTTACCTCGTTAATTTTCTTGTTTAATTTTTAATTCAAGGGTTGAGATTTAATTTTTTATGATTCCAATTTCGATGTTGTTTTAATTGTAATTGATTTTTCTAATGAAACTTTATCAATTACACTTTGAAATGAGTTTAGGATTATGTAGTTATTTTCTTTTAATTGAATTCATAACTCTAATTTGAATTGAATTTGGTGCATCAATTCTTATTAGCTATTAGAATTTGAATGTTTAGAAATTCATATGGGTATTTTTTTTTTCAAACAGTCCTAAAATTCAATGATACATAATGAACTAGGTAGAAATTAGAGAACTTAAAATTTGATTTCAGAGTAAGAAAACTTATAAAACTCAAACTTAATTATGAAAATGATATTCATATCAATGTTTCTTGTGGGTATGTTATAGGTTAATCTCTAGCACATTATAAAGCAAAATGCACATGTGTATGTCACTAAAGTGATCACATCATGAACTTTCTTATACTTCTCATTACATTTGGGAGGAGATGGTGGAGGAATGTCATTTTGGCTCACCCTAAAAGTCAGTGTTTCCTCCTTTTATAACTTACGCTTCTTTTTTGTTAACTTCTTTATCACTAAATTATACTCTTATATAGGAAACTGTGAGGACGAAATTTTCAATTATATTTCTTGTATTTTTTTATATAATCAATTACACAAATTGATATGCTACAAATATTATTAACAATTATTGATAATAAACTAAAATTGTATAATTAAACAAATCATTCATTTTGCATTAGTATGTATCTTAACAAAGTTCATGCATGTACCTTGTCATATTTTTGTTGTATGATGCATCAATAGTCCAATGGTAAAGATTGGACGAGTCAATATGTTAGAATCAAATGATACATCATCTCACTAGGCATAAATGGATACTAGTTTTGATGATAACAAAATAACATTATATTAAAGATTATATACATTATTATATGTTTTACATTGCATTTAAATGATTCATCCTAATAAAGTCTTATAGTAAAGTGAGACTCAATATTCAATTTGAAAAGACTATATGGTACAAAATAACCATTAAAAGATACATGTTTTGAAGAATAAACCAACAGATAATACATGTTTTGAAGAAATAAACAATCAGATGATACATATTGTACTCATTAGACAATTTAAGTTTGTACTTGATTAGATGATAAATGTTATACTGATAAAATGTTATGAAGTATTATACATATCAGACGGTACAAGTTTAACATGTGAAGTTTGAATTAATAAGATAATATAATGTCAATTAATAAGTTGACCTTGATATTTCTACAAGATTTCATACATTACATTTATTAATTATATTATATTTTGATCTTTGCATATTAAAGAAGTTGATAAGAATTAGTGATTAAAAGGTTTCTAAGAAAAAAAATGTCCTGATTAACAAAGATTTCGTGTTGAGTTAATATAGTTATTCATTGTCAAGGGTCATTTATCTCTATATATGAAAATGATCTATGTACTCAAATTCAAGACCTATATTAAATATGATATGATCCTGTCTAGAAAAGAGTATGATTGTTTCTGAATTTGAATTCTCAAGAGGCATAACAAAAATAAATCAGAGAAGTGTGTGAAATAAGTCAGGGATATGGGATGCCACAACCTAGCAAATTGATAAGTTAAATGAAGATTCACTACAAATATTTTAACCTTTGATGAGAGTTAGAGTTCTAATTCAAGAACCAAGAGAATCCTCTCTCAAATGATGCAAATGTATATAATATGACTCAAAAATGTCTACATGCCCCTTTATATAGGCACACGTGTTTAAGTCACCTAAGAAACCCAAAAAGAAAGTCCAAAGACAAATTATTTCTAATTAAAAGAACATTACAAATACTTTTAATTGCCTAAATTATTGTATACTTATTCTCCAAGCCATGGTCTTACAAATACTTGAATTCTGACCTTGTCATAGGTGCTTTGATCTACAATGGTTCTTCCTCAAGTTCTTCTTGTATAAGTTCCAAACATAGTACTCTATCACAATTCCTCAAATGAATTCAAACTTAATCAAGAAGGACTCCAAGGATTTATGGTCAGATTCTCTTGAAGAGGGAGAGTATAATGAGTCTTTAACCCCTACCAAAGATGGTGCCCAACGAAATGTACTAGTGCCTAATGTATGTGACGAACTCAATAGCTCAAATTTTTTGGATTTTGCACCATCTTAACCAATAAGGGGTTGATTTGGACCATTTTAAGATTGCTACACAAGACAAGATTAAGAACAAACACAAAAAACACCTTTAACCAAAGCTTTGATTACTAAATGATAAGAGTTCACCTTATATCTTTTAAAGGGCAAGGTGTTAGTGTATAAGTTTCTTAAGAAAGCCCCTAAGAAGATTTGCACTGGACATTAAGACAACGAAGTTATCTAGATGTGAAGATGCATCTCATAGGTGCTCAATGAGGTAGAAGGGAGTATAACTTCAAGATAATGAAAGGAAGAATAACTCAAGGAAACAAAGAACACAATATAACAAAGTATAAGCTGAATACAATGAAACAAAAGATGAGAGGGAAGAAGATGGATATAGAAGCAAGGTGGTCACACCCCCATAGGTACTAAGCCATCAAAGGTAAGTGGTGGTGTCACCACTTGAACCTTGGTTCAAGATCAGACTCGGGGAGCTCAAGAACACTCAAAGAGCACTTTCTTAACTCACACCAATGGCTAAAATATAAGTGTATTCTCTTAATTTTCCAATCCCTTATAATTGATGGAGAGGCTCTGTTAAATATGAAAAGAGAGGGGTGTCCTAGTAATTACAATAAAAGGTAATGTTCTAGAAACTAGGGCAACCAAATGTTAGGTATGTTGGTCCTTATCCTCTAAGGGTGAGAGACAACATCCAATTTTCCAAAAATTTCATGCTCTTACTCAGGGATGATAATAAGTTGGGTCATGTATGACTAGTGTTTACCCACTACTCATCCTACCTAAAAACATTTGCCTTTTCACTCGTCTTGTTACTCGCATGAGTATCCGTGAAAAAATATCTACGGGTTTTTTTACTCAGGAATACTTATGAATACATGTTGATATTTTGATATATATATTTTTTAATTTTAAATAAAATTGATTAAAAACAAATATTTAAAATATATAATTAAATAACAATTAATTTTAAAGTACAATTCAAATCAAATTGTTCACTAAATTATTAATACAATGCAAATTTGAAAGAATTGGACAAAAATATAAATTTCAAGAAAATTAATATTTTTTCATAAAAATTAATATTACAAAAAAAGAACTTCAATTTTATAGGTCTAAATAAAAAAAAATATAATTATATGAAGTTAAATTTTAAACAATTCTTCAATAATTAATATTTATTTTACTAATAACTTATTTTGATCACTTTTTTTAAATAAAAATATTAAGATGAAAGTCACTAATAATTATTATACAAGAAAAAAATGAAAATAAAAATAATTATGAGCAAGTAATAGGTATTTACGGGTCAGATACCATAATACTCGTACATGCCCCATCATCAAACAAGTAATTAAATATTTCTATCCATTACTTGTGAGTATCCATTAAAGGTATTCATTTAGTATCTGTCATGGATTTTACCCGTGAATATCCGTTGATACAAAGTCTTTTTTCATCCATACTTTTACTCTTCATGCATTTGAAGTCACAAATCTTTGTAGACCTCATCTAATATTCAAAATGTGTTTTTCTCTCTCCCCTATGCATGTGCAACCCCAAATCTTTTGTGGTCAAAATAAAATATAATTTTTAAGAAAAAAAGCGTTTTTCTTTCTCTCCATGCACGTGTATCCTCCCCTCCCCCCACATGTAGTCCCCCTTTCGAAGATGTTTTTTTTGCCACTCCAAGGGAGGACTTTTAACAAAAGTAGGGGTTGTGAGTACACTTCCTTGGACTAGTTCCTTCAATTATTCTAGAAAGTGATAACCTCAAAATGGGAGGTGTTACTAACAAACCTAGAAAATAGATAACACAAACATGAGTCCTAGATTTTATTGAAGACAAAAGCTAAACCAAGTAAAAGGAAAAAAAAAAAAGGGAAGAAACTTTCCTCTTAAGCAAGCTTATTTCCTAAGCACTTTCCTCCATCTTTGGTATTGGTTTGAGGATCTTTAGATTTGGATCTAACTTTTTCTAGATCTAAGGATCCCCAATCACCCCAATCACATGTTTAACAATCCTTCATTTGTTTGACGTGTCTACTCTTTTTTAGGAAAAAGATGAACTTGACTCAAAGGAAAAGATCCTAATAAAGATATGACATACATGTTAACACAAAAAACTAGTAATTAGATAAAACAAAGTACAAATAAGAATAAAAATAAAATGCATCAATCAAGTTTAAAAAAATCATAATGAGATAAACTTACTTTTTATATTCAAATAGATAGAAATTTTCTTCCATAAACCTTCATCATGATCATTATTAATTGCAAGGATCAAGTCCTCTGACATTGTATTCAATGGTAGTAGGCATAAATGTTGTGAAAGGTATGTCAATCATATTAATTGTTTTCATTGTCATTTTAATTTGTAACATCAAAACAAATCAAATACACGAAACATTTGTTTTGTTCAATGTGTCATTATGAATTTGTCTTCATTATAACCTATCTTCTCAAAATGATTGGTACAAAATTCAATTTGAATTATTGATCTTGACTTTGTAAACTAATCCTTAATAATTAGTTCACAATTGATAAAGAACAACTAATTAAATGAACGATGAAAAAGAAACAATTTCAAAACTCAAAAACTAAACAAATGCTTTTTGTTTATATGTTTAAAGCACATTTTTGTTATTTATATACTCTCTACTATAAAGAAAATATTATATATATACTCTCTACTGTAAAACAAATATGGACCTGGGTTTTGATAAGATTTGTAATCCCAATTACAAAAGTCTAAGCTAAAACAACGAAAATTAAATGTAGGTATTTTTAAAAAAAAATCATCAAATTTGCTTTCACTTAAAAAAATCGTAAAAAAATACCATAAAATTTCAAATCCAACAAATTGAATGCTCATTTTGAAATATAAAAAATGTTAAATTCAATGCAACTAAAACTAACCAAAATTAATATCTAAAAAAAAATAAAACCAAAATAGTAAGTAAAGTCTACATTAACTGAAACTTCAATACTAAAGCAATTATGTACATTGAATTAACTTCATTTCCACTAAAAGAAAATTATCTAAAATTGAAATTAAAGAATATTATCAATGCTTTTAATATAAAATAAAGAATTAAATATGCATAAAAAATATTTTTGTTAGAATAAACAAAACATTTTTTAGGTTTTCAATTACACGCAGTCCAGTTCATGTGTATAAAATTCTGTAAATCATACTTTCACAAAAAATGAGAAATTGATAAGTTCTACAGTACCTGAGTGTGTCTCTGTAAGTGCTTTGTCTTTGATCTCTGTGTTTTTGCTCCGGTGAGTGGTGGTTGTGACCGTATGTGGTTGAAGGTGGAGAAAACCCTAGCAGAGCGTTTCTCTACCCTCACTCTCTCTCTAAAATTCTCATTGTTTGTGTTTTCTCTCTCTGTCACGTGGTCTCTTTACTTTTAACATCAGAAGATATTTGTGTTGATCTTTTCCGCTTTTGCCCCTAATTCTAATATGGTATCAAGAGCTTAGGTTGTTTCCTGGTGTGTGTGTGTGTGTGTGTGTGTGTGTGTGTGTGTATGTGTGAAGTGGGTGTGTGATCTTTATCTGGTAGCGTGTGTATCTAGAAGAGGAGAAAGAAGGTGTCTTTGGATGTGTGAAAATCAAAGAACCTCCAAGAATTTGGCAAGAAAGGATGGTGGGAATTGGAAGAATACAAGGACCATTACTAGTGTTTGATGGTAAACAGTTTGATGACTGGCGCATCAAGATGCAAGCCATCTTTGGCTTCCAAGATGTTTTGGAGATTATTGAAGAAGGATTGCCTGAGTTGAGTGAAAAGGCGTCTCAAGAAGAGAAGAAAGATCACAAGATGCTGGTGAAACTGGATAGTAAGGCCAAATTCTTGATGTATCAATGTGTCAGCCCAAAGATTTCAACAAAATCTCAAAGGCTACTACTTCTAAGGAGGTATGAGACATTCTTGTGAAGACCTATGGTGATGGAGACAAAAATAAAAAGGTGAAACTGCATGCACTAAGAAGACACTTTGAGATTCTAGTCATGGATGAGGGTGAAACTGTGGTAGAATACTTTGACAAAGTGCAGGAATTAGTCAAAAATTGAGGGCATGCAAACAGAATGAAATATCGGATGAGGATGTTGTGGAGAAAACTCTTATAACCTTAACACCCAGATTTGACCATGTTGTGGTGGCCATTGAGGAAACCCGTAGAATGGAAACCATTGAGATTGAGGAGATGCTGCACTCATTAGAGGCTCATGAGTATCGCATCAATGAGCGTAAGCAGTGCCAAGAACAAGCCCTACAAGCCAGATCAAAGTGGAAGGGCAAGAAGGGTGGAAAAGGAGGCAAGAAAGGTAAAGACTATCAGGCCCAACAAGGAGAAGAGTCCAGTGAATCAGGAAAAGGGAAAAATCTGAAGAATACAGATGGAGAATGGAAATTTGACAGAAAGAAGGTAAAATGCTACAACTGTCAGAAGCTTGGGCATTATGCCAAAGAGTGCTGGAAAGGTGAAGGGGTGACAAATAAACCCAAGAAGAGAGTTATTCTGGCCCAGGAGGAAGATTCAGACTCTGAAGCAGTGATATTGATGGCCCATGATGATGAATAACAACCAGAAAGCATTGTATGGTACCTAGACTCTGGGTGTTCCACTCACATGACCGGGAGAAAGGATTGGTTTGTGAGAATGCAGGGTGTTGAACATGGGAAGATCAGATTTGCTGACAACAGTAGTTTGAAGGCAAAGGGTTCTGGAAGAGTAGTTTTGAGAGGTGAAGATGGTAGAGAAGATAATTGAAGAAGTGTTGTGTGTACCGGGATTGAAGACTAATCTACTTAGCTTGGGGCAGCTTTTGCAGAAGGGTTACATGATGAGGATGGAGAACAATTGTCTCAGTATCTTCAATCAGAATGGGAAAGTTGTTGTACAGGCTCAGTTGTCACAGAATAGAACATTCAAAGTGGTGATGGAGGCAGTAAATCATCAATGTTTTACTGCAACAGAGAGTAAGGAAGAATAGTTGTGGCACCTCAAATTTGGGCATCTAAACTTTACGGATCTATCACTGTTAAGCCAAAAGAATATGGTGATTGGCTTACCAAAGGTTGACATTCCAGGAACTGTTTGCAAGGAATGTGTTCAATGCAAGCAGACCAGGGGCAGTTTTCAAAGGATCTTACCCCAGAAATATGCAGAGAAGCTTGGGGTGGTGTATTCAGATGTGTGTGGCCCTATGCAAGTAGAAACACCTGGGGGCAACAAGTATTTTCTACTATTCATTGATGACTGGACTAGGAAGTGTTGGGTCTACTTATTGAGAATAAAAAGGGAGGTGTTGCAACAGTTTCAGAAGTTTAAGAATGTTGTTGAAAGGCAAAGTGAGAAGAAGTTGAAACTTTTGGGAACAAATAGAGGAGGAAAGTATGCCTCTACTGATTTTAGAAATTACTGTGAAAGAGAGGGAATAGTTCATGAAGTTACCCCTCCCTACACGCCTCAACACAATGGGGCAGCAGAGAGGAAGAACAGAACCATTTTGAACATGGTTAGGTGCATGCTGAAGAGTAAGGGGCTGCCTAGTTTCCTATGGGGTGAGGCTGTGATTACAGCCACCTATATCTTGAATTTGTCTCCAACAAAGAGAATGAATGGTGTTACACCAGAGGAGGCCTGGACAGGAGTAAAACTAGATGTCAAGCATCTGAAGATTTTTGGTTCCCTATGCTATAAACACATGCCAGATCAGTTGAGGAAGAAACTGGATGATAGAGGAGTTTCATTGATTCTGGTGGGTTATCATGTTACAGGCGGATATAAGCTGTATGATCCTACAACATGGGCACTTCTATCAGCAGAGATGTGGTAATTGATGAAGCTGGGACATGGCAGTGGGAGTCAAATGAGAAAGAAGGACCAACCATTGAGTTGGAGGATGAACCTGTAGTAGAGTTAGAGGTATGCAGGAGGGAGGAGAGTGTTAGGAGATCATCGAGAATCTCTCAGCTGCCAACACACCTGGGAGATTATGACCTAGCTTATGATGCAACCATTTCGTCAGAGGGAAATTTTGTTCACTATGCCTTGATAGCAGAAGCTGAACTAGTGGAATTTGAACAAGCAGTGAAAGATGAAAGGTGGTACAAGGCTATGCAAGAAGAACTGGGTTCAATTGAGAAGAACCAGACCTAGGAATTAACAGAGTTGCCTCCTAACAAGAAGTCAATAGCATTGAAGTGGATTTATCAGTCCAAGATAAATCCGCAAGGTGTGTGACTAGGTACAAGGCCAAATTAGTCGCCAAAGGGTTCCTACAACAGGTAGGGATTGACTAGGAGAAGTGTTTGCACCTGTGACCAGAATGGAGACAATTACACTGATGGTCTCTTTGGCAACACAGCTCAATTGGACCTTACATCAATTAGATGTAAAGTCTACTTTTCTGAATGGTAACTTGGAGGAAGAAGTGTATGTTGTCCAGCCTCAGGGATTTGAAGTTAAGAGGCATCTTGACAAAGTGTACAGGTTGAAGAAGGCTCTATATGGGCTCAAGCAGGCTCCAAGGTCCTGGAACCAGAGAATAGATGGGTTCATGAGTAGCATTGATTTTGAAAAGTGTGTTTCTGAACATGGAGTGTATGTTCAGCGTGATCAGCAAAATGGGAGAGAAAAGATGTTGATAGTGTGTTTGTATGTGGATGATTTGCTAATCACATGAAGTAGTGTGGAGAAAATTACTAATTTCAAAATTCAAATGTTTCAAGAACTTGAAATAAGTGATTTGGGGCAGTTAAGCTACTTCCTTGGGATTGAATTCACCAAAACTGATGAAGGAGTGTTGATGCATCAATCTAGATATGCATTGGACATGTTAACTAAGTTTAACATGCTTCATTGCAACTCTGCTAATACTCCAGCAGAGGTGGGTTTGAAGCTTGAGAAGGATCCTGAAGAAGAAGTTGTTGACCTTACCAAATACAGGAATATGGTTGGGAGCCTAAGGTATCTGTGTAATACTAGGCCAGACATCAGTTACAGTGTGGGTTTGATTAACAGGTTTATGTAGAATCCTAGAGTCTCTCATTTAAATGTTATTAAACGAATTCTGAGATACCTAAAAGGTACATATACCTTTGGAATTTTGATGCCAAGAGGAGAATCAGGAGGAGAGGTACGAATCAATGCTTACTCAGACTCAGATTGGTGTGGAGACAAAGGTGATAGAAAGAGTATCGTTGGGTACTTGTTTTTCCTGGATGGAGCACCAATTTCATGGAGCTCTACAAAAGAACCAGTAGTGGCTCTTTCATCGTGTGAGGCAGAATACATTGCTGCTTATGAAGCCACGTGTCAGGCGGCTTGGCTGAGTTCATTGATGAGGGAGTTGAAGTTGGAAGTAGAGGGGAAGGTCAGACTACTTGTGGACAACAAGTCAGCCATAGACCTGGCCAAGCATCCTACATCTCATGGTAGGAGAAAACATATTGAGACTCGGTTCCACTACATCAGGGAACAAGTCAGCAAAGGGAAGCTCAAAGTGGTATACTGCAGATCCGAAGACCAGATTACAGATATACTCACTAAGGCGCTGAAAGGTGAACGCTTTCTAACACTTAGAAAGCATATCGAAGTGAGGAAGGTGGAGATCGGTGTAGATCGACATAAAAGGGCTACAAAAACCTAGGGTTTTCATCTCAGGGAGGAGATCAGCTCGGAGGAAGGTGTGTTCACGATTTTAATCGGTGAAAAACGTTTTCAAGGTCAAAGAAAGCATTTTTACCGATTATTAATCGGTGGAAAACACTCAGAATCAGCGAAAGTGAAGTTTTTACCGATTCTTTGAAAAATCATGTTTTATATGTTTTGTTTAGGAAGAGTGTTAGAATAAACAAAACATTTTTTATGTTTTCAGTTACAGGCAGTTCAGTTCATGTGTATAAAATGTTGTAAATCATACTTTCACGAAAAATGAGAAATTGAGAAGTTATACAGTACCTGAGAGTGTGTCTCTGTAAGTCCTTTGTCTTTGATCTCTGTGTTTTTGCTCCTGTGAGTGGTGGTTGTGACCGTATGTGGTTGGAGGTGAAGGAAACCCTAACACAGCGTTTCTCTACCCTCGTTCTCTCTCTAAAATTCTCATCATTTGTGTTTTCTCTCTCTGCTACGTGATCTGTTTATTTTTAACATCATAAGATATTTGTGTTGATATTTTCTGCTTTTACCCCTAATTCTAATAATTTTTTTATCAAATTCTCGCAAAAAAATTGACAAAATCTCCTCAAACACAACATAGATCAACGTGTTAAAAATATTTGCATAAATAATATACAATCAATTTTAAGCCCAATGTTGGTCTCAATTTTGAATGTGAAACACAAATTTAAGATGAACTAATTTGTAACACAAAGTTGATGGTATATTTCTCTAGTACTTATGTTTATCCATTTTTTTCAATGTCCAAGACAGAAACTAAATCATCTTGCAAATTAATACAGCTAGCAAGAACAAATAAAGAGTAGAATATTATTATGATATGAGACATTTCAACTACTTAATATGTCCATTTTCTTCATTCGTCAATTCCTAGGATAACTTTTCTAATTGACCCATATATGTAAAACTATAGTTGTTTTATATTGATTATTAAAGCTTCGCGCAAAAATAGAATAGTGATTTTTGTATTGTTTATTAAAACTTAATATAAAAAATGTATATAATATTATAAATCTTTCATCCTATTTTATTATCAATTATTAAATAGGTAAATATAAAGTACAATGTAATGAATCAATATTTGAATGAAAATACTTCCACTAATAAGTAATTCCGAATTCTTTAAAATAAAGTCGAACGCACAAGATATTTATCTAAAATAAAACCACATTAATAAATATTTTAATAATAAAGAGTTTATGATTGAATGAATTGAAATAAAAATGACAGAAGATGAAGCAGTGAGGTTGATCTGACGCAAGGGAGGAAGAGTGTGCACGCAGGGACAGACAGGGTTTGGGAATTTGATGGCAGAAGCATGAAAAAATGGGCCCCCACTGGGCCAAGCCCAATGCATAGCCACTTTTATACAATGGTGGGGAACCATTAGGTACCACTTGTCTCCTTGTCCTCTGTTAACTCTACCCTTCATTCATTCATTCATTATTTAATTAAACTCTCCTTCTCTTGCAACCTATTGAATGGCATGTGGACCCCTTTCATCCTTTATCTAATTTATAAAATAAATAAATACTATAAGGTGCGATAGTTAGGTTCATTCCCATCATAAAAATATTACACATAATCACCAATTTCAAATCATAATTAACAAATTAATGTTCTAATGCGGCCATGTTTTGGATTTTATGGATGCTTTCTTTTCTCTTTTATGAGTCAATGATTTTTTTTTTTTAGTATTTTTCTCTTGCCATGTCACTTATTTTTGTATTTTGTTTACGATAATGAATCTCAATTATTAAGTAAGTATACTTGTTTTAATAGAATCATCTGATATAACTTTTTGGAATATTAGACGAAAATCATAAAATATCTGCTTCTGGTAACTAGAAGTGATAAAGCACACATCTCAATAAACTCAATTATAAATGTTCAAGCTAAAAAATCCTAAAAATTAAATAATGTACTTTTGAATTGAATAAAATTAAATTTTAGATAGTAAAATGCATTATTTCATCTGAAGTTGGTATGATAAGCCACAGCATTCAACATAACCATCATAGAAGAACAGATGTATCACAACACCAACCCTAGTCTAAAATTGTCAATTATTTACGCATACATGTCCATTACCCTTTTTTCATTGTGTCCTCTTTCTCATTATTTGCACTTATAAAAGCAACAATCACATCCTTTAAACTACCATATATATTATCTTCAAAATTTGCATCAGCAAGTTTTCCTTCAACCTAACATATTCATCTCTCTATTTCCAATGCATATTGTACCTATCTTGTTCATATTAAAATATTATTATTTGATAAGTCTAGAAACAACTTAATAAATAAAGGATTTAAACGTGACTATGTTGAAAGATAATACTTATGAAATATAAGATATTTTATATAAAAACAATATCCCTTTAGAATTTATTAATAATATTTATATGTTATTATTAAGTCTAAGACTATAAATACATATCATCACAGGGAGAGTGTGATAATTTGATCTCATAATTGTTTTTACTTACAAATATTTATCCAAAATTTCTTACTGATTTGAATGTCAGAGACTCTTTGTGGATAGACTTTTCCATTGTGCCGATTTGGAGCTTAATCACACATCAACAATCATGTTACTCCACCTCGAATATTGTTTAGCTAAATCCGGTAAGAACATTTGATGCTCGATCGAGTAGAAATACTTTTCCAAAACATATGAGTGCATGATGTTGTCGCACAATTGAACCCAAACATCCCATTCTTCTATACTTGATATGGACCCACAAGCCATCAATCCAATTAAAACCCACATGGAGACACTCATCAATAAAAATGAGGAAAATCTCCAACAAGTAGTCGTTGAAATGCAAGAGATGAAGCATCAATTTAGCATACAAAAGACTCCCTACAACAACTACACACCAACAGGAGTTGTAGGCTTTGAATCAAAAGTTAGACAACTTGGATAGAGAATGTTTTGTCCCTCACTCCCAGGTTAGGGACCCATTCCCTTTGGTGCGAGTGGCTAGTACAAAAACATCTTCCACTGTTTAATCCAAGAGAGAGGAGTGCACATGTCACTATAATCGGCTTCCTCCCCACAAGCGGAAGAAAAGAATGGAAATTGCTTAGTCATATAGAAAATATCTCTCGTCAAGCAACATGAGAGCACTTTTGAAAGTCGACATTCAACCCAAGGTCGAACATAGGCCAGTCACGTAAGAGCTCAGACAAAAATCAATTTTAAGAGAGGTCAACTTGGATAAGGTAATGTTATGCCATAATATGTCATATTGCCTTAACTTTGATATATTGTTGATTGCTCTGATATGTTGTTGATTGAATGTTTGAATGCTCTGATATAAACATTGAAAAGTTATTAGAATCAGAAGGAGAAATAGGTTATTGCATTTAGGGGGAGTACATATCTTATTTGTCTTAAAATGTTTATCTATTGAAATATAAAATATCTATTATGTTCTTATAAATCCTCTACTCGTCTACACTAATATACATATGACTTAGATTTGATATTTATGCTCTCATACATATATGAATATTTATGCTTTGATACATATAGGTTTTTGTTTATGCTTTGATACACATGTTTTGTATAAAACATCTACGTCTTGCTTTGATACACATATGTTTTGCATAAATGATTTATGAATTATGGAAGTCATATATGTCTCATGATTGATCTTGAATAATATAATAAATGTCTGATGTTTTTTTTTATTGTACATAACATTTGTTGTGATAACTCTGAATGATATGTTCTGATGATATATTTGATTTCTTATATTTGTTTACTCTAATACATATCTAATATGATACTATTTCTCTAACATTCTTTTCACATTGATAAGAATCATAAATTGTGCTCCGATACAAGCTTTAATATATAAACGCTTTGAAATTTTATTTTCTAAAAAAGTTGTGAAAACACACACTCTGATACATATACGCAACATACATACGCTACGATACATCTGTACTTAAAATCTTTTCAAAATCATTTCGTTTAGTATGTGTATTTGATAAACATAAAAAAAGGGAGAGATTGTTAAGACAAGATCGTCTAGACCTAGATCATCAAGCAACTCAGATTTTGAAATTTAACAAAAAGCATTCAACGAAATATCGCTTTGAGTGAAATATCTTTTTAAAGAAATAGTGTCTAAGAGAAAAATATTTTGGGACATATCTTTTCTAGACCAAAACAAGGTTACAATAACATTTTCTAGATTAGATTGTTTGACGAACAAAGCTTTATAAACAACGTCTAATGAAAGTAAACGTCTTTATTAGACGATATATATTAAAACAATGTTTTATAAACATCATCTAAACGAACAACATTTTATAAGAAAAGTGTTTTACAAAAAGAAGCGTCTATTTCAATACTAACATTGAAGTTTAAAATATGTTTTACTCAAATAGTGTTAATTTAAGCAAGCGTCTTACAAAATGTATCGTCTAACAAAAGCTCGCTAATGTTGCATATCTCAAATAACTTTTGAAAAATCATCTAATGTCTATACCATCTGATAATCATATGTTAAATGTTTTACTAAACATTGCATTTATAATCTTCTCAAACTCTCAACCAATGAAATCGTCATCCAAATCTCCAGACTATCATGATCATCTCCTCCGACCACCAGATCAAGATGAATATGATAATCCAACACCCCTTCCTACGCTCGAATTCAAAACTCACATGCCTTACACAAGTAGTTCTTTCACCTAACCTACATCCTTCACCGTTGGATCTTGCCTTACCTGATTTCCACTCTATTTCTTCCATTCCCTCTCACGATCCATCTTTTCCTTCTCTCTTCTTCTTTTCCACCATAATTTTCCCACATCATCGCAACGTTCTAATATCATATGTGAGTGATGATGTTCAGGAGCAATCCTCTCTTACGTCGGGCAATGATGTCCTCTCTCTCATTCCCTTTTGATGTTTATCAAATAAGGGAGAGAACAGATATAAACACGTCAACATTTAAGAGCATGTACTTAGGAGGAGTGCGCTAGATGATATGATAAAATAGGATAACATAGAATTGGGGGGAGTCTCCAGGTTCTTAAGAAGTTCACGCATAACATTGTACAAATTCATGTAATATGTTTATGTGTTTAAATATCAGTTCTTTTATTTATTTATTTTGTGCTCTGATTTCAGTCTTTTCTTTACCTTGTGCTCTAATTGTTTACAATGCCTCGATTATTTTGCCCTTATTTATTTTAACTGTTTAAAACACTAACCTGCATGCATAAGACGAACACTAAGAAATATAAATTTGTAAATTAATAAATAACTAAAAACTTTAAAAGTTTTACAATTGCACCTCTGCGTTGAACTAAGAAAAATCATATCATTTAGATGTGTATTTGTTAAACATAAAAAAGGGAGAGATTGTTAAGACAAAATTGTCTATAAGAGTAATATGTCTAAACGCTCTCATATGTTTTGAAGTTTAACAAAACAACATTAAACGAAATGAGAATATAAGGATGTCATCAGTAGAATATCAGGATAGCTAAAACTTAAGTGTTAAGCTCAAAATCTCTACATACCTAGTAACATAGGAAAGCCTTAGAAAAACCACGTAGGTCTAAACAAGACGTTATACTAAATAATTCCCAAAGTTAAAGCGTTTATGAGATTTGTGTTAAAAGCGAAAGCTATACTGTTCCAAACAGTAATCAGTCAAGCTCTCGAAAGAATGTAAAAGTGTCGAGACAATTTTTTTAGTAAAGCTTTTAAAGAGTTTGAATCATTATTCCAAAAATTTGTAGAAGAAAAACTTGCTAGACCATTATTTTGCTTTAATTTGAATGTCTCACCACTGCCCCAACTCACTTTTTCACATTGAAACTCTTAACTCAAATTCTAGTTTCATTTTCTACAAAATTCAAGAAAAAAAAAGAGTTGGAAATACATTCCTTAACTACTCTATTTAGAAAATCTATTTAAAATCTTTTAATTGAGTAATTATTTACTAAATTTTATCTTTTATAAAATCTTTTAAAAGAAATAAATCTTTTAAATTAAATAATTAATAAACCTTTCTATCTTTTATAATATCTTTTAAATAAAATAAATTTATTAAATAATTAATAAACACTTTTGTTTCTTAGAAAATCTTTTAAATAACATAAATCTTTATATTAATAAATTATTTTATCTTTTTACCAAACGAGGAGGTGAGTAAGGTTCATAACATGACCGATGTCAATGAAATGTAGAATACAATTATACGTGGGATACACTTGTGCTTTCCTATGAAGATTTCAAGAAGTGAGAAAGAACAAACTAAAGTTGTTGAGGACTCGATATGAAACATTTTCCATCAACGAAAATGAGACAATCTAGTCAATGATTGAAATATTTGAAGTTATTTTGAAGGATAATGATATTTTGACAATAATTTTTTATAATATTTTAATATCATTTACGTGTCATTTTGTGATTCGTTCATAATAATGTTTATGATTATTATATGAATTAATTTTAGACAAATCACGTAATGACACGTAAATAATATAAAAATGTCGTTGAAAGTATCGTTATCCTATTTTAAATAGCCTTAGATCTCTTAGCAATTATATCATTATGATATCAATGACAATGTGGTTAAAACTTTTTCTCCTTAGGATGGCAGTGTGAACTAACCCTTCCCGTTTGGCCTCTTTACATTCATGTGTGGATTGGGCCACCCATCCTTCATAAGAAATGCAAGCTTATGGGCTTGTTGCCTGCATAAGGAGTGAGTATAGACAGTGAGCTCAACCAACAATAACCTTCACCATTGAAGCCTTGATAGAAACCATGACCAAGATTGGAGTACCTTGTTGTTTGTTGTGAGTAGTGAAGATGATAGTATTGGTGTTGTCATGGATGCAACACTTGCATAGTGAACACACTATTATGCTGTCATTTTTAGACTAGAATGAGAGAAAAGAAGAAACATGAACAAGTTGCTTTAGACTGGATTAAGAGAAGAGAAGAAATATTTTTTTTAATTTTGCTTAAGTGCCCTTTCATTTACTCAACTAAATGAAATGACGTTACTTCTCTTCTCCATTTCAACAATTAATCCACCCATTCCTTTCTAGTTCCACTTAACACACTGAATCAACTAGCATAAATTCGAAATAATTGAAAAGAAAAAAACACTAGTTATCCAATTAATTAAAGATAAAAAAGCAACAAAATCAACTAACAAAATACTTAAAAAAAAATTTCAAATACCTAAAATGAAATTCAATTAAAAATATTTCAAATTTATAAAGGTAATTAGAATTTTATTAAACCTAAATTTTACCGGCATTAGAGATAAAAAAAAAAGGAAAAAAAAAAGTTTTTGTAGTTAGAAGGAGAGTATTGTTGAGCTGACCTGAGCTAAGCTCGGACGACCTGGCTGCCGTGTTATGTGCCGGCCCTCCCATCTTCATCTCCATCTGCGACCTCCCAATGTCGCCGAAGTTCCACATTTCTCGTCCGCTCCTCTCTCTCTCAAGCGAGCCCTCTCTCAATCCCCTCTCCCTAATCATCCTCTCCTACTCTCACTCTCACTCTCACTATTCCACTTCCAATTCACCCTCTCACTATCTCTCTCAGTTTCTCCCTCTCGCCGACTCCACCTTCAAACCCCTCAACACAATCACCGCACGTGAACGTCGCCTACTCGTCCTGGGCCTATCCACCGCCATCAAAACCGACCACGGTTTCGCCCTCAAGGCCTTCTCCCTCCGCTTCTGCCCCTTCCTTCTCGTCAAGATTATGAACTTCTTACACACCCGCCACGCCGCGTTTGCCTTCTTCAAGCTAGCCTTCGGGAACAATTCCGAGGAGACCGTTCGCTTGAGCTGCGTCGCGGCGCATGTTCTGGCCGCGAAGGGGCTTCACCTGCTCGCGCAGGACGTGGTTTCCTGGCTCATTGCCCGGGTTGGGGCTGGGAGAGCCAACGAAATATTTGAGTTTATGTGGAAGAATCATGCTATTTACGAGTCTGATTTTTCTGTGTTGAATACGCTTTTGCGGGGGTTTCTGAATCTGGGGATGAGTTTTGAGGCGTTGGAGGTTTTGCGTAAGATGAGGGATGTGGGAGTTAGGCCTGGTTTGTCTTCGCTGACTATTCTCATGAGGTTGTTGCTTAGGCTTGGTGATTATGGTAGTGTGTGGAAGGTGTTCAAGGATATGATCCATAGAGGGCCTCGCCCTTCGAATATCACGTTTAATGTGATGTTGTATGGGTTTTGTAGACAACAGAAGATTGCGATTGCGGAGAGTTTGTTACATTTGATGCCTAAGTTTATGTGTAGTCCTGATGTTTTTGCGTTTAACATTCTTATTAACGCGTGCTGTGTGAGGGGGAGGACTTCGGTTGCGTTTGATTGGCTAAATTTGATGGTTAGAAGTGGTCTTGAACCGAGTCTTGCTACGTTTAATACCATTATGCATGCACTTTGCCGGGAAGGGAATGTGGGGAGGGCGCAGAAGCTCTTTGATGAGATTCAGGATATGGGAATTGCGCCAAATGCAGCTATGTATAATACACTGATGGATGGGTATTTCAAGGCACGGGAAGTTAGTCAGGCTAGCTTGCTTTATGAAAAGATGAGGACCAAGAGTGTTTCTCCTGATTGTGTGACTTTTAATATTTTGGTTGGGGGATATTATAAGTATGGGAGAAAAGATGATTGGAACAGGTTGTTGAAAGATTTGATTGTATTGGGATTGTTTCCAGATTGTTCACTGTGTGATGTAACTGTGTCTGTGCTATGTTGGACTGGCAGAATTGATGAGGCCATGGCATTATTGCAAGAACTGCTTGAAAAGGGACTAACTCTTAGTGTTGTCGCCTTTAACTCAGTAATAGGTGCCTATAGCAGGGCAGGTTTAGAAGACAAGGCTTTTGAAGCCTATCGTATTATGGTCTTGGGCGGTTTCACTCCTTCATCGTCCACTTGTAATTCTTTGCTTATGAGTTTGTGTAGGAAAGGATGCTTGCAAGAAGCCAGGATACTTTTGTATGGGATGCTAGAGAAGGGGTTTCCCATCAACAAAGTGGCTTACACGGTGCTTTTGGATGGATATTTCAAGATGAATGATTTGGATGGAGCTCAGTTTCTCTGGAAGGAAATGAAAGAAAGGGGTATATATCCAGATGTTGTTGCCTTTACAGCCTTAATTGACGGGCTTTCAAAAGCAGGTAATGTCGAGGAGGCATATGAAGTGTTCTTAGAAATGTCCGCTATGGGTTTTATTCCTAATAATTTTGCTTACAATTCTTTGATTAGAGGCCTCTGCAATTGTGGGAGGATGACTGAAGCATTAAAGTTGGAGAAAGAGATGAGGCAAAAAGGCATTCTTTCTGACACCTTCACCTTCAATATCATCATTGATGGTTATTGTAGACGGGGACAAATGAAGTTTGCAACTGATACATTTCTTGACATGCAACGGATTGGTTTGCCGCCTGATATTTTCACATTTAACATATTAATAGGAGGGTACTGCAAGGCATTTGACATGGTTGGCGCAGGTCAGATGGTTAATAAAATGTACTCATGTGGGCTTGACCCAGATATCACAACCTATAATACACAAATGCATGGCTACTGCAGAATGCGAAAAATGAATCAAGCAGTTATCATTTTGGATGAGCTCATCTCCGCTGGCATTGTTCCAGACACAGTGACATACAACACTATGATGAATGGTATTTGTAGTGATATATTAGATCGAGCTATGATTCTTACTGCCAAATTACTTAAGATCGGTTTTGTGCCAAATGTGATTACAACCAATATGTTGTTATCACAATTTTGCAAGCAGGGGATGCCAGAGAAGGCATTACTATGGGGTCAAAAGTTGTCGGAGTTTTCCTTTGGTTTTGATGAAATCTCATATAGAATACTGGATCAAGCCTACCGTTTGAAACGAGATAACGTTGAACTTGTGAGAGAAACATATGAAAAGGGCCTTTTTATGGATTTCCTCATGTACATCACATTTGACTATTTTTCAAGAAATAAACCTCAGAAGATTGAAAATAGAGTAGAGTTAATTGAAAATCAATTCATTGCTTTGTGAACTTATTATTTCATCTTTCTAGTATCCTTGAAATCTGCCATGATTTTATGTAATCGTGAGAACAGTACATTGGACTCATTCATTGACTACTCGAGCATTACATGAAACAAGTGATCAAAATACGTTGTGTCATATACTGTAAGAAACCAGTGAGGGATTGATCACCCTTTTTGAAGATAAATTCATTGGTTATTACTACCCATTCTGGAGGGTTTTATGCGTGTTTCTCTATAATGGATAATAACAGCCAATTTTTAGAGGGCTGCAAAGGAAGCATAATTTGATTCTATGATCGAGGCCTTGAGAACATGTCAGTGTAAAATGTGATTGAATCTACTGAACTGCAGGTGATGGACATTGGAGAGATTTTTTGTAAGTGTAGTAAATCTATTTTTCTTCTAGAGAGTTGTGATATCAAATCTTCCTTGTGTATGTTTGTGTCTTGGTTGTAGTATGTGGTGCTGATTTTGTATTGCACGCTGTCTGGATTTAAGATTTGATTAGTTTCATTTTTATTTTCAGGCTTGTGTTGATCTGGGAATTAGAACTGAACATTGTTAAGAAGCACATCTCTCAAAAGCTTAATCATAAGGTGAAAGCTCAACTATGATTTTATATTTCTCTTGAATTTCTTCTTTGGTTTCCTTGGTGAGGAAAAAGTTTAGCTGGTAATCAATGAACAACAAATTTTTGCATCTTAATTGTCACATTGGTTCGTTACAGAGCCAGGGAAAGGCAAACAAAAGATTAGGTGGGAGTTCACACGATAAAATGAGAGTTTCTTATAATTGTATTTTTTTTCACCATAAATATATCAAAATATGCACATTATCATGCTGTAGAGAAATCTCGCCAATGCAAATTAAGAAAAGACCTTCCTGGAAGAGTGTGTACATGTGTGTGAAAAAGAGAGAGAGAGAGAGAGAGAGAACAAAAGGATTTATTGTTGATATGCTTTATGTTTTTAGTATGAGGATTTTCCATTTTCGCATGCTTTGTTTGGGTTCTTGCCTTTTTTGATGTTTTAACCTATTTGGATTTGACTTTTATAGATGCTTTTGACCTAATTTGCCAGCTATGCTTCTAATCTTGATGTAAGATAGTTTATTTTAAGTAACCTTTTAAGAGAAAGGGTAGCCTTGGTGTAACAGTTAGACTTGTTGAAGTGTGACTAGGAGGTCATAGGTTCAATTCATGGAATTAGTCTGCTGCAAATGCTAGGTAAGGCTGCTTTCAATCCATGATGTGTCTGGCCATTCCTTCCCTTCACGAGCTTTATAGCTTAGAGTACCAGGTTGTCCTTTTCTTTTTAAAAATTGTTTTTTAAGCTCTAAATAATTGTCTCTGCTATATGTGGCTCACATGCTCCCTCTACACAAAGCCATATTCACTGAAATCTGTCTAAACAGGATTTTTGCTTTGAACTTTGCAGTGAGCTGCACATATTAGGAACTCACCATTGTCCTCAGTTCACAATGCATTGAAAATGTTATCTTCTTCACAGTTGTCTGTCTGCCTTAAAATCTATATTGTCTCTTTCTTTAGAATTGATAACATGTTAAGGATTACCAATGGGTCAGAATAATACGTCCTCAACGTTTTTCTGTTGTCTAAAATTAGTACTCCTTTTTACATTAATCTGTTCTTAATTGAGTTCAAGTCTATATCTTATCACTGAGGCTATATTAAATTTCTGGATTAGCAAATGATGAAAGATCTTCAGGTGAATTTGTAACTTATCCAGTATAGTAAAAGTTTTGGGATCAACTTGAATACTTCCTGTCTAAAAGTAAAATTCGCAACAGATTTGCAATATCTATTGGAAGTTCAAGGCATATATCAGAACTAAGTTTCGCTTTGGCCTTTCTGCATTACAGATAAATGAAGACAAGGAAACTGAGAAAAATGAGGCCAAAGCCATGGAGATAATAATCTTGATGCTCGTTTGCTCATCAGAGGAGAGTGCATTAAATGAATGATTATCATGAAAGGAAAAAGTTTAGAATCAAACGAGAATACTTGGAATTATGGGGTACTTCTTAGAGGTTTGGAATTGAGCTAGAGGCTACAGTCCCTCCTAATGTTGCAAGGTCAAAGAGGTGAAACTTGGTGTGGGCTTCAAGTGATATGTTTGAGAAACTTAAATTCAAAAGAAAAAAAGAGAAGAGGAAGAAGCTTCCAAGATAAAATAGCTGGAATCTGGAGGGAGCATGATGCAACAAAGTAACTGTCATGAAATCGTAAAGAAAAGGTAAGAAAGAAAGGGAATGTTCAGAAAAAGCCTTATGGGATGGTGGAGTCAAATATTATTGAGCTTCTGTCTGACTTCTTTTGGAACAATTCAATTATGGTCTTAATATTTTTGGTCCTATCATTTGTCTTGATTTTGGTTTTGGTCCGTATACTTAATAAGTTTGATTTGTGGTCCTTATAGTTTTGACAAGTTTAGGTTTTGCATCTAGTTTGGATAAACTTCTCAATTAAAATTTATTGGTGAAGAAAAATGGGATTAAACTTCTTCCATATTCCATAAGAAAAATAAACTTGTGCGCCACAATTTGTATAGAAGCTCTCGCATCCAACTTTTCCAAAAACTGAGGTTCATTATTTTATTTTAACTTGTAGAAATTCAGTTCGCTTACTTTTATTTTCTTCTCTTATAACTGCTTATTAGAAGTTCACCCAACAAGACCTTGGTGCCTAGTTTTATTCTGTTGTGTTTTCTATTCTTATAGTTTTTTCTACTTGGGTTTAAGTCTCTCGAGTAAACCAGATATTGGTCCAAATGGTTGTACCTTACAAGACATGTTTTGGCATACCATTTGTAGTAGGGACCTAAACAAAATTTTTAAAGTATACGGATCAAAACCAAAATTAAAGTGATTCATACCAAAAATATATTTAAACCTTCAATTATATTTGAAGATGTTCACCATGTTTGTTAGTGAAAGAGCATGCCACTGGCTTAGGAAGTTAAAAGTATATGAGGGGAGGAAATTAAAGGCGGGAAAGGAGGATATTTTGTTAGTAGAGAGGGAGTATAAATAAGAAAGAGAATAGATAGAGAAGGGGATCAGATATTTGTTTTGGGTTTAGACTGGACCTTTTGGCCAGTGGAGGAAGGGAGGCTTCCTTGGGAAACATTTACTTGTATTTTCTTCATTGTATACATTACAGATACAATAATATACATACACATACTTTCATCTTTGGCTGTTTCGAGTACTATTGTGAGAAGAATCTGTTCTGTTTGGTCTCCCGAACAAAGGTACCTAACAAATTTGGTCCGACCTACCGGATCCAGATAGAAGGAGAGACAAGATGAAGAACATGATGAGTGCACTCGAGGGAAGATTCGATTCCATGGAGGGAAGATTTGATTCCATGGAGGCGACATTGCAGGAAATTCGAGCGGAGTTGAGGGGAATGGCTCGAATCGCGATCGTGGAAGACGAAACATTAATCGCGACCGTGGGAGAAGAAGGAACCAGCGTCGGGGATTCGAAGGAAATCGCGATTCTGTCAACGCAGAACGCGAACGGCGACCACCAGAGAATTTGGAGGACGAAGCGGAAGAGGATAGAGGAGACGTGCAACATAGCCGGATGAAGCGCGTTGAACTACCAACATTCGATGGAGCGGACCCCATGGGTTGGATCGCGAAGGCAGAGAAATTTTTCAATCTATAGAACATGACGGAGAGGGAGAAAATAAAGCTGATATATATATATATATATATATATATATATATCTGTATGGAGAGAGGTGCGAGCCACTATTGGATCCGCTTCTAGCGGAAGAAAACCAAACATCCGAATAGGAAGATGTTCACGGAAGCGCTGACGCGGAGGTTTGGCAGACTGAATCGAGGCTCCGTTTTTGAGAAGCTGGCGGCGGTGCGGCAGAAGGGGAGTGTCGACGAGTACATCCAGGATTTTGAAATTTTGGTGGCGCAAGCATCTGGCGTGAGTGTGGAGAAATTGCTGGGATTTTTTTGCTGGGTTGCAGGAGGGGCTGTGAAATTTAGTGAGGCCGCACAACTCACAAGATTTGTTAACGGCGATGGCACAAGCACGGGATGTGGAACGGGCAGGAATTATTCCATGCGGAAGTAGCGGAATGGCAAGAAAAGGGGGTCCGAGGTGGGGCTCGATACTTGTCGAGCTCAGGGACAGTCGTGAGGACGGAAAAGTATCAGGAATCGTCGGAGGGGTTTATTAACGCCGACGGAGGGCATGAGATGAAGAAGGATGGCGTTTTCAGTAACTTGAAGAAGTGGAGGAAGCAGGTAAAATTGCCTACTTTTGAGGGGATTGATCCAGAGGGATGGATATCCAGAGCAGAGAAAGTTTTTGAGATCCAAAACGTGGCAGTAAGGGAAAAATTAAGATTGGCTTACACTAGCATGGGGGGATTCGCAATCTATTGGCTTAGAGTATGGAAAAATAAAACCAAGAATCCTTCTTGGACAGAGTTGACAGAGGCGTTGATAAGGAGGTTCGGAGAAAGAGATAGAGGTTTTGTTTTGGAGAAGTTAGCCCAAACTGCAGATGTCAGAGAAGCTGTTGCTGAGAAAGTTGTTAGTGTTGTTGCCCATGAAGTGGCAAAAGTTTCTGTTTCCAGGGGAGATAGTGGAAGAGGTTGTGATGTGTATGTCACAACAGTGAAGAAGGGTGAAGACAAAGGAAAGAAAGCAGAATATGGTGGGAACATGGTGACTATTATGGTTGGAAATAAAGTGGAAGATGCAGCGCTTTTGAGTGGGAAAAAAATATGGTTGTCACAAACATATAAAACACAAGAAGACCAATGACATGGGTACTTCTTTGCAGGGCTGCAATTTAACATTCAGAGGAAACAATTGGCTCAACATGACGATGATGAAGAAATTGGATGGTCAGATCAACAAGTTCTTTCCTTTTTAGCTTCTAAGATGAACAAATCTTGGCAAGGAGAGGGCTTAGCCAGTGCTGCTGCTATAAAAATACAGCAAAGGTTTTGGGGTTGGAAGAATATAAAAGAATTCTTGATCATTCATCAGAAAATAGTCAAAATCCAGGCCCATGTAAGTGGTCACCATGTCAGCAGGCAGTATAGAACAATCATATGGTCCATGGAAATTCTGGAAAAGAAGAAACTCTTAAAGGAGTCAACAATTCTTTCAGATAGACCACCACCCAAACCTCCATACCGGAATTGGAGGACAGTAGTAGTAGGTCCCTTCATATAAAAATAGGATGATGAAAAGGAGTCAGGAGATCCAGTTTCACGGTTCCAACCTTGAGGACAAGGTTGTTGTTTTGCAGCGGGATGTAATGTTAGGAAGTTAAAAGTATATGAGGAGAGGGAATTAAAGGCGGGAAAGGAGGATAGTTTGTTAGTAAAGAGAGAGTATAAATAAGAAAGAGAATAGAGAGAGAAGGGGATCAGATATTTGTTTTGGGTTTAGACTGGACCTTTTGGCCAGTGGAGGAAGGGAGGTTTCCTTGGGAAACATTTACTTGTATTTTCTTCATTTTATACATTACAGATACAATAATATACATACACATACTTTCATCTTTGGCTGTTTCGAGTATTATTGTGAGAAGAGTCTGTTCTGTTTGATCTCCCGAACAAAGGTACCTAACCCACTGCGAGCATTACACAGAAATGTGCTTGTGTTGATCCTGGAATGTAGTTCGATATTTGGCAGGAGGAAATGGAAACTTCTGTCATTGGCATGCTGAATTTGCAATACTTGCTAGAATACTAAAGGAATAAGTTATAAAAGAAAAGTTGTCTTTAGGTTCGCCCAGCTTCTTCATTTTGGGAGATTTTGTAGAAAAATAATTGAATTATTTGTTTACCCTCAACCCCTTTCTTAATCACACGTCTCAATTTATTTCGCACTCTTTCATGAGGCGTTTGTGCTATCTGTGCCCTGCCATCATACTGTGGTTGGGATTTGTTGGATATCGGGCCAAGATTAGAAGACTCGATATCTGGCTGTTTCCTAAATTAGCAGAGCAAATATTCTGATTAATTGTACAATTGTAATTAAGGGAGTTGTATCCTCAGTTGTACAGGGTATTTTTTTTCTTGATTTATTGATTAATTGAAAATGACAACTAATCATAAGTTACTCTACTAAATACTTCAGTAGAAGGTTAACTAATATACCTAGTGTTGACATTATGATGCCTAGATTAAAGCGGCACTAGTTGTTGTCAAAACATTGATTGCCTGAACAGAGTTGTTCTCCGGATAGATTCTGCAACGTTAGAACCAAACAAATTATGACCATTTCCGTGACTTCTCTCGCACATGCTGGACTGTTCATCTCATTTTTCTGCTTTCATAAGTTCTGCCTATGCCCTCGTGGAGATTGTTCGTGTGAACTTGCAATATCAGCCTGCAGTTGGCGAACAACAAAAGTTTATAATTAATTAACGTCGTTTGGGTTCATTTTTTTTTCTTTCAACTATTTTTTGGTTCTCACTAGTAGTTGAATAAGGTTATTTATGATTGGCCCTCTCAGCCTGCAAAATCATCTCTAAAATCTGAATCTTTTGAAATGTAATGTCACGTTCCAAGGCCTTTACTGGCTACTGACTGAAACAATTGTGTTATTAATTTGGTTTAAGTATGACAATTATGTGCCAATATTGGTCAATGCTGGTGAATAGCAAGTGAATCCATTGTGGAAGATTAGTCTAGGGATCGATGTTACAATGGATATTGTGGAAGATTAGTCTAGGGATCGATGTTACAATGGATATGTGATATCTACTTGGTTTGGCTGCTAACTAAAGCTTACATATTGATAGCAGAGGAGATGGCCATGGTTCTTGTTCGGAAGGCTTTGTTTAACATGTATGACACATATCTATTGGATTAATTATATTATGTTGTATTGTGTTGAATATAACTATATAAATGTGATCTGCAATTCCATTTTCAATGTTCAAATTCTATGATTAATTTTTGTTTTACTTTCAATTGAAAGTGATGAAAAGGGCCTTTTTCTGATACATGAAATAGGTTTGTAGTCTTGTAAATGGGCTTTAATTTGAACTAGAAAATGCTTGGTTAAGCTTTTTGGAGGGAGATAATATGTATTTTAATTTGACCTCAATGTCTATTTTAAATACAAGAATCATTTAATTATTATTAACTCAATGTCTATTTTGAAGAATGTACAGTGAATGAGTTATTTGTATATCGGCTTAAGCTACATATTTTATCACTCAATTATTATTATTTTACAACGTAAGTTTGCTTTAATGCAGCAACGTCACAGTAGCATAATAGTACACAGGTCAAGTATATGGCAATGCAGCGGCGTCATAATAATCCATTACCAAACATCTCATGAAAGGTGATTAAAATAAGAACACTGACAATTCTATAGTGGCACATAATTAGACTGCGAATATGTATGCAAGACAATCATGTTCATACACACACAATATTAAACATATATTACTACAAAAATTGTAAAGATAACGTTTCTTTTATATATAGATTGCGATTTTTAGATAGTGTATTTGAATATTGTCTATTAATAGATAACATTTCTAAAAAAACATTCTTTATTAAAAACATTCTTTATTAGTAACATTCTTTATTAGTGTTTGTTAATAGACAACGTTTATTAAAAACAAAAAAACATTATCTATGAGTATTTGTTAATAGATAGCACTTATTTAAGAAAGTATTATCTATTTAAAACACTAATAGATACTTGTTGTCTATGATTCAATATTTTTTTTAATTTATTTAATTTCTCAATAGACAACCCTTTTTCAAATAAGTGTGGTTTATGATTCAATTTTTTTTAATTTATTTTTATTTCTTTATAGAAAATGCTTTTCTAAATAAGTATTGTCTGTTGTTCATTATTTTTTAAATAATTTATTTAATTTTTTAATAAATTCAGTTTATCAAACCTACATATATATTGGTTAAATAGACCCAATTTTCTAAAAAATGAATTCTCATTACTTTAGTGTATGAATACATAATCGTTTAGAGTACTATTATATATAAGCATATATACAACTCATTATTATAGTGTACACAATTTTCTAAAAAATAATCCTCGTTACTTTAGTGTATGAATACATAATCACTTAGAGTACTCACCTATAAGCATATATTCAACCATGACATGGTTATCTAAGCATATATACAATCATAACATACTAACCTATAAGTAGTTACCAACAACATTAAAACATTAATCTTCCCTAACTTTAATTATTTGATTTTCAGAATATTCTTGACATTTGCAACTAGGAAAATACTACAACAAAGGAAAATAACATAACATTAGTCAATTAAAATTCTACTACAATTAATTATGCATATAATCAAGATAACTTACATATGTTGGGATTGTCTCTCCTTCACAATATCATAATTTCCTTCATGTAACGACAAATGTAATACCCACACAACCATTGTTGTTGGATTGTTTTGGACACTAGAAAATCAAAAGTAGAAAACATCAATATAATTGGTATGAATATATGTATGTGTGCATGAATGAGAGGAATAGATTGGACCAAAAAATACAAATCCAGAAATACACATTGCAACAAGCAAAAATGTAATTATCCTTTTATTTATTTGCACTACACCTGTTCAACAAAGACCTGTGCCTCAAAGACCCCACCAGCACAAGCCTTAATTCATTTAAAGTCTATATAAAAGGAAGCCTTAATACACATAACCATGTTGCTAAAACAACCTTTTGATACCAAATAGATTCAACACCTATGACATTGTTGGTTGTAAAACCAACGGCAAGTGCACCGGTCGCAACATAGCAAGTGATAAATATCGTTCTCTCCCAAGGGACTTGTGCAACACATGACAAATCTTCCTTTCATAACTCAATTACACATGAAAGTGCACAAAAAGACAAGAAACACTTTTTTGTAATTTTATCAAATAGTTGGTGTTCAAGGAATGTAACATAGAGTATTTACAATTTGTTATGACTAGAATTCATCCACTTCATTCTCATGCATTCACAAACATCTCAAATCCATCCATTAGGTGTTCAATTTTAGTTTTAGGTTCAAATCATATTTCTCAATACATCAAGAACCATAATTCATACATGGGTGGTAAATCCAGAGCAAGCATAATAACATGAATTCTAAAAGTATATATCATTAACATCACAAAATACATAAGAATTTCATGTTTTACAACTAATATCAACAAATAGGAAACGTCTTTCATGGCGGAGAACTTAGGGTTCTACAAAATTGAAGAGATAAGGAAGAAATTGAAAACATAGAGAGGTGCACAGCCTTTCCCAAGGTTATTTGCAGCTGCTCCATGCTCCAATTGTGCTTCCCCTTCACGATTCCATCTCTAATTCGTGACCCATCTTCTTCCTCAACCCATAAGGGGTATAATCACCATTGATGAAGCTTGAAGCTCAAAGAGGAGAAGGGAGAACTTCCCAACACCCCTAAACAGCCTCCAAGAGCCTCTCTCAGTTGCTCTAGGTGAAGAATGAAGTGTAGGAGGAGAAGAATCCGCAAAATTTTCACGAAAACATGACTAAATACCCATTTTACACGTTTCTAGTTTGATAGACTCGCCCAACGAGCTTCAATTCTCGCCTAGGGAATTGGTCAACTCGCCCAGCAAAAAAGTCAACTTGCCCAAGCGAGTGAACAATGTCGGTCAACCCATGAACAATGTCAGTCAATGCGTGAACAGAGTTAGTCAACCATGAACAATGTCAGTCAACGCGTGAACAATGCCAAGTGAATAGTGAACAGTGAATAATGAATAATACCATTTAAATAATTTTGTTTGCTCAATTTAAAATCAATTTTTATTGTCCAATCATGCTTCCTTGAGTTTCGGCTTGTTTTCCTTCACCAGAATTGCTTTCTATTTACTTATTTCACACTTAAAGAGACATTAGAGATAAAACAAGCATAAATAAAATAAAAGAAAACATGAAAACACACTAAACTTGGGGATGAAACAAGGTAAAAGCTATGGACGAGTTGATTTATTCACCAAAATATATACACAAAAACACATAATCGTTATTAGACACAAGCTAACTCTACCCTATACAACTCTGCACTGCCACACAATTCACGTAAGGAAAACAGACCTAATCAACCAAAAGGGCTCAACATATTCAGTAGCCCAGCAAGCAATATAACCACTCAAGTATGGTAAACACAAAAGCACGAAGACTGCACTAATAACTTGAAATAAACAATTGTAATATACCTTTATTGGTATCCACTTAATATTATTGAACTTAGACTTCGAAACCATTGATCCCCTTTGAGCTTGGTAGGTTTGAATAACCTTAGTCAATACATAAGTTTAAAGCATATGTATAAGTAAAAACAACATAGCTAAAAGTGTACATATATGTGAATCACACTTATATTCTTACATGTCAAACAACTTCTTCAAATCCTTCCTCATATTGATGTCTACTGCCAATAGGTCAAGATAATGAATTATCTCTAGTTTAAGATTGATTCCAAACAAAACCCAATGTTGGCTACAATATGAAATAATCCAACAAAATTAGAATTCGTGCATCTAACTTTGAAAATAAAACATTGTTGATAAAGTTGGAAGTAAATTATTATCCTGTATTGATAGGTGCAAGAACAAATTTATCAATCACCATATTCTCAAGAAAAAGAGAAACTATTTTTTTCATTCTCTCTTTCACTAGTAGTTCATGTGTTGAGATTTGCGATGTTAAAAAAAAGAATGTCTTATCATTTAACTTAATAAGATTTTGATAGAGGTACCTTATAAAAAAATAAAAAATATATTAGTAATATGATAAGAGGTGTCAATCAAATAATGAAGTTAATTATAAAAAGTAGTATGTTGTATCAAATATATATAGAAATTGTAGTTAAACTTAGCCATGCATAATTAATAACTTTTCCAATAATTTCTGCATCAACAATTTTTGTATGACCATCTAGTCCAAATATGTCTTTCTCCATTTGTATTGGGGAAAGTGAATCCAATGGCTTTAGTTTTAGACATGAAGAAAGATAGTTGCACTATTTAGGAAGAATGAGATGGAATTGTTTTTTAGCAGTATGTTGAATGACCATTTTCCCTTGACATTTCTTTTTAGGTGCAACAAATTCATTCTTATTATTCTTCTTTTTCCTTTTAGATAGACTAGAATCCTAAATCATCATCAATTAAACAAGTTAGCTAATAGATAAAATATATGTTCATAAATATGAATGAATATAGTTATATAAACATACCTCATCAACAACCTGTAAGAGATTTATTGGTCAGGCCACAAATATACATATTGCTTGTCCTGTTGTCAACTTGTCATCATCAACATTAGGTGTATGCAATGATACATTTGGCTCCAGAGTAATCCAACTCATGTTTCATTACCCAAAAATATGGTGTAATCCAATTCCCATATATGTTTAATTACCCAAAAATATGACATATTTGCATATATAAGACTTCTATCTTTAGCACTTAAGATATGCATAGATTCAACCACCAAAGTTACACCATTATTTTGTATAGTACTTTAATTATCTCGTTTTTTAGTGTAAAATGTGCAACCATGAATCATATAACCAGTGTAAGAGAAGACTAGAAAGTTTGAACCATTTGTTAATCATCTTAATCGATTAGGAATTAAAGAGGATTTGACATTTAACTCTGCAAAAATATGGCTTTTAGCCATTGTATAAAAATGCCTTGTGTTCTCTACTTATCATATTATCAATCTTAGTTGGATTTAATTTTTTAAGCATGTCTTTGTGTCTCTCAACATATGGTTCGACTTCATCTCATTGTGTAGGATATACAATTGAGCTTATTCCCAATCTTTCTTGGTTATAGTCACTATGACATTTCCGGTAATCTCTTCTCTTGTGGTTCTCGCTAAGTGTCGAGACTTTGGAAGTCCTATTGATTCAACATTAGAGAGGTAATTAGTACAAAATTCAATAGCTTCTTCAAGTATATATCGGTCCACTATACATCATTTTGGTCGACTTTGATTTTTCACAAAGCCCTTTAATATCTTCATATAATGCTCTATTGGTTACATCCATCTTATATAAGCTGGTCTATAATATTGTGTCTCTTTAACTAAGTGAATGGTAAAATGAGCCATTATGTCAAAGAAAGAAGATGAGAAACACATTTCAAGTTCATGCAAAGTTACAATAGTTTCTCTTTCTAGTGCTTGCAATTTTCCAGAGTCAATCACTTTATTACATATGACTCTAAAGAAATAGCATAATTAGGTTATGGTCCATCTTACCTTTTTAGGCAAAATGTAATGTATGTCTATCGGTAACAAATGCTCCATGACAACATGACAATTATGAGACTTTAACCTTATTAACTTTAGATCTTTCATAGATACTAGGTTTCTGATGTTTAATGAGTACCCTTCTAGAACTTTAACTCCTTGTAGAAACTTACAAAGCACAATTTTCTCCTTTCTAAATAGAGTATAAGTTGCCAGAGGTAGATATTGACATTTACCTTTCTTTATTGGTGTCAATTCTATTTGAATTCCCATTTGAAGTAGGTCCAACCTTACACTAATGCCATCCTCAGGCTTTCCAGGTACATTCAACAATGTACCTATCACACTATCAAATACATTTTTTTTCAATATGCATCACATAAAGGAAATGTCTAACATACAAGGACTTCCATAATGAAAAATAAAAAAATATTGATTTTTTCTACCATCAACTTGTGACTATATCTCTTATAAAAGGCTTACCAAATTTGATGTTTATATCCTTTACTTTTTCAAAAACTTTATCACTATAGATAACACTTTTTTTGGAAAAGCGATAGTATTTGAATAGATTGCGCTTATTTAAATAAGCGTTGTCTATTGTTCCGTGTATTTATAATATCGTTTTTTAAGAAAATGTTGTCTATTTGGCATTGTCTATACACAAATTTGTAGTAATGACAAAATATTAAACACACAACCCGACAACCCCAAAGCATATGTTATACTACTCCTAAAACCCTAAAACCTTTCATAATAATTTACAAATACAAGGATGAACATAACTCAAGAAAACATATGCAACACAATGACATTTGGTTAAAACAATTAACATGACTCGCATGAGACATACCATGTCCTTCACGGCACACACACTAAACAAAAGGGACATGCACTCACACATAATTTCTTAAACATAGACATTTTAGGCTAGCTCTCCTTACCTCTATTTCAAGCACACTTTCATCCTCACTCAACCTCAAACACTTTCAACTTCTAGACCTTGGCGTGAAAAACCCAAAAGCACTCTCTCTTTCTTTGAAAATTTCCTCAAGGTGGCTAGGTTTAATTATGAGGCTAACCTTCATTAATTTAGTATTTATACACCTAAACTAGACCTAAAATATGTCATCCTCTAGCCCATGAGCCTAAAAATAAACATACTTAATGGTTCTCATCGTTTTAGGCCTTTTTTAAAAACAAAAGAACAGAGAACAAAAGAATAATCAATAAAAAATTATTTTTAATGTTTGGAACTAGGGATGACAACGGGTCGGGTCGGACACATATAGTGCGTACTCGTAACCCGATCTGCCGGATAAAATTGTACCCGCTACCCGCGCGGGTGCCCATTTAGAAAATATCTGCTGGTATTTTAAAACCCGCAGGTACCCGCGGATACCGCAAAAAAAAATATTTTATACATTTTTAAAATAAAATTTAAATAAAATTACAAAAGAAATATATAATATAATATAAATTAAATTAAATATAAATTAAAATTTAATTTTAATTAAATTTAACCTAATAAAATATAATTTATTTTTTATTTTTAATTAAATTTAATTAAAAATATATAAATTAATTTTTATTTTATTTTTTGCGGGTAATGGGTACCCGTAGGTCGGGTAGTATACTACCCGTACCCAACCCGTTTAGAAGCGGGTATTAAAATATTCACTACCTGTTATCCGCGGGTAGTAAATATATGTGGATAGTAACTATCCGCCGCAGATTTTATCCGCGGATACCCGTGCCCGCGGATTTTTTTGTCATCCCTATTTGGAACCCTTTGCCACCCTTTTTAAATGGACTGGGTGCGCAAAAACTAATATATAGTCCCTTTTTAATTCTTTTGGTAGCTCTCCCTTATCATAAAAATTAACAATCACTTCTACAATTATTGCATGCATTCACCCGACCTATTTAAATTAGGATAAATTCATACAATTATTATTTCTAAATATTCCTAAATTTTCTTGGATCTTACATTCTCCCAAACTCCAAAACTTTTCGTCCTCAAAAATTGACTTATCCCGATAATAGTTGTGGATACTCCTTCTTCATGTACTCCTTTAGCTCCCAAGTTACTTCCTAGTTTCCTTCATCCCATAACACTTCACCCTTCTAATATCTTTTTCACGAAGTTGTTTGGTCTACACATAAAACACCCGCACTAGGTCTACCTCCATGGTTAAATCTTCTTTAACTTGGATATCGTCTACTTTTAACATATGATCAGGACTTGAAACACATTTTCTCAATTGTGATACATGGAACACATTGTGCAAATTTGACAACTAAGGTGGTAGTGCTACCTCGTAAGCTACTAGCCTAATCCGTTTGAGAATCTCGTATGGTCCAAGAAACTTTTGTGAAAACTTCTTCGATCTAATAGATCTTCCAACTCCGTTGTTAGCGTAACTCGTAAAAGCACATGATCTCCTTCCTTAAACTCCAACGGTCTCCTCCTCTGATATGCATAAGACTTTTCTCTACTCTAAGTTACTCACAGTTGTTCCTGTATTACCTTTACTTTCTCTATTGTCTGCCATAACAACTCAGGACCCACAATTACTGTTTTGCCATCCTTGTACCAACATAAAGGTGTTCTACATCTCTTCCCATACAAAGCTTTATATGGTGCCTTACCAAACTACACTGATAGATATTGTTGTACGTGAATTCCACCGACGACAAGATCTCTCTCCAACCTCCGAGATGATCAAGCACGCAAGTCCTCAACAAATCCTCCAAAGACTAGATAGTCCTTTCAAACTGCCTATTTGTTTGGAGATGATAAGTTGAAGTTATCTGTAATTGTGTACCCAAAGCCTCTTGTAACGACCGCCAAAATCTGGATGTGAATTTTGAATCTCAATCAGAATCAATACTTGTAGACACTCCATGCAATCTCATTATTTCTCCGATATATATCTCCGACAACTTCTCTAAAGACATCTTATGATTAATTGGTAAAAAATGAACACTCTTAGTCAAAATATTCGAAGTTTGACACCACAAAAGCTTTTTAATAATCATCCACTAACCCTTTTATAAAAAAAAGTATATGTGTATATTCGGTGGTTAAAATAAAAGAGTATTCTAAAAATGTAAACATAAAAAAATGCAGAATAGACCATTGATAAAACTTTTATGAATAATAGAATAAATTGTGAAAATAAAAATATGAGATAAATTCCATCCAATTAAAGAGACTGAAAACAATAATTTGAAATAATAATTTTCTACTTCAAAAACCATATTCTAGAATTCGTTTCTTACCCCTAACTATTCCAGATAACATTTTCTGAAATTATATTTCCAGAAAAGAAAATGAAGCACCTTCATCAACGGCACAGCCACACAAAACCTTCACTGTGTCTCCTTGGTAGAAACAAGTTTGTAATAAATTTCTCAAGGGCAAAAATAGAATTAAATAAACATATAGAGTGCATGAAGAAAATCAGAGGTGCAGGAAGCCATTTCCATAGTTGAATATATAAACCTGGGCTTGGGTACATACTTTGGTCCAAACCCAAGAGAAGACAGTCCCGCTCCTTTTACAGCACTCCAACAACATACCCTAATGCACACTATAAATACAGAGAGGCGCTTAGAAGTTCCCTAGGGTTTATTTCATTTTGGCCTTGCTAGCCGCTTTGCATTGTTCCTGCGTTGACATAAATTATTTTAAATATGTGTTTGTTTTCTTAACGATGAGGGTTGCGGCATATGGGGAGAGCAGTGTTTAACTATGGCTCTGAAAAACCTGTAGGTGCTCTACAGGGTGCCTTGCCTTTCAAGCCCTTCACATAAAAACATGGCATCATAGTACGGATTTTGTGCTTTGTGGGTTGCTTTTGGATTTCGGATTTTGGTCTTTCTTTGCCATTCTCCTTCTTCCTTCCTTCCCACGCCTTTTCTCCACAAATCCGCCTCCAAACGCCATTACAGAACATCCTCAACAATTTTTTTTTTTTAATGAATTTTGAAATCGGTTGAATTTGCATGCATTTGTTTTCTTCTATTTTTAAAAAAGTTTGGCCTTTTACTTCTAATTCTTTCATTTTCCATCTGTAATTGCTTCACCAAGCTAAGCTTTGAACCTAGTAATAGTAAATAAATCACGAATTATATTTCTATTTAGATACATTTTAAATATTAAATCGAAAAAACACTATTTTGACAAATCCCATTGCAATTCTAAATAGTAATAAAATATTGAACTAAGTTATTTAATTAAAATAACTTTTACGAGAAGCACTCTTTATGTATTATGCATAGCATTATTGTCTGGTTTAGATAGTCTAGGCTTTGAAATAACCAGATTCATTTTCTTGTACAGCAGCAGCAGCAGAACCTAACGAACAAATCTTATGATAACTGCTATAGAATAATACACTGAACCTCGATAACATTACATGTAGAGTTGTGGTTTAGATAGTCTAGGCTTTGGAATAACGACTAGTGGCTTCATTTTCTTGACTACAATGCCAAATTTACCTGAAAATTCAAGCACTTTTCCACTGGGTAGTCTCCACTCAAAGTAATGCAAGAAGGAAGCTAGCATAAACATTATCATCTTTTCGGCAAGAGGTAGCCCTGCACAGATTCTTCTTCCAGATCCAAAAGGAAGATACTCAAATTTGTTGCCCCAGTAATCCAACTTGCCATCATCACTCAGAAACCTCTCTGGTCGAAATTCTAATGCATCTTCCCAAATGTCAGGGTCTCTGTGTATAGTCCACACGTTCAACAATACCTGTGTACCTTTCGGAATGGTATATCCCCCAACAGTACTAGTTTGACTTGGGCAACGAGGTACCAAAAAGGGAAGAGGAGGATGCAAACGAAGTGTTTCCTTTATGACAGCTTCTAAGTACTCTAATTTGAACAATTGGGATTCTAATTCAATACCGTTGTCCAATCCTATTACAGTATCCATCTCTTCATGAACTCTCTTCATTGCCTCAGGATGCTGCATCAGCTCTGCTACCACCCATTCCAATGTTGTTGATGTTGTATCGGTTCCACCCACTACTATATCCTACAATAAGCAATTATAACTTGAATTGCAAAGTCCATCAACACATTTTTTGCTAATGGGATTAGTCATAAGATAATTATGATTCATGTCACAAATCTTAAACAAGTTACGGAGAGGTTGGCCTCGAAAACATACTATGAGGATGGCTTTGATCTCCTTCATGGTCATTGATGTTGTCTCACTGTCACTCTTTGTAAGCTCCAAGAGAACCTGCAGGAAATCTTTGTTTGAGTTATTTTCTCCCTTCCCAGTCACAGTCATTCGCTTTTCAATGGCAGAATCAAAGAACCTATCAATCCATTGGGAGACCCTTCTGGTTCTTCTTTCAATTCCTTGTAAATCTAACCAGGCCAGAGCGGGGAAAAGATCCGAAACATTTGGCTTCCCTAGTAACACCATAAGTTCTGACACAACGGCTCTAAACTCAACCCCAATGGCAGCTCCTTCTTCTCCTTCCAACGTCTCGCCCCAAATCATACTCATTATTGCATTTGTGGCTGTTAGAAAAGCCAAGTCGCCGACTTTTATGGGGCAGCCTATTTTCTTTTGGTACACATCCCTGATGGATTTCTTAACCTCCACTCTCCTATGAGGAAAAGAGTTAGTGAGGTTGGTGCTGCTGAGCATCTCACGTACCAATATCTTGCGAGCCTTCCTCCACTGTGGACCGTGAGGCAAAGAGGCTATGTCAGTGCCACCGTACAAGGCAACCAATGCAGCAATTAGAGGCTCCCGGTTGGCAAATATGGTGTCTTGATCACGCACTATCTCTTTCACCAGAGAGGGTGAACTAACCACCACCACTGTTTTGGTTCCCAACGTGAGCTTGTAGATGGGTCCATAAAGTTGTGCCAGCTTGTGAAATTTGAGGTGGGGATGGGTTCCTAGAAAGGGAAGGTAGCCAAGAAATGGAAGACCTGTAGGACCTGGAGGCAAAGGAGATGCTTCATTGCTTGAATTCCTGAACCACCGTAGCAACCATAGCACGGTGATGAGAGTGAGCAGAAGGGTTAGAATTGGATGCAAGTTGGTGGCGTTCAACCACAGGGATGACCATTTCACAGAAAATGAACTCATCTCCATTGTCTATTGCTACAAATTCTTTTTGCTTAATTCACCTCATCAACTAACTTCTTTCGGTTCTCGTCTCCTGCTATCCAAAACTAATATACTTCTACATTTTCTTCAAAGGTAGTGATAATGAATTCGACTTTTAAAATCCAATTCAGATCTCATACATACATGTAATAAAATAATACACAAGATCTAAAATGAATTTACAATCCAATTTAGACTTTATTAAAACCAATTTTTTAAATTAGATTTAAATTTATATTTAAATTTATCTTATTTGAACTCAATGCATCTAGACTCAACCTAGAATAGTATCAAATATGTCAAAGTCAATATGACGTTAGACTCATCTTAAGTTGTGGTTGATCTAACTCATCCTATCATGAAATTAATTTTGTCTAACCTAATCAAGCCTTGATCTAACCCATCTTGACATGGGTTTGACTTAATTCAGTCTAACATGAGCTTGACTTAAGTTGACACAAACTATCTTGAGCTTAATTCGACTTAGTTTCAACTTAACTTGAACCTAACCTAACTCAATTTGACTTACTGGGCTTAACCCAACCTTACCTTCTGGAGTCTAACTTAACCCAGCTTGACTTACGTTTGTCGTGATCTAATGTGACTCAATTTGACTTGGGTTTGATATAGACTTGACTAAACTTAGACCTTGGTTGACTCAAGTCGATGTGGATACATGTCAACTTGACCTAACATGGACAAACCCAACCCAATTTGAAGTGGATTTAGTTTGTCTTGACCTAACTCGACTTCTGCCCAATCCATCTTGCCTTGCCTTGGTGTAAAGCCCCAAATTATGGGATGCCACAGGATTACAAAAAACCGAATATTTATAAACTTTCGTATAGCGCAAAAATGTATTTTTCAAAAACCTTAACTTTTAAACATGCAAAATTTATTCAAAACATAATAGTTCTAAAAGCCTTGTTCAATTAAAATGACGAAGGAAATAAAACAACTACAATTACATTGCTTTAAAAGTCTATACAAAAATAACTTTTTAAAGAAACTCAAATCTTTCCCTGTCATCTCTCAAATCTATCATGCTTCTGTAACATCTGTAAGATTATCTGCTCATGTATAATACATTATACAATCATCGCTGATAATTTCATTCTCACAAACACACAATACAAACATGTATGGGGTAAACTACGCATAAAACAATCATAAAAATAAGATACACACATACTGATTATATTAACAATAATCAAATACCTCATACATAAAATTAATAACAACAAGGTTCCTAATCCTCTAAACATAACAAATCAATCATAACTGATTACTCACTCCCTGAGCCTCAATCATCCATCCTCAACCCTTGATCCTCGATCCTTGATCTCTAACCCTTGATGTCATTACTAACATCTCACACATAAACCCTTGGTCTATCCACTCATTAGCACCTAAGCTAACTACTTACTATAACCATTATAGTAACATCACTACCAACATAACATCACCTGGAGCATCTCAAATACCATGATCATCATCATCATAGATACACCACCATCATGACTATGCCAATCATGAACAATACCATGAGCATCAACATACCAATAAAACCATAGTGGAAAGAGTCAATCCCACTCTTGTACCCTACCTCACCGACTATAGCCGCTCCTATAGCCTAATCTGTAGATTTCCCATACAGATACATTCGAGTAGTCCCGCAATCCAACTAAGGAACATGTAATCCTATCACACAAGGACAAAGAATACACCATCACCCCACACAAGAAAGTCTCAATACCTAAACAACTCTTCCAATGCACATAAGACAAAAGGAAGCACTTATCCGTAGATAGCACCAAGATTTATGAGGTACAATAAGTAGACTTATCCTCCACTCTCATGCTCATCAATCACATACTTAGATACATCCCAACACTCACTCATGCTCCACTCTCAACCACAAGTCAAGCCTGACCATAAACATAATCATTATTCTCATTCTCTAATTAGCATTACATTCAACTGCTCCTCAAGCTTGGTCCATGTCCATTCTTTATCAAAACACACTGTTTATAGTAAAAACACTTTAGGATAATCGATTATCATAACTCATAATCGATTATTCCCGAAACACACACATGTACACAAAATACCCTGTGATAATCGATTATCACTTAAGATAATCAATTATCTTAGTGGTTCTACACAATATTTCACTAGAATTCATCAAGCATGAAGGGATAATCGATTATCATCCCAGACAATCGATTATTCCCTCAAATAATCACCACTACAAGAAAAATCGCTATTACCTAAAGCCAAAATCTGTTTGTAACTTCAAAGAAATCGTTATTACCTAAAGCCAAAATCCGTTTGTAACTTCAAAAATCCATACGTAAAGTAGTGTTACGTATAGATTACATACGAACAATAATCTGTATGTAAAATGGTCATAGCTAATATTACATACGGATTTTTCCGTATGTAATTATCTACTGATAAATCCATATGTAATTTGCTTTGCAAATTTAATTAAATTAATTTTGTTTTCGTAGTTGTATGATTAAAATCTTGAACACTAAAATTTGTTATAAAATTTAAAATAATTACTACAAGAATATAAATTTAAAGAATGTATACTATATAATTGTGCTTAAAACAAACAAATTAAAACATGAAAACTTTATTGAATGACTCTATAAATAGAGTTTAAAGAAATAAATACAACTTGTATATAACAAACTCCTAAATAAATACATTAAATAACATTTTATAATATGTTACTTATTCAACAACTACAAGTTTAATATATACTTATAATAAACAAACTTAAGAATCTCAATTAGCACTGTTTGAACTCAGTCAACTCCAATGTGATACTCCAGAGACAAACCTCATTATCATCATCTTTATAATCTGGATAAAATTCTTCATTGCTGAATACTAAAGAAAAACATTTATCCAAGCTTTCTCGATTTGAACGGGTGTATGAGTAATAATTTTCACTCAAGTTATTTGACTCATCCTATTGAATCATTAAAAGTTTATGTCAGCACAAAATAAAAACGACACTACAAGAAAAATCAAATTAATCCATAAATAACATATAGTCAAATACTACAATAGGAACAATAGACATGAATTAATCCATAAAAAAATATAAAAGTAGCACCAAGAGAGACCTTATCTCTACTCTTAATTAGCATTAATGAGAAGATAAGAAGATATACATGAATCCATCCTACAGGATAAAATGATATTTCATTTAGAATTGAAGTTTAGAATTAAGAATTTTAATTAAGTATAGATAAGTGAGATAAATAATATATAAAAAACCTATAAATAAATTTATTATTTATAGAATTTATTATATATAGATTTACAATTTAAAAAAATTTATATTTTTAATTGGATTAAATATATTTTTTAAAATTATTATAAAATTTGTGTTTTTATCTTAAATTAAATTATAAAATACTTAGTCACTATATTTTATAAAAATAGTATAAAATATTTTTCCAATAAATGATAGTGAAGTATTTTCTATATAATAACAAACATGCAGTGAGAAAGTGAAAGAGAAAAAAAAAGTAAAAGGATAAGTAGAAAAGTAGTTGAGAGAGCAAATCAATTAATTAGCATTAATAGGTGTGAGATAGGAAGATTGATCAGTGATTCATGAATTGGAATGGAGAGAGGCTCGCACCATCTGTCTCCTTCACTTAACCGCCCAAACGTTCTGTCACTTTCAGCTATGTATGATATGTTTTTCATACGTGCTAATAATATACTAACAGGATTCTCTCACATGAATGAATATCATTTCTTTCTAAAGATATTATCTAAAAGATAAATTTTAAGATATTTCTAACATATGTATTGTTTGTCATGAACCAGCCTTACCTTAAGCTTAAGTAGCTGAAAGATAATCACTGATTTTATGCATAACACTCTTTTAACCTTCCATTATGAATGTTCTTTTATCTGAATAATAAAGGTGACCACTTTCACCAACGAGTTAATTTAGAAACAGCAACAGCTAAAAAGAGAACAGTTTAATGACAAAATCATTGTATATGAAGAGATGGAACAAAAGCTTGAAACAATATTGAAAAGAAACATTGGATAATACTCAATAGCCTTTATGGGATGGTCAAGTTTTTGGTTATTTCCGGAAGCTTTTTCTAAGCATGGAATTCGGTAAAACTTCTTTTAAGCATGTCCTTTACCTGCAACCCAAAATCACCCAATTAGACAATAATAAGATTTCAAATTTCCAACATAAAATGAAACTACTTGTAACATTTGTGATAGATGAAGTTGAAATTGCACATTCATTCTAAGTAATTTTGATTGTCAAAGTTTTCCATCATTTTGCTCCATAATGATCTTATCACTAGTAGAGAAACGCTGTTTAACGTCGGTTATTTTGGGTTTTTGACGTCACTTATGGAACCGACGTCTATTTCAGTGACGTTAACTTTACATCAGTCAGGTAATGACAGATGTCTACATAGACGTCAGGCGTAGCCACAATAGACGTTAACATAGACGTCAGTGGTCAACAAAAGAGACGTCTGTACACGCTGGATCGTTTTGTCCACTATTACTTATTGGATGTCGCTTTGTGCATTGACTGACGTCTGTAGATGTCAGTTTTGCGTTAACCGACGTCTACTGGATATTTTTTTTTAATAAATATTTTATTTTTCGAATATAACCACACTTGAAATTTAGAAAAATTTTCCAGAACAATTGTTTATAATAAATGATTGTTTGTTTGAGCTATAAATAGATATAATTCAATCAAAGATCAAAAAAATGAAATTATAAACTTAAACTAAACCTAAGTAATTGAAAACAACAAAAATAAGTCTTGCTCTAGTTCCACTTTTGGAGAAGATAAGTTGCCCACTCCTGCCTTAGTTGCTTTATCGTGTCTTCGGGTAAAGCAGATGAATTGTTGAAGCGCTGCACAATTAAGAAATATTGATTATGGTTTGATATATGTTGAAAAGAATTAATTGATTTTTGATGTTTTCAAAGTAAGCCTGATTATTACCTCATTCCAGTTATCTGTAATGCCAGCTCGAATGATGGTCTTAATCTAAGACATCACACAGTACCCACATTCCCATGAATCTAACTGTCTGTTACACTAAAATGACAAACTAAATATAGTCAAGAATTAAAATCATTGAATAACATAGTAAATGAATTAAAACTATAAATGCACCAAACCTTGGGATACAAGACTTGATTTAGCTGAGCTCGAGATTTACCCATTACTCTATTTACATTAAAACAGAAAGTAATATGAAAATATGTATGAAATCATAAAAAATTAAGAACGACATGAATTTAAAAGTCATTTTTAGCAAAACACTTACCCTTGAAGCATGGTTTTCAAGTCATTTTTCATCTTCCTTTGCAGTGAACAGAAGAATACAATTGTACTTTTTTTGGGAATGAGGACCAACAGCTGACAGTGAGCCCTGTTTGGAACATCATAAATAGTTAGTAAACTAATTAAGTAAACTTTAATTACCTTTTACATAAAACAACACATACCCATCAATGTATGGCACAAGGTATATGTCTCTGTTTGACTCAGCCATCCATGTTTGCAAATAATTTTGTTTGGTTTCAACTGTGTTACCACAACGTTGAATGGTCTGAGGTTCAACAAATCCATAAACGGAAGACCGACCTTGGTCTACAATGACTGTGTCCATGTACCTATAACAACAAAGTTAACTTGTTACAAAGTAGGCATCTAAATTAAAATATTATGGTAGACAAAATTAACTATCTTACATGCACCAAAGTTGAATAATGGAAATATTCAACATCTTGTCTCCCGCAATGATCTCCGATACATCATTGAATGTGATATATACTGGCATATTGAGGGGGGGGGGAGACCAAATACTCGTAAATCCCAGTATATTTGTATTGATCCTTTGTTGAACTTGGGAATGTTTGACAATAGCTTTGCTATGGGATCATCCTCCGCTTCAGCCATGTCATCATCATCATCACCATCATCATATTCAGGTATTGGTGCCTCATGCATCGGCTGCTTTTGAGGACGTGTGAACTGAACATAAAATTTTCAAAGTTATGAACAAATATTTTTAAATAATAATATAAAATTAGTAATGATAAAAATATTATACCTCTTGTGTACCAATGTGTGTGATAACCAATGCTCTAGGCCAGGCTAAAAAACTTGATATCGCCTCCCCCACAAATTGAACTTCAGGAGTGGGTACATGCACCTGAGCCTGTGGATCCCGAACCTCGTCAATCATGACACGCACGTGTTGGGGTGATATGGGAACACCATGAATAGTTTGGCCTCCCTCAACTACTCGTCCGACAGCCACAATGCGTGCGGGATCCCCATCAACCAATAAGTCATACTGACCAATGTAGTCAGTAGGTTCAACAACAGAGCAGGATCCTTTGGTGCTGGCAGGAGGTGGTGTGGGAGTTTCAGTGGGCACACCCAGGGTGGCCTGCGTCATGGATTGCAACATCTCTTCAAGCGCTCTTTGTATTTGTTTTCTTTCTTCTAGCTGCTCAGTGAATCGTTGCTCCATTTGACGAATTCCTTGTTCCCACTAAAGATCCATCTGCCTCAATGCCTCCTGATTCGTTCATTGAGTTGTTTTTTGTACAGGGCCAAAGTACTCATGAAGACCAATGGACCCAGGAACTGCACGTACACGTCCTGGGTGCTCCGGTTTTCCAATGGCCGTTGTTAAAATGTCCTCCCTACCTTGGGGAGTAAATGTTCCCTGTGTCTGCTGCTCAACCAACTCATCCTGCACATTAAAAAATTTATGTTACTTAAATTGCAAGATATGATAAAAATACAATAAAGTAATGTTTACAATTTCAACTTACAATTCTCTGTGAGATCGCTACGGCTGAGGCAGATGTCATGTTCCCATCAGATTTTGTCCGAACAGCCTTCCACATCTCGTACCTTGTAGATGGAGGTGCTAGGTCCGGGGACTCAAGCCCCAACTCATCCGCTCGATCCTTCCTAAGTTTCTTCTCCAGTTTCGCATAACCACCTCGTGATAACACGTGTGGTGCATCATTTAGCCTTTGCCTTTCTTGGGCGGCTAACCTTTTACCCTGTAAAACAATTTTTATGCATAACTATATAATAATAAAAACTGCTTTGAAGACGTTGTTGGTTAAGATAAATACCTTCCATTCCTCAGTCTCTCTAGATTGACGAAATTGGATCCATTCTTCTTCTGTGAAGGAATTAGGCTGAGATGGATTCTCATCTTGTTTTTTTCCAAATACATACAGACGTGTCAGCCTTGTCTTGAAATCCCTCCATCTCTTACATATGTGCGATAAGATTTTCTGCCTCATGTCCAGTGTGTTTGGAACATCATATTTTAGCTGTTTAAAACAAGGAACGTGTGAATGACATAATAAGATCAAAGAAATAATTATATCAAATTTCTTTTAAGTAACCATACCTGAACATCTTGCCATAAAAGGTTCTTCTCGACCTCTGGGACGTCATCCCAAGTTGCATGAAGGATAGAAACATCGGTTTTGGCTATCTTACCCAGATAACTAATAAAATTATCAGCATTTGGCCCTGATGCTACATCGGTTCTTGGGTCAATCTCAAGATGTTTCCTCTTCCCAGGAACCTGTCCGGATGTCGCTTCTAGCAAACGTGTCACTCCTCGTGTACGTCTGCTCTATGCTGATGCTGAGTCTGAGGTCGACATACTTGAAAAATATATACAAGGTTAGTATGAATTGAAATTGAAATTTTCATCTAAATATAAATTCATATAAAGTCTAAAAAAAAAACAAGACGTTACTTATTAAGATATTATTTTCTCCCAGATCCCTTCATCATGATCACTACGAATTGCATGTATGTCATCGACAACGTCATCAATTGAGTCTTCAATGGGTCTTGATGTGCTACATGTTGTCTGAAGTACATCAAGAGATTCTTCATCATCAAAACCGTGCATGTTTTTCCCTTCCAAAACCACTGACCATTTTTCATTCGCTGGATCGCTGACGTAAAATATTTGCCTTGCTTGACTTGCCATAATAAATGGTTCATCAGTGAAACTCATCTTTTTAAGATCTACCAATGTGAAACCAGAGCCATCTGTAATGGTTCCAGAATTTATATCAACCCATTTACACTTGAAAACGGGGACTCTAAACCTCACATAATCCACCTCCCATATTTCTTGTATTACTCCAAAATAACTAATTGATGCAGTGATTGGATTTTTGTCTTTAGAACTAGAGAAGTGCACTGACTCAGCTTTTAGTGTAACCCCACTATTTTGAACTCTACTTTTGTCATCTTCTTCCTTTGTCTGAAAAGAGATATTGTTAATATAGTACCCACCATATGTAATGACATCTGTGTTCGGCCCCCGAGATAACCTCAATAGAGTTTCAGAAACATTTGGAGTCGCATAAATCTTTTTCTTAAACCATGGTAAGAAGGTTTTGACATGTTCATTAAGCTGCCATTTTTCACTCATTCTTGGGTGTGATGCCTTTATTTCATTAACGTGTTCAGAAATGTAAGGAATAACATCATCAGTGTTGTTTAAGATGTACAAATGAGCTTGATCAACTTCTTTTCTACTCACACGTTGAATCCTCACACCACGACCCTTACCTTCACATTTTCCTTCATGTATGCTCTTCGGTAGACCCACTGGTTCACAACTTTGCATGTAAGCTGAACAAAATTCAATGGCTTCTTCTGCAATGTATCGCTCTATGATTGAAGCTTCTGGTCTATATTGATTCTTGACATATCCCTTTAAGATTTTCATGTATCTTTCAACGGGATACATCCACCTTAGGTAAACCGGCCCACATATTCGAATTTCTCGGACTAGATGAACGATCAAATGAACCATGATATCAAAAAAGAAGGTGGAAAATCCCTCTCCAATTCACATAGTAGTCTTATTCCTTCATTTTCCAATTGATCTAAACATCGAGGGTCAACAAATTTCTTGCAAATGGCATTAAAAAAAACACAGACGTGTCAGAATACCCCTAACAAAAGGAGGTAATATGCCTCGAATAACAACTGGTAACAATTGTTGCATCAATATATGACAATCATGAGACTTTAAACTAACTAACTTTAGCTCTTGCATAGAAACAAGGTTACTAATATTAGAAGAATAATCTTGTGGAACCTTCACACTTCTTAAAGACTTACAAAAACTTTGTTTTTCTTTTTTAGAAAGAGTATGACAGGCTGAGGGCAAATAGGTGCGTCTACCTATTGTCTGTGGATGTAACTCTGTTCGGATTCCCATGTCAGCCAAATCTTGTCTTGATTTTATTCTATCTTTGGTCTTCCCTTTCACGTTTAATAAAGTTCCAATGACACTGTCACAAACATTTTTTTCTACGTGCATCACATCAATACAATGTCTAACATCAAGTATAGACCAATAAGGAAGATTAAAAAATATTGATCGTTTCTTCCAAACATTTTTTGCATATGTACTTTTACGATGTTTTTCGAATACAATGTTAATGTTTTTGACTTCGTTGTACACCTCTTCACCATTCCGGGGTCTGCACACAACCTCATCCGAGGCATTTCCATTGAATGCTTTTTTCAATCTACGATAAGGGTGATTGCGAGGAAGGAATTTCCGATGTCTTGTATAAACCATCTTCTGACCATGCTTCAATTGAAGGTAACTAGTGTTTTCTTCACAAATCGGACATGCAAAATGTGCTTTAACATTATAACCGCTCAAGTTTCCATAGGCTGGGAAATCATTTATAGTGCAAAACAACATTGCACGCAAACGGAAATTCTCTTCAACATCTGAATCAAACACTTCGACACCTTCTTCCTACAATAATTTCAAATCATCAATTAAAGGTTTCAAGTAAACATCAATGTCATTGCCAGGTTATTTAGGACCAGATATCATCATTGACAACATGACATATTTTCTCTTCATGCACAACAAAGGAGAAAGATTGTATATCATCAACATAACTGGCCATGAACTGTGTTTGCTACTTAAGTTCCCGTACGGATTCATGCCATCAGTTGCAAGTGCAAGTCTTAAGTTTCTTGGATCTGCACCAAATTCTGGAAATGTTTCATCAATCTTCTTCCACTGTGGTGAGTCTGCTGGGTGTCGAAGAAGATTATCGCACTTTCTTCCTAAAACGTGCCATTTAAGGTTCTTTGCATCCTCATTAACAGAGAACATACGTTTGAACCTAGGTATTATAGGCAAATACCACATGACCTTACTAGGTGCACCATGATTACCTTCTTCAGTGTTTTTGTTAGATTTCTTTTTAAAACGACTTAAACCACATGTTGGACAATACTTTAGTGAAGCAAACTCCTTGATGTACAAAACACAATCATTGGGGAAAGCATGTATCTTCTAATATTCAAGACCCATTGGACATAAAACTTTTTTGGCCTCGTAATTTCGAATAGGAAGAGTATTATTTTCTGGAAGCATCTCCTTCAGCAACTCCAACAACTCCGTAAAACTTTTATCGGTCCATCCGTTCCTTGCTTTTAAACTGAACAACTTCAAAGTTGCAGACAAACGTGTAAAGTTCATGCAGCCTAGGTACAACGGTTGCTCAAAATCATTGATTAGAGAATCGTACAAATTAGCTCTTCTAAAGTTATCTTCACCAACATCACATATCATGTCCTCTAAATGATCACTCATCCATTCTTCCACATAATTTGTTCCTCGTGACGTCATAGGTTGGTCCAGTACTTCTCCATGCCAAGTCCAAACGGTATACGTTCTCGTTATGCCGAACATGAATAGATGATCATGCAAAATGCCCAAGTCTTGTCGTATTTGATTAAGACAACGAACACAAGGACAAAAATATATCCCGTTCACAGACTTTGCATTTTCTTTAACATATTGCAAGAACACCGAAACACCCTTCTCATATTCTTCAGAGATGCGACGTGCATTCATCCAGCTTCGATCCATACTATGTTCGTAACATAGTTCATCAGTATAAAATTCTTAACTCTCACAAGGTTAGGCCCTACCCATTCAGGAAAAATATTTTTCATAAATTGCTACGACATGTGCAAAGAAGTCTACATCATAAATTTGATAAAATTTTGGCAGCATTTCGCATTGGTCTCCGAAATACACGAAATGACAGTAGTCACAAGAATGACCACAATCAAATATGCATCCGGAGAACAACACCAATAATGAACCGAAATTTCATCAGTCTTATGCATAAACTGCAACGTACATGTTATATCAAATTTATGAAAAATAATTTTCTCAAACTGTCCAATTGGACAATTCAAAATTTAATACAAATGATTAAAAGATTAATCATTTGTGTTAAATTTCAAACGGGAACTAAGTTTCACTCAGTGATTTCATACTAATGCATGCCAATTATAATAACACAACTAAAGTTAATCACATGCATATACTAACAATCTGTAAACACATGCATACCTAAACGTCAATATGAAATCATACAAAAAAAACCAATAAAATGCAAATTCAAAGTGCCAACATCATACACAAAAGCCAATAATATCCATACAAATTAAGTTTTCAAGAAACAACACCTAACCTTTTTAGCAGATTATATATAACCAAATGAGATAGATGTCGTAGTGCACGCCCAAAAATAGGTCAGAAAAGCAGTCCAAAAACAGTCGAAAACGCAACCCAACAAGACGTTTGAAAGTGCAACAAAACGCAACGAAATGAAATTATGATCGGTTCAAATGAAAGCTTTTTCATCAAAGACTAATTCAATTGGAGCAAAACTAAATTTAAATGGTCAAAAACACAGAAAACAAACCTCTAATGGCGCGGCGGAGAAAATCTCTGGACGAAGAAGACGATGAATAGTGGAAACTGCTCGTGGGTTCGCGTTCTGAAGTTTATGTTACTATAGTCGTCGGTTAGCTATCGCGACTAACGTCTGTAAGGTTATAGACGTCGGTCCTCTCACTAATTCGACGTCTATATGATTTAATTATTAATATTGGCGCGGATTATAGACATCAGGTATGTGCTTAACTGACGTCTATTTGTAGAATAATCATTACAGTTTCACCTAACTGTCAGGTTATAGACGTCTGTTCGGAAGGGGCACCGACATCTATGTCTCAGACCATTAATGACACTCAACTACCTGTCAGGTTATAGACGTCTGTGTGTGCTCACCGACGTCTAACTCGTGACTGTTCACCACCTCTGAGACCTTTAGACGTCGGTGGTTGTCATGTTGACGTCTATAGCTTGACTCTCCACCTTACCTGGAAGACCTTTAGACATTTCTGTTGAAGGGCCCCAACATCTATAGTTCTTCACTCATTGGTTAGATCTTGCCCCAACGTCTAGTTGTCCTACTTAATTACGAAGTTGTCACCGGTCATCATTTTACGTCAGTTGACCAAACAACCGACGTCTATGTGGTGACGTCAAACATCGTTTTTCCACTAGTGTATAACTTTTATATCTTCAGGTGAAAAAAATTGAATATAACTTTTATATTCATATATATATATATATGGGGTTTGTTAACTTGCCTATGCCTGTTTTAGTAGACAAAAATACTCTAATATATCATGAATTCTAAGTTTTAAGGTTAAGGATATTTTAATAATTTTCATTTTCAAAACTAAAAAAAGAAAAGAAATCCTCAAATTCTTGTTCACCTTCATCATTTCTCTCAACCCTTTCTCTTTCATCTTTCTCACTCCAACATTTTCTCTGTCATCTCTACACTAGTCCCAATTGAAAAAACACTCCTTGTTAAACAATTTGTTTTTGTAAAGAGTTGAGTAATTGTTAAACAACTTGTTAAACAACTTGTTAAATATTTTCTCTTCAGGAAAGGTTCATTCAAGATCTCTTCAATTTCATCATCTTCACTAACCTCTATAATTTCATTATCTGCGGAGGTTGAATCATCATCTCTAAAAAAAAACTTCCAAGCCAATTACCAATTCCTTCAAATGTCATTATGCTTGTGAAAATTAGATAAAATTAGATAAGACAAATTATAAAATGAAAATTCATTATAAAATCATTTTTTTTGTAAGAAATTGTTTAACAGCGAGTGTTTCTGAATTTTTCCAGGCCAATTACCAATTCTTTCGGATATCATTATGCTTGTGAAAATTAGATAAAATTAGATAAGACAAAAATTATGAAATGAAAACTCATTATAAAATCATTTTTTTTGTAAGAAATTGTTAGTGTTATGTTAGAATGAGAGAGATGAAAGAGAAAGGGTTGAGAGGAATAAGGGAGGTGAACAAAGGTTTGAGAGTTTCTTTCTTTTTTTGTTTTGAAAATGAAAATTATTAAAATACCCTTAACCTTAAAATTTAGAATTCATGATATATTAGGGTATTTTTGTCTATTAAAACCTGGTACACATTATTAAAATGTACTAACTAAAAAACCGACGTACTCAAATTAGCAAATATATATATATATATATATATATATATATATATATATATGATACATCATTGTTATGGTTAACATATGCATCTATAGCTTGAGTGCTACTAACACTAGTACATTTATCATCATCATCGTTATTTACAAACAACTCTTCGTTATAATTCTCCATTTGCATTCCAAATACACTTAACATGTTTATATAAGACTGGCCCACTATAAAAATCACAAAATAATAAAAAGTTTGTACAATATTATAGAGCATAAAGGTTGTATGGTGAAAAATAATACTTGAGAATAAATTATGAATGAATGACAACCACAATAGATGAGCTTCAACTGTCGTTCCATTAATGCGGGGAACATGAACATGGTGATAAAGGCTCTTGTTGATTAAAATAGGTAAATCATTGAAGGTTAGGGTTTTAATTGCAAAAAATTGTTTGTTTAGTTACTCAAAAGGATTTAACAAATTGATTTTTGTAAAAGTTATAGTTGATAGTAGGGTGCACCATGGGCAATTGATATCACACAAAATAATCTCACTCTCATTGATCGCTCTTTGGGAATCAAGCTCGTAACCTGACCCCTAATATCAATTATTATATTAAGTACTTACCACTAAATCAAAAGTTATAATTGATAACAGAAGTGAAATTTTTTCCAATTCAATGTGCAGTAGTTCAAACACTATAATTCAATTATAACTTGACCCATCTTACCTCTATCATAGGAACAATTAATGTTAGCAACAACAATTTCATTTCAAAAAGTAAGAGTAAGCTACAAAGATGACAACATTTGCTCTCTTGGTTCAATGGTTGATTGTGGCAGCTTTTGATGGATTTAAAAAATATTGGGGCTTATGGAACATTTCAAGGAATTGGAGGATTATGAGTTGTCCATGTTGTGGAGAAAAGAGGAGCTCTTAAATCAAGAGTGAGGTCATTGAAATCTCAAGCTATTGATCCATGCAATAGGTGGTTCAAGAACGGGGTGACCAAAATATGAGGATGATGACGTATGCATTCATTGGAGAAAGTAAGAACTTTGAATATAAAGGATAATTTATATGAAAAGTTCTCAAGTTCAATGGCTGAGGTTTAGATTTATTGGAAGAAATATGATGTAAGAGGGAAAGGACTTGGATAATCATACTTCGACAATATTTTTTGATAATAATTGAATATCATCTACGTGTTATTTTGTGATTGGTCCAAAATTATTTTACAATCAATAATAATAATCATAAACACTACCATAAACCAATTACAGAATGACAAGTAAACGATGTTCAAATGTTATAAGAAAAAAAATATTGTCCAATTATCATTGTCCCATGGAATTTATGATGACATCGACCAAGATGTACTCATACTCCTCACATGTCTTATTCTTCAAAACCAACATGTCTTCGCATATACCAGTCCATGTACTTCCTACCAACTTGATCATCAAATCTTTTAATCGAAAAGCCTACAAAATCACTTCGGCAATCAAGTTAACAATACGTCTGAAAGAATAAATGTTGTAATAATTGAATCAGGTCACATACCTCGTAAATAGTGCCTTGTGTGGGCCTTTGTCCTTTATGGTTCTACATGAGATCAGTCATCTTAATCCTTTATCAGTTGTTCTAAGTGCTTCTTAACGATTTTTTTTCTGACATAGCACGGAATGTGTTTTTATTTACGAGGATAGCACATTGTGCAGTATATTTACCATACTAGCACGCTTTTTATTTAAAGTTAGAATTCGGTTTTCGGATAACCGAATTCTAACCTATTTTTATTTTTTTTTATAATCTTAACCTAAAAAACCGAATTCTGAATTATTTTAATTTTTTTTATAATCTTAAGTTTATTTTTTATGTTTTAATATATTTTTATAAAGTCTTTTATTTTTTAAACATTTATATTTATATTTTTTTATAATGTTAGATAGAATTTTATATTTTAATATTATTTTTTTATAAAGACTTTTATTTTTTTAAGTATTTATAATTTAATTTTATTTTATAATCTTATGTTAGAATTATATATTTTAATATTTTTTTTATTAAAACTTTTACTCTTTAAGCATTTATAGGAAAAATATATTGGAATTGGATTTCTAACCAACGAAATTGGGTTTCCTAATTTCTTTGTCATCATTTTTTTTTTACTTATAAGTAATTTGGAACCAACTATTATACAATTTCTGAAGAAATTGGTAGCAAAGGAACCCTATTTAGTAAAAGTCATTGTGCTGGAACATAACCGGTACCAAAGGCAAAATAAGTGGGTACTTCAGGTGAAGTTTTTGCACATGAAGGTCAACTATGAACATGAAACTCATTTTGGAGTTCCTAATTTCTTTGTCATCATTTTTTTCACTTATAAGTAATGTGGAACAAATTATTATACAATTTATGAAGAAATTGGTGGCAAAGGAATCCTATTTAGTAAAAGTCATTGTGCTGGAACATAACCTGTACCAAAGGCAAAATAAGTGGGTACTTCAGGTGAAGTTTTTGCACATGAAGGTCAACTATGAACATGAAACTCATTTTGGAGTTCCTAATTTCTTTGTCATCATTTTTTTCACTTATAAGTAATGTGGAACAAATTATTATACAATTTATGAACAAATTGGTGGCAAAGGAATCCTATTTAGTAAAAGTCATTGTGCTGGAACATAACCGGTACCAAAGGCAAAATAAATGGGTACTTCAGATGAAGTTTTTGCACATGAAGGTCAACTATGAACATGAAACTCATTTTGGAGTTCCTAATTTCTTTGTCATCATTTTTTTCACTTATAAGTAATGTGGAACAAAGTAATTGACAGAAGACACCATAATTAACTTTAATAGAGGACACCATAATTAACTTTAATAGAGGACGAAGTAATTGACATCAGTGAATGAAACATTTTCTTTTATTTTAACATAATTGTCTTTCATAACAATATCTGAAGCACAATTGACATTATTACTACATCGAACATTAAAAGTAGTAATTAACTAATCACTCCCCATAATGGTGTCCAGTTCCACAACGTGGTCGCCGCCTGTTCCTAGTTGGATTTCTCCTTGCCTGTGGAGGTCTAGGTGGTTCTTCCTGTGAAGGTTCTGTTTCAATATGTTGTTCACCTTCATCTCCTCCATAAGCAGCAGAGGAAGTACCTATTTCGTTATGGCTTTGAACAAAAAAAAAGGAGTTATCATAAGGTCCCCCAACAGCGTGGGCCAAAGGTGGAGTAGGGGCATAAGCTCCAAACAAGTTTGACATGCCTAGATCAGAGAACGATGAAATTGAATGCCTTCTTCCATCCATACTTGGCTCTGCATGAGGAGTGTTTTCATGGTCCCTACTGTCATGGTATTCAGGAGAATGAAGATGTGTCGATGTCGAGGCACGTTGCATCCTAGGGTCATTCAGCATTTGTGGAATGGACAAAAACAAAATTGCATTCTCAAAATACCAGGACATGTACTCGTTTGTGTGGACAAGTGACCCTAGAACTGGAATTCCCGTCAATGTTAAGTCATGCCTGTTGTTCCATACGTCTATCCATTGGGCATGTCTAGTAACCCAATTCTCATCTTGTCTGCCCCTCATATCAACTTTATGGAGGTCACCAAGATTGTTTGGTAATTCAGGAACATGTTGCGATAGGTGAAATTGTAACTTGACCCGATCTGATTGGTGCCATTCAACAATTGCAAAACAAATTAGAGTTGTGCATGACGTCCACAATGCCTGGTCTCTGTAAGCTTGGGTAGGAATAATTGACTCCAATCCCTCATACGGAGCCCATGTAAACTGCGTCAATGTTACCTGGTTATGTTCTATGTGGTCTAGTCTTGATCGATATCCGATTAAAATCATTGTGGGGGACATTTCGAAAGGTCAAAACACGACCTCCGCTCCATCGACATACAAGTGGGAAACTAAATTGCAGTCGCGAAATTGGTGCAATAAAGGGCATACGAAACCATGCCCACGATTGTAACAACGATGCACAACCACCCATCAGTTATTTATTGTTGTTCCACTTATCTTATATCAGTGTTCCACTTATCGTTGTTCCACTTATCTTATATCAGTGTACACATCAGTAAATGAATGTATTATTGCAAGTGACATCATCAACTAAGCTATTGTGCAACTTTTACCTATAAAACATGCACCTATCAACCATTTACAATTCACACATTCAAACATATAAATTTACACTTCATTGTGTTGCTCTTCTCCATTCAAACATCTTCTACCACAACTTAAAATGGCAGCTTCCATCTACGCATGCATCTACGATAATGGCAACATTGTTACTGATCCTGAAAGTGTTGTTTTGTTTACATCGGACACCAAAATCATGATTCGCATTCATAGAGGTTTTACGTTGTCTAGATTAATAGAGATACTACTGCAGAAGTCGAACAGAGATCCAACTCATCCACCTCCAAAACTCCACTTTAGATTTCCAACTCAAATATGTGGCAGACATATCACTTTTACAACCACTCAGATTCAAGATGACGATGACTTAGAAGGTGCAATCGACATCACAGAGGCCAACCCAATTTTAACATGCATACAACTTTGTTCCACCTATACTACAGGTATTCCATCTTATGTACCCATTTTTGGAACACAATCTACCCAAGATGAACCACCGTCACCTACTCAACCCACACATCACTCTTTTGACCTTAACAACACATATTTTGGGGAATGGCAAAATGACATACAGTCATACACTAAACTATTAACCGGTCCATCCACTTCACAACATTTGCAATATCTCCCACATCAAAACACAGAACCTTTATCCCCTCATACTTTGCAAGAAAATGAAAGATTAGGCTTACCTTCATCGTCATTAGATCCATTTAGTGAGGATGAGGATGAAATCCTAAGCCAACACGATCATGATGAACAACAAAACTTAGATATCCCCTCCATCCAACAACAACAACAACAACCTTTTACCTCTATTCCATACAACCCACCCCAACATTTCCAATCCTATGAAGAATTTCCCTCACATCTACAACAATATCCTCATGCATATGATCACCATTCGGTTTTGCATGAAACTTTCGACCATCAACCTGGAACATTGACTCATGGAATGAGGTTCCAAACCAAGGAACAAGTCATTGATGCTCTAAACACATTTCACATACAAAACCATTGTACATACAAAATGACTCATTCTAACACAACAAGGTTGAGGGTGCAATGTGTACATCAACAATGTCCATGGAACTGTCAAGCCATCCTTCGTACACGAGATCAAGTCTGGGAAATAAGAAAAATTGATGGTGCGCACACATGTGCCACACAACTCATAACACAAGATCACAATAGGTTGGGATCACAAATCATTTCCCATCACATACGTGAGATGGTGGAATCTGACCCATCCACACCAATTGCAACAATTATTTCTTCCATCAAGACCTCTATGGGCTACACTACATCCTACAAAAAGGCTTGGTTGGCTAAACAACATGCAATTGAGCATGTGTATGGGAATTGGGAAGAATCGTTCAACAAATTACCATGCCTACTACAAGCCATGCAAACTTTTCTTCCTGGCTTTGTGTACAAATTGAAAACACAACCAATTACTGATGGCCAAAAGATCCGCCAAAACCAACAATATTTCAAAAGACTTTTCTGGACCTTCAAACCTTGTGTTGATGGATTCCCATATTGCAAACCGTTGGTGCAAGTGGACGGAACATTCCTATATGGAAGATATAGGGGGACTCTTTTGGTGGCTGTGGCATAAGATGGGAGAAACAACATACTCCCCATTGCTTTTGCTATAGTTGAGGGTGAAACAGCAGACGCTTGGTTGTTTTTTCTAAAAAACCTTAGGAGACATGTCACACCTCAACAAAACTTGTGCTTAATTTCGGATCGCCACAACTCCATTAGTGCAGCATTCAACAGACCAACCAGTGGGTGGACAGAAGGACAATGTCTGCATGTGTATTGCATTCGACACATTGCACAAAATTTCACCCGAAGATTCAGGGATACAAGTTTGAAGAAGGACCTTGTCAACATGGGTAATTACTTTTTAAAAATGTTTAACCAATTAAATGTCGTCTTTATTATTCTTCGTTATCCGTAATCATTACTATTTTCTTAAATATTTTTGCAGCATACGCAATGACTGAGCCGCGATGTAACTATTACTACAATATCATTAGGGAAAACAATCCTCAAGCAACAGCTTGGATTGATCAAATTCCAAGACAACAATTCACACTTGCGTATGATGAAGGCAGAAGACGGGGTCACCTAACAACAAATCTAGCCGAAGCAATTAACTCAGTCTTGAAGAAGACAAGAAATTTACCAATCTCCTCCATAGTTTTGGCCACATACACAAGATGTAACTCTTTTTTCACAGAAAGAGGGAAACAGATAACTGCAATGATAAGTGTTGGTCATGTCTATTCTGAAAATGCCATGAAGGTCCTACAGGATGCTGATTCAAAATCAAACACCCACAGGGTTGTTGAATTTGATAGAAATACAACAAGATTCAGAGTCGAGGAGATGGTAAACCAAAGAGAAAAATGACCTGCAGGAAAATTTGTTGTCAGATTGGATGAACGATGGTGTGATTGTGGCAAGTTTCAAAAGATTCATCTATCATGTTCACATGTCTTAGCAGCTTGCGAACATGCTCATCACGACTTTAACATTTACATCAGTCCCTACTATAGGTTGGATGTCATCATGAAAGTGTATAATAATATGTTTGGGGAGCTACGACATGAAGAATATTGGCCACCATACCAAGGCACAAAAATTTGGCCTCATCCAGCCACAAAAAGGAATGCAAAGGGTCGACCAAAATCATCCAGAATCAGGACTGAAAATGGACATCAGGGAACAAGCACACCTACAAAATTGCTCATACTGTAAAACCCCTGGCCACACAAGAAATCATTGTCCTCATAATCCTAGCATTAGAGGGTCCACATCCCATTATGGGGAGTGATTAATTAATTACTATTTTTAATGTTCGATGTAGTCATAATGTCAATTGTGCTTCAGATATTGTTATGAAAGATAGATATGAATGACTCTTTTTCCCCTGGTAATCGATTACATGGGTCTTGTAATCGATTCCCAGAAAAAAGGTCATTTGTACAAAAACTTGAACTATACTCCCCACTTGGATGAACAACACTCCCCAACTTTGTTTTTCCAGCACAATGACTTTTACTAAATAGGGTTCCTTTGCCACCAATTTCTTCATAAATTGTATAATAATTTGTTCCAAATTACTTATAAGTGAAAAAAAATGATGACAAAGAAATTAGGAACTCCAAAATGAGTTTCATGTTCATAGTTGTCCTTCATGCGTAAAAACTTCACCTGAAGTACCCACTTATTTTGGCTTTGGTACCAGTTATGTTCCAGCACAATGACTTTTACTAAATAGGGTTACTTTGCCAACAATTTCTTCATAAATTGTATAATAATTTGTTCCACATTACTTATAAGTGAAAAAAATGATGACAAAGAAATTAGGAACTCCAAAATGAGTTTCATGTTCATAGTTGACCTTCATGTGCAAAAACTTCATCTGAAGTACCCACTTATTTTGCCTTTAGTACCGGTTATGTTCCAGCACAATGACTTTTACTAAATAGGATTCCTTTGCCACCAATTTCTTCATAAATTGTATAATAATTTGTTCCACATTACTTATAAGTGAAAAAAAATGATGACAAAGAAATTAGGAACTCCAAAATGAGTTTCATGTTCATAGTTGACCTTCATGCGCAAAAAGTTCACCTGAAGTACCCACTTATTTTGCCTTTGGTACCGGTTATGTTCCTACACCATGACTTTTACTAAATAGGGTTCATTTGCCACCAATTTCTTCAGAAATTGTATAATAGTTGGTTCCAAATTACTTATAAGTAAAAAAAAAATGATGACAAAGAAATTAGTAAAACCAATTCCGTTGGTTAGAAATCCAATTCCAATATATTTTTCCTATAAATGCTTAAAGAGTAAAAGTTTTTATAAAAAAAATATTAAAATATATAATTCTAACATAAGATTATAAAATAAAATTAAATTATAAATACTTAAAAAAATAAGGGTTAAATATGTTTTTAGTCCCTATACTTTAGGGCGATTTTGGGTTTAGTCCCTCTTTCAAACTAAGGTACAATTTAGTCCTTCAACTTTAAAAAACTCTGGTTTTAGTACTTTTTACCAATTTTGTTAACTTTATTTGTTGTTTCAAACGCGTTTAACATTGAAGCAAAAATGTGTCAAACAATGTAAACAATCCAAATGCTATAATGAAACGTGTTTGAAACAGCAAATAAAGTTAAAAAAATTTAGTAAAAAAGACTAAAACCAGAGTTTTCTAAAGTTGAAGGACTAAATTGTACCTTAGTTTGAAAGAGGGACTAAACCCAAAATCGCCCTAAAGTATAGGGACTAAAAACATATTTAACCCAAAAAATAAAAGTCTTTATAAAAAAATAATATTAAAATATAAAATTCTATCTAACATTATAAAAAATATAAATATAAATGTTTAAAAAATAAAAGACTTTATAAAAATATATTAAAACATAAAAAATAAACTTAAGATGATAAAAATAATTAAAATAATTCAGAATTTGGTTTTTTAGAAACCGAATTCTAGGTTAAGATTATAAAAAAAAAAAAAAAGGTTAGAATTCGGTTATCCGAAAACCGAATTCTAACTTTAAATAAAAAACGTGCTAGTATGGTAAATATACTGCACAATGTGCTATCCTCGTAAATAAAAACACATTCCGTGCTATGTCAGAAAAAAATCCGCTTCTTAAACTAATATTGCCAACGAATGTTCTGATGTCATCTTGTTCCATGTTTATAATCTTGTCTCATGTTTATGCATTAAAAGAAATCTAAAATTGAATAATTATGCAAGTTTCGACTTATTTGTATATTAATAATAATTACATTTAAATTAAAAACATGTATTTTTAGAATATAACATTAAATGAAATACATTATATAATGTATGTCCATGAAATTACTATAATGGCAATTAAGTCCTTCTATATCATAATTAATAACCAAAAAAATTAATCAATAAAATAAATGATATGACATATAATTCCTAATTAAATCAAATTTGTGAAACCAAGATATCAAACATACTTTCATTTAACCCATGGGTTTTTATTTTCTGTTTGCATGGTGCTTTCAAAGTCTAAAATTATATTCACTATTTTTTTTTTTTAATTATATCTTTGCTTTTCAGTTAATCTTTAACTAGCTCGTGTATTATTAACATAAAAGAAACGAAAAAATAAAACAAGTTTCATGACTTATTAGATAAAATAATTATCACTTTGAGTTTAAAAGGGAAAGAACGATTAAAGAAATAGAACATTTTTAAGAGTGATTGCTTATTAGGGAACACAGTTGGGCAATGACGAGTATAATTTAACCAATGATTAATCTCAATGGTTATTCAACAAGTATAGACTTACTTGATACATTTGCCTTAGGAAAGTTTTCAAACAAAGCCCTTTGAAGAACCCAATCTTCAATCATAGCTTGAGAATTAAGAGGTTGGTCAGTGGGAAGAAGATGGCCAGCTCCCAAAACGACAACATTGGTGAGAGACTTCCAAGACTGCACATAGCCAGCAAGCTCTCCATTAACCTTCCATATCTTCCTTTCAGCATTAAGAAACTCTTCTATCCCTTCCCATTTCATTGTCTTAACCCACACCTCTGTTTGGACCACTCCATCCCTCAAATCATACTCACCTTGATAAAGCAACACCCTGTTCTTCCTCACTAAGTATTCCACCATGTGTTTCACACTTTTCATCACATCACCATGTAATGCCTTCCCAACAACATCACTGCATATCTCATACACAAACGATTCCTTCACCCCCAGTGCCTTCTTCACCTCCGCAATGTTCAAGAACCGTTCAACCAGATCATCCTCGTACGGAGTCTTCCTTGTATAGTCATACAAAGTAGCCAACCCTGTCATGTCTTGCAACCTTCTCAACACCTTGTTTCTCGCATCTGTTGCTTCACTCCAATTCTTCATTTGGATCAACCCAACAGCTTCCAGTTGACCTTTTTCCAACTCATTCTTCTGCCTCTCGTTGATCAATCCAACATAGTAAGCATTCACAGCATGAGAGAGAACTTGAGTTTCGGGGTCTGTTAACCCATCCCCAATAGCTACACCGGCCAGATTCACTCTTTGGGAAGCATCCAAGTTTTCATTTTTCTTCAATATATAGTACCCAATAGCTGGCACATACTTGCCGGCATAGCTTTCTCCAGTAATATAAATAGGGCGATGCTTGAAAAGAGGATCCAGTTGAAGAAAGTTGGTTATAGCAGCAAAGAGGTGTTTGGCAACCGCGTTCTGATCTCTTGGGATCTCTTCTGGGGTTGAGGCCACACTGAAGCCAGATCCAATGGGACTATCAAGAAAAAGAAGGCCAAAAATTCTGTTCCAGGAACCAGGGTTGGGCTGAAGGGTGAGGGATTGGGTGACTCGCCATGGTCCAAGCTCGTACAAGTTGCCAAGCATGGAGGAGCAGCCAGGGCCACCTTGGAGCCAAATGAGAAGTGGGGTTTGGGAGACTGGCAAAGTGGAGTTTTGGGCTTCATAGAAAGCGTAGAAAATTGCAGACGCAGAAGTAGGATTGATTGGTAGGTAACCATACCTGCTGGGGAGGGCTTCTTTGGGGAATGAATGGCTTCTTGATTGTGCTGAAAAGAAAGAGAAGCAGAGGAAGAAAAGGATGAAGGAGACTGATGAGGCCATCTTAGTGTTTGACCGTGTGAGCTTGTGGATGATACCTATAAATTAACCAAAAAACTTTAGAAAAAATCCCAAAATATCCACGGTCTTTTATTGACACTTTATTGACACTTTTTTTAGATCATGGCTTTTTGGACATCTGTGTTTGCAATAGGATTTTACAGCTTCTTTTAAAAAACTTGGAATATTGCACCACTTCAATCCCATGATTTATTATTATTTTTTTCTCCCCTCAGAGTCAATCCTCTTTTTGCGTAACTCGACATTAAGGGTGTGTTTGTATTGGAAAGGATACATGGGAGAGTAAGTGCATAAATATGGGAAGACTTGAGGGTGAATTAATTATTATTTATTTGAATAAATTTAAAAATAAGTGATAATTGATTAAGAAGTAAAGTTTGTAAGAATTAGTATAATATTTGATTAATGTGATAGATAAAAAAATGTTTAATTGGTAGAAATTAAAAATTATTAAAATATTTTTAATTATTAAAGTAATATAAAATGATAATTGTTAATGTTATATTTATTTGTAAAAATGTTCATAAAAAATAAAAAATTAACATTAATTATTAAAATTAATTTTAAAAATGTATAAAAATTATAATTTAGTAAAATAAATGTATTTTTAAATGCAATATTTTTGTAATATAATTTAATATGATTTTATTTGCTATAATTTACTACAAAGTGGTAAGCAAAAAGCATTCAAAAACCTAACAAAATTATGAATTCTATAATACTTTCGAATCATCATAACAAACATGAAATAAAAATAAATTCTAAACACACCTCTTTGATGCTGCATAATTTTTTACTAATAGAATGAATTGTTTTTATTTATTTCGTGTACCTCACCTCTTAACAAATATTATCTGCTTTAAAAAATAGATATTTAAAACGTTTAATAAGAGTAATATTTGAATAAAATTATTTCAAAATTTATGTCCATGTGTTAATCTTCAAAACTACAAAAAGATAGATGGAGGCACGCTCGCATGCATGGGACAAAACTTCTAAATATAACTACTTGATGAACAAAAGAAAAAGATCTAGCTTATTAGTTGTAACAAGGGTAGATTGATTCTCTATATCCTAAAATGATGTAATCTACAAGATAGAGGTTGGATCAAATCCGACATTGGCGACTTTCTCATCAGGGTACAATCATCATCAATGAACATCTTCCAGAACCAGTGTTGTTTCCACACTCTCTCAGTCATCTCTTCAATAGGATTTTCTTTGTCAAGGGTAACAAGAAAAGGACGAAGACAAAACATTATAAAGACCCAGCCAGAGAAGAAGATGTCGAACTTGAAGTGGTAGAACATAGAGAGGAAGGATTACACAATGACGAAGGTGAAGTGACATGTTGTTTTCCTCATCACTGCTTCGCTAGCTGTCAACCATGGCCGGTGGAGGTAAGGGTTTTGCTTTACTTTTTGGTTAAAAACAAATAAGCATTGGAACGAATCCAAATATGGTGGAACCGAATCCATGACTAACAGAACCGAATACAACATCAAGTGGAACCGAATACAACATCACGTTGTATTCCTTCTATGAGTGGAACCGAATATTCTCAAGGCTGGAATTGGATCCCCTTTGTCGCAACCAGAATCGTGACGAGACGACAATCCAAAAAGAAAACGCGAGTTTTGAAAAAGAGTTTTGGAGTCGTCACCATAGTTTATTTTGAAAAACTACGAAAAAACCATAAAGAAAGACACGGTCCACGAAAACCAGATTCTGGGTTCGGGAGTCGGTTACATGTAGGGAAGGTATTAACACCCTACAACGCCTGTCCAAAGGCAGTACCTTTAATTAAATGCGTGAATGTGATATGGTTTTCAAAATGTTTAATTATCCCTAAAAATAAAATTCTAAAGAAACAAAAAGTATTTTTTTTTATTTTGTGCCCGACAAGGATTGACCTTGCTCCTACGTATTCTCAAAATGAGAAATCAGTGTTACGTAGTTCTTTGGGAAATCTGTTTGAGAAGTTTGTTTAGGAAATTGTTTGGAAATGATTATGGATAATTTTGGATTTTTGGGAAAGTGAACCTGACAAGGGCTGGCTTTGCTCCTACGTATCTCCACTCTTGGTAGAGAATCAAGGATCACGTAGTTCTGGCTGAAAGGTTGTTTGTTGTTTGAAAGTATTTATATTTTGGTATTTTTATATAAGAAAGTGAAAAGGTTTTTAACACAAGGACGATGCGAGCGATCGCACATGTGCTTAACCTTTAAAACATTTTGTTTTGGTATTTTTTTATAAAAGAAAGAGAAAAGGTTTTTAGCACAAGGACGATGCGAGCGATCACACATGTGCTTAACCTTTAAAATACTTTTTTTGGTATTTTTTATAAGAGAAAGAGAAAAGGTTTTTAGCACAAGGACGATGCGAGCAATCACACATGTGCTGAACCTTTAAAACATATTTTTGGTATTTTTCTTTATAAAAGAAAGAGAAAAGGTTTTTAGCACAAGGACGATGCGAACGATGTGCTTAACCTTTAAAACATTTTTTTGGTTATTTTTAATTATTTTCACAATATAAAAATATAATAACAATAGGTATATAAAAGTCTAATAGTACATTTAAAATAGGCAAACATATAAACATAATAAAAATAGGAGTGCACTAAGTAAACAAAGCAAAAAAAGGAAACACATTTTTCTTGCAGAAACGGAATGGGCTTGAGCCCAAACTAGGGGAGAAGGCAATATGGCTACATTGATGAAAAACGGAGGTGAGAATGGGATAAAGTTTTTTATTATTTTTTTAAAAAAACCTTGGCCCAGAAACTTAAGCCCAATGCCCCTTCATTCAGAAATTAGGGTTTCTATCAGATTACCCCCATTCTACCATTTCACTCAAATGAGACTCAAGTTTCTTCCGTGAGAGAACTCTAGAGGGACTCACTTCCACCGCTCCCACCAGGTCTGGCCGCCGCGAAGGGCCCTCTTCCTAGTCTGAGGCGTCACCGGCGACGCCACCGGAGCCGCTGCCGGCCGCAGCGTCGAATCCTACTTCTTCTCTTCTCGTGCCCGAGAGACAACTCTGGAACACATCCTCCCTGTCACTGGCGAGACTAGCTGCCATCGGTCATCGCCGAAGACGCTGCCTGCACCGTCGTTCACCGTCGGAGGCGTTACCAACCCTGGCGCCGAGTCCTCTCTTCCCCCTCCCTTTCGCGCGAGAGAAACTCTCTCCCTTCTCCGTCTATCGCCGCTTTGAGCGAGCCCAGCCGTCCGAGACGCCGCTGTCGCCGTCGAGCCGGAGGGGAAACCCTCCATCGCGGCTCAAACCTTCTGCCTCACGAACCACCATGGCTTGACGCCCTAGCTGCTGGATGACACCACGGTGACCTCCAATCGCGGCCTGCGTCTTTCATCTTCTCAACGACGAATTGAGTGCCGTTATTGATGGTTGATGATCAATCCTCTCATCGCTTTGTTATTTATTTTGCTTGGGTTGATTTCACTCTATGGTGGCTTTCTTTCTTAAGGATTCAATTCCTCTGTTGATGATTGGGAATCAATAGAGCCGTAACCAATTTGGGGGGTTTGGGTTTGTTCTTTTTTTTTTTTTTTGCAGAGAAACAACGTTTAGCAAAAATCAAGATTGATGGGGTGTGTATATGGGATATCGATTTTCAGGTTTGGGTTATACACAGAGGGCATTGGTTTCAGTTTGCAGGTTTGGGTTATGCACAGACGACATTAGTTTCGATTTGCAGGTTTGGGTTATGCACAAAGGGCACTGTTTCATGATTGTTGAAGGTGTTGGAGCGTGCTTATGTTGTTAGCATGAATGAATAACAAAAAATGTGCAGAAGAAAATCATGTATATTCAATACAATTACATATTCAAACAGACAAAGCCATTCAATTGCATATTCAAACAGACCAATACAGGCATTGCCAAATCAAAACCAGAAGCAAAGACTTTATTTGACATTTAAACTTGGGGGCGGCGAAGGAGAACTTACCTTCTATGTCTATGTTTTCCTCTTTTAAGTTCTTGCAATCTTTTTTCTTGTGATTAACTTCACTTTTTTTCTTCAGTGGCCTTGGCGTTAGACTAAAGAAAAAACTATTTTTTGTTTCGTAAGCGCTTGGGAGAGCAAGTGGAAGGGAGAATGGCCATGAAGAAAGAAAATCGATTCTGTTTGATGGTAGAGGTCAATCCTATCAAGGGTTCCCTCCCCGTGAGATTTTCTCAATGTCTGTCCCCTCCTGCTTTCTGAATCATTAAGGCATATCTCTTAGGATTTTTTGTCTTTTTCTTTTTTGCATTTAAATTGGATCAATTAGCCAAAGAGTTCAAATTTATTTTTCCTTTTGATGTAAGATTATGGTTCTGCGTAAGGACTTTTTGACTTGTACACAGTGAGCACCATATTGCAGGTGAGGGACAGTGTTGCATGGAAAGCCTGTGAAGCTGTGATATGTTACAGGAAAGCTGCACATGAAAGCTTATTTTCGTGCCTGCGTGACTGAGAATGAGGAGAAGCACCGTCTGCAATTCCTAAAACCTTAATTGGCTAACTGGGTTGGTTGGATGGATATGTTGACGGGTTGGCCAGGATGGACGAGCTAGCATGTTGGTTGGCATGGCCCAAGTTGAGTGGATGAATGGAAAGTATGAGATGGACCGATTGACAGAGATGGCTGGTTCGATTGGGTGAATTGGGATGGATCGAGTTATGGGATGGTTGGGATGGACTGCCTGGCCAGGATATGAGATGGCTAGGATGGACTGATTGTCCAAGATGGCTAGGTTGACATGGATGGCTAAGGTTGACAGATTGGTTGTAATGAATTGGCTGATAGACTGATTGTGATGAATGAGCTAAATGGGTTGAAGGTCGGGCTAGTCAGAATGGACAAGATGGACTTGTTGGTCGATCTTGACAGGATGAATGAGATGACGCAACTAGTTGCAATGGACGGGCATACGAGATGACCACGATAAGCTAGATGGATGTTCTAACGATATGGTCGAGTTGGATGGGATGAATCACTAGTGCAAAATTAGCTTTTAATGTCACCCCTTAGACGTTAGTTAAGGTGGGTCCCCTCCTAACTGATGTCTATAGGCCTGACAGGTAGGTGAATAGTCATTCTTTTTCGCCATATAGACGTTACATCTCGCCACCCCCGACGTCTATATACAATTATGGACGTCGGCCCTCCTGTAACCAACGTCTATAAGTTCAATTAGACATCGATGCCCCTAGTAACCGACGTCTATATGCCCCGCGAATATTAATTTTTAAATCATAAAGACGTCATATTAGTGAGGGCCCCGATGTCTATATTGTTACCAATGGGGAACATTGGTAAATTTTGAAGATAATGATTTTGATGATGCTGCAAGAAGATTGACTTAAAGAAGATGTTATAATTGTTTTAAAAAGCACTTTGTAGAATACAAATGTATGAGGAATGTATTTGAGTATGTAAAACATAGAAATTTCGTATCTCTAGTACTGTCACGTATATAATCGATTATGAGAAGCTATAATCGATTATCCTGAGCATTCTTGAAAAACCACTTAGCTCTGGATTAATCGATTATTACTCCAAATAATCGATTATCACTGGTCTTGATGAGAACTGCCCAAGTTCCTGGAATAATCGATTATCCTTCAGAATAATCGATTATCATTCCTTTGAAAACCCTGTAACAGACTTGAATAATCATTTATAACTTACAATAATCGATTATCACTGGCAGTTGTAACATGACTTTTCATTTTCGGACCAGTTGCTTATATATAGGTGCTCTTAGAACCTCAGAAATAACTTTGAGCTTTTTAAGAATACAGTTTGTCTGAGGAAGTTCTAAAAAACTAGTTCAAGTGCTTTGCCTGGTCTCGTGAATAGGAGAAGCTCGTGTTTCGTGTGTCGAAGGTCAGAGCGGTTCTCTTCGAGTTGGCAAGGTGGTCATCTTCGGGTTCGTCTGTCGAAGGAAGATTTTATCTACACTATTTCAGTTCGTTGGTCGAAGGAAGGTGTAGATTGCACTCTTCCGGTTCGTTGTCGAAGGAAAGTTCTATCATCTTATTTTCATTCACTTATATTGTAATCTGTAAACTGTTTTTTAGTGAAAATGTTAATCACTTTTTATAGTGATTAACAACTGGACGTAGATTCTTTTGAATCGAACTAGTATAAAAATCTAGTGTGTCATTTTTTTACTTCTTACACTATTTACAATTTTCGCAAATCAACTGTTCGTTAAATTTTCTGAAAGAAAATTTACTTTTAAAATGGACCATATTAATTTAAGTTGTGACCGAACACGTTTTCTGCTTTATAAATTCTATTTCACTGTGCTACTCTATAACGGATACCGATTGTTTTCCAACATATACTATTATAGACGTCGGTCCCCACATCACCCGACATCTATAGGCTCTTATACTGGAAAACGCAAACCCGCGAGCAGTAATGCTCACTGGTCATCGTCTTCCTCCTCGCGTTTTCTCTCTTCGGCATTGCATTTTCAGGTGCATTTTTTCTCTTTTGGACCATTTAAATTTACTTTTTCCTTGATTAAATTAGTCTTTGATCATTTGAACCGATTAAAATTCGTTTTCGTTGTGTTTTTGTGCAGTTTGTGGCGTGTTCTTAGGGACATTTTTGACCCTTTTTGCCCAACGTTTTTGGCCGTGCAGTCCTCCATTTTCCTCCATTGCTTTTTTAATCTGCTAAAAAGGTTAGCTTCTTTGTTGAAAACTTTTATTGTATGCGTGTTATTGTCTTTTGTGTATGCATGTTATTGACTTTTGCGTTTACATGTTTTTCGCTTTTAGGTATGCATGTGTTATTGGCTTTTGAATATGCATGTGATAAAGTTTAGTTGTGTTATTATAATTGGCATGTTAGATTATAAGTATCAATCATTGAGTGAAACTTAGTTCCCGTTTGAAATGTAACACAAACGATTAATCTTTTAATCGTTTGTGTTAAAATTTGAATTTTCCGACGTCTATATCGACGTCTGTTGTATACACATTCGACGTCTATATAGACGTCTGTTGTATAAAGATTCGTCGTCTATATAGACGACGGGTATATCCAGTTCGACGTCTGATTAACGTCACCCACAAAGACGTCGGATCTGGAACCAAAGTTAAAAGCCCAAAATAAGAGACGTATAAAGCCCTTTTTGCACTAGTGAATGTGATGGTTTGAATGAACATGTTGAACTGGTTGGGTAAGATGGACGAGATTGACTTGATGACCAGTATATACGAGATGATTGAATGGACTAGATGGTTAGATTGGTTCTGTTGGACATGATGATGGGTTGATCAGGATGAACAAATTAGTCAATATAACATTATGGTCGTGTTGTCAAACTGGCCAAACTGATTGAAATATACAAACTAATCAGACTAATTAGGTTAAATGGGCTAGTCAAAGTGACCAGAATGAATATGTTGACCAACTATGCTTGGTACATTTTACTATCCATACTTGAAAAGAAAACAAAAAACATAATCATGCATCAATTGACTAATAAACAGTCAAACAAAGTTCTAAAATAAATAACATTAAACAAATAAATTAAAGGATAAATAATTACTTCGGTATCAAAGAAAAGTATATTTTCATTTTAAGTGTAATAATTTTATTACAAAAAATTTAATTTTGTTAAATAGATTCAAACTTTATTATTACTTAATTGTAATTGTCATGGTAGATTCAATGCATTAGGATAACTATGTTAAATAGTTAATCGTAGAGCAGATCAGGGAACAAACATAAAAGAAGGCATCGACTTTCACTCCTTTGCAAAAAATATAGGAACCTATTCCCCAACATTATGTATTTCCAAAAATGGAGAAGTTTACAGGAAGGACCTTTTGACACACGTAGAGGTGACATGACATGACTTTTCAATTTGGTACTTCCATTCAATGAAACAAACATTTAAATATGTGTTCGGATGTTGGGTCGAGTCACCACTAGTGCAGCGAAGGGAAACGACCGCGGTTGTTTTTCACTATACGTCGCGGTTTATGAACCGCGACCTATTCAGCCGCGGTAAAAAGTTTGGGACTTTAGGCCGCGGTTCCAACCGCGGTAAAAAATGGGAGAATAGATCGCGATTGTAGTAGGAACCACGGTCAAAACCACTTTTTTTTAAAAAAAAAATCGTTGCACTATAGGCCGTGGTTGGAACCGCGGTAAAAAGCCAGGAATAGACCGCAGTTCGTGCCATAACCGCGACCAAAAGTCTTTTTAAAAAAAAAAAACATCACATTTTCTACCGCGGTTGTGGTAACAACTGCGACATATTCTCCTGCAATTTTTTTAAATAGCAGGTCTGTTTTTGTGATATCCACTACCACAAAAATAGACCTGCATATCAAAACATGTACAGAGATTCAATTTCAACAAATCAAACACATGTTCAAATGTATTTCAACATCACATAAATACAAAGTCTAATAACTAATAACTAAGAACATTTCAACATATTCAAATGTATTTTAAATCTACTAACTAAGAACTATTATATAATCTAACTATATACTTTGGAGTAGCTTTCCTCATGAATGATAATGGCTTCTCAGGAATTGTTGTAGTAGTCTTGAATCTCTGCACAAGACAATTGATATTAATTAGTGTATATGAATTCCAAATGTTGGAGAAAATAAAAATTTGTTAAATTTAAATATTACCGTTTCCCAGCCTCTTGTGATATGGGAATGAACAATGTGGGTCATCCAATACATTACATAGTATCCGCACTCATATGACCCCTTCTGTCTGTTACACAACAATATATCATCACAGTTGTAAATAGTTAGTGAAAAACATTAAAACAAAACAACTATAAGAAAGTATGGCTTTAGCATATGTTAAACTTTGAGAGAAATCCACGCAAGTTTTCTACTGTTAGCAATTGATCTCCCAACCATCATCATACTTGCTGGAATAGAACTATATATAAAAGAAAATGTTTTAGCATTCATTTATATAACAAAGAAAGTCCAAACATTGAGGTTCTTACCAATCAATTGCTTGTCTGAGATGTGTGGGAGGAGACTTGTGCAATGAGCAGAACGACAAAGCATAACTCTCCTATATAGAAATAACAAGAAGCTGCCAATGGCGCCTGAAATTCATAATAACTTAATTATTAGATATTAAAATCACATATGGAACTTTATTATATTAACAAAGTTCACTTACCCAGATATATAAGGCAAAAAATATATTTTCTTGCCGCTTGCAAATCTTCTTGTGAGATGTGTGTTGATCTGGTCAAAATCATTTGATTCGTGAACGGATTGGGGATCAATGAACCCATAATCATCAGAGTACCCCAATTTGTTACTGATCCCAGACATATACCTGAAATCAAAAATTAACATTGATATAAGTATACTTGATATATAAATCAATTTTATATAAATAATTGCTCACAGACTTACATCATCCATAACTGAAGTAATGAATATTCAACTCTTATGTTCCCGACATGTTGACTATGGAGGTATAATGGGACCTTAGAGCCTCTCCCAAATACATTTGCAACATATTCAACCTCCAAAGGCTTATTTTCAAGGATGTCAGCAAGTAGCTGCAATGAACCAAGAAGATCATCCTCAGATAGAGGAATCTTCTCCCGTGCCTACATCTGTTGTTACATGGAAAAATAAGATAAGTTTTGACATCAATAACATGTAAACTTTAAAATTGAGAAGTGTAAAGTAGAATTCCATACCGGGGGGGGGGGGGGTTACAAACTGAACCAACCAAATGTTTAGGCCAAGCGATAAAAGACTGGAATGCATGTTCCACAGTGAAAATCTCATTTGTGGGTAGAGGAACTGAGGCATCTGGTATGATAATTTCGTCTACTGAGACTTTCACCTCATCCTCTAATAGCTTCATACCATGAACAACAGTCGCTTCCTTAAACACTGTTCCACGAGCTACCAGCACCGTCTCGGTATCGTCTAAAATGTATAACAGACATGGACTAGCATCGTCCATGTCATCCCCTGGGATGACTAGTGTTAAACAACTTCCTTTCCCGCTTCTCCCTGTCAGAGTAAATGTTAGATTATACAAAAGTTAGAAATAATTGCACATAAATGTTTATTAAGTTTACCAGTGGAAGGCATAACATGTTCATGTTCCTGTACATGAGATGGCATCGGGCTCATGCCATAGCTCTCAAACTGCTGCTGGAACATGGTGCTAAACTCACTAAACATGTCCTGAGCTGTGTCTTAATCTCCTCCGTAAACATGGTGATGAACTCACTAAACATGGTACTGAACTCACTAAACATGAGATGGCATCGGGCTCATGTCCTGAGCTGTGTCCTAATCTCCTCCGTAAGGTCCACTCAAAGCTTTTTTATCATCTCTTGTGTCAGCCTTTGTTCTTGTGCTTCACTGTAAGCATATGAAGTCTGACGGAAGAGCTCCCGAAATAATCTCGAATTCCTACTCCAGTTCCAGCAGCACGTACACGTCCAGGATGCTCAAGTCGTCCAATTGTAGCGGTAAGAATATCCTAGCGACCCTCTGGAGTGAATTGACCTTGGGAGCTCTGCTCAACCAAGGAGTCCTGTAACATTACAAAACAACATTATTCTTTAAAAATTTTAATGTAGTATGTATAATGAAATTATTATTATTTTAGGAATAGTGATAACTTACAATTCTTTCAGAAATTTCCCGTGTAGTGTCAGAAGAATAAGTGCTCGATGGTTTCATACGAGCCAACTTCCATTTCTCATGCCGAAAAGGTGGAGAAGGAGGCTGAGGGGGGCTATCACCCTGAGATGGTGGTCTAGCATATGCATTTTGCTTGAGGATTTTCTCCTCAAGCTTCCTATACCCACCACGAGATAATAGGTGGGGATTTTTGTTTTGAGCACTTGTTTCTTGTGCTTTGCTTTTAATTGCCTGTCACATATATTTAATTAATTAGTTCATATGATATATATTTGTTAATGACGAATTGAATAATATCAACTATACTAACCTGCCATTCCTCTGATGTCCAACTCTGTACAAAAAGTCGCCAAGTCTCCTCATCAATGGACTTATATGTAGTACATGGAGACTTATTTTTATGGCTTCCAAAAATATATCTTGAGGTCAACTTACTTTTAAAATTTCTGAAGTTTTCAGCAACAGTTGATAAACACTTATTTCTAAGTGTTTCGACATTTGGAATGTCAAATGTCATCTGAAAAAAAAATAAAGTTGTATCAGTACAAAATGATATCAATATAAACAAACTGTAATTCAAATGATATTAACTAACTTACCAATATATCGTTCCATATAATGTTCCGATCAACCTCGGACACATGATCAAAAGATGGAGTAAGAATACTAATCCTGTCACGTGCCACTACTCCAAGGTATGATCGGAAGTCATCTGCATTGGGGTCAGTTGCCACACCCGTGATCACGTTGACATTCACCGGTGTTCTTTCACCACTATTCTTTCTGATCAAAAGTTGTTTCATCCTGGTGGGTCCTCTAGTGGATCTGTAAGGGGGAGCGAGAGCCTCATCCACTGAAGAATGTGGATGATCAGCCATATATCTGTCAACATAAGTAACAACATGAAATATTAATAAAAGACTTATTTAATATCATATAATTTAACAAAACATGTAATAGTAATCATAGGAAATACTTATACAGAAATTGGAAATTCATACATAAAAGATATGGATTCATCATATGTATATTCCCTCATCATGATCTGACCAAATTGCATGTACATCGTCGTCAACTAGAGATTGTTCATCCAAATTTGTTGTAGTTTGAAATGAATGGTTGTCAGCAATATGAATATTAATCATATTGTCTTCGTTAACTTCAATTTGTTTTTTGCCTTGAAGAGCGACATACCAATGGTCAGACGCAGGATCTTTGACATAAAAAACCTGAGATGCTTGATTTACCATGATAAACGGTTCGTCTCGATACCCGATTCATCTATTTTCACACCACTCTTATTGTCAAACCACTTACATTTGAACAATGAAACAAAACCTTGGTGTAATCAACCTCCCATATCTCTTTTATTATACCATAATATCTCATTGATCCAAGTACAGGAAATTGATCTTTTGATGTGGAAAATTGAAGCGACTCAGCTTCTAAACTGACTCCACTATTTTGTACTGTGCTTTTATCATCTAAAGTCTTTGTATAGAATGTGCAATTATTGACTTCATAACCTGTACAACATACGACATCAAACTTTAAACCATTTGCAAGCCACAATAAAGTTTGAGAAGAATGTGGCTTTTTGTCAATTTCAGATATGAACCAAGACATAAATGTTTTGTTATGCTTCATCAACTGCCATTTCTCTAATTGTCTTGGATTTTTATTCTTAACAATGGCTTTGTGTGCTTCCAAAAAAGCGATCACCTCATATGTGTTGTTCAATATATAAAGAAGCGCTTGCAACAACTCTTTGCGATCTTTTGTCACCACATTCACACCTCGGATGCTTTTACTTGTAGAAAATTTATTCAACCATGATGTGCAAGGAACTCCTATTGGATTCGTTGATGTCATGTAATCTGAACAAAACTCAATACTTTCTTCAGCAATATACCTTTCAATCATTGAACCTTCAGGACGATATGGATTTTTAACGTACCCTTTCAAAATCTTCATATAACGCTCAATAGGATACATCCATCTTAAGTATACCGGTCCGCACAACTTGATTTCTCTAACCAAATGAACAAGTAAATGTACCATGATGTCAAAAAAAGATGGAGGGAAAAACATCTCTAGTTGACACAAGATGATAACAATCTCGCCTTGAAGTTCATCTAACTTTGTAGGATCGATGGCTTTACTACATATTGACGAGAAAAATGAACACAACCTGTTTATGGACTGCCTAAAATTTTTGGGCAAAATTCTACAAATAGCCATTGGTAACAATTGTTGCATTAAGATGTGGCAATCGTGAGACTTCATGCCAACAAGCTTTAAGTCCTGCATCGACACTAAACTCTTCATATTTGAAGAGTATCCTTGTGGTACTTTGATACTCTTTAAACAAAGGCAAAAACTTATCTTCTCTTGTCTAGACATTGTGTAACATGCAGGGGGCAAATAAGTACGTTTACCAATCTCCTTGGGTGCCAACTCTTCTCGGATATTCATGTCAACCAAATCCAAACGAGCATTCACTCCATCTTTCGTCTTTCCCTGAATGTTGAGTAGTGTACCAATCAAGCTATCACACACATTCTTCTCTACATGCATCACATCTATGCAATGTCTAACATCTAAATTTGACCAGTATGGAAGATCAAAGAATATTGATTTCTTCTTCCAAGGGGTCGTTACAGATGACTTCTTGGATGTTTTCCCAAATACATGATGTATTTTATTAACTTTTTCAAGAATTTGAAGTCCAGTAAGTGGATTTGGTGCTTTGTCCCTCTCTTGATATCCATTGAATGCTTTTTTTAACCTTCGATATGGATGATTACGTTTTAGAAATCTCTGATGACGCAGATACATTGTCTTTCTTCCGTGCTTCAATTGATGAGCTGTAGTGTTTTCTTCACAGATAGGACATGCTTTATGACCCTTGACACCGTATCCTGACAAATTACCATAAGCTGGAAAGTCATTAACGGTGCAAAATAAATTTGCACGCATCACAAAAGTTTCAGAAGCGAATGCATCAAATATTTCAACCCCGTCAACCCACAAAAACTTCAAGTCTTCAACTAGTGGGCTTAGATAAACATCTATGTCATTTCCAAGCTGCTTTGGACCAGATATCATCATAGATAACATCATGTACTTCCTCTTCATGCACAATGCAGGAGATAAGTTTTAAATTATCAATATAACTGGCCAAAACTGTGATTGGTACTTAGATTACCAAATGGGTTCATTCCATCAGTGGCTAAACCAAGCCTAAGATTTCTACACTCTTTACCAAATTGGGGGAATTGTTGATCAATATTTTTCCATTGCTTTGAATCAGCTGGATGACGAAGTAGCTCATCAATTTTTCTCTCATCTGCATGCCATCTAAGGTTTTTAGCATATTTGGAATTCGCAAACAAACGCTTAAGTCTAGGCACTATTGGAAGGTACCAAACTACTTTCAAAGCAGATCCATTTTTTTCTATCTGACCATTATCTTCACTATTGTTTTTTGGACACTTTGTCAAAAATTCAAACGTTTTTCCTATATAAAATGCAGTCATTGGGACAAACATGTATCATTTTATACTACATACCCATTGGACAAAGAATTTTCTTCGCATCATAATTACGAGTGGGTAGTGTATTTCCATCTGGCAACATTTCATTCAACAACGTCAACAATTCTGTAGAACTTTTATTAGTCCATCCATTGCTCGCCTTCAAATTCATGAGCCTTAACACCGCTGACAAACGTGTGAACTTAGTTGAACCGACATACAAAGGTGTTTCCGCATCAGTCGACATCGTCTCATACACATGAGGTTTGGCAAAATTTTCTGCGCCAACATCGCGAATCATGTCCTCTAATTTGTCTTCATCTGGTTGATCTTCTTCCATGGTGGAATCAATAACATTTTCAGTTTGGAAGTCAGTCGGAAAATGCATGTCTTCCATCACATATAATATGTTCTCTAATTTGGGTTGCGTTCAACTTTCTCCCATTCAAACAGTTCACACAAGGACATATAAACTTCACTTCATCATCACTTGTACCCTCATTACGTTGTGCAAATTGTATAAGTTCTTATACCTCTCTCTCCTACTCAACACTAATGCATGGTAAATTAATCCAATTTCGATCCATTCCTAAATATTACATAATTACAATTATACAATTTTCTATATAAAATTATCAATTGAATCATACAATCAATTCAATCATACAATTAATAAGCATTCAAATGATTAATTCAAACATTCAATCACACATAATTACATATATTCAACATACAAAAAATTATTTATTATGAATTTCTTTTTTATATTTGAAATAATATTCAAGTTTCGTATCTATCTTAACTGTGAGATGAATGTTCCTGTAGCAAATTGAAATCATAAACCCTAAGACGCAAAACCAAAAGAGAAAGCTAAATTTGTTATACAAAAGTATCAAAGGCAGTACCTGGATTATCAGAGTCTTCGTCAATTATGCCCCACAAAGGCAGTAAGCGAAAGCGAGACAATGTTGATTATTAGAGTCGATGTCAAAAAGGCGTGCAGAATGTGGTGGCGGCGCGGAATGTAGTGGCAGAGAGTTGCAGTGGCAGCGCGCAGAATGCAATGGCGGAACGACAATGCACTGCGGAGAGAGTTGCAGTTTCAGCGGTGGCAAAGAGGAGAGTGTCGTAATGTTGTAGTTTCAGACTTCGCGAGGAAGATGAAATTGTTCACTATATTTTTTTTTAACCTAATAAAACGATACTATCGCGGTTCTTAGGGAGAACCGCGGTCTATTCCCATTAAAAAAAATAAAAAATTAAACTCAAATGGAAATTTTGAAAATTTTTGCTAAACTTTATGCCGCGGTTGGGGGGAAACCGCGACCTATTCTCCTAAATATGGGAATAGACAGTGGTTCTTCAGCGAACCGTGGTCTATTCCCTGACCCTTTACCTGCCCATTTAATGCATGAGTGCCACGTGGGAGAAGTCCGGTAGGGTTTATACCGCGGTTCTTGGGGGAACCGCGGCCGATTCCCCAGCAACCTTCTGACATTCCCCACTAGTCAGCCCCTGCAATAAATTAGCAGGGGAATAGGTCACAGTTCTGTGAGCAACCGCGGCCTATTCCCCTGCTAATTTATTGTTTTTCTAACGTGGCGTCAAAGGCAGAAAGTTGACTGGGTATAGGCCGCAGTTCCCATCCGAACCGCGACCTATAAGTTCGAATTATTTTCAAAATTGTCACCGCGCACTGTTATGCTGCGGTTTCTGGTGAACTGTGGCATAATGTGCGCTGTAAAAAGCCAGTTTTTTACTAGTGTACTTCAAGCACATTCACAATTTCTCTTTTGATGTCGTTCGATAACTAATCGTTCACTCTTCGTCTTCACTTCACCATCCGGAGGGGTACCTGTCAAAGGTTCTCCGATGCTTAACTCAGCAAATTTTTCGTATGGAAGTTAGAGCAATGGTATTAAATACACAGTAAATGTGATAACCTACCACTTACCTTTAACCTGTATTTATAGTTTTTGAGATGTGCCTGAGATTAGTGATATCTTAAACTCGGCCTAATCTCAGGCCATTACCATTAATTACCATTTACCTTAATCCTTGTAGAGAAAACTTATCTACCAAATAAGGTCGGACGTCCCTGGTAGTGGTTGTTCGATCTTACCTGTCTGTCTAGCCGCGTTCCTTTCCAGTTTAGCCAATTTCCATTCTCGAGCATCGTTTGGCCTACTTGGTGTGTATTATTAATGAATCAAGTTTTATTCCTAGATACAAGCATCCATTAGACATTCAATTTCAATTCTAGATTCTAAAGATATTTTTCAACACCTCAAGAATCACAAATAAAGCATGGGAATAATCCACATCAAATATTAATTATGGAAATTGAATACTAACATGAATTGGAAAAACATATATCATTAATAAAACAAAATTACACAAAGTTCCATTTTTTACAACTAATCTCAATAAATAAGAATAATCATCTATTGTGGAGAACTTAGGGTTCTACAAATTGAAGAGATAGGGAAGAAATAATGAAAACCAAAGAGAAGAAGCAAGCCTTCTTCCAAGGTTCTTGGCAATTTCTTCTGCTCCAATTGCGCCTCCCCTTTGCCTCAACACCTCCAATCTGCAACCCATCTTCCTCTTCAACCCAAAAACTAAAAAACCACCATGGATGAAGAAGGAAATCCAAGGAGGAGAGGGAGAACTTCCCAATACTCCAAACAACCTTCAAGAGCCTCTCCCAAGCACCCTAGGTGATTTTATTAATGTAAGAATGAGGACTAATGAAAACCCTCATAAAAACATGATTAAATACCCACTTTTGTGTATCAAAGCTGACAGACTCGGCGAACTGCTTCATTCTCGTCCAATGCTTAAAAATTGATATGCTTTGACTTGTAACTCACTAGGAGAGTCATATTTTCACCCAACGACTTGAATATTGTAGTTTTATTCTATAAAACTCGCCTAGTGAGCTAACCAGCTAGCCCATCGAGTCAATCTGTGCCCAATGGTGATTTCCTGGTCGTCTTGGGGCGATCCATGCAAACATAGCCCTACATGTAAGTCTTTTCTGCATGTTTGCAACCCTAGGTACGATTCTAAAGCCTTTAAAGTGGGTATTTATTTAAAAATAATTCTTTCTTGTCCAATCATGCTTCCTTGAGTTCGAACTTGTTTTCCTCAACTAGAATTACTTCTTATCACGTAAAATCAATAGTTATCATAATAACTTCATCTTTTATTATAACATGAACAGTAAAAACTCTTATCTCTTGACATAATGCATGAATGTTACCATTTCTCTCACATAAATGCACACCCACAAATCCATTCACAACCATAAAACTAAACATAAGTCTCAAACGTAAATAAATCCTCCCATAGCAACGAATACCATGATTGGAAACAAACACAACATATACTAAATGTGAAAACACATGAAAACACTAGAAGAGGGTTGGATAATATTTTTTTTTAAACTGTTTTCATAATGTAGCGTCTAACAAGTATTATAAAGTAAGTTGATCAATAAGGTTTACTTAGACGTTGTTGTATTGCAAAGTTCGTTGAAAAGATATGTTTAATAAAATAGTGTAGTGATCACAAGGAATATATTTAGTGATTCAACGTCTAGAAGAAGGTTTATAAAGATTGTTACAAGAGTTGTGCAGATGCTAGGATTTATGAAAAACTTTTCAAGAGAAGATTAGAGAGATAAAGCAATGAACAAGGAGAATTTTTATATTGGATTACTCCAACTTGGCTAATCCAGTTCTCTCTCAAGAACTCTTGAGAGGTTCTACTAAGTATTATCACCACTTCTGGTTACAACGAGTATTAGCACCACTCCTGGTTACACAAGTATTCTCACGACTTCTGGTTAAACTAAGTATTAACATTAATCCTGGTTACATAAGTATTCTAACAACTTCTGGTTATAACGAGTATTAGCACCACTCTTGGTTACACAAGTATTCTAACCACTTCTGGTTACAACGAATCTACAACTGGATATACAACAAGATACAAATGAATAATTCTCTAAGAAAGGATATATTTTAATACAAAGTAATTTGTAGATCTTAAAGGTGTTTCACTCTTTCATTTATCGAAAGCTCCAGACGATTAATGAATTATAAACATGGAGAGTTGAAGAAGAAAATGTATTAACTTTGTTATCCTTCTTTTCTTCTCTTCATACATTTGGTTATATATAGCTCTCTTGAGAATATGTTCGTTAAGTGTTGAGTTGACTTCTATGGAATAGGTTGATAGCCTTTTTAGCTTTTAAGTCAAACTTAGGTCTATTATGCACTTGTATAGTGCTTTATCAAAGTTTTCATTGAGGTGCAACTTGTACGGCTTGTTAGAGCATAAGTTTTTAATAGAAACATTTCCAGAATGTTCTCTTATTCTCTCAACGTCTTTATCCAACGTGTGCATTTATTTTGATTAATTCATTGTATATTTCTAACTTGCACAGTAAACGAGGACAAAGCATACAAGCAAAATAGCATTTTACATTACATGCATTAATGGAGATTTAATGTTTTGAACATTTATATACGCTAAATATCATTTCTCGTTCAAAAACATCTTATCATATGTCATGTCAATAATAAATCTATCTGATTTAGTTCAACGTTCAAATATTGACCAACGATACAAAGTGTTTAGACGCTTGTGAGTGAAAAACATTATTGAGATTTGTTTGTTTGGCGTACTTTTCATTAAATTGTTTCTTCTATAAGATGTTTCTATTGATAACATGTTTAAGACCACGTCTCATTGTTTAGAGCTCATATTCATTAGACGATATCTTTGTTGTTGGTCTTTTTCTCTCATTAACACTGATTGAATATACAATGTTTACGCCTTCAGTGTTTTGTTCTTATCAAGGATAGATATGTTAATTTCAGCACATGAGAATTTATCCTGATATATTTGCATGTCTTCCTTGAACGATGTTTGCTGAAATTTATCTCTGTAAAACATATTTGTACTTGATAGTTTCTCACGCTTATTGTTTTACAAGAAAAAGAGCATCTTTCTACATGAAATAAGGAGAGGTTAAAAAAATTACAAAAATGTGAGAATGAAATAAGGGTTCATAATTTTGAAAGTTAAAAATGAGTTCCAAAGTAGAAAATAAATGAAGTCTTGATATATAATCTCTCTTAAAAATTTAGATTTTTCAAATTTTAAAGTTCAACTTATAAAATATAGACTAAAACAAAAATCAAATTTAATAAAATAAATTTTAGATGAATTAGAGCAGAGGAAAAATAACATATTAATCCAAATAGATTATCCATAATCTAACTATTTCTCTCAATTACTCAAAAGCCATTATACAAATATTTTGGTTAAAGAGAAAATAGTTGGGTAAATTTTAGAAAAGTAAGCAATAAACATACTATAAAGATTAACAACAAGAAAAAAATATCAAATATTGTTACTTCATCCTTTAATTAAAACTTTTAATGGTGTTTTAGAATAAGAATATAACCAATCATACTAAAAATAGAATACGCATTTAAAATTTGTAATATCCAAATTTTAACAGATTACAGATGATAAAATAAGGTGTTATAAAATTAATAAAAAGAAAATATTTGTCTGAAACATATAAATATAATATTAATAAAAATTATCTAAAAATAATAATCATAATAATACATGTGTATATCACTTATGTTTTTTACATTTTTAAAATAAAATTAAAAATATTTTACAGTATATTTTTCTCCAATAATGTAAATGGGTAAGATTTATCACATATTTTTACAACAATAAAATCATTCAAATTATTTTAAAAATATTTACAAAAAATAAATAAAAATACACTAAAATACAAAAGTCTTCTATAAAAGTAAAGAAAAAAGAGTTAAATAAATATAATTAGCGGGCAACTTGTAGCCATGCATTATACAGATGTTCATCGGTTTGTAAGTTACCAAAAATAAAACTCCTTTAAATTAATTTAAATATTTGTTTTTATATCTGAGAAAGAAAAATCTTATTTGCAATCTAAATATCTTATTAGAGAATATGGTCATAATTCTTTTGGTTCGCTAATCGAAATATCTAGATCTATAGAGTACAGACTGTATACATTAAATTTTTTACATAAAAACGCTTTACAGAACAGATTATTTGGCAAAAACGATCTCCTTTTAGGCAAAAATACGGAATCAACAACTATAAAATTTTTTTTTTCTAAAATAGCCTTCAATTTTTATTCCGGAAATTCATTCTGAAAAAAAAGATCATTATATTTCCAAATATTTGAATAGGATATTCCACAAATTCAAAAACATTCCTCTTTAGTCACTGATTCATTGACATTACTGTTTGAATTATTTGTTTCAGTTTCAGTTTGATAACAAAATAAAAACGAATAAGCCGTCAAATTAGAATAAAATAAATAGAATATAAGAGAGGCGTCAACTATAATTACGTTGCCAGCAACCACAACCAAAGAAACTTTTCCCCACCACTCAACCATGTCTCGGCGTAGTCAGGCGCCGCCGCGGCCACTTTATAAGCAGCAGTCGTGGTCGCCGGACATGCTTCGGGACGAAGCGTGGCAACGGCGAAAGGATAACCACAACGTGAGCCGCGAGAACTGGCGGCGCCACCGGCCGAGCAAGAGCCTGTCGGAGGACGACATGGAAGAACTCAAGGCGTGCATCGACCTAGGGTTTGGATTCGGTTCGGTCGAAATTGATCCGAAGCTGTCGGATACCATCCCCGCTTTGGAGCTATACCTTGCTGTTAATAAACAGTACAACCACCACAGCATATCTAGGTCCTCCTCTTCGTCTTCCCTTGTCTCTGATAGCGACATTTCGAGCCCCACCACCATTTTCGATGCAGGTAATTCCCCTCTTCGTAAATTCATTTTAATTTGCTTTTCTTCTCAAATTCAATCATTTTGTCATCACAATTGCTTGTCATTCTACAAATTTAATTCGTAACAGTTTTTCATTCTAACATTGATCACTTTTTTATGACTGATTTTCGTTAGAAATTTGATTGATTAATCACCTTTTTACCGTTAACCAGACTTGAATTTCAAATAATTTATAAGGAGACTAAGGCGATTGAGTTGGGTATCACTAACCAATGACAAGTTCTTAAATTTAAATTTGTTCGAGTAGTCATCATTCATAATCTCATTTTTGTATGAATGTGTGTTTGTTTGCAGCTAGAATTCCATTCAATGGACAATATTTTTTTTTCCGGAAAGTTCCTTCGAGATTAGAAGTTTGTTAATCATAAAATTGGGTTTAAACAAAATTTCTACATTGTAACCGATATTATGGTTTTCTTGTGATTTACATTCGTGAAGAAAAAATGCGATTAATGCGACTGTCTCGTAAAATTAGGAATGAATATCGATTCTGGCAGTTTTGTCAGGGAAAAAAATTGCACAAATTTGATTATATGGTTAAATTTTGAGGTTTTTGCTGTGTTGGTTATCGTATAGGTGATGATTTGGCTGTGAAGAAGACTCGGTTGAAGCAATGGGCGCAGGTTGTTGCATGTGCTGTGCGGGAATCTTCTTCATCTTCATCTTCATCTTCGGGTTCATACCCTTCCGACCATGTTAATTAGGAGTTGAATACCTGAAGCCTGCAGGAACAACACAAGACCAGTGTGAATTAATTGGACTCTAATTTGTTCATAGATAGTTTGGTGGTTTCTTTTCAGATTTTTTATGTTAATGTTTATTGCTTGTATTTGGTATTTTGTTTTTTTGCTAATGTAATTGTAGCATGGATGTGCTAATATGCATTCCCAGACTCTAAACATCAGTTGTTCTTAATTTGGGTTCTTTAGGAGATGACTAGATATCCGAGAGGTTGAATTTAGGTTGATTGACTTGTTGGTGATTCTTTTCAATGTTTTCTGGTTCTGTTATTGTGGTATCCTTCAGGTCCAATAGATCAGACACCAATTCTTTTCAATATAAATATTGTTAATAAACGTTCAAGTGTTTTGATGTTCATCTAATTCCTGTTTTTTCTTCGGTCGGTGTTCTTATTGTTTGGATTGTTTCATGGATGTTCACTCGAATCACTAATATATTAATTGGTTGCATTACAGTGGAAAGGAAAATAGACAGAGCTCTTTCTTTTTCTCTTATCAGGAACCAAAACTAAAAAGGCCCCTAACTGCTTGTTACATAATAATATTCTTTCAAAACTTTTACTATTCCTGAAAATGGTCATATGACATTAAAAATTTTCTTTTTACATATTTAGAAAGTTTTCTGAAAAAGAAAAATATTGCTGAATGATAATTACAAAATGCCTTGAGATATATCATCCAAATTAAATTTATATGCAAGTCAGATTGATGATTCTGAAATATTCTAGAATTTCCCCCATTTCTCCCCTTCACCACGAAACATATATGGATTAGGTCCTAGACCAATAAAAGTCATCCAGCCTGGAGTTAGTTAGTCTGTTTCTTGTGCCCCTCCTTATTCCCTGCTGAGTTGTATTTTCACTGGACCCTTCTACCCTTGCTGCATTTGTTACAATTCCACCCCATTAAGACCAACCTTGTCCTCAAGGTTGAGGTCAGGAAAAGCTTGTTGCAAGGTGGAGTGATCCTCCCAAGTGGCATTATCAATATCTACGCCTTCCCACTGAACCAAATGTTGTGGAACTTGGTGTGAGCCTCTTAAGATGACCCTTGATTGCAAAATCGCAGTAGGCTGAATAATAGGTGGTAATTCAGTATGAGTGATAGGTAGTGGCACATACGATTGAGAAGGATCCCCTTTACAAGGTTTCAATTGGGAACAATGAAATACTAGATGTATTTTTGTTGTTGGTGGTAGCAACAATTTGTAAGCAACTTGTCCTATGCGTTGAATAACAGGAAAAGGGCCAAAGAATCTCATACTCAGTTTCTGGTTTTTACGGAGGGCAACAGAGTGTTGTCGGTATGGCTGCAGCTTGACAAAAACCAAGTCACCCATTTGCAATTCCATGAACTTCCTTTTCTTGTCAGCATACTTCTTCATGTACTGTTGAGCTTTGTGGAGGTTCAATTTCAATTTGTTAAGTGTTAGATCACGGTGCAGTAGTTGTTCCTGAACTGAGGGGGAGTCATGATGATTAAAGGTGTATTTTACCAAAGTAGGAGGATCCCTACCATAGACAATCTTAAAGGGAGTCATGCCACAACTATGATGATAAGAAGTGTTATACCAATACTCTACCCAAGGCAATAACCTTGCCCAATCTTTAGGAAAGTCATAAGTGAAACATCTCAAATACATTTCCAAGCATTTGTTCAAAGATTCAGATTGGCCATCGGACTGTGGGTGATAGGCAGTGGACATGTGCAGAGAAGTACCACTTAGCTTGAATAATTGCTGCCAAAAATGACTAAGAAAGACCTTGTCCCTATCCGACACAATGGTTTTAGGAATTCCATGCAGTTTTACCACCGTTTTAACAAAAAATTCTGCTACTGACTTACTAGAGTAATCAGTCTTTAATGGGGAAAAATGACCATACTTGGATAATCTGTCAATGACTACTAATATGACTGTAAAGCCATTGAAGAAGGAAGGCCTGTGATAAAATCCATTGCAATGTCATCCCAAATCTGTTCTGGAATGGGAAGAGGTTGTAATAAGCCTGCGGGTAGGGTGTGAGTTGTTTTTTCTTGTTGACAAACCAAGCAAGTTTGAACAAACTGTTGGATATCTTTGTGCATACCCTTCCAATAAAACTGGACAGAAATTCTGGCTAAAGTTCTGGTAAAATCAGCATGTCCCCCAATCAAAGAACTATGGAATTCGTGTAAAAGTTGTTGAATCATATCATGAGACTTAGGGATAATCATTCTACCCTTCCAGAAAAGTAAGTTATCATGTACTGAATAATTAGGATGTGGAGGCTTATTAAGTAAACACAAGTCGAGAACAACCTTGAGGTGAGTATCTTGAGAAATAGCTTCCCTTAATGCAGGCAAAATTTGTAAGGTAGGTTGAGACCAGGCCATGAAATATGATCTAGAAAGAGAGTCTGTAGCAATATTGTCTTTCCCTGGTTTATATTCAATTGTAAAATCATACCCCAATAATTTGTGTAGCCACTTTTGTTGTTCTGGGGTCTGAATAGCCTGCTCAGTTAAGCTTTTCAAGCTTTTTTGATCTGTTCGGATCACAAATCGATGTCCCAATAGATAATGACGAAACTTGGCAATAGCTTCGGTAATAGCATAAAATTCTCGAGTATAGATAGATTTGTTTTGCATTGCAGTAGAGAGTTTCTTAGAGAAGAAGGCAATCGGATGATGCTCTTGGCTGAGGACTGCCCTAATTCCCACTCCTGAAGCATCTGTTTCTAAAACAAAAGGTTTAGAAAAATCAGGTAGAGCCAAAACAGGTGCCTAAGTGATTGCCAATTTTAAACTCTCAAAGGCTGCAGAAGCTGAAGCACTCCACTGAAAATTGTCTTTTCTTAATAGGTTGGTGAGAGGAGCAGCCACTACTGCATATTGCTTGATGAAGCAGCGATAATAGCCTGTAAGGCCAAGAAAGCCTCTCAACTGCTTCAAGTTCGTTGGACATGGCCAATCCAACACAGCTTGGACTTTACATTTATCCATTGCCACTCCTAGGCCTGAAACAGTATGGCCTAAATAGTCTACTTGTTGAAGGCCAAAAGAACATTTGGATAATTTGGCAAAGATTTTATGCTGCTGTAGTTTCTGCAAAACAACCTCAAGATGCAATAAATGGGCAGATCAAGAAGAGCTGTAGACTAATATGTCATCGAAAAACACAAGGACAAATTTTCTCAATAAACCTTGAAAAATTTCGTTCATCAAGCTTTGAAATGTGGCAGGTGCATTGGTGAGACCAAATGGCATTACCGTCCACTCATAATGACCCTGATGGGTTCTAAAAGCAGTTTTGAACCTATCCTCCTCCTTGACCAAAATCTGGTGGTAGCCAGATCTCAAATCTAATTTAGAAAAGAAAAAAGCTCCATGTAACTCATCAATGAGTTCATCAACTGTTGGAATAGGGAAACTATCCTTAACCGTGATAGTGTTCAAGGACCTATAATTTGTGCAGAAATGCCAAGTTCCATCTTTCTTCTTAACAAGAATAATGGGGGAGGAGAAAGGACTAGTGCTTGGAAGAATAAGCCCTTCTTTTAACATCTCTTGGACCATTATCTCTATCTGTTGTTTCTGGCTGTGTGGGTACCTGTATGGCCTAACTTTCACTAGCGTGGATCCTTGTATCAAGGGAATACTATGATTATGTGAGCGATTAGGAGGCAACCCCGAAGGTACTGAAAACACCACCTTATAGGTATTCAACAACATCACCAAATCAGATGGCATTTCCAAAGGTAATTCGAGCTGTTGGTCTGGAGGATAGTCGAATTGTTGGAATTGTAAGGTAGAAAGCTCATGGCATGTGTATGATTCATGCGTTTGAGATGATGATATTGAGCTTGTGCAGGTAAGGTTGGTTGCTCTCCATGCAATGTTACAAATTGATTGCCCAAATAAAACTTCAAGGTAAGAGTACTGTAATCTGAAATGTGAGGACCCAGGGTAGCAAACCAGGCAGCCCCTAGCACTAAATCAGCCCCTGTAACAGGTAATAAATACACTGGTAACGTCAAGGAATGACCTTGAATTCGAAATTCCAAATCCTTGACCAATCCTTCCACAACTAAGGCATTGCCATTACCCACCAGAACTTGAAAATTTGAGATGGGTTCAATAGGAAACTTCAAACAGTGAGCTATTCTGGGCTGCAAAAAATTATCACTCGACCCACTGTCTAGTAAAACTTGGACTGTGATGCCATTAATAAAACCCTGAAATTTCATTGTACCCAACCCAGAAGCTCCTTTAAAGCACTATAAGATAAGTGGTGCTCTTGTAACAAATTTAGTTCACCGCTCTGCTCAATATCTGCGGGTTTACGGGGCAAGTCTGCAGAATCCTCCTCTTGGAATTGAAGCAATAAGTATTGCTTGTTGGGACACCTATGGTTTGGAGAAAATTTCTCCTCACACGTATAACAGAGTCCTTTTTCCCGTCGCAATTGCATCTCAGTTGATGTTATTCTCTTGATATGGTTATTTCGGATTGTAGTGGAAGCTATAGTGGGATTTGGAAGCAAGGGTGGTAGATTAGTGGATTTAATGGTTTGGGTGATAGGTAGGCTGGTGTTTGTGGCTGATGTTTTGGTTGCTGTATAGGGCTGATAATGTTTGGGTTTGTTCATGTACTTCTCTTCATACAATTTGGCCAATGAAACAGAGCGAATCAAGGTTGATGCAGATTGAGCAATCACATCCCTTCGAATGTCTGGTTTTAACCCTCCGATAAAACAATCTAACAAGGCTTCAGTGGTGACACCTTGCACATGGTTAGCCAGAGTAGTAAATTGAACATAATATTCATGCACAGAAGCTGTTTGGGTTAACTTAAATAGATGGGATCTGGAACACTCATAGGGAGAGGGACCAAATTCCAACTCCAACGCATGTGTAAAAGCAACCCAGGAGTGAAATAACTCATGACGAGTCATCATTTGATACCAAGGAACCACATCCTTGTCCAAATGTATTGCAGCAATAGTTAATCGTTGATCATCTGGAGTGTTATAATAAGAGAAAAATTGCTCTGCCTTGAATATCCATTGTAAGACATCGGACCCATCAAAGCGCGGAAAGTCCAACTTGACCGAACGCACCTGAAATGGAAGGAAAGGTTTGCATCTTTATTCTGCAGTAAGGCATCCACTGCAGACTCTAAAGTCTCGAAACGTGTAGCATTTTCACGATCCCGTGTTTCCATAATTTCAAGGATCCGCATGACATCAGCAGTGAGGTCTTTTAGACGCGTATTCTCTTCCATCGGAATGAAAGCACCAATGTAACAGTGCTGAATCTAACAGTACTGAGATTTTCCTGGAATAGCAAAAAAAATGAACGCTTGCACTCAACAGAATATAAAGACAATGGAATAATGCTCTGAATAGTAGTATTATTAAGATTCCAGTGAGGAATGAAGGAAATTTTAGGAATAAATTCCCTTAAAAAGGTCATAGCAAAATACACATAAACCAAACAGAGAATTTGCACAGAAGGATGCAATAAGGCCAACATAATTTCCCCCCCTTTCTCCCCTTCACCACGAAACATATATGGATTAGGTCCTAGACAAATAAAAGTCATCCAGCCTGGAGTTAGTTAGTGTGTTTCTTGTGCCCCTCCTTATTCCCTGCTGAGTTGTATTTTCATTGGACCCTTCTACCCTTGCTGCATTTGTTACATATTCTATATAAAAAGATTTATTAACACCAAATAAAGTTTGTAGAGAAATTTAAAATCTATTTTGAAATGAAAATTTTCATAAACTTTTTGTTTTAGTTTTTTCGAAAAAACCTTCTGGAAAATAGTATCATCCTCAAGGTACAGCAGCAGAGCTGTAAACGGCAATGGTGTCAAAATCTCTCGTATATGGAAGATTTGGAGTCGCATCCTCGCACAAGTGTTGAAAACTGGTTATCCAGATATGCTACTGGAATTGCAGGTAAGAATGACTTACTTTTATTGATAATTATACTGCCTTAAATAAACATATTGTAATAAGAAACACAATTTCCCTTGCGAAAACATAGGCTAGTGGTAACTGAACAACATAAACAAACTTAGCCGAATAATTCCTAAGATTAGGACTTCTTTGATAACCACCAAGATGTTATTTAAATAGAAACCTTACATCAATATGCTTACTTGAATCGTGCATGAAATTTTTTTTAGACAAGTTAATAGTTGAGTTGTTAACACACATTAGTTGTGTAATCTTTGTATGAATGCTCCAATTCTTTTAAGATTCTCTTCATTTATATTCCTTGTCAAGCACAAAAAACACTTGCTACAAATTCTGCTTTTTGTGGTTAATAATGTCTAAATCAATGGTTTCTTTAAACATCATGATACAATACTTGAACTCAGTAAAAACAATACATTATTTTCTATTGTTCTATAATGAATTCCATAATCTACAATTCCTTTTAGATATCGCAGTGCTATTTTAGCTACTTGGAGATGAATATCCATTGGTTTTGCCAGATATTTACTTATGAGGTATGTGATAAACATTATGTCAAGTCTTGTAGTGGTGAGATACATCAAACTCTAATCAATTGCTTGTAATAAGTTTCATCAACAATATTTCTAGTTCCCTCTTTTCTCAATTTGTAATTAGGAACTATTAAGCTAAATACTACATTATGTTTCAACATATTGATCATCCTTAATGTCTCATGTATAATCTCTTTGACATATATAAATGTCATCCGACCTTTGCAGAACATCAATCCCAAGAAAAAAACCTCATCTTTCCCAAGTTAGACATATCAATTCTCTTAACATAGAGGCTTTAATTTCAAACATCATAACCTCATCATTTATAGTGAAAATTAAATCATTAACATAAACACTTATAATGATAACTTTTCCTTGGTTTTTTCTTAGTGAATAAAGTTTGCTCTTTATCACATCACTGGAATCATTCACCAATGAAATGAGCTTCAACTCGACTAAACCAAGCTCGTGGAGCTTGTTTTAATCCATACAAGACTTTATGCAACTTGTAAACTAAGTGCTCATTGTCATTCTTTTTATACTTTTTTGGCTTCTCTTGATAAACATCTTCTTAGTTCTCCATGAAAAAGGTTGACTTAACATCTAATTGGAAAATTTGCCAATTTTTATGAGAAGTAAAAGCAATAATCATTCTCATTGTATCCATCCTTGCCTCTAGTGCATAAATCTCTATGAAACCAACCTCATGCTTTTAAGAATATGCTTTAGCTACCAACCTAGTGTTATACTTATGAATCTTTTCATGCTCGTTGTATTTCATTTCATAAACCCTTTTCACTCTAATCTTTTTTGCCCCAACGGGTAGTTCATTGAGTGGCCTTGTTTGATTCTTGTTGTAAATTTGATTTTGTCATCCATAGTTAACCTCTAATTGGGACTCTTTACAACTTCTTCAAAACACAAGGGATCACTTGGCACCATTGAGGTCATATGAGTCTCATCCTCGAAGAAACCTTCATTACTAACATAATCATTCATCCACGTAGGAGATTTCCTATTTTTAGATTGCATCTGTTTGTTTTGAGACTACTGAGACATTTCATCTTCAATTTTAGACTAGTGTTCTTACCGGGATGTAAATCATGGACCTTTAGATAAATGGCAAGATCAAAGTGGTGGCTTGTATACTCTAGATGACTGGAATCAAATCCATCATTATTTAAAGGAGAAAGATCTAGCTGCAAAAGACTCTCCGATACTCAAGTCAATAAGAGAACTTCAGGATCTATATGAGTATAAAGTAGTGGGTATGAATTGTGTGTCATCCTTGAGGATATACCACATGTATTTATAGCGTTTTTATTGTTATACAATCAAGAATATCAGAGAATATCAACAAATAATAAAATCTTACCATATGTGTGATAAAAAAGAAATAATATATCATTTAACCAGATTAACCATATATTTTGTTAATATATATATTTTTGATATCATATAATCAAGTTATCTAGATTTGACCATATATTCTACTAATATACTGTAATAAAACCAACAAATATATATATATATATATATATATATATATATATATATATATATGTATGTATATATATATTTTGATATTATTTAGCCATTTTAGGCCAATAATGCTAAATGACTTTGTTGGGTCATGTTCCTTAGTGTATTTGTTGAGTCGGGTAGATACAGTAGGAAAAAAATATACTTACTTTCTCCGAGTTCATGTTAAAACAGGCTAATAATATTGGTTTAAGAAAATAAACATCCCTTCATATTTTTAATAAAATGAAATTTACTCTTTCTTTAAATAAACATTTATTTTTCTTATGTTTATAATAAATTACATAATCTAGTATGTGATTTTAACAAGTTAATAAAGAGAATTAGTTCTAAAAGGGAAAAGGTGTTGAATAGAACTAAACACTTGCTTTGAATATTTTCACAAACATGCTTATGGAATTTTTAAAGGATGTTGTCTAATGGTTTTCAAAATACATCATAAAAGCTTTCTAAAATGTTTTCTGATAACTAAGATAGGTAAAACACTAGCAATAGAGAAAGAGTGTACATTTTATCCTAAAAGTGTTCATCCTCAACCAAAAGTACTTCTACTTCTCCAATGTAAATTATAAAGATGTTAACTCTTTGACAAACTACCAAATTGTACAAGTAGTAACCAGTAAGACTAAATATCGTTTTTCAAGAGACTCGTGTCATACTAAATAATCGTAAAATTAATAACTAATCTAGACTAAAGAATAGTTTCATAATTTGAGATTATGTGCAATAAAGTAAAATGATGCATAAATGATAAAGATGAACTTTTGAAGTTAAAGACACTTAGAAAATGGAAAAGGTTATAAATGGTATGGATTGGTATTGTTGGGTTAGATTTCACCAACTTCAATCTAATGCATATAAAAACTCACATTCTCTCCATTAATATACTAAATTCAACCTATAAGTCTACTCAAACTCTAATCCCTTAGTAGAATGAGCTTAAATTTCCTTATTACGAGTCAATCCCTTGAACCCTTAATAAACAAAGTTGCTTTATGAACTAGGGTTTAAGACAACCAATGGGTCAAGCTTCATTCCTATATACAAGCTTCATTAGGTATCTTGATCCAAGTCTAGGTTTCAAAAGATATTTTCCAATACCTAATAAGTCAAGCATCAAGCTATGTATGACCACACCAAAGCAAGCATTAAGTACAAAAACAAGAATACTAGCATTTAATGGAAAATGCATATATATATATATTCAAAGCATTTACAAGATACAAGAGAGCTTAATGGTTACATATACCCCCAACAAAAAAATGGGTTTAGCTCTCCATTATCATGGAGAGCCCAAGCTTACAAAATGAAAGATGGAAGAAGATGGAGATAAAGAAAGAAAAAGGGATAGTTCCCACAAGCCCTAGAAAACCACCAAGCTCTCGAAATAGTGAAAAATTGTGTCTCCAACAACCAAAGACGAGCTTCCCTCAAACAACAAGAAGAAATAAGACACATTTCCCCATCAACATAAGCATCGTCAGCCTTTATACTACTCAATGTTGCATTTTATGAATTGAATGACGGTAAGCATTGGCTACCTGGCACTCAACGCTCAGTTTTGCGAACAAAATGGTGCTCAACGTCATCTTCCGAGCACTCAATGGTGGATACAAGATTGATAAGTCTTGCCTCTACAATGCTAGCACTCAATAGCAAAGGAGGTGGTGCTCAATGCTAGAAGAACTTCATGATCTCCATATTTTATTGTTCTTCTTGCTTCTTTGGGTTGTTAAATTCTTTGATTTGAGGAAAAAGCTTTCTGTCACTGAATTAGATAAAAAAAAATGGGATTAGTGATGTAATTGGATTAGTGTAACCAAAATTGTAATTATCTATAAAAGCAAGATAAAATTGAGGATTAAGAAGGTTAAAAGCTAGAAAAAATTTTGATTTTGTTAATAAAATATAACTAAGATAATGGTAAAAATTAACATTATCGAAAAGATTATACTAAATAAACAAATGTTTACAAATATATTCATTGTCACTTTTATCTTATATGTATACACAAAATTTCTTTAAACTATTCAATAAACTTTCTCGAAGTTTAAGCATGAGTACACAAGGCCTTTCTAAACAATAAAAAAAAGTTGTTTATAAGATAAGATTTTATACTCAAAGAAGTAGATATCAAATGCATACACTTATTGTTCTAATAATACTTCATGCATGTGAAGGATTGACATGAATACCCTTTTACAAGTTTTCTAGAAAATGATTTATTTGAACATTTAAAAGCTTTGAAAGAATGAAATAATATAAGTGTATGCACATAATATTGTTTCTTGTTTTGGTCATCAAGTCTTCATATGCATGTTAAATTTTTATTTATAGGTGTCACGAATAAATTTTTTGTGACTCAATGCTTTTACGCTGTGCTTTATGTTAGAGCTTTCTAACATAAATATTTTGCTTTAAGTTAACACTTAATTTAACACTCCTTTTTGTTAAGGTAAAAGATAAGTTTTATCTAAGTGTTAAATGGTAAAATTCTATTAACATAGCATCTTTGTTTGGTGCTTAAATACTTGATTTTACTTTTTTTTTATCATAATCCTTCCCATTATAGATAATTTCTTTCATATATAAATTTCCAAATAAAATGCTAAATTTCATGGGAAAAACAAATCAAGTAGCAAAAGGAACAACTTAGAAGAATGAGAAAGGACAAGAATTTTTCATATAGATCAGGCCATTTGTTCAAGGAAAGGCATTGAAGTGATGCATTTTTTGCTTAAGCAAAAATTAGCAAAAAATGTTACATCTCTCGGCCTCAATTTTGTTCAAGCGACGAATGTTTCACTTAAGTGAATACAAGAAAAAATGGATGGATCTTTCCACCTCAATTTTTCTTAAGCAAGGGTATTCTTGCTTAAGCAAAAACACCTTTTTCATCTTTACACATACAATTTGCATGAGTGAAACTTGAGCAAAAGTTGTAATATAAATAATTTACATTCAATGAAAAAGAAAAATGTAATGTATTTTGTTAAGGGTTTAAGAGAGGAATGAAAAAATAACATAAGGTTATGTATTTTGTTGTGATGTATTTTTAACATTAAGGATATATTTGAATCTATTAGTCAAATCAAGTTATGAGCTTAAAGCAAGGATTTTATTATGATGATTTAAGGAAACAAATGATAAATATTTAGGTTTTCTAGATTCAAGAAATTGATCTATACATATTCTAGAATTTTCAATAAATAAATATATAAGTAAATAAATAAATAAATAAATATATATATATATATATATATATATGGGTTTGATTCATATAGCTCAACTTGGATCTAGGTTGTCTCACCTTAACATCGGTGTGACTTGACTTGAGTCATCTTGAACCTCAACTAACATGACTTGACCTGGCCCATGTCAACTTGGTTTCACTTGGGCTTGACCTTGTGTATAGGTTGACTCGGATTAACCTAGGCAAGTGTTGTCTTAGCTCGACCTTGGGTTTATGATGACTTGACTAAACACTCGGATAGTGCAAGCTCAGATCAAATTTCAGCTTAAATCGACTTATCTCAAACTTCGACCCGGGTCAACTCATCTTGACCTTCAACCTAGGTAAACTCGACTCAACCTTCAACCGAGGTCAACTTGTCTCGACCTTCAATCAGGATTGACTCGTCATAACCTCCAGTGTAGGCCAACTTGTCTTGACCTCTTGCTTAGACTGGCGACTTGATCTCTGACTCGAGACAACTTGACTTGACCTTCGATCAGGGTCCACTTGGTTAGGTTTTCGGGTAAGGATGACTTGGCTCCACCCTTGGTTCGAGATAACCCAGCTTTTCCTTCAATTCATGCCAACTAGTATTGATTTTTCAACTCAAGTTGATTGGGTGACCCTTTGGCTCAGGTCGACTCAACTCAACTCAACCTTCGATACAAGTAGACTCGACTGTTCTTCTTAGAATGTCACAACTTAACCTTTAACCCATGCAGACTCGATTCTACTTAGGATCATTTGATTCAACCTTCATCTTAGGCTGACTCAACTAACCTTCAATCCCAAGCCAATGCTACTTTACCTTGATTTTCACTGATTTAATTTAACCTAATTTTTAATCACCTTAGTTTGACTTTAAATGCACCTTGTTTTGAATTTTCAAAATCTAAAAAATATTTGAACTAAATTTGATCCAAATTAAATAAATTAAATTTAAAATTTAAACATATGAATTTGAATTTAACATTGTTCATTTAATAAACTTAAAATAATATAAATTTAGATTATTGCACAAAACTGCAAAATCTTTTGTATGGATCAACATTAATAAAAACTGATAATGACAAATCTAGTCTATTCATTTTAGATTTCATCCACCCAAATAGCTTTAGAATCATCACGAAGAATTAGAGGAAAAAAAAAATAAATTTGAGAAAGAAACAACAGTCACTAATTCACTAGGAAATACAGTTCTTGCAATGACATTCTTCAAGGTCACCTAGTATTCGCACTCTTACTCACTAGTTTCGCTTAACTAAGTGGAATTTCTTGATGCATTCTCCTGTTACACGCTTTTAAACAAAGGCTTTTGGAGAACCCAACCTTCAATCATAGCTTGAGAATTAAGAGGTTGGTCAGTGGGAAGAAGATGGCCAGCTCCCAAAACGACAACATTGGTGAGAGACTTCCAAGACTGCACATAGCCAGCAAGCTCTCCATTAACCTTCCATATCTTCCTTTCAGCATTAAGAAACTCTTCTATCCCTTCCCATTTCATTGTCTTAACCCACACCTCTGTTTGGACCACTCCATCCCTCAAATCATACTCACCTTGATAAAGCAACACCCTGTTCTTCCTCACTAAGTATTCCACCATGTGTTTCACACTTTTCATCACATCACCATGTAATGCCTTCCCAACAACATCACTGCATATCTCATACACAAACGATTCCTTCACCCCCAGTGCCTTCTTCACCTCCGCAATGTTCAAGAACCGTTCAACCAGATCATCCTCGTACGGAGTCTTCCTTGTATAGTCATACAAAGTAGCCAACCCTGTCATGTCTTGCAACCTTCTCAACACCTTGTTTCTCGCATCTGTTGCTTCACTCCAATTCTTCATTTGGATCAACCCAACAGCTTCCAGTTGACCTTTTTCCAACTCATTCTTCTGCCTCTCGTTGATCAATCCAACATAGTAAGCATTCACAGCATGAGAGAGAACTTGAGTTTCGGGGTCTGTTAACCCATCCCCAATAGCTACACCGGCCAGATTCACTCTTTGGGAAGCATCCAAGTTTTCATTTTTCTTCAATATATAGTACCCAATAGCTGGCACATACTTGCCGGCATAGCTTTCTCCAGTAATATAAATAGGGCGATGCTTGAAAAGAGGATCCAGTTGAAGAAAGTTGGTTATAGCAGCAAAGAGGTGTTTGGCAACCGCGTTCTGATCTCTTGGGATCTCTTCTGGGGTTGAGGCCACACTGAAGCCAGATCCAATGGGACTATCAAGAAAAAGAAGGCCAAAAATTCTGTTCCAGGAACCAGGGTTGGGCTGAAGGGTGAGGGATTGGGTGACTCGCCATGGTCCAAGCTCGTACAAGTTGCCAAGCATGGAGGAGCAGCCAGGGCCACCTTGGAGCCAAATGAGAAGTGGGGTTTGGGAGACTGGCAAAGTGGAGTTTTGGGCTTCATAGAAAGCGTAGAAAATTGCAGACGCAGAAGTAGGATTGATTGGTAGGTAACCATACCTGCTGGGGAGGGCTTCTTTGGGGAATGAATGGCTTCTTGATTGTGAACCAGACAGGCATAGAAATAAGGAGAAGAAGAAGAAGAGGAGAAGATGGTTTTTGACGATGTGGGACTTGTGGGTGGCTGACTCCATTATCTGGTGGCGTATATTTCAATGTGCGAATTGGCAATGTACAAATATTGAAAAGAACGTTGGGTTTGGATACGGACAGAAAACGAAACAGAAGAGAAGAACAGAGAGATAGATCGATAGTGCCTTCAGGAATAAGGAGGTGGAAGTCGTCGTCTTGACTCCATGAGAGTGTAACACTGACCGCAATGGCACTACTGTTTTATAGCGCAATCAAGGTTTTTTGGATTAAATGATAAATAACTTTATTTTTAAAAATCGGAATATTTTTGTCCTCTTGTTTTATTGAAATCTTAAAATATATTTGTCGTGTGAATTTTTGTTTAACATATTAAAGAAAAATATTTATTAAATTTCCAATCAAAATATATAGCCCAGTTGAAGAGAAAAGTTCACATTAAATTTTCGAAAGAACCTAAAAGACCAAATTCATCCAAATAATAATAAAGCTGAAAATAAAATAACCACATATGGATTTTTTTTATGGGTCTCATTATTTTGACACCCATATTTTGACATCCTTATTTTGACACAGTTTTGACACCAACACCTGTCAAGCTTCCATTGGTTCGTTTTTTTATTTTTTTTTTCAAAAAATCTGGTCGGGAAAATGAATAAGGTTTCAAAAAATTTTCGTACCGATTATACCCTTGCCTTGTTTCATTATGTTTTGTCTCTCAGATTTCGTTCTCTCTCACATTTCGTTCTCCCTTTGCGTTTTCGTTCTCCCCCTGTGTTCTCTGTCTCACATTTGGTTTTTGTTCTCCGTTGTCGCAGTTTGGTCGAAATGGGAAGTCCCGGACAGCAACTTCGTTGGAGCAAGGTAAATGCATTCTTCGACCCTTTTGTTGTCGACGTGTGTATTGGGTATTTCGTTTCGTGTTGCTTTCTGTTGATGTTGTCGTTAGGGTATTGAGTTTTTGGTTTCTTTGTCGGTTCTTCAACCCCTTTTGGGTTTTTTGGTTATTTCCTTTTGGGTTTACATTTGTGTTGTTTTCATTGAGCAGTTGACGGTTCGTCATTATTTTTCATCGATGTATGTTTGCACTTTAAACGAACACTTGACGAATGTATGTAGAGGAGCAAAAATCTATAATTGAAGAGCTTAAAAGGAAGGTCAATGTCGTAGAGGCAGAGTTGGCGGTAGAGAAGGCCAGAAGAAGAGCTAAAAGCACAACTAAAGATGATGGTTTTGAATAGGACAAGAACAAGACGCTGTAATTAAACCTATTTCGTTCAATATATAGAACATGCATGTTTGGTTCCATCTATTTATGTAAATGATAATTGCAATTTTATTCCGTATGTTATTGAAGGTCACCCATCCCTAAATTACTCCAGACTAAGCACGCTTAACCATGGAGTTCTAATGAGTTAGGCTACCGAAAAGCAAATGCATTTTGTTGATATGAGTAGCCAAATCAATTCCTTTAAGTTATCCTTCAATTGTATAGTTCCATACCTATACAGTCTCCAGATCCCTCTCATTCCAGTGTATGTTCGATTCGTCCATGTGCCCCTTCCACTGGAAGCCTGCCAGGAGTCGCTCCTTGTTCGTGCTTCTTGCACCAGCGATCACTCCCCGCCCTCGTCAGTGTCCGGGTGTCACATATAATACCCAAACTTGAACTTACCTTTGGGTTTTCGGACGTCATTCCAACTGCAGTTATTTCATACAAAAAAAGCAGTGGTGGATTAGGGTTTACAAAACACAAAAAAATAATAAAAAAAAAAAAGTAAAGTACGACTCTAGAAGCCATACAATGCGATATAGAGCGAAAACCCAAAACGGAATCACAACGCCAAAGAGACCCAAAACGCGACACGCGAAAGAGAGCTTACCGATACATAGTGATTGCGAAAGAGTTCTTTTGGTTGAGATGAGACCTTTGGGTGAGACGACCAGTCAAATGGAGAGACCAAGGGATTGGAGAGATGAAACGAATGGAGAGAGGGGCCGAATAGGAGAGACGAAAGTTCAGAACGAAAGTGAAGAAGAAGAAAAATGAAACCGCCAAACTCAAATTTCATAAAATCAGAATTCCAAAATTACCTTCCTCAGCTTTTTTAAAAATGTTTTTTCTTTAAGTGACAACATCAAATATAAATATGACATGTGACCGGTGTCAATTTTGTGTTAAAAAATGGTGTCAAAGAAGCATTTTCGTTTTTTTATATATACATCTTAAGTTTTAATATAGGCTTAATACTTCCATTGGTCCTCTTATTTGTCTGTCAATCTCATTTTGGTCCTCAAGTTTTAAACTGTCTCAATTGGGTCATAATTTTTGTAAAAATGCACACATTTTACCCTAACCGTTAAGTTGTCTCAAACGACGTTAATTGTTGCTGAGATGAATTTTTTATTTTAGGCTTAATCCCTCCCTTGGTCCATTGGTCCTCTTATTTGTCTGTCAATCTCATTTTGGTCCTCAAGTTTTAAACTGTCTCAATTGGGTCATAATTTTTGTAAAAAATGCACACATTTTACCCTAACCGTTAAGTTGTCTCAAACGACGTTAATTGTTGCTGAGATGAATTTTTTATTTTAGGCTTAATCCCTCCCTTGGTCCTTATGTTTGTGTGAAAATATCAGTTTGGTCCTCAAGTTTTGAACTGTCTCAATTGGGTCATAATTTTTGAATTGTCGACAACAACGACATTTTTTAGTTTGAGAGGGAGAAAAGGTGTGAGTCGGGGGTTTGAGGATAGAGGAATGAGTGAATTATGATCAGTGATTGGAAGGAAAAAGAAAGACTATAGCCACGTGGATTTAATGATTTTAAAACATAAAAAAAAATTACAGCTCAATTCAAAGTTAACGCCGTCTCAATACACTTAACGGTTGGGGTAAAATGTTGTAAAATATTTGCATTTCATAAGGACTTGAGGAAAAACTTGAGGACCGAACTGAGATTTTCACACAAAAATAAGGACCAAAAGAGGGATTAAGCCTAAAATAAAAAATTCATCCCAGCATCAATTAACGCCGTTTGAGACAACTTAACGGTTAGGATAAAATGTGTGCATTTTTACAAAAATTATGACCCAATTGAGACAGTTTAAAACTTGAGGACCAAAATGAGATTAGCAGACAAATAAGAGGACTAATGGAGGTATTAAACCTTTAATATATTATTCATTTATTTTCTTGTGCTTTATCTTTTTGACTCCTCATATTTCATTTGTGATTTTGGAACTTTTAACTTCTTTCATTGTATCTCATTGCAGGATGGACAGAGGGTAGTAAGAAAAAGTATATGAGGTTTTGAATCCACTGATTCGTTATAGTTTGTTTCTCAGCAAGCATGAGTCACCAGAAGGGTGAAACGCCAACTTCGCATAACGTACATAAATTTAAACTACAAAAATAAGTATATATTTTTAATATTAAATAAAATAAATAAATATTTCATTATGAAACTAGAGTGATTTATAATCTTTATAAACGTGAGGATTATTAATTAAGTATTAAGATAAATGTGTGAACCTAATTATTATAATTAATAATACTCACAATTTTAATAAAAACATCTTAATAATCAGAATAAAAAAAATTAAAATTCAAAAAAAAATATTTATTTTATTTTCAACGAATGTTTTATTGATTACAATTAAACTATTCTTTTTATTTTTATTTTTTACTCTTTGAATATAATACATTATACCTGTTCATTCAAAATAACAAAATTAAAATATGAATATTTCTTATGTTGAAACAAAAGCATTAATGTAACCTGATGCAAGAAAGGTTCCTTGCAATCTGAAAATATGAGAGAGGGTAACTATAAATTCTTATTATTGCATATGTAAAAGAAACTGATCAATGTTTAAAACAATTCCTTCTAGCCTTGTACTCATATTTTTTGTATAATGGAATAATTTCTAGTTCTTCTTTTTACTTTTGGTTCTCTTATTATATGTAGTCGTAACATAAAAAGTGTTATTTCATTGTGTTCTTAAAAAAAAATATCACCTTAAATTTGCATTTTGATTTCTATGATTTTGGCCTATCCATTTGACTTTGTTTTTTTATATGCTACACATATGCGATTTTAGTAAAAATTTAAAATTAAAATTTAATTAATATTAAAATTAATTTATATTTTTTGAATTAAAATTAAATTCTAATTTATATTATATTTATATATTTTTTTAATTTTATTTAAATTTTATTTTTAAAAAAAACTAATTTTTTTTAATGTTTATGGATATTTACAAATATCCGTAAATTTTAAAATTATTATAAATATTTTTTAAATAAATATTCAATAAATAATGGATATATTTTCTTCACCGATTGAGCCATTCTTTTTACTATAATCTTACATCTCAAATATATTTAAATATTAAGTACCCTATCAAGTGTTGCAGGCCTTGTGTGCTGACTGTACTGCTACTTCGTTCAGTTTTTAAATGCAGTATATTCCTAAAAAAAGTGTTCATTTGACTGCAAGTATTGGGTATACTCATGCACTATAATTGGTTTTTTGTTAGATTTACAAGCCAATAGTTATGCATAGATTTTATTATATGTCAGGAGTTTTGCTATTATAGTATAAAGTTAAAGGCTTCGAAGTAACCTATAGCTAAATTGCTCTTATTAAGACAAGACTGAATAGAAAGAAGCATAGTTTGTTAATTTAATGACTTTTTTTGTTTTCTGAGTTTGTTATTGCTAAAAATTCTAGTTAACTTCATTTTGGTTTTTGTCTATTCTAACGAGTCACTATATGTAGGATTGGAAATTTGAACCATATTTGACTTTTAATTTTAATAATCATGCAGGCCAAACTATACTAATTATTAAGCACAAAGAGGATGACTGTGATGCTTCTCAAACATGGAACGGCATGTTGATTTGTAAACTGAATTATTAATTTATTGTATTATATTAAATTAAAAAAATTAAATTTTTTATAATACAATAAATATTGTATTAATTTATTGTATTATAATTTAGTTTGATGTAGTTTAGTTTGACTAGGGTCAATAGACCAAATTTTGGTCGAGGCTAGCTAATTTGATTAATTTCGCCTAAAGTTGATTCGTAGAATTGGATTGATTTTTGGCAAGGGTTTATTTAGTCAAATTTCAGTTGGGACGGACTTGACTGAGTTTTGGACCTGTCCAACTTGGTTGAATTCGGCCAACTTTTTTGTTAGACCTGACTTGACCGAAATCGATCAATGTTTTATTAGGATCGTCTCGCCCATTCATGGTTGTCCTAGTTGAGTTCTGCTGATTTTCAACCAGTGTCATCTCGATCGAATTCGACCAATTTCAATTCGAACCAACTCGATTAAGTTTCGGTCATGGTTGTCCTAACCAAATTCGACCGATTTTTACTTGATTTTCAGTCAGGATTGAATTAAGTGAGTTTCAGCTGTGGTCGTTCCAATCTAATTTGTCCAATTTTTTACTAGATTAGACTCGGTCGATTTTCAATCTAGATCGACTTGATTGAGTTTCGTTTGTGACCTTTCTGGCCTAATTCGATCAATTTTAGGCTGGGGATGACTCAATTGAGTTTTGACTATGTTTGTCCCGACTGAATTCAATTGAATTTTTTGTTTTTTAATCCAAAAACATTGTAATTTGGTTCAAAATTAGTATAGTTCAGTTAAAAAATATTGTAGTTCAGTTCAAAATTAATGCATATCGAAAATAGGTTAAGGTATATAGCAATTCAGTTAAATTCATATTACAGTTTAGTGTAGTTTAATATAGTTTGGTAGAACAAAAAATAGTGCATTTCAATTCGTCCGAACTAATTTTTAGTTCAATTCAAACAAACTAATTTTTAGTTTAGTACATGATAAATTTTTGACAAGTATACCAAATCGTTCAAGTAATATAATGAAATAAGTTTAGAGTATTGTTCTCGCAAGGGAATTTGAATCACGTTATTTAATAAATCTTTTTTTATCAAAATCAATTTACTGGTGATAACATTTGATTTCAACTTTGGAAAATGGCATAAAATTAACAACATAAAAATTTAAGAATGTAAAATTGGATAAGATCATTGGAATTGGTCTTAGACTAACATTACAGTAACATCCTGAACAACATACATTCAATATTCAAGCATTCACATCAATGTATCTTGATTTAATTCCTTAAAGCAAGTTCTAAAATTATCTATTAAATTATTAATTCCTTAATTAATTAAACAGATAATTTTGCATTAATTCCTAGCGTCGTTACTTTTAGTTGCTTTTCTTATGTTTCTATTCCAAAAATATTTCTCAGTACAAAAGAACGTTTAAAGAAAATTATATTTCCGTATAATCATAAGCAAGTCAAAAAAAGAATAAGAACGCAAACATATATTGCATAGAAAAATTACATTAATGTATATCATACAACCAATTCCAATGAACAGAAAACTAGCCTCTCCCAGATATCTAGAACATACTCTTTACAATAATTCCTTACAGCAAGCGAAGGCTTGATGTCTTGAAGTGTCTCTTGAGCGTTTCCTGAAGTTCTCTAGTATTTCTCGTACTCTGGTTGTGTCAGAAGATAGTTTCTGTCTTTCTGTCACGTCTTTTAAGCCAACATCATTTAATTAATTCACCCAGCGCACAAGTGTCACTACAAAAAAAAGGTTATTTAGTGGAGGTTTTTTTTTCAATTTGCGGGGGTTTTCACCCTCCGCAAAATAAATTCCGGGGGTTTTTCAAACCGCCGCAGTTTGAGTCGCCACAAACTATCTGCGGGGGTTTTTTGCAACCCTTGGTATCGCGTTCAATTTGCGGAGGTTTTTCTGCGGAGGGTAAAAGCCTCCTCTATTGCTGACAATTATTTTGTGGGGGTTTTTAACCTCCTTTATTTTCAACTATTTGATCATAAAAGTTTTCTATATTTTTGTCAGTTTTTTTGTTTAATGATTATTAAAATATATAATATCGTTTTTTGTTTGATGATTATTAAAATATATAATAACTATCTATTTTCACCAATTTCTTTCTTTTCTTTTTTTTTAATTTCAAAATTAAGTAAATTTAATTTCTTTTTAAAAATTGATACCATAGAACAAAAGCCCCTGTGTAGGAAGGAATTTAGAAAAATAAATTGAGAAACAATTGTATGTTACAACAGGATAGGCTAGAAGTCAATGTAATCCCATTGCAGAAATAGTTACAAAGAAAGAAATGTTACCCAATTCATAATAAACTAGGTATAGTTTTATCCTAAAACAATATCATAAACTTCCTAAATGTTACTTCCATCAGATGATTGTCTTGTTCCCAAAGGAGACTCTGACTCATTTGCATCATCACGAGCTTGCTGAAATAATATAAAAAATATTAATAAAATAAACTCAATTACATGAGCTCACATTTTGAAAATAATATATAAAAAATCAATCAAATAGAATAAACATGTTCTATCAATCAAAATAGAATAAACATCTATCAAATAGAATAAACATGTTCTAAAAAATCAATCTTACGATGTCTTGCTACTATCGTTATCCATATTCATTCCATAATGTAATTTAATTTTTCTAACCACAAGACGTGTAAGTCATGCACCAGGTACAATAATGTGTCAGTTAGTTTGGATCATTCTGTAAAGTACAATAATGCACAAATTAAATGAGTGAGGGTTAGTGAGATCGATGTAGGGGAGTAGCATGAACTAGGTCCTTGTGTAATCTAAGTTGAAAGTGTAAGAACGATGTTATATATAATAAACAATAGAATACAAGTTAAAGTTGTGACAATCTCTGGGCCCAATGTTTGTTAATATTAGAACTGCAATCACAATATCACAAAGGACAACACAACATAGAATACAATAGTAATTATAGTAAATCAAGCATAGTACTTATACTTATTTAGTAACTTACTTGTGTTTGAGGATCAAAGAAGGTAGCCAATTCATCAGGAATCTTTCCTTCCTTCATTATCATATATGCTTTCAACGCACCCAAGGTGGTTTGAACTTGGGATTCTAAATTCATGTACTTCTGTTCCCACTTATTAGAAGATGTTGATGATGTGGCAGTACTAGATGAATCAATGCTTAAATCTGAAAGTCGCATTCTTGTATTTCTGAATGAGTTAGTAGGAGCTGCTCCCAAACCCATGCATCGCACTCTCCCATAATGCTCTGGGCCTAACACTCTACCAACAACATCATGAGGGGAAACCTGTGATTCATCAGCAGTGCTTTGACTCAAACCCACTTCAATTTGTTCCTATAGGCATATAACAAGTTGTAGTCAAAGATCTAAATATTGAAGCATAATGTTTGAAAATATCATATTATAGTAGAACTAACCGCTATAGCCTTTGCCGCCTCATTTACAAATGAGCCATCTTTTCTTTCATGAGTTTCAATATATAACATTCCACGACTAGGCAGCTCTCCACTATCCAAAAGCTAAATAAAAGGATAAGTTAAAATAAATAGTAAATTTTGAAAAATACTAAAAACCGTCATGTGTACTAATATCACTACCATCTCATGTCTTCTTCTTGAGATAGGTTTAGAGCCACCAGTATGAGGAATTACTTGCTTCTTGCGATTTTCTCTATTTTTTTTACAAATCTCCTATAAAAGAAACAATTATAAGTTGACATAACAATCAAAATAATAATATACACAAACAATTCATAGCCTAAACAATAATGAAACTTGTACCATTGTCTCCGGTTTTAGACGATATGTAACAAAGTGAGCCCATTGAGTTCTGTCTATATCGGTCGGCACATTACATATGATTTGATCTTTTGTTTTTGTTGGATCATAGAACTCATTCCATAAACTTTGTCTATGTGCAGCCCACTTCTTACCCAAAGTTAATTTGCAATATCGTTGGGCAGTAGCTTCAGTAGTCTTAAAACAAAATCGAAGCTTTTGAAAAAAAGAAAACATGGTTAGTGAGTAAAAAGTAAGTGTGCGGCATTTGAATGCATGAATGATATATATACCTGTAACACTTCCTTAAAGGCATTCTAAAAAGTAGGTGTCAGGCATGCCTGTTTTCCCAGACCACCTTTCAAAATTAATTGGAAATAAATTATCATCGGTTTCCAATATCCCACAATATCCCGCAAGTACTCCTTGTCCTTCGCCTATAGCCATGCCTACCTTATCAAACTCTACAATGATGCGTTGCCCATTAGGTAAGTTATTCACTTCTCTGACCTTCACCTTTATTTTCTTGATCACTCCTTCCAGGTCTTTAACAATAAAAAAACTTACTCAACCATAAGTAAAATTTAAAAAATTATGCATGCAGAAAAATAAATGACATATACCTATTGCATCAACATTCCAATATGATGAAGATTCACGTCCAACATATTTTTTGGATGTTGTAGGTTGCTCTATGTTTTCTGTGGGCATCGATGGTGTTGAGTTCAATGAATCATGTGATGAGGTCTCAATTGTTGGTGAAGGACTTATTAAAACATGCGGTTGTACATCAATGGATTCAGACATTGTAGGATTTATTGATGGTGTAGGATTGGTTGATGGTGATTGGTCTTCAATCACTGGAGAAGTCACTGCTGCAGCATTTGTTGATGGTAAAGTACCTAAAGATTCAGGTTGAGGTGATGATTTTTGTAGATTTCGGAATCGCTTGACCTTTGGCATGGCTACATATTTATGACAAATATTAAAAGAAAGAAATGCATTAGGAAAAAAATCTGATATATATGTCATTCTAATTACCTTTCAGTATTGTTATTCTAATTTTGGTTTCATCTTCATCGTATTCACGACTTCCTATTTCATAAGAAATTAAATCACAGATAAAAAGTGAATTACAATAAATTTGTACACCCAACATTCAATCTGTTGATAGCCTGATAATCTATGCCACCAGAGTGAATTACATGTGCTGAAAACAATACTGCAGGGTATATATTTGCTTTTTATGATTTGCTTACATAGTATAAGCATTGAAATGTCTATGGAAACAGAATTCCAGCTCTTGCCAATCTAGAAAGGCAAATCAAATTGGATAATATGCAAACAGCAAGCAAAAAGTGAACTCTACACCATAAAAATGGCTAGGAAATGGTGGTTTCAATGGTAAAAATGCTTGGAAGTGTTGCAGCAGCTCAAGTGATGCTTCAAGCAAGTTTATATCATTAATTTGAAGGTGTTCAATCACTTAAACAGCAAAGAAAAAGACTACACCAGAAAATCACTGGTCCACTTCCAATTTTAGGCTAAATGTGGTGGTTTAAGGAGTGAATTTGAATACAAGCTCAATTTGACCAAATGAACAGTGCATACAGGTTTGGAATGACAAAATAAACTTGTTCAAGCATGCACAATGCATAGAAACAAGCTAATGCAGTAGAGGACAGCTGCAGTTGGGATTTATGCAGAAAAAAAAACACTAAATCTGCACCTAAATGATAAAAGTGGCAATAAAATTGGAACTGCAGTGGCTAAATTTAATGGCAGTGTTTTAAATGTGCATATGACACTTCAAACAAGTTTGTATCAGCAATTGGAAGGTGTCCAAACGTGAAAACAGTCAAGAAACATGCAGCAGCAGAAATGGACTTTGTTTCTTCCAAATTCAACAAAATTTGATGGTTTCAATTGTGATTTTGCACATAGGCTTAAAAATGACCAAACTAACAGTGGAAGCAAGTCTCAAATGACAAAATAAACGTGGTCAAATGGTCAGTATGCAATGAGTGAATTATACATGCATTGAAAATAATAAATGACTATTAATTATATTTTTAACTCATACATTTGACTAATTGATATCCTCGTCTAAATGGTTTGTAGCCAATTGAACATATTCATTGTCATTACTATAAAATTTGTCCAACTCTTGATCTTGGTATGGTTTGTTTTCATATAACTCTTCTTGTACCTCTTCTCCCATTTCATACAAATCTCTTGGCTTTACATGCACAACAACACTCCATCCGTCATTAACCACATCATCAACATAATATACCATTTGTGCTTGAGATGCCTCAATATAAGGTTCATGTTCTTCACGGTTTCCAATATGAATAAGTCTATCAAAGTTAACACAATTAAAATTCCATTGATCCTTTTTATATCCTCTCTCTCGTGTAGTATCTACCCACTTACACTTGAAAAGAACAACTTTGAATCGACCATAATAATTAAGCTCAATAATATCCTCCAACTTTCCATAATAGGATAAGTCTGCTTGCCTTAAGTTCCTATCAACAGTACTTGAAACACAAGCTGTATTAGATGTTAAAAAGACACCACTATTTTGTGTTCTCAATCCCTCATCACGAGTCAATGTTCGAAATTTGAACCCATTGATGTTGTAAGCAGTAAATCTTCTAGCATTATCCAATGGACCCCGTGCTAGAAACTTCAAGTCAGTAGACATTGAATTTATTGTTTCTAGATTCATAATCTAAATAAGGAAATAATGTTAGATATAATTAAAAGAAAACTTGGTAAGTAAGAGAAAGTGTTCTATTTGATCACCCACCTGCCTTTGAAACCAATCAACAAACTCTTTAAACACTCTAATTTCTATATCAGTAGTTGAAGGTCGCCTTCCTCTTGATCTTCTTTTTATTAGATCTCTAAATTCACTACAAAAATTAATTACATTATATGCATAAAATACAAGAATAATGTAGTTCAATTTGTTTAACTACAAATCACACACTTAATGTAGTGTACTTACTCAACAAACGGTGTGACTACCGCACAATTTAAAAGCACGTATTGATGGGCTTGTAGCTTTTGCATATGAGTTAAAGTAAACAATGAAGAACCTTCTACCACCTTCCCACCTAGTGGGAATATAGATGAAACAAAACACTCATTACCATCTGGGTTATCACAAATAGGTCGTTGTCTATTGAACCTTGTCTCTATATCTTCAATGTATCTAGAACAAAATGTAAGAGACTCTTCAGCTAAGTATCCCTCAGCTATAGAACCTTCTTGTTGTGCCTTGTTTCGTACAAAGGTCTTTAAATGACCTAATTCCCTATAATAATGATAAATATTTAAATTAAATAAATTGGATACATATAATATCATACCTTGAACTAAAAGTAGTTAGCAATTACCTCTCTATAGGATACATATATCGATAATGAACTGGACCTCCAAGCTTTCCTTCCTCTACCAAATGGACAGTTAAATGAACCATAACTGTGAAGAATGATGGTGGGAATAACATCTCTAAGTGGCAAAGTGTAACCACAATACGATTTTGAAGCATTTCAAGGTCTTCAAGATTTAAGCTTTTACTACAAAGGGCCTTAAAGAATGAGCAAAACTCCACCAAGGTTGCAGTGACATGGTTTGGTAACAAATTACGTATTGCCAACGGAAGTAATTGCTCCATAATAATATGGCAATCATGACTTTTTAGTCCTGATATTTTATGTTGAACATCATCAACACATCTAGAAATGTTACTTGAGTAACCATCAGGTACTAAAACATTTTTCAAAGTTTTGAGAAACAACTTTTTGGTATCACGAGTTAGTGAAAACAAAGCAAGGTGGTATCTTCCATTATCATCTGGCCAAAGATCCTGTCTTATGCCCATTTCCTTCAAATCTTTCCTTGCATTAAGATTGTCTTTGGATTTAGGCTTTTCATTCAACAAAGTATAGATTAAATTGTCAAATACATTCTTTTCAATGTGCATGAAGTCTAAATTGTGACGTAACAAATTAGACTCCCAATATGGAAGCTCAAAGAAAATGCTTCTTTTATTCCACTGTTTAACTTCTTGTCTACATCTTTTTCCTCTACCATCCAAATGAATTCCTCTCCCAAATGTAACATTAATATTTTCCACTTGCCTAAAAATTTCAGATCCTGATAATTTTAGTGGTGGATTCCGTTCTTCAGTGCTTCCATCAAAGCGAACACGATTCAATCTAAATCTATGGTTTCTACTTAAAAAGCGACGATGTCCCATAAAACACCACTTCCTACTATGAGGAAGACGACAAGGTTCTGCATCAAAGTTACAAGTAGGGCAAGCTAAACCTGTGTGTGTGTTCCAACCAGATAAAATACCAAGGCCAGGAAAGTCACTAATTGTCCACATAAGAGCTGCTCGCATTCTAAATGTTTCATTCAATGAAGAATCAAAGGTCTCCACCCCATCATTCCATAGCTCACGTAACTCATCCACAAGGGGTTGTAAGTACACATCAATACTATTTCCAGGCATCTGCTTACCTGGAATGATCATGGACAGGATCAATGAAGTGTGCTTCATACAAAGCCAAGGTGGAAGATTGTATGGAATTAAAAACACTGGCCAAATACTATAAGTAGAACTCATAGTGCCAAAAGGATTAAAACCATCACTGGCAAGGCCTAAGCGAACATTTCGAGGATCTAAAGCATATTCAGGATGCATTACACTAAATGTCTTCCATGCCTCACCATCCCTTGGATGCCTTATAACTCCATCCTTGTTCTCTGAAGAATGCCATCTCATATGCTCTGCAGTCTTAGAGCACATAAACAATCTTTGCAATCTTGGTTTCAAAGGAAAGTAACGTAAAACTTTTGCAGGTTGCTTTTTTTTCTTCTTTGGGTTCCATCTAGATGTACCACAATGTTTGCATGTTTGCAAATCTTTTTCATCATCTCTTAAATATAACATACAATGATTTGGACATGCATCTATTTTGGTATAGTTAAGACCAAGTTTGTTGATGATTTTCTTAGCCTCATAAAAAGAAAGAGGCAACTTTGCTTCACTAAATGCATCTCTTAGCAAATCTAGGATCATAGTCATTGCCTTGTCACTTAATCCACACAAAACCTTGATATGATATAATTTGATTACAAACTCTAATTTTGTGTACTTGCTCCCGTCACACAATATTTGATTTCCATCATTGAGAAACTCATTAAATTCATTATGATTCTCCCTAGGCCTTTCATTCATAACATCATCTTCACCCAATGGTTGTGATCTACCTATATTAGTACCTTCTTGCCTATAATGTCCAAATGCTTCATTTATCATTGTTTCCATTGGATTTTCAAAATGAAATGTCTCTTGTGACTCATCTTCATTTCTAGAAATATCTTGTCTTTGCCTCTCACCATGAAGATTCCAAATAACATAATTTATGGGAAATTGTTTTAAAATCAAGTGCTCCTCAACTATGCCTCTAGCTTGCCATTTCACAAACCCACATTTGGGGCATGGACATCGAATTGTGTCTCCAGAGGCCCCATTCTCAAAAGCAAAATCTAAGAATTTTTGCAAACCAATTGAGTATTCAACTGTATTTCGAGGCTTAGTTATCCAAGATTTATCCATTCAAAAATATTCCTAAACAAAATGAAATACACTAACACATGAAAAAGAATACAATATTCATGGAAAATACAAATAAATAATGAATTAGAAAAAATGAAATACTTGTTTCTAAATGGATTGAAATACTTGTTTCTACTAACCTTGAAGAGGTGAGATTGCAATACTTAAAGAGAAACCTACAACATCAGTTATGAAAAAGGAAAATGATCGTTGAGGAAAGAAGGAAGGAAATATGAGTTGGAAGAGAAAGATAGTTTAATGTAATTTCAACGGTCATGAGATTTCAATACGAAGACAGATTTAATAATTCATTATTTTCTTCAAGCCTGTTCCGTCTAGTAACAAGTACTAAATTGTTGGAGGTGAAACCAAATACCCACTTAGCCTATCGGATTATTTTATATGGTTAAAATCTTTTTGAAGAAACCTTTCAAAAAATTATTTCTTCTAAAGTAATCAAAGGTAGACACACCATCCCGTTGAACGGTCTAGAACATATATGTTAAACAGGAAGCAGACAATAAAATAACAATAAGAGGAGGAAGGAATAGTAATATTGCACCGGTGACAATTAAAAAAAAATGTGGACCGAAACAATTAAGTTTTCAAAGACTAGAAAACTTTCACGAAGGTGCTTTGTAAAATACATAGTTAAAAATGAATCAAGCATTCTTCATGTGGCAGCCTAACGTAACAAATTAAAAATGCTTGTTTCGCTGTCAGATTCTTAAACCCCACATGAATAAAACTAACTTGAAAGATCAAAGGCAAGTAACAACAGAAGAGATTGAAAACTCACAAGTTCTACAGCAACAGACACAAAAAATTCTCCAAAATGACCAGCAACAAGCACCAAAACCGCAAGATCCTCAACCAGAGTCAGAGTCACGTCCACAACCAACTATAGAACAACAAAAACAATCACTACAACAAGCCAACATTAACAAGAGGAAGACCATGGAATAGGGACTTTCACCTGAGACTGACAGCACAAGACCGAGATATAGTGGCATAACTATTGTTGTATGATAAAAAAAAACTATACACCAAAGAGAAGTAAGAAGGGTGTTAGAACGATGTACCTCAGGTTGTAGCAGGAGTGAAAGCTTCGCCATCGGCCGGTCCACGCAACCACCGCTACAGCTCCGTCTACCAATGGTTCCGCGACTACGATTCTGAAGGTTAATCAGTGCGAGGAAGAGACGAACCAGTGCGAGGAAGAAAGGGAGAAAGGAATGAAAACGGAGAAATGAAGAAAGGGATTTTAGGGTTCAGGAATTTTTTAGAGGAAATAAGGGTGTAGTCTGATTTTTAGAGGGAGATGGGTTTCGGGATTTAGATCAATGAAATTTTACAATTTAGAAAAATAATTAGTTTAAAATATTTAAACAGAAGAAATGTAAAAAATTAAGAAATAAAGGAAAAGAAATATTATTATTTGAAGGGGGTTATAAACCTCCCTTGAAAACCATTAAAACTCCCGGTATCATTGACAGTTTCATAATTTAAATTAAACATTATAAAATATGTTAATTTGAGGGGGTTTTTCATAACCTCCCCTAAATAACCCCCTCTAAATAAGGTTTTTTTTGTAGTGTGTGTATGCGTTGAGCGAATTTCTCAACTGCTTCTCTTCAACTGATGACATTCGCTCAGCGCATAGTGCTGGTGCACTATGCAAATGTCTTCCTTCTGACTGTGCGAATTATGGCTTGTGCTTAGCGAATTTTGACTGATAGCATGTAAACTTTCCTGTACAATATTTACACAACTTTGTATTTCCTCCTACAGCTTTTCAATGATTAACAACATGACATATTACAAGATTTTCTGACACTTATCAGTATAATTTTTAACCATACAGTTCAGTGTAATTTATTTTGCTCACCCATTAAAATATTACATTTTTGAACTAAAATCCATGGCTTCTATGTTCAAGTCGATTGAAGCAAACAATAATGTACAATGCGGCAACTACTATTCTAAAATGCTAGCTAGTCTTAACTTCTCCAAAACCATTATAGTTTATGCTAAACTTATGAAATCTATCTAATAAAACTAAGTAAAATTTGTGTTGCACTCTGATCAAGGGAAATAAGGCCTACATTCTTTATATTTTGTTAAATATTTATCATTTTTTATATGTATATTAATAAAGGTAATTGGTTAACTAACATCATTTCAGTACACTAACATATTAGTTTATTATTGATTAAATCACTAGTAAAAATATGGTGTTTTAACGCGCCTATTATGCTTCGGTTAACAAGAAACCGAAGCATAAGTTGGTGCGGTGGCATTTTTTAAATTCTCGCGAACGTATATAACGCGGTTCTTTTACAACCGTGGCCATAGGTGGTATACGGCCTCGGTTACCCCAACAACCGAGGCGTAAAACCCCTATCAAATTCTAACTTTCCCCACGTGGCACTCCTACAATAAATGGGCAGGTAGAGCGTCAGGGAATAGGCCGCGGTTCCCCATGGAACCGAGGCATAAAACCCCTTGTCAAATTCTGACATTCCCTGCTGCAGTCTGAACACCATAAAGGTTAGGGAATAGACCGCGGTTCCCCCAAGAACTGCAGCATAACACCCCTCTGACTTTTCCCACGTGGGACACCTGCAATAAATGGGCAGTAGAGCGTCAGGGAATAGACCGCGGTTGTTTGGGGAACCGCAGCCTATTGTCCTTGCAAAATTTTGACATTCCCTGCTACAGTCTAAACACCAGAAAGGTTAGGGAATAGACTGCGGTTCCCCCGAGAACCGCAGCCTAAAACCCTCTGACTTTTCCCACGTGGCACACCTGCAATAAATGGGTAATAGAGCGTCAGAGAATAGATCGCGATTGTTTGGGGAACTGTGGCTTATTGTCCTTGCAAAATTCTGAAATTCCCTATTGTAGTCTAAACATCATAAAGGTTAGGGAATAGACCGCGATTCCCCAAAGAACCGAGGCATAAAATCCTTCCCAACGTTGCACTCCTACAATAAATGGCCAGGTAGAGCTCTAGGGAATAGACCGCGGTTGGTTGGGGAACCGCGGTCTATTCCCTGATCTAAGAGAATAGGCCTCGGGTAGGCGGGGACTCGTGGCATAAAGTGAAAAAAATTTCAAAATTGCAATTTCAAATGTATTTTGAATTATTTTTTTAGGAGAATAGGCCTCAGTTAAGTGGGGAACTGAGGCCATATGCCCTTTATTAACCGCGGTAGTAACCTTTCGTAGGTTAAAAAAAATAAAAAGCAGACAGTGTTGTCTTCCTCGCGAAACAGTTTCAGAATTCTCTCCCTTCATTGCAGCGTCTTCTTCCTCACACAAAGCTTCCATTTTCCTTCCATTTTCACTGTTTAAGCTTGCTTTTGTTTGGTGCCGTGGCCATTTTGAACGTTGAGAAAGATTTTTAACCGATCAAAATCGTTCGAAACGTCTTTTTGATTTGGTTTTTTCGATTCTTCCCCTTAGATGTAAATTGCGTTTTGATGTTTGTTTTTATTTCTAAAACTAATATTTGTTTGTATATTTTTGCAGGTTTTAATTTTTAAGAGTTGAATTTTCTAGCGTTTTGATTGCGGGTTGTCCATCGTTATTGGCTTTTCACACTATCAGGTTCTTATATTAATGTTTAAATTTTACTTTTATAAGATTGTATAATTTTGTATAATTGAATATGCGATTGAATGATCATATAATTTTGTATCATTGAATAATTTTGTATGATTGTATAATTTTGTATGATGGTATGATTTTAATGTTTAATTTTTTTATTTTACAATGTTATTTTTATGTTGAATATATATGATTATTTCAATGTTTTTTATTGAATGATTGTATGATTGAATTGATTATATGATTGAATTATGGTATGATTGTATGATTGATTATTTCAATGTTTTTTTTACAATGTTTTTTATATCATATGTTGAATATATGTGATTATTTTACAATGTTATTTTTATTTCAATATTTTGTATGATTAAATTTTATTTTTGTATTGTAATTTGTAGAATATATAAGTCAGAATATTTACGTATGGATCAAAATTGGATTAATTTACCACGCATTAGTGTTGAATACGAGAGAGAGGTAGAGGAATTTATACAATTTGCGCAACGTAATGAGGGTAGAAGTGATAATGAAGTGAAGTTTAGATGTCCTTGTGTGAATTGTTTGAATGCGAGAAAGTTGAATGCAACCCAAATTGAGAACATCTCATCTGTGATGGTTTCCTAAGATGCTATACAACTTGCATATGGTACAACGAAGAAATGCACTTTCCAAATGACTCCCAAACTGAAAATGTTATTGATTACACCATGGAAGAAAATCGACCGGATGAAGACAAATTAGAGGACATGATTCGCGATGTTGGCGCAGAAAATTTTGCCAAAGCTCATGTGTATGAGACGATGTCGACTGATGCGAAAACACATTTGTATGTCGGTTCAACTAAGTTCACACGTTTGTCAGCGGTGTTAATGCTCATGAATTTGAAGGCGACCAATGGATGGAATGATAAGAGTTTCACATAATTGTTGACGTTGTTGAATGAAATGTTGCCAGATGAAAATACATTACCCACTCGTAATTATGATGCGAAGAAAATTCTTTGTCCAATGGGTATGGAGTATAAAAGGATACATATTTGTCCCAATGATTGCGTTTTATATAGGAAAATGTGGATTATCACGATACAAGTCAAAAAACAGTAGTGAAGATAATGGTCAGATAGAAAAAAATGGATCTGCTTTGAAAGTAGTTTGGTACCTTCTAATTGTGCCTAAACTTAAGCGTTTGTTTGTGAATCCCAAAGATGCTAAAAACCTTAGATGGCATGCAGATGAGAGAAAAATTGACGGGTTGCTTCGTCATCCAGTTGATTCAAAGCAATGGAAAAATATTGATCAACAATTCCCCCAATTTGGTAAAGAGTGTAGAAATCTTAGGCTTGGTTTAGCCACTGATGGAATGAACCCATTTGGTAATCTAAGTACCAATCACAGTTTTGGCCAGTTATATTGATAATTTACAACTTATCTCCTGCATTGTGCATGAAGAGGAAGTACATGATGTTGTCTATGATGATATCTGGTCCAAAGCAACCTGGAAATGACATAGATGTTTATCTAAGCCCACTAGTTGAAGACTTGAAGTTTTTGTGGGTTGATGGGGTTGAAATATTTGATGCATTCGCTTTTGAAACTTTTGTGATGCGTGCAATGTTATTTTGCATCATTAATGACTTTCCAGCTTATGGTAATTTGTCAAGATACAGTGTCAAGAGTCATAAAGCATGTCCTATATGTGAAGAAAACACTGCAGCTTATCAATTGAAACACGAAAGAAAGACGGTGTATCTGCGTCATCGGAGATTTCTAAAATGTAGTCATCCATATCGAAGGTTAAAAAAAGCCTTCAATGGATATCAAGAGAGGGACGAAGCACCAAATCCACTTACTGGCCTTCAAATTCTTGAAAAAGTTAATAAAATACATCGTGTATTTCGAAAAACATCCAAGAAGTCATCTATAAGACCCCTTGGAAGAAGAAATCAATATTCTTTGATCTTTCATACTGGTCAAAGTTAGATGTTAGACATTGCATATATGTGATGCATGTAGAGAAGAATGTGTGTGATAGCTTGATTGGTACACTACTCAACATTCAGGAAAAGACAAAAGATGGAGTGAATGCTCGTTTGGATTTGGTTGACATGAATATCCGAGAAGAGTTGGCACCAAGGGAGGTTGGTAAACGTACTTATTTGCCCCCTGCATGTTACACAATGTCTAGACAAGAGAAGATAAGTTTTTGCCTTTGTTTAAAGAGTATCAAAGTACCACAAGGATACTCTTCAAATATGACGAGTTTAGTGTCAATGCAGGACTTAAAGCTTGTTGGCATGAAGTCTCATGATTGCCATGACTTAATGCAACAATTGTTACCGGTGGCTATTCGTGGAATTTTGCCCAAAAATGTTAGGCAGACCATAAACAGGTTATGTTCATTTTTCTCGTCAATATGTAGTAAAGTCATCAATCCTACAAAGTTAGCTGAACTTCAAGGCGAGATTGTTATCATCTTGTGTCAATTAGAAATGTTTTTCCCTCCATTTTTTTTTTGACATCATGGTACATTTACTTGTTCATTTGGTTAGAGAAATCAAGTTGTGTAGACCGGTATACTTAAGATGGATGTATCCTATTGAGCGTTATATGAAGATTTTGAAAGGGTACGTTAAAAATCCATATCGTCCCGAAGGTTCAATGATTGAAAGGTATGCTGCTGAAGAAAGTATCGAGTTTTGTTTAGATTATATGACATCAACGAATCCAATAGGAGTTCCTCGCACATCATGGTTGAATAAATGTTCTACAAGTAAAACCATCCGAGGTGTGAATGTGGTGACAAAAGATCGCGAAGAATTGTTGCAATCACATCTTTATATATTGAACAACACAAATGAGGTTATCCCTTTTTTGGAAGCACACAAAGCCATTGTTAAGAATAAGAATCCAAGACAATCAGAGAAATGGCAGTTGATGGAGCATAACAAAACATTTATGTCTTGGTTCAAATCTGAAATTGACAAAGAGCCACATTTTTCTGAAACTTTGTTGTGGCTTGCAAATAGTTTAAAGTTTGATGTCTGTTGAGACTTTGGCAAGTGTACCAAATCGTTTCAAGTAATAAAACCGGTAAGACCAGATATCGTTTCCCAAGAGACTCGTTTCACTAGACAATCATATAATTTCTAACTAACCTGGACTAAAGAATACTTCCATAAATTGAGTTTTGGTGCAATTAAAGTAACTATGAAACATAAATGATAAAAGTGATCTTAAGTACTCAAACACTTTGAAATGAAATGGTTAGAAATGATATGGAATGATTTTGTTGGGGGTATGATTTCACCTACTTCACTCTTATGTATAGAAAATCACTTCCTCTTCATTAATATGCCAATGTCAATCTACTAATTTACTCAAACTCAATCCCTTGATAGAGAGAGTCTAGACTTCCTCATTAGGCTCCAATCCCTTGGAAAACCTAACAATTATTTCCGCATTAAGAATTGAGATTTAAGACAACCAAAGGTCCTAGTTTTATCCCTAGATATTATTTCCTTTAGGTGTTTAATCCAAGTCTAGATTTACCCAATATCAAGCAAACCCTAAAATCATGTCATGGGTAGCAACTTCACAACAAGCATTAAGAGAAGGAATTAAACACTAACAATCAATGAAAGAGGCATATATTCATTCAAAACAAATTAGTTTACATAAGAGTTCAGTGGCTACATCAATCCCCAACAATAATAAAACTAGCTCTCCATGAATGGAGAACTCAAGCTTACAACAATGGTGGAAATGGAAGAAGAAAGAAGACCCAAGGATGAAGAAGGATTGTTCTCACAGCTCCTAGCTAGCCTCCAAGAGCTCCAAATGAGAGAAAATTCGTCTGGGTAGCAAAAGATCTCGAGCCCCTCGCGTTTTAGGCCTAAAAAGACCTAATTTTTCCACATTAGCATTGCCACCGCTCAACTGCACCCCAGCGGCAGACTTCTAGAGAGCTGGGCGCTCAGCTGCACCCTAGCTACAGCCTTCCAGAGAGCAGGGCGCTCAACTGCACCCCAGCTACAGCATTCCAGAGAAGAATGGGGCTCAGCTGCACCCCAACGACAGTATTTATCTTTGCTCAATATTTCCTCTTTTACATTCATTCAAACTTTGTGGTTCTTCCATTCTTCGGGTTGGCCAACAAGCTTTATGTACATGATCTAACAACCAAAAAGTGGGGATTAGTGATGAAATTTAAATCAATTCAACTCAAGATGTAGCTACTTAGAAACTTAACAAATTGAGGCATAAAGCAGGTACAAAGCTAAGAAAGAGTTGACATTTTCTCTTAATTCAATACTGAAATCATGGTAAAATATGTCATTATCAATGTCTTATGTTGTACAGGTTATGAAGTCCATAATTGCACATTCTATACGAAGATTTTGGATGATAAAAGCACAGTACAAAATAGTGGAGTTAGTTTAGAAGCTGAGTCGCTTCAATTTTCCACATCAAAAGATCAATCTCTTGTACTTGGATCAATGAGATATTATGGTATAATAGAAGAGATATGGGAGGTTGATTACACCAAGTTTTTTGTTCCATTGTTCAAATGTAAGTGGTTTGACAATAAGAGTGGTGTGAAAATAGATGAATCAGGTATGACACTAGTTGATTTTCAAAAGGTGGGTTATCGAGACGAACCGTTTATCATGGTACATCAAGCATCTCAGGTTTTTTATGTCAAAGATCTTGCATCTAACCATTGGTATGTCGTTCTTCAAGTCAAAAAACCAATTAAAGTTAACGAAGACAATCTGATTAATATTCATATTGCTGACAACCATTCATTTCATACTACGACAAATTTGGATGACCAACCTCTAGTTGGCGATGTACATGCAATTCAGTCAGATCATAATGAGGGAATATACATATGATGAATCCATATCTTTATGTATGAATTTCAAATTTGTGTATAAGTTTTTTATTAATATTACATAAGTCTTTTATTAATATTTCCTATGACTACTATTACATGTTTTGTTAAATTATATGATCTTACATAAGTCTTTTATTAATATTACATGTTGTTATTTATTTTGATAGATATATGGCTGACCATCCACATTCATCAAGGGATGAGGCTCTCCCTTCCAGATCTACTAGAGGACCCACCAGAATGAAACAACTTTTGGTCAGAAAAAATAGTGGTGAAAAACACCCGTGAATGTTAATGTGATCACGGGTGTGGCATCTAGCCCCAATGCAGATGACTTCCGATCATACCGTAGAGTAGTGGTGCGTGATATAATTAATATTCTTACTCCATCTTTTGCCCATGTGTCCGAGATTGATCGGAACATTATATAGAACGATATACTGGTAACTTAATTAATATCATTTGAATTACAGTTTGTTTATATTGATAATTTTGTCCTTATATAACTTTATTATGTTTATTTCAGATGACATTTGACATTCCAAATGCCGCAACACTTAGAAATATGTGTTTATCAACTGTTGTTGAAAACTTCTGAGGTTTTAAAAGTAAGTTGACCTCGAGATATATATTTGGAAGCAAAAGAGATAAGTCTCCATGTGAAACATATAAGGCCATTGATGAGGATACTTGGCACCTTTTTGTACAGAGTCGGACATCAGAGGAATTAGTATAGTTGATATTATTCAATTCCTCATTAACAAATATATATCATATGAACTAATTAATTAAACATATGTGACAGGTAAAAAGAAGCAAAGCACAAGGAATAAGTGCTCAAAATAAAAAAAAAAAACCCACCTATTATCTTGTGGTGGGTATAGGAAGCTTGGGGAGAAAATCCTCAACCAAAAGGCAAAAGCTAGACCATCATCTAAGGGTGGTAGCCCCCGGCCTCCTTCTCCACCTTCTCGGCATGAGAAATGGAAGTTGGCTCATTTAAGAGCATCGGGCGCCTACTCTTCTGACACTGCACAGGAAATGTCTGAAAGAATTGTAAGTTATCACAGTTCCTAAAATAATAATAATTTCATTATACATACTACCTTGAACTTTTTAAAGAATAATGATGTTTTGTAATGTTACAGGACTCCTTGGTTGAGCAGAGCTCCCAAGGACAATTCACTCCAAAGAGTTGCCAAGATATTCTTACCGCTGCAAATGGACGACATGAGCACCCTGGATGTGTGCGTGCTGCTGGAACTGGAGTAGGCATTCGAGATTATTTTGGGAGCTCTTCTCATCAGACTTCATATTCATACAGCGAAGCACAAGAACAAAGGCTGACACAAGAGATCACAAAAAAGCTTCGAGCGGACCTTAGGGAGGATCTTAGGACGGAGCTTAGGACAGAACTTAGGACAGAGCTTAGGGATGAATTGTATAATGAGGTCACTACAGAAGTGACTGACAGAGTTATGCACCAGTTCCAGCAGCAGTTTGAAAGTTATGGCATGCACCCGATGTCATCTCCTGTACAGGAACAGGAACATGTTGTGCCTCCCACAGGTAAAATTAATAAACATTTATGTTCAATAATTTTTATTTTTTGTATAATCTAACATTTACTCTTACGGGAAGAAGCAGGAAAGGAAGTTGTTCAGCACCAGTCGTCCCAGGGGATGACATGGATGATGCTAGTCCATGTCTGCTATACATTTTAGATGATACCGGGACGATATTGGTAGCTCGTGGAACAGTGTTTCAAGCAGCGACTGTTGTTCATGGTATGGAGCTATCAGAGTATGAGGTGAAGGTCTTAGTAGACGAAATTATCATACTAGATGCCTCAGTTCCTCTGCCCACGGATGAGATTTTCACTTAGGCATAGGCATTCTAGTCTTTTATCGCTTGGCCTAAACAATTGGTTGGTTCAGTTTCTGACCCCCCCGGTATGGAATTGTACTTTACACTTCTCAATTTTAAATTTTACATGTGATTGATTTCAAAACTTATCTTATTTTTCCATGTAACAATAAACGCATGCACAGGAGAAGATTCCTTTATCTGAGGATGATCCTCTTGGTTCATTGTAGCTACTTGCTGACATCATTGAAAATAAGCCTTTGGAGGTTGAATATGATGCTAATGTATTTGGGAGAGGCTCTGAGGTCCCAATATACCTGCATAGCCAAAATGTCAGAGAGCTTGCGTCGGGAACAGAATAGTTGAATATTACATTAGTTCAGTTATGGATTAGGTAAGTCTTTGAGCAATTATTTATATAAAACTGATTTATATATCAAGTATACTTATATCAAAGTTAATTTTTGATTTCAGGAATATGTTTCGTGTTAGTAACAACTCGGGGTACAATGATGACTATGGGTTCATTGATCCCCAAGTCATTCACGAAACAAATGATTTTGATGAGATCACAACATATCTCACAAGAAGATTTGCAAGCGGGAAGAACATACATTTTATTCCTTATTTATCTGGGTAAGTGAACTTTGTTAACATAATATAGTTCCATATGTGATTTTAATATATAATAATTAAGTTATTATGAATTTCAAGCGTCATTGGCAGCTACCTGTTATTTTTGTACAAGAGAGTTATGCTTTGTGGTTCTGCTCATTGCACAAGTCTCCTCCCACACATCTTAGACAAGCAGTTGATTGGTAAGAACCTCAATATTTGGACTTTCTTTGTTATATAAATGAATGCTAAAACCCTTTTTTTTATATATATAGTTTTATTTCAGCAAGTATGATGTTGGTTGGGAGATCAATTGCTAACAGTAGAAAGCTTGCATGGATTTCTCTCAAGGTTTGACATATGCTAAAGTCATACTTTCTTATAGTTGTTTTGTTTTAATGATTTTCACTAACTATTTACAACTGTGATGATATACTGTAGTGTAACAGACAGAAAGGGTCATATGAGTGCGGATACTACGTAATGTATTGGTTGGCCCACATTATTCGTGCCCATATCACAAGAGGTTGGGAAACGGTAATATTTAAATTTAATGAATTTTTATTTTCTCCAACATTTGGAATTCATATACACTAATTAATATCAATTGTCTTGTGGAGAGATTCAAGACTACTACTCCAATTCCTGAGAAGCCACTTACATTCCTGAGGAAAGCTATTGCAAAACATTTAGTTAGATTATATAACAGTTCATAGTTATTAGATTTAAAATACATTAGAACATGTTGATTTATAGTTATTAGACTTTGTACATTATGTGATGTAAATATTGATTATTGTGTTGAATCTGTGTACATTATGTGATTGTTTGATATGCAGGTCTGTTTTTGTGATAGTGGATATCACAAAAACAGACCTGCTATTAAAAAAAATTTCAGGAGAATAGGTCGCAGTTGTGGCCAAAATCACGGTAGAGAGTTACACGAAATTTTTTTTTTTTTTAAAAAAGGGGGGTTTTGGCTGCGGTTATAGTAGGAACCGCGGTCATATCTCCAACTTTTTACCGCGGTTGGAACCGCGGTCATATCTCCAGCTTTTTACCGCGGTTGAAACCGCAACCTATTGTTATACAAAAATTTAAAAAAAAACAAAAGGTTTTGGCCACGGTTTCTCTTGGAACCGCGGTCATATCCCCAGCTTTTTACCGTGGTTGGAACCGCGGCCTAAAGTCCCAGACTTTTTACCTCGTCCGTTTATGCCGTGATTCTAAAACCGCGACATATATTCAAAAACAATCGCGATCGTTTCCCTTCGCTCACTAGTGAATATATTTTCAATCCTTCAATTTATATGTAATAATTGGAATTCATTCTTTTCACACAAAAATCCATACCAAATTGATTCTCATATTTTATTAATAATGAAATACATCACTTAGACTTAATAACATTAACTTTTAATTGTAGTTAACAACGAGATACTGAATGAATTAAAAGTCACCATAATCAAGTTCACACACAATAAGATCATACAATGAATTAAAATGTCACCATAATCAAGTTCACACTATATTGAATGAATTAAAATGTCACCATAATCAAGTTCACACATATACATCATTATTTAAAGCAAACGTCATTAACTTTTAATTAATGTGTCTGACGACCATAGTTCACACACATATATACATCATTTAGAACTAACAATATTAACTTTTAATTGATGTGTCTAAGGACCATGCTCAATAAATTAAAAGACACACATACATTTCATTACATTTGCTACATCATTGCATCCTTTTCATCATACATAACATCCATCTCATACAATAGACATAACACACATCTCATAGAGCAAGAGAGTACTCATATCATGCATAATTTATATATGAACACAAGACTCATTTCTTAAAGATTAAGAGTAAATTAACTTGCAGTTATCAGAAGCACATCTTATGACACTACAAATTTTACATTGGGCCACCTTCCCAATCCTGTCAAACCATCATTAGGAGGAGCGACTCTATCCAACCCATGTGATAAAGTTAATCTCTTATGAATGAACCATTACAAACCCTTTTTTTCATGCTACAAAATTAAAAAAGAAATATTTCTAATTTTATATTTTTTTAATTTTGTAATTTTATGCTTTATATTTTCATAATTTTTTTTAATTTCTTAATTTTATATTTTATAATTTTATAAGTTTATACTTTTTTAATTTTTTAATTTTGTAATTTTATATTTTTAAAATTTGTAATTTTAGGTTTTATAATTTTATATTCATTTTTTAATTTTAATACTATAATTTTTATTAACTTTAAAACTATTTTTTTAACACTAAATATTTAAGATATTCTTATCATAGTAGTCTTTTTATAAAAAAAATTTATGTGATGACATTCAAACAAGTGATAAAATAAGATAATTGTTACATCACATAATTAATAGAAAAATTTATTAACAATGAGAAAAATTTTAGGTTTAAATCCTCGAATGGTCCGTATTTGTATGGGAATCTCAAGTAGGTCTTCATATTTGCAACGGTTTCAATTGGGTCATAATATTTATAAAATTGAGTCAATTTTGTCCTGTCCGTTAAGTTCTCGCAGATGATGTGGTGTTACTCATCTGTGTGATTTTATTACGTGGAAATAAATTTTAAATTATGACGTGGAATTTGATAACACTTGTTGCCACATCATGATCCTCTCCACAAAAACCCTAATTCCCTAACCCTTGTCGTCGTGCCGCAACTGTGTCGCCACCATCATCGTCCATGTCGCGCTGTCGTAAGGCCGCCGCCTAACCCTAATTTGTCCTCCTTCATTAGAAACCCTCCTACGCGCCTCCGTTAAGCTTCAACGCATCATCTTCATCGCAGCACAAACAGCACCTACCTTGGCGTCAATGCCTCAGGCAATCGTCGCCATCAACCGCGCAAGACCTCACACCACCACCCAATTTTCTCCACTGCATCAGACCATCACCGGAACGCCAACAATGCCTCCATGGCCGCTGCGATTCACAAATCTCCACGAACGCATCCATAATCTCTACAAGCCAAATCGCAAGCCTTTTCCATGGCATTCTCCAAAATCCAAAAATTGCACAGGAGGGGAACCTTTCCACCACAATCTCCTTCGCACGAATCACCTACAGTAACCACACAGCAAAAACCCTAATAATTACTCCGTAATGTTCGCTCCAGCATTCATCTTCTTCACCAGGAACCTGAAAACGCACAAAACCAAATCAAAATCACGACAAAAATGGTCGCTGCGATTCGCAAATCTCTACGAGCCTCCTGCATGGAAATAACAAGAATCCCGAACTCGCAGAGTAAGGGAACCCTTCTGCCATGAGTCTGCCATCACCTGACACACAGACGTGCAGAAAATCAAAATAGAGAAAGCCCCAAGAACCAACCAAATCGCAAAGTTCCTTCGCACTTCACCATCACCGCAAGAGACTACCATGAACAGATAGCCACCCCGACGCGACCATCGCGAGATCGATTCCACCTTAAAATCAATCTCCTTCGCGCCTCCACTGCATGTGACGGCACAACCTTTTCCTCATCAGAATGAAAACCCCTAATTTGCCATGTCATAATTTTTTAATTTAAATAAAAATTTCACCTAATTAAACAATGCACATCAGCATAAACATGTTATCACAGTTTAACGCCGTCTGTGACAACTTAACGATTAAGACAAAATGGGCTCAATTTTACAAATATTATGACCCAATTAACATTGTTGCAAATATAAGAACCCACTTGAAATTCCTATACAAATATGAGGACCATCCGAGGATTTAAACCAAAATTTTAAAATTAAAGACTTAATAAGCCACACAAATTTAATAAGAATTCAATTGAAAATTTTCAAAAATTTCCAAATTTATCTAGTACTCAACTTAATTAAGTACAAACTTACATAGAAACACGGTTAACATAAAAACACAGTAATTTTTTTAAGCATGATTTCTTTTTAAATTGTTTGTGAAAGTATTTACATGTGCAATTTTTTTAAATCTACTGATTTTGGAAATTAAAAAAAAAAAATTACACCGAGTGTAAATTTTCCTATCAGAAGACAACAACCCAAGGATGAATATGGTGGTAATAAAATTTCAGATCCTCCTGAGAATTCATGGAATACTTAATCAACCAAAACACATTTTAACTGATTGTTTATCACCAACTCTACAGTATTGAACAAAATCTTCACTTTGTTTCTTAACTTCTATCACTTAAGATTATTCTTCAACAGACCAAAATGAATTAAAGATTGGAAATTCAAACTAGGGTTGGGGAAGTATATAGGTATATGGCAAAATTCATTTATTTCATATACAAAACAACGAAATTCCAAAGTTAGCATGCTTTCAACACACACAAACACACCATCTTGTGCCTGCCCATCAAAACACATCGATCACAAGTACCTAAAGTTTTTGGTCAATAGCAATCCTCAGCAGCTTTATTGTTCCTCATCGAAAAATAGGGAGATAGAGCTCCGAATTCCAATGATGGTTGGTTCATCCAAAAGCCAAGAATGTTTGACATAATATGGAGACAGAATGTTTGAATTACTTTCACCATCAATACCAAGAGAAAAGACACGAAGAGCTACAAGAATCTATCAGACTTGCATTTAACAAAATATACCTACTGAGAAAAAGGATCAGCTAGAGCAACTTTTCCCGACAGATCCAGAAGGTTATCATGAGTGGTTTTAAATTAACCGGGTTTTTTATGCTTCCATAAACCTGCAAAGTGAATTAAGAGACCCTGTCCTAATATTGTCATGCTTGTATTCCAAGTACTGATAACTCGATTCTATTTCTGATATTGTCTAAGTGGCCAGCACCCATCAATACCTTGAACTTTACGTTGTACTGGCATTAACCGCCATGGGTTATCATTTTCTTCAACGTTTGACCCGGAAACCTCACCCGACCCATATTTTGATTCAAATTCCTGCCTTAATTTTGCAGGTGACTTTGCGTCTCCTGACTCTGATTCATGACGCCTTACCGGACTTTGTACATTGAACTGCTTCTGCTCCAAACTTTGGTTATCATTCCTCCCTGAACTAGGAGATTGCAATTGGTCCTCAAATTGATTTGTATGTTGATTTGGTTTAGGAGGCCTTCCACGGCCTCTAGCTCGAACATCCTGTTCTTTAGCTTGAACTTCTGATAATTGTGCCTCATAATCGATTACGTTCCCAATCAGTTTAGGGGCCCTCCCCCTTCCTCGACCGTGCTTCTGATGTTGATCTTCTTGTTGCTTCTCATATTGGATTGGATTTTCATTCAGTTTTGGTGGCCTGCCACGACGACCTCTGCCTCTACCTCGACCAAGCTGCTTAGATTGTCCTTGTTGTAATTGCTCGTCACATTGATTAGCTTTTCTATTTAGTGTACAAGGTCTGCCCCTACCTCTACCTCTACCTCTACCTCGACCAAATCTCCCTAAACCTCTACCCCCGCCATACTGATCCTGCTTCTCCATTTCGTTTGAATTTGGCTTATGTTCGTGAAGATTGCCATCATCTGTAGGCAACAATGTCACTACTGCACAATTTGCTACAGGCTGTAACTTTCGAGGCCTTCCTCTAGGACGTTTTGGAGGCTTCTGCTTATAATCCCAGGACATAGGGCCCTCGTCTAGGTTCCCTTTAGAACTTCCTTCATTGTAATGCTGGGGTTGATCATCGTGAACATTTCCTAAAGTTGATGAAGCTTTTCTTCTGGACAATCTACCTAAATCAATATCTGAAGAAACTTCATGTTGCACCTGTGTTGGAGGTAATTTTATTTCTGCTGATATTGTGCCCTCCAGATACCCTTCTGAAGTAGGAACTGAATATTGCTGACCAAAATTGTGCGATGGATTAACAGGAAAATTAGGTGCTTCTCTAGATTCTTTTTGGTTTGAATGTGAAGAACACATCAGATGTTCAGCTTGATCATGTAGGTGTATCCTCTGATTGCAGCAATTGGCATTTCTGTGTAGCCTACGACCCCTTCCTCTAGTTGTACCTTGACCTTGGGGTTGTGACGGGCACCTTTCATCAGTTTTCTCTTCATTTGTCCCTTGCTCGGCAACAGTAGTATCACATGAGGGCAACAACGACTTCCCCTCGTGATCTGCAATTTGCTTAAACCCACTAGGCTCCCTCTCTCTGGATTGATGATGATGCACAGTCATAAGTGTCGTATCTTGCTTGCATACCTCAACATTCAAAGATAATGAACCCGAAATCTTGTCTACCGTATCCAAATTACTTTCTGAAGTCCCATTACAAGGCCTTTGCTGTTGCAATTGTGCAGGTGACGACGGGTTTGCAGCTGCTGGTATGCACTCCAATGATGTTGGCTGGGAGGAACAAGTTGTTTCCAAATGCAAACTGGAATCCTGTTTTGACATTAACTTTTAGAACTTATCTGTATAATCCAGAGTCAAATACAACGGACAAGGATTCACATTTACTGTTACATTTCAAGAATAATTTAATAAAGTATTGACATCAATGACTCTCAAAAGATTAAGAAAAGTTAAGGGAAACAAATCAAGCGGGTTTACCATAGTGAACGGAAGCATAGCATGGAACACGTTTTAGGGGCAAGCTAGCCATTATAATATAATTAGCTAGATTGAGTAAAACAGATTGAAAACTGAAAAAAAAAAAAAAAAAATCATAGAGAGGTTTGGAACAAAGGTCAAGAGACTCAAATCCTCAATCTGTCTCACACTACTCTCCTTCAAATGTCCTTTCCCGGTTAATTTATAACAAGCCAGCAAAATGCCCACAAAAAGACAAGTACTAGAAAATTATCATTTGAAAGAGAGAGTCTATAATCCATGCCATAAACACAGATAGTAGGTGGTTCAAACGGTAAAACCTCCCAATAAAAACAAAACAACCACATCAAAATCAAGATTTTATCAGATGTTGCATCACCTGATTTTGTGACTCTTCTAAACCCCTTTGCAGTTCTACTCCCTGGTGTTGTTGACTTTGTTTTCCAAGCCCTAGTACCCGTCCCTTTTTGCATTCTTCTTCAGCACTCCCTGTCTCGCCACGTTTATTACCTCTCCCTTTGCCCCTCTTATTCTTCTTCTCGCTACCCTCACATTGTTCCTTCACTTCATCCTCAACCTTCAGCACATACCTCCAACCGGAAACGCGCGCAATCTCCCCTATCTCACAAAGATTCTCCAATTGCAGACCTAGAATCCTTGCATGAGCCCACGGTAAATCACTGTACTCCCTCTTAATGTACTCCGATATCGCTTCCTCCGTCGACCCCGTCTCATCCTCCAACCCTAATATCGCACTACGTATCATCTACAAAAATAAATAAATAAATATCATCGCACACATTCATATAGTAACGTAAACGCACAGCATTACGAATCCAAAATCCGAAATCCAAAAAACAAAACGAAAAAAAAACGATAACGATACCAATGCATATGGAGGGTGCGTGGGGGTGTGGAACGCGGGAAAAAGGTCGCGGAGGCGGCGTTCGATGAGGGCGGAGTGGCGCGTGTGGAGGGAAAGCGAAGGGTCGAGTTTCTTGAGTTGAGAAACGAGAGAGTCTCTGAGGTGAGCCATGACGCGCGTGGTTCTGGAACCTTCTTGGTGGTTTGGTCGGGAATTTGTTCGCGTCCTCATGAGTGTCTTCTTCGAAAATTGCGTTGGTCCCAAGTTTCTGTGACACTTCACGTAAAGTTGATTGCAGGTATAATGTATCTTCAGCTGAAAAGGCGCATTTTCAACGCGACTTCTACGAAGACGTTCCAAAATACGTGGTACAGCCGCGGAGGTAGACCACTAGCGTATGACGGCGCATTGGAATTCGTAGGTTTAGCAGATACTACTCTCGCTTCCTCTATCTTCACTTCTCAGTGCTACCTGCATTTTTCATGCTTCTTTTATAATTATTTAATTATAATAATTTTTAAATTAAAAATAATAAATAAAATATTACCTTAACACGTACATGAGTGTTATCTATTAACTTAAAAAAAATTCTAAAGGGTAAAAAATGGTAATGTAAATAAAAGTCATTGATTATGTATGTGAAGTTATTATATAGTTCAGAAGATATTACCTTAAATTATGAATAAAATACATCGTTTAGAACATGAGGTTGGACGTGTTGTTGAATTACAAATTTTTGTCTTCATATTATATTCTAAGCGACAAAAGAACTGTGATATTTGTGGATAAAATCCGTGACGGATAGTTGATATCCGTCGATATTTATTACTCGAAACTCGTACTACTGGATATTTTAATACCCGTTTATAAACGGGTTGGATACGGGTATTATACTATTCCTATCCACGGATATTCGTTACCTGCAAAAAATAAAAATTTAATTTTTATTTTATTAAGTTAAATTTAATTAAAATTAACATTAATTTATATTTTACAAGGTTAAATTTAATTAAAATTAACATTAATTTATATTTTACAAAGTTAAATTTAATTAAAATTGTAATATATGAAGTATACAGATCGGAGTGGATGATCGCCTAAAAATGTATTGGATTTGATCGCCTAAAAATATGAAGTATACAAGGTTAAATTTAATTTTATTAGGTTTGATCGCCTAAAATATATTGCACTAATGGTTAATCAATGGGCTTCTCTGGCCCCAGGTTCTATAAATATACAATTGATGTCACAAGTGGATGACATTCTAAGGAATAATTGAAGATCAAAAGAGAACAAAGCACGAAGAACGATTGACCCTCATACCAATTCAACCGAGAAAAAAATATCATTTTAAATTATATTTAATTTAATTTATATTATATTTTGTACTTTTTTTTGTAATTTTATTTTAATAATTTATAAGAATATATTTTTTTAAATATTTGCCGGTAGCCGCGGATATCCGTGAGTTTTAAAATATTCATGGATATTTTTTAAGCGAGTATCCATGCGGATAACAGATGAATTTTTTTTTGTTGGGTCAGATTGTGAATAGACACTATCCGTGTCCGACTCGACCCGTTGTCGTCCTAATTCTAACACACGATTTTTTCAAATAGATGAATTCTTGAAGTTATATTCAATAACTTCAACAAACTTAGGAACTTGTTCCTCAATGATTAATAGAAATGTATTTTTTACCAAAATAGTTATCCTTAAACACTCCCCACCACATAATAAATACTTTAGGTCTTATCTGAATTATATCACATGATTGTTCTTTCTCCGATACAAATTCTAACATATTTAGAGTTGACCTCAAACACATTTTGTACATAAGCAATACTACAGAGGATCATCACACACTGCTACTTCCCTATGGAATTTTAATATCTTTGTCAGAAAAATACACTGGTCAATACATCTTGTGTGCATTTCACAAACCATTTCAAAAATAAATCTCTATAATTCTCAAATTTTTATTAATTGTATTTACCTTTACAAATTTCATAAAAATATAAATTATAAATTATATAAATTTACAATTAAGAATTAATTATAAAAAACTATAAATTTACAATTCAGAGTTAATTATAATTATAATAAATTACAAAATTTAGATTATAAATTTACAATTTTATTTATCTATTAATGATAATTTAAAGAAAATGATTATGTTATAATTATATTTAAATTAAATTCATGCTAATTTTAGAAAACAATATTGTACTACATTTTGTACTAACTTGTTATAATTTGTCATTAGGATAACAGATAATTTCTCATAAAAGTAAACATGTTACAATTAACCTTAAATTTAAGTATAACTAAATTAGTTTTATATAAAATCATAATTTTATCTAATACTATCAGCATATTAACATAAGTTTTCAAATGTTTAAACATATTTAAATTATATTTTATAATTTTGGTACACAAATTAATTAATTTTAAACTAAAACTCCTAATATAAACAATTAAATTATAAACCATACAACAAAAATAAATTATAACCATAAATTGATCATGTTAAATCAAATAAATAAACTACATTAAGAAGAAAAATACTTATAGAAATAAACAATTAAATTTCTCTTACCCATAAAAAATATATAACTAGAGGAAACCATAGTAGAAAGCAACACCACCCTAAACCACAATCATGAGCAACCACAACCACCAAAAGCAAATCGAAATATACTAAACACAAAACCACCCTAAACACCAGCAGTCACCACCTCAAACAAGAACCACCACTACCAGAACATCACTAGCAAAACTCCAAAGACAAATGATACATACCAACAAAAAGCACATGTACCACCAATGACAAGCAACACCATCATTCCACCAACAATCACAAGCGTCATGACCACACATTGAACCACACATACACAACAAACATACCACCAACCTAACTAGCCACCACCTATGACCACAACAAACACGAGCACAAAATGACATGGGTCTATTTCTTAAAAGCAAAGTCAAAAGTCTTTGGAGTATTCAAGAAATTCAAGGCCCTTGTCGAGAACCAAAGTGGAAAACAGATAAAAGTACTTAGAAGTGATTGTGGCAAGGAGTACACATATAGTGAGTTTGACAAATTTTACGAAGATGAAGGCATAGAGCAACAACTTATTGTTGTATATACTCCACAACAAAATGGTGTGTCAAAGGGAAAGAATCTCATAGTCATGGAGATGGCAAGATCAATGCTAAAAGAGAAAAGTATGCCTAACATTTTTTAGGTTGAAGTAGTCTACATTATAGTTTACATTCTAAACAAATGTACAACTAAGGTAATCCAAGACAAGACTCTTATTGAAGCTTGAAGTAGAAGAAAACCATTAGTTAAACACCTAGAAGTATTTTGGTCTATTTGTTACATACATGTTCTTGATCAAAGGAGGCACAAGCTTGAAGACAAGAGTATACAGGGAATATTCTTCGGATATAGCACACAGTCAAAAGGTTATCGAGTCTACAACCTACAAACAAAAAAGATCATCATTAGTTGAGATGTTGGAGTTGATGAAAATGCTTCTTGGAATTGGGAAGAAGAAAAAGTTTTTAAAAGCAACATTTTAGTTTTGGTGCAACAATCTCAAGAAAAAACTCAAGAAGAGGCGGAAAATCCAGGTACGCTTTCTCCACCTCCACAACAACAAGATTCTTCACATGAATCCAGTCTAAGACGAGTAAGATCTTTGGTATACATATACAAAACTTGCAATATGGTCATGATTGAGCCTAACTATTATGAGAAGCATCAAATCGAGAAGTATGGGTTAAGGCTATGAAATAAAAGAATAAAATGATTGAGAAGAATAACACTTGGGAGCTCGTAAATTGCCCTTATGGAAAAGACATCATTGGAGTTAAATGGATATATAAAACAAAGCTCAATCCTGATGGAACTATACAAAAGCACAAGGTAAGATTAGTTGCCAAATGCTACTCATAGTAACCAGGAATCAACTACAATAAGAATTTGCTCTAGTTGCTCGCTTAGATACAATTAAAGTTTTAATAACTCTTACAACACAAAAAGGATGTGTTAGCATAAAGTTGAAGAGCAGAAATTTTGATGGTTTTTCAAAGTCAAGTCTCAAGTGCTCTTATTGCAGGAAGATCTTCATGAAGACTTGTTTTTATATTAAAACTTTTGCATTTTAGTAAATTGATGTATAGGATGTGGTTTATACTTGATTCTATATATTGTTTGCCTTAGGGTGCGTTAAAAACCTTTTTAAATCAGAAAACCTCATTTTACACTCAATATAATCTATTACCACTTATAATAATCGATTATCAATAATCGATTATGACTTTCTATAATGGATTATCACGAGCAATTATGAGAATTTCTAAGCAAGTTTTTGACCGTTGTGTATTCAATGATGCATAATTGATTACCATATTAGGATAATCAATTATTACACGTTAAAAACCTTACAACGGATTTTTGAAGGTATCCTTGAGTGAGATCTCTATAAATTGGATTGATACTCTCAATCTAATATACTAAACATACAAGTCAAGTGTATTTTCGAAATTCTTATTTATAGTGTGCAGTGATAAGTGTTCTAAGGTTTGTGGAACCCTTGTGTTGTGGCTTTGAGAACTTGGCGTGTTGGTATAAAGCGAGAACTTTCACAAGGAGTGTGATACCCTATTATTAATCTATTACCACAAAGTTGTCAGACTCATATAGGACTTTGAAGAAGAAATCATCGAACATATTTTATAGAAGAAAACTTTTGAACTGACATGCTTTTGAAGTTAAAAAACACCAAGAATAAAAACAAAAGTTTTAGCATGTTATTTTATTAATAAGTATTCAATTTAATATGTAATTTTATATGTTAATAAATTTATTAAAAAAACATTGTAATATTTAATAAGTTTGTAAAAATTTATTGGGAATCATGTTACTTCAAAAATAATTTCACAAAAATATGATCATAAACAATAAATTGTGTTATTTAAGTAAATATTGTAAATATGTTATTTGGAGAAATTGTAGTCATTTGCTTCTTGCACTCTTTCAAATTTCGACATGGACCCTCTCAAATGTTTGAAATGTCAAAACTAATCTTTTGAGTTTTGTAATTTAAGACTATCTTTTTGCTATCTCCTCCTTCACCTAGTGTATCCCCTACGTGTGTGATATTAGTTCTTCTTGTTAGAATTTCAAGTGTAAGTCTAAGTCTCACATTGGATAGAAATGAGAAAGTAAAGCACTATATAAAGTTGAAGAAGACCTATTAACCCATTGCCTTAAGGTTTTGGGTAGAGAGTGGTATCAATCCCTTATCTAGTTGGGCTTAGGCCTGTTGGAGGGGTAGTGTATCAATGTAGAAGGGACTCACCCTTATAGGGGAAGATTGTTAGAATTCTAAGTGTCAGTCTAAGTCCTACATTGGATAGAAATGAGAAAGTATAACACTATATAAAAGTAAAGACCCATTAACTCATTGCCTTTAGATTTTGGGTGGAGAGTGGTGTCAATCCTTTATGTGGTTGGACTTAGGTCTCATTGGTATTGTATCTCCCTAGTGAACCTCCTCATCTCTAAACCTAACACTCTTCTTCCCTCTTCACATTGTGTTCTAATTTGAAAGTGGGTTGAAGTGAAGTTTGAGTTGTTTGCTACTTTGGTTGAGATTGTGGCCATGCGTTTGGAGCATCGGAAAAGAGACTTGTTCCGATGCATTATGTTGGGAACGACTGGTAAGAATTTTCTTTTTCTTTTCTAGATGGGTAATCCAAAACTTTACTAGAATGAGAAATCCAGATTGCGGGGAGGTGTAAAGGTGATAACAACCTGTAAATAAAATTCTTAATATATTTCTAGAATGAGCTTTGTGAAACATATTTTCATAATACATTTTCGAAAAAACATTTTGGATAAGGTATTCCAAAAATATGTTCTAGAAAGGCGATTCTAAAAACATATTTTGGAAAGTCTTGGGAGTATATTTTGGATTCTATATTTCAATATGTGTTTTCTAGAATTGTTTGGTGATTAAATTGCTTTCTTGTTTGTTGATTTTTTGCATGTGTTATGTGTCAACTATTGTATAATATTACTTTTGTTCATGTATATGAAGAAAATAATGGTTAGAAACTACAAATGTTGGGTCCCAAAGTGATTATATAGGCTAATTATGTTTGTTAGATGAAAATAGTGAGATGACTTGAGTAACATTATTTAAGATGACCATGTAGAACATAATGTTGTTATTGAGTAGGCACATGTTGTTCAGAAAGAAGACTATTTTGGGAGAATAATTGGACATGTCATTGCTTGTTAATTATGATGAATATGTCGCCCAACAATTATGAAATGGATTGACAAGTAAATATATTCATATAGTTTAATTGAGATTAGTATGTTGTGCATTGGAGATGCTAAAATAATATTTAAAAGTTGTGGTATTATGGTGAGCTGAAGTTGGTATCACATTGTAGAAACATGAACAAGTTAGGAGGTCCACATGAATAGATAAAAGTTGTAGTTGAACAATTAGGCTTGAAAGGTCTTGTATGAGCTTGCAAAAAATGATTGTTGTTTGCACTTGTTGCACAATAACATCGATAAAAAATAATTTCATTTGCCTATTAGTGAGATGACTATCACATTGGATGATTTGTCCAATTTGTTGCCATTGCCCATTTTCGGGCAATTACATATTTATGCAACTTTAGATGTGGTTGGAGTGACGAAGTTGCTGGTAGAAACGCTATGTGTTGATTGTGCAACAAAAACTATAAGACCCGGTAAAAAAAATAAATGAGGTGATAATTAATTATTTTAAAAGGATTATTTAAAAAGTTATTATAAGATATAACACTTTATTATTTTTTTAGATAAAAGATTTTCTAAAGATAGAAACAAAAAGGTAGGAAAAATATATGAGATATTTTGTGGTTATTAGAAAGATCATATAAAATCTCTTTAGTGTATATATGGTTTTAAAGTTGATAGTGAAACCTACAAATATACATATTAAACGAGGAAGTGAATGTTATGCTTGTTGAGAAAGAATGTGACATATGGAGGAACATTTATACCTATTGGTTTTGTATGTGTTATTCATCATGAATACAATATTAAAGGAATTCAATAGTTTTACTGAATCGGGATGTGTTCAAATTATATTTGTAACCACCTTTGTGTTAGGATACAAACAAAAATCTCACATTGAATAAAACAAGAAATAAACATGAGATACAAATAAAATATCTCCATTAGTAAGAGACATTTTAGAATAGTACCAAAAGCAAATCCATAACAACTTAGAACTAGAGTGACACATACCTAACCATTATAAACTTGCTTTACAAGAATCACAAAATTTTTCACCATCTTTTACCAATTTCCCTCCAAACTCATAACTATCTTGTCTATCACAACCTAATATGTACATCTTCTTTTCTTATTATCCATTTGATATATTTGACCTTAATATAACAATCACAAAGTCAAAATTATAAGCCATCTTTCTTGTCTAATGCAAGAAGTTATCCTATTATCAAATACCACAAAAAAAATAATTATTACAACCTTATATTTAATTCAATAAATACAACTTCACAACCACTAATCGTAAGGCTTACAACATATGTTATAAATACATTACTATAATATTGTGAGCTACATGCATTACCCAATTCATTAGAAGAGACAACATTCTCTATTTCAACATCATATTTACTCTCTATTTCAACGTCATATTCACATGCACACACTTCACCATCATCGGATATAACTGAAATAAGAATTCATATCCATATTACTTTTTTTTTTGTCATAAATCAGTTTTCGGTAAAATACAAAACAAATATTTTTTAATTTCCATAAAATATTTTCTGAAATAAAGGTGATATGTTTCGGAAAGATGCAGAAACATAAATATACTTTTAAGAAAAGACCATTCCGAAACAAAATTCAACCTATTATTACGGAATTATATTTCCGGCAGTGTTATGGATTTTTCATCAACACCTTCCAAAATGATTTTTCCAGAATGCTACATTACTCGTTCGGAAATACGAATATGGAAACATATTTCCCATCTTTTACACCTATTTTGGATCATATTTTCCAGAAGCATATGTCCGATTTTCGATGACCTCAACTTCACCATTTTACCCATCTATGCTTAGGAAAAAACACATTCCACCAACCACACCAAACCACTGTCTTTAAGAAGGAGACCACTTCCAAATAAAACAAATGAGGGCCAATTTGAAATTCCAGTAAATGGATGGACTGAACATAGAAATTAGTAGGGTGCAGGAAGTAATTGTCGAAATTTTATTATGCTACTATAGAAAAAAATTTCCTTTTTCGACAATTCAATAAACAAAATATTAGAGACAATTATTTTTTAAAACGCATTTGCCTATTTATACACATTTTTCAATAACTTACGAACTATAAAAGCCATCTCCAATATAACTATTTACTAATTGTTTATAGAAGATCTCAACTTGAACAACAACGTTTAACAGACTTTATTTCTAAAACAAAGACATTGTTCATGTAAATGTACCATTGCTTAAGAAAATCTTTCTTTGAATAAGAGATATAAATAGAAAGAGCGTTTTAAGCATTTATCCAAGAGGTTAATCTTAAAATTTATAGCATCAATTAAATTAAGTATTCACAAATTTGTAACTTTTTTTACAAATTAAATAACACTATAAAACTTACAAAGTTCAAGTAAAATAAAAAAAATTCTGTTATTTGCTTTTCTTTACATCCTTTTCTTTAGCAAAGGGACCGTGAAAGAGAAAAGAAAGCAGAGGAGGACAAAGAAAAGAATCAGAGAAAAAAAAAAAAAACAAAGGAAGCATGTTGTTGAGACGCGATGGAAGCAAGAACATAAAACTGAATTTTTCAGCAAGTGCAGTGAAAAAAAAAAAGAATAAAAAAAGAGTGCACGAAGGGAAAGACGTGTAGTAAAAGGTGAGTGAGAACTGAGTGGTGAAAGGCAAATACACCCCACTCTCACACGAAAACTGAAATTCCAAATTAGTTGTATATTTTTATTTTTCCGGCACCAACCGAAAAACAATAACAATAAAAATAAGAATTGGTATTCTCCTTTTCGGAGAGATTCCATCGCAATACACACTCGACCAAACCAAAGATTGATTCCTCTCTCTCTGACAGAAACGCACATACACAAGCAACAAAACAAGGTGCCGAAGGAAAGAGATAGTGTTGTTGATTGATCGAGAACAGAACGAAAATGGATGATGAAGTTGTTCAGCGAGTGTTCCATGAAGGAGGACGCGATTACTTCCAACAACAGCCTTCGACTTCTTCGTCTTCCTCTTCCATCCTCCAATCTCTCCCTCTCCATGTGGTATATGTAGCATGCAGCAATCTTATCTTCTCCTTTTTCTAATTCTTGCTTTCTCCATTTTCTCTCTCATATTATAGCTTTTGTTCGAAATTGTTTCCAATTTGGATTAACCGGCTTTGGTGTATATATATTTGTCCCTTGAAATTTATATTTTCCCTCCCTGACACAATTTTAGGGTTCGAAACTTCATTTTTAGGCTGTGTTTTTTATTTTTAATCACGTGATACTTTTAGTATCAGCTAGCACTCATAAGTACTGAAAATTAGAACTGGTATCATTTTTACATGATCACTCCATTTCACTGTCATCTTATTTTAGACGAGAGGGAAAGAGAGATAGAGTTTTGCTTATTATTGTCACGAAATTTATATTTTGAACGGTATTGGTGTTAATGTATGTTGAACTTTTACATATCGGTGAGGACTCCTCAACGTGGAGTGGTAAAATTGATTTTCATGATGGTTATCAGTTTACTGTTATCATTTGTTTATTTATTTGTCTGTAGAGTTTTGAAGTTTGAATGATTTTGCTATTCATGTATGTTGAAGCTTTTTTGCGTGCTCAATTTTTCATGATTCATGAGATTTGTGGTAAGTGTTGCTAATACGTGGATGAAATGGTGCAGTCTTTTGATCATGGATATTATTTGTTGGTAAAATCTATTCAAGAACTCCGAGAGAAAAAGGATGGCCTTGTTACTGTTGGCATTGGTGGTCCAAGTGGATCTGGTAAAACAAGGTAAGGTGTTGATAGTGTTTTCAATGCATTATTTTGAATATGTTTTGCTAGATTATGTATGCTCTGCTGCCTTAGTTTTCCTCATTTGTTTTTTCAATTCCGTGGTTCTGAAGCTTAGCAGAAAAGGTGGCATCTGTTATTGGTTGTACCGTTATATCAATGGGGAATTACCGTCATGGGGTTGATGAAGGGAATGATATGGATTCTGTAGATTTTGATACGCTGATCAAGAATCTTGAGGTTTGAATTTGCTTCTGTTACTTTACCATGCCTTAAATGCTGATCTGGTTGTCCCTTATATACTTGAGAAAAATATAAAGAGAGAAAATATATTTCAGAGTGCTTTTTCAAGACTCTCAGAGGTTCTCACATTTATATGTATACTTTGTAGATTAATTTAAGATACAATGAGAGAGAGCAAACAGTAGAAACCAAGTAAAGACACCTCTAGGACCCTAGGTACAGATAGGTACAACGAAAAACAACATTTAAGTAAGCCTATTCTAACAGGTCTTACAAGGCCGATCTTATGATGGCTTTAAATGCTTTACATTTTGGCCTTTTGTAGCTTCATATGTTGCTGAAATTCAGCAGTCCTGTGATCTGATTCTGACTGAAACAAAGAACACCAAAAGATGAAAACAAAAAATAAAGATTGTTGGTTAAGTAATTATTTTCATGTTTGTCTTTTTGGAATGAAACAAATTCGATCATGTGTCAATATAACATGTACTGTCCAGGACTAGCATATGGTTTTAATAAGCAATGCAAACGAGTCTTGTTTGTTGCTTTTGTCTTTTTTTTTTTTTTTTTTATTTCATGGTTTGTCAATGAGCTTCTCTGTTTTAATTAGGATTTGACTAAAGGCAAGGATACATTAATCCCAAAGTTTGACTATCAGCAAAAGAAGCGTGTTGGCTATAAAGCAATAAAGAGCGCTTCATCTGGGGTGGTAAGCTATGCTAATTGAAGTTTTGGAGGAGTTCCGTGTTTCACCATTTTATTCCTTTCTATACAATTGGTTTCAGGTAATAGTTGACGGCACATATGCATTACATGCAAAACTGCGGTCTTTACTGGACATACGAGTTGCTGTGGTAATTTTTTTTTTCTTTTCTTAATATTGCAATGACTTTGTTCCCATAATTATGTTCTCAATTGCTTAGAAGTTTCAAAATAATACAGAGGATGCATTTCTGATAAATCAGGTTGGTGGTGTTCATTTTAGCTTGCTTTCTAAAGTACGCTATGACATTGGAGATTCTTGTTCACTGGATTACCTCATAGATAGCATTTTTCCACTGTTTAGGAAACACATTGAGCCAGATCTTCATCATGCACAGGTTGGTCCTGTTTTTATTTTCTACTCTAAATTTCACCACAAATATTTTAATTTCCTCTGCCCTTCTTTGGCAGATCAGAATTAATAACAGCTTTGTCTCATCATTCAGAGAGGCAATATACAAGGTTAAATGCAGAAGTGAGGTGTGTCTTTGACCTTTACATTAGTACTAATTATTGTATTCCTATAAGTGAATTTTATGTTCGATTAGTTGCCTATTACTAAAGGTACAAACAAGTCCGTCTAGCTAAGTTGAGCACTTGAAGCTCAAGTTTGGTTTGTTCATGCTTAATTCATTTAAATGAGCTAAATTAAAAATTTGAGCATGACCTGTTTAAATAATATGAAATTTTAAGCTTTACTCTTTCATGGCTTGAATATTTTTTTTTGAAATTTTAACGCAATAACAAAAATAATTTTATCTTACTTGGTGAGGTCAGCTAAATGAAATTCCTTTTAATTATTTTCTCCAATGTCCATACTCTCTTGTTTCCTGTGCTTTTCACAACATTAGAAACCATGCAGTCTACTCTTTTCACTTGTGCATCTGGTGATCTTCCATGCACATGTCCAAAACATCTGAATTGATTTCCTGTCATCTTTTGTTGATAGATAACTCATTAATATTTCCCTAACTACATTAATTCCATATATCTTGTCCTTTCTCTGGTGTGATGATGATAGGTTCTTTATCCAAGAACCTATGAGAAACACGCCTCTAAACTCACACACAACCCACAATGGAACTGAAACGACCTCCTTTATTCAATATGCAGTCAATGGTTACAGAAAGAAGAGAGCTTAACCTCCCCCTATCAGGACTAACAAGTTCCTGATCAAAACAAATGAATTCACTAACTCCCCCCATTTACAACCAAGCCCCCCTTATATACAAGATCCCTAGCCGACCCTCCTAACTGCCTTGGCAGTTAGGTTGTATAACAACTTTCCTTCTTTTATATACAAGTAGAGGCCTAACAATACCACCCTCGTCCGAAACAACCTTGTCCCCAAGGTTGGATTCAGGGTACTATTCCTGAATAGTTGGATTCTCCTGATCCCCTCTTGGTCAATGTTGAAGAAAAAGGACCAAGCAACGGATTCTCCTGCATAGGTTCGAAGGAGAACCTTCTAAGGAACTTGGCCATGCAGCCACCTTGGGAACCGAGGTTAATCTTGGAACAATTGTTGATGTGCATGAAAATAACAAAAACAACAATATTAGCAACCACAAACATAGGAACCAGCCATGATTTCCAATGGGTATCAGCTTCGTAAAGATTAGCAGTGTAGTTTTCCTCTGTTCTGTTGTTCTTGGTCCTCCCACCGCCAGTCTCAAGATCTCTTCGGACCATAATTTTTTTCCTCTTGCTCAAATCCAATTTCCAAGTCTCAAATTTTATTATGTAACAATGCTTTATATCACGAAGAAGTGGAGACAAACTTTCTCTCTCCCGGAACACAAGATGGTGCGCCTGCAACACTGATCCAAGCTCAGATTCCTGCTTTGCCGTCAATTCACCAGTCCCATCACTGTTTCCCCCCTGCTCCATCAGGCCTGGGTCCCACACAAGCACCCATGACTCAACGTCCACTAGCTTCAGCAACGCCTTGGGGGTCACCAGCTGTCGGGACAACGTAGGGTCCCCCTGCACCCGAATCTTCTTCCCCTCCAACACGTAAGCCACGGACATTTCTCTCCAATTTATTATCATTTCTCCCAACGTTGCCAGCCAAGCTATCCCCAGTATAACATCTACTCCACCAAGCTCGAAGACGTAAAGGTCTGCCACCACCGTAGCTTCCCCCATGTTGATAGGTACCCCCTCACAACGCCCTCTTGACACCCTCCGACGTCCGTCCCCGAGACTCACAGCGTAGGGCGCCGTGTCGGTCACCGGAAGTTCCATCTCCTCTGCCACCCGTCGGCTCACAAAATTATGGATGGTCCCACTATCAACGAGAATCAACACTCGCTTCTCTCTGATTCTCCCCCTGAGTTTCATGGTCGTGGGCGACGTCATCCCTTCCGTCGAGCACGCCGACAGTTCCATGCACTCCCCCTCCTGAGATCCTTCTTCCATAACCGCGTCCTCCTCGTCTTCCGCCAGCAAGAGCACTCGCAAACTTTTCTCAGAGCAGCGGTGTCTTGGTGTGAAAGGGCTGCCGCACCGGAAACACCGTCCCTCTTCCCGTCTTTTCAGAAATTCGGGATAGGGCAAATTTCGAACCATTCTTCCCCGATTATCACCACCTCCAGCGTTTCCGGCTCTGTTGGCCGTCGCCGGCAGCGGGGCTTCGCTCCGATTCGCAGCATTCCCGTCCACGCCTCCCGAACGATTCACGGTGGGTCGTTCCATTTCTCCGCGAATCACTGTTGTTGTGGGTCGCGAGCCTCCTCCGCTCACCCTGAAACCATTCCCGCCTCCTCCTCGCGTTCGTATCATCGCGTCCTCCACATCTCTCGCGATCCTGATCGCTCCCTCCAATTCCTTGGGGGCCTGGATGCGTACTTGGCCCTTGATTTCTTCCTTCAATCCCACCAAAAAAAATCCTAGTGTCAACTCCTCCGACAATCCTTGCGTCTGTCCCAACAATACTTCAAAATTCCTGGTGAATTCCTCCACCGAACCTTCTTGACGTAAGGTCACTATCTGTTCGTACACCGTGCCCCGAAAACCTCCTCCAAAGCGATTGATCAGTGATGCCTTTAATCCTGTCCAAGACTGATTCTTGGTTTTGTCTTTCCAAATCTTGAACCAATAGCTCGCACTACCCTCCATGCTGATATATGCGAGCTTAACTTTATCTTCTTCTGCCACTTTCTGAATGTTGAAAAAACGCTCTGCCCAATTGATCCAACTGAGTGGCTCTTGCCCATCAAACCCCAGTAAGTCTACCTTCTTCCTCCAATTATGTTGTACTCCCCCATTGTCGCGACGCTCTTGGTTGTCATTCACTGAGCTACTTCCCCTTTCTGACCCTCCGTCATTATTATTCTGACCTCCGCCCATCATCCTCATCATTTGTTGCAAGTCTCGTCTTATGGCCGCCGTTTCATCTTTGATCCCCTCCACTGTTATCTCCAAGTTATCTAACCTTTCCTCCGAATGATCATCCATCGCTGATTCCCCGCTCTCCTCAGAAGATCCGGCAGGTCGGACCAAATGATAGGTTCTTTATCCAAGAACCTATGAGAAACACGTCTCTAAACTCACACAACCCACAATGGAACTGAAACGACCTCCTTTATTCAATATGCAGTCAATGGTTACAGAAAGAAGAGAGCTTAACCTCCCCCTATCAGGACTAACAAGTTCCTGATCAAAACAAATGAATTCACTAACTCCCCCATTTACAACCAAGCCCCCCTTATATACAAGATTCCTAGCCGACCCTCCTAACTGCCTTGGCAGTTAGGTTGTATAACAGCTTTCCTTCTTCTATATACAAGTAGAGGCCTAACAGATGATGCATCTTTCTTAACATTCTCATTTATGCTACTGGTACTGTTCTCTTCCCTTTAAAGCCTAACATTCACAGTCTGAGTATAATTGGTTATTTGGTAGTACAATAATATACCCTTTGAGCATGATGTTGTTTTTTATCAAAAGTAACTTTTTCTTCCTTCTCCGTTAATTGAAGTTGTTCAACACATGACATCCATGCAAACACACACATCCACATGCACAAGTTGCACCCCAAGATTTATTTAGGTGATGTGGGACTTTCCAACACTCCCTCCATGGATGTTTTCTAAAATAGATGAGCCTACCAGAATAGGTGATTGACCAAAATAGGCTTTGATATAATGTTAAATTTCATCTCAACCAATTAGCATTAAGTTAAGTTTTCCAACAAATACATATGCTACACCCTACCCCTCCATAGGTGCTTGCCAAATAGACGGGCCTACTAGAATAGGTTATTTACCATGATGAGGCATAGGCTCTGATATCAAGTCAGATTTCATTTCAAAACCAATTGGCATCAACCGAAGTTGTCCAACAAATATACAAGCTACACCCCAAGATTTGAGGCAGGGGGTGTGAGACTTCCCAACAGTATATCTTAGAATGGTCATCCTTTGGCTACTAAATCTATGCTATGCATTCTTTGCCTCTCCATTGTCTGTTATTAGATTATCTGCTATGCTTTTCTGGTTTTTTCACTGGCTCTTTTGTCACAAACTCATAATTTTGCAAGTTAGATTATTAAAGATTGGTAGAAAAAGGGAATGTTTAACTTAGAGTTCCCTGATAATGGTTAATATAAAGCAAGCATGGATATATCTGCATGTCCTTTTATTGTTAATATAATCTCCTGTCTCAATTTAGAATAATTTTGCAAATATCTTTTCAGTCTTATTTTCTAGTATTTGCGTGTCTACGTCTTTGTTTTGCATAAAGACTGTATGTTTTTAACTTAAAAGTTTTGTGACAGTCTACAGATGGACATTCAGGTTCCGCTTTCCAAGGAAATGAAGCCCAAACAGACAAGTTAGTATTTTGATTGTGGAAAGAATGAGTTTGGTGGTAACTAGTGAATTTTGTATTTAGATATTTCTAACTACTGTTCTATTATGTAGAATTTAAAATTTTTTCACTGGAAATTTGCCTTGTTTTCAGTTTTATTGAAATGTACCTTAGACCGCCTTCATCTAGTGAAGAAGCAAGGATAAATGATTGGATCAAAGTGCGGCAGTCTGGAATTAGATATTATCTATCACTTGGTGACCAGAGGATTGTCGACAAGAATTTCATTATCAGGCCTAAAGCTGAATTTGAGGTATGGATGTTTTCCGTTTCCTTTCTAAGGAAAACAAGCTATTAGCAAGATGAGTGGGATGGTCTCATATGCCCATTAGGTAAAGGATATATTACCCAATTACTGTATATTTAAGCCTGCTTATTTGAATAGAATTGTGCATTAACTAGAAGGCCTATGCTTTTGTCCCTGTCCGTGCTTAAAAAAATTTGAGGTATGTGCAATTTGTAAATGTGCCCTTCAAGCTCGATAGGCAACATTAAAACAGTTAGCAGTTGACATGTTAGGAACCAATATTTGAATGGGAAAGAAAAGAAAGATTTTATTAAGAGGAGTAGAATAAGAAATAGGAGAGAAATCTCGTCCAAGGATTTCCTCTTTACGAATGATTTCTCCTTTTAAAAAGGAGCCAATGTTCAATCTACAAATGAACATATATCCAACACCCTTTACCTTTACTTCCTCCTATATATTTAACTCATTAACTCCCCCTTTCCCACGACATAGATGCTGCCCCTTTCAATAATGCTAGGAAGTTGAACTTTAATCCTTCCTAGAGAGCACTAATTAGAATTTAAATTTTGGATAGCTTCTTCGTTTTGTGCCAACATATCAATGTTATGACCGCAGTTTGAATGATGAGAAAAAGACAAAACATAGTGGTATACTGTTTCAGTATTACAAGATACATTTGTTTTCTCATGATGAAGTTACAAGATATACATGATACTAATTCATCCGTATTAGCAAAGATAATTGCTGACACTTCTTTTAACATTTTATTCCTTTAAATTTATTATCCATCACGAAAAAAATGAACCTACTCCTTTTTAGCTGATTTTTGTTTGCTTTTTATGATTTTAATGTTGAAACAGGTTGGTCGAATGACATTGGGTGGGCTGTTGGCTCTTGGGTATACTGTTGTGGTTAGTTATAAGCGTGCATCGGCAACTGTCAATAATGGCAAGGTTATCATCTCTTTTGAGACCATTGATGTTCTTGGTGAGACATTTATGGTGATGAGAGGAACTAATAGAAAGGTATAGTTTTTTCTGATCCCACTAGACATGTTCTAGTTAAAATGCAATCGTATTGAGGACTCACCAGTCACCATGTATTTTATGTAAAGCATCTTATTGTAGATTTCATTATACTTACTATTGTTTCTTAGTTTGATCAAGGTCTAGTCATAGTAGTATAAATAAGGGTTAATCCTCCGTAGCACATTTAAAATACCTTGTTTTCTCATTTTTAAGGATTTTTTGTTTTTACAATTTCTTATATGAGAGGCTTCCCATGGTTTCTTCCGTTTTATATTAAATAGCATTTTTTTGTTTGTTTTTACTTTCTGCTCAGTCTGATTAAGCCTTGTCTGGTTGATAATATGGTGAGTTACTTATCTGAAAAATGGAAAAAAAATCTCAGACTGTTGGAACAGAAGCATCAAGGATGGGTATTGATGGACCTTGGATTACCAAATCATATCTGGAAATGATTCTGGAGAGAAAAGGTAGGGATTGGGATGCTCTCCCTTCAATATAGTTTATGCACATTTAATTAATTCAGTTGTTTTTCTTACAAGTGATAATAACTGTTGCAACATGAAAAATATTGTGGTTTGAAGAGTGTGAGTACAGCATTTGGCCAATTACCTTCATGACTACTTGAACTGTTTATTTCCAGTAGATTATCTTAATTATCTAGACTAGTGCAAAGACAGGAACATCTGTACACATATTTAATCCTTTTTAAAACAGTTCAATATAATTAATTTGACAAGAGGCTATGAAAGAAGCAAATATTGTGCAGTGAGTAATAGGTCCAATAAAATGTGGAGACCAGAAAGGGAAATTCGCTTTGTTGTTGTTATAGATTTACATTATAGATATATTATAGTTATAGATTACAAGTTAGAGAAAAGGTCTTATGTTGCATTTAGTTGTATTCAACTTCTCACTTTCATTTGCAGGTGTACCTCGTCTTAGTACTCCACCACTTGTGTCTAATACTACTGTGGCTGGTAGTCAAGAAACAGCAATCATTGCCCCAAAGCCAATCCGAGTTACTCCTAGTGTTGTTACTGGGTTGGAGGATTTACCCCAGCCATGGACTCGATCCCCAACAAAATCTAAAATGGAACCTGTTGTGGCTGCATGGCATTTCATATCTTCAGATTCCTCCCAGCCTGACAATTCAGTTCTAGGTATTTTTCCTTGAATTGGAGAATGCAAATAATTTTGTAAATGTTTATGTAAAATTTCCTTTATATCAAGACTTCTCTCATGAAGCAACCACAGATCCTTCATCTTTCAGGGATAATATTAGGCTTGCTCCAATGCCTGATTCATTTGACTTGGACAGGGGATTGCTTTTGGCTGTTCAAGCAATACAAGTAAGGAGCAAAAGGCTTGGAAAATTTTCTGTGTCTTATGTTTTGAAGATTACAATTCCATAGGACATTCATATTTATGTGTTTGATGGAATCCTATTTGCTTATTTATACTTTTTCCAGGCATTGTTGGAGAATAAAGGTGTCCCAGTCATAGTTGGAATTGGTAATATGGACATTTCTTGATACAGCGTCCTCCTTCCTTTGTCTGTAGTTTTTGCCTATCCCCATTAGCGCACAAATATTTAAGAGGAAAAAGACTTCACACTGATATAATTTATATAAGGAAGGCATTTAAAGATAAATGACAGTCACTTTGGCTATTATCGTTTTTGAAATACCAGGTTGGTTCTTCACATGCTTGCTGATAAAGCTGGAAACTAATTGAGCTGAATCAAAATATTGCTATCTCAAACTTTCTTAAAAGGAAATGGGTCCATTAACTTGACTCAAGTGCATATCACCTTAAGCCCATTACCCACCCCATTTTCATTTGCCAAAATTGATCCTTTTATTAATTAGATATTTTAGTCCAATGGTTTCAGCTTGAATGTGCATGTAAAAATCATATCGAGCCTTTTCTTTTGGTTACTGCTTTACTGAATAATTCTGAATCAATTTTGCGTCATCTCAGTCTCAGCATGTATTTTTAACAGCGGTAGTTCTGATAGAATCACTTATCCTGGAGAAGTTGTGCATTTCAGGAGGTCCAAGTGGGTCTGGGAAGACTAGTTTGGCTCATAAAATGGCAAATATAATTGGTTGTGAAGTAGTTTCCCTGGAAAGCTATTATAAACAAGTAAAGGACTTTAAATATGATGACTTCAACACACTTGATTTATCTTTGCTATCGAAGGTAAGGTAATTGAACAGTTTAGATGTGATTGATTTGGTCACTCTGCATGATATTGATTGATGTCACACTTTCACCCACATTACTTTTTCTGAATAAAAATGGTTTTATTTCTTCTGAGGAATCAATTTTTTTTAGTACTTACTTTTACCATGACATGTTAATTTAGTGTCACTATTTTTAGTTCCCATCCATTACCCTACTTCATTGTTTGAAGTAATGATCAACTTAATATGAAGCATTTGCTTTAGAAGATGTAAACCTTTGAATGGTTGGGGACAAACTCTGGTTAGACTTGTTAGTTAAGAGCTTTGTGTGTATAACTTGACAGAGTCTGCACGTCCTCAATTGCTCCAAAACTTGTCCTGTCAATTACCCAAAACTCTTATTCCTTAATCTGAATAATGTAACAGTCCAACTCAGTAACACAATGCCATTAATTAAAAATCAGTAGAAGTAAACGATTTGAAGCAAAGGAAAGATTTCTTTTAAAAAAGTTGCTTTTTTGATTTTGAATAATTTTCTCACAGTTTATTTTATATTTGTAAGTTTGTAACCTTATATAAATACTTGACTGATACTTAGTGCTAATTTGGAGTTATTAAGGTTCATAGAAGTTTCAGAGAATTGAAACTTTATTTTATTGCTGGGGAGAAATATTTATTACAACAACATTAATTGATGTGATATAGCTATATAGAGCTAAGAAAGGAAACTAACTCGCAACAGACTTCAAACAACTACCAATAGACCTTATTTTTAGTCAATGTGAGACTTTCAACAAACAACTACCACTAATAGCTTTCAGTTAGATAGATGAACAGCTAACTGCCTTCAAAATTAAAAGTACAGCAAATATAAGAAAAACTACAGGGAATAAAATTCTATACTCTAGTAAGAGTACCACATCATTTGAGATAAGCATTTTAGCTATGACTTCCTTGATGGTTGCATTATGCTGATAAAAATTGTGGCATTAGAAAGGATCAACTAATTGTAGGATAGAAATTACGGTCCGTGTATGCTATCCTTGTTGTTCTACTGTAGTTATAGCAGTGAAGCTTTATCCCACTAGAACAGAGCAACTATATGGATGAAAATTTACATTGTTCTATTAAGAATAAAATTTCTAATAAATTTATTACTGGAAATGTTATTGTGGTCCAAGGTCAAGAATGACAAGTTTTATATAAAAGCTCCACTTTTTTTCTACGAAGCACAAGAATGACACAAAATTGGATCGATATAAGTACACAGAAAAATAAAAACACATAAGACATGGAAACACGACACACACACTCTGCGTATGTGTGTATGTATATGACAACAAGATTATATGTTGATATGATAATAACTAACTATCAATTACTAAGGCATCACATTTCATCATTTGGCATCTGTTTGTGGTATTGAAATCAAAATAAAACTCTTTTAAACTGAAAAAATAGAGTCATAAAACTAGGGATAAGCAGTGGAAGGGAAATAAAATAGAATAATTCAATGGAAGTGCAGCGAGAGAGGATAAAAATGAAAGTTGATTACATGAGTGGAGAGAAAAGGCATCACAGTATGCACTACAATTGTCACCCGAAGCACTGTTTGGCTGTGTGGAATTGCTCACTACTTGCCAGTAGGGATGACAACGGGTCAGATAGAGATAGTATCTACCTGCAATCCGATCTGTCAGATAAAATTGTATCTGCTATCCGACCAACTATTCGCGCAGGTACCTGTTTAGAAAATACTTGTAGGTATTTTAAAATCCTTACCTGCAAATACCCGTAAAAAATAAAAAAATATTTTATATATTTTTAAAATAAAATTTAAATAAAGTTACAAAAAATATATATAATATAATATAAATTAAATTAAATATAAATTAAAATTTAATTTTAATTAAATTTAACCTAATAAAATATAATTTAATTTAATTTTTAATAAAATTTAATTAAAAAATATAAAAATTATTTTTTTTTATTATTTTTTGCAGGTAACGGTACCCGTGGGTCGGATAGTAAATTATCCGTACTCGACCCGTTTAGAAAGGGATATTAAAATATCATGTTACCCGTTACCCGCGGATAATAAATATCCGCAAATAGTAACTATCCGCCGCGGATTTTACCCGTGGATATCCGTGCCTGCAGATTTTTTTGCCTTCCCTACTTGTCAGCATGGAATGGTGTGAATCATTCTGGTTTTTCTCTTGCGTGAAGGTGAGGAGAGAAGAGAGGATGTTTCTCTCTTTTCTTTCTTTTTGTGACATAATTTATTTATTTTTTTAAAAAACTAAACGAGGGACTGTGCCATCTATTAGGAACCCGAAATTGAAAAGAGAAAGAAGTGTAATATTCTTTATTGTATAGACTAAAAAAACACAAAATAGGAGAACACTCTTTCCTCCATGGGTTTCCACTTCACAAAGAGCTAAAGCTCAAACATTCCCGAAGTTTCTTTCCTACCATCTTTACCTTCCTCCACTGTGAGTAATTCAAGATGGCTAGTTAATAAATAATCTGCAAGAAAATTGGAAATTCCTTTGTGGCAATTGCTAGAAGCTAGATCTGCAAGTATTATAACATCAGGAATTTCAGGATATGGATCTGTAACTGCTATAGTGGATGCACCCATGGACACTCGGACCTCAACTCGGTTGCTTCTTGAAACCACTGTTTTAACCCCATGCCTCAACAATTCTTCTCCTTCCTTATCTAGTTTACTACTTCGTGGATATCTTTCTTCCTTCTTCTCTTCATCATTAGCCAAGTACTCTTCTTCAGAGAATTTCTTGCCTTTCTTGATGTTGTGCAGACTGTCTTTCACAGTATTCCTACCCGTTTTTCCCTCTTTCTTTCCTTTCATGACAGATTTCTCACTTCTTTCTAAGCCCCTTCCACCATTGATGAGTTCTTGCAGCATGTCTTTTATTTCTTGGACGATTTCCCTTATTTCTTGCATACAGTCCTTTTTTTTTCTCCTGTCATAGCTCTTCCTTGTTTGCTGGCCCCTTTCTCCAAAATATTTACTCTTTCTTCCATGCTTCCACCTCTTTCTTGATCTGACAGGTTGGACCAATTTGTTAAGAACCCGAAATGGAAAAGAGAAAGAAGAGTAATATTCTTTATTGGATAGACTAAAAAGAACAAAAAATATAGGAGAGCACTCTCTCCTCCAAGGGTTTCCCCTTCACAAAGAGCTAAAGCTCAAACTACAAAATTATCCAAAAGTCCCCACATACAGGACCCCCCAAACTATATAAAGGAAACCTCACTCACCCTAACAACCTAACTAACAAGTACTTCTTAATCTGCTTCCTTCTATCATACACACATTATATCCTATCACCATCACTGGTGTGTCTGGGTGACTGGGAATGCTGAGGTTTGGTGGGCTGTGTTGGGCACTGTCGACATGCCAGGTTTGCATCCTACTGGGTTCTCACACATGGAACCGCCCGTTTTGGGCACATTTGAGCTTCATAGTTTGTACTTCATGGACACAAGGATATGACAAATGTGAAGCTTATATGATTTAACCCAACCCAGTTATTGTGCATTGTATTAAATTAACATAACATGAAAACAAATCTTTAAATTAAAAGAGAGAATTGATGTTTTAGAACTTAGCATGATTTGATGTAGACACAATAAAATGCCACATGTTATCTAATTATTATGATATTCCAATATTTGTTGGTGTACGAGTTCAATCATTATAAGTTAAATTTTATCAACGAAGCTAGGAAACTCTAACATGAATGTGAAGGTAGGGGTTTCTAATATGAACTTGTCTAACAATGGATATGATTATTATTTTACATTGTTTCTGCTGCTTTCTTGTTTGCCATACAGTAATCAATTTTCTTCAGAAGTAACTATAAAGAATCTTTATACTAGTATATTTAGATAAATTTCTTTACAAACACTTGAAAATAAGAATATTTGAAGTTAAAAAGAAATATAATCAAACTTCTTCCCAAAGATAATATCAACTTGCATAACTTTTGTTTTATCGTATAGAAATGGTCAATCAATTTACTTTCTTATTTTCTTCTCCTACAAGTGTCTATAAACAAATTTTTTCATATGGAGCCTGAGTGAAGCTAGTTTTTGGATGAAAAGGTATTTTGGAGCACTATCAAAAACCAAAACTATAATAAATTCATTTAGTGATTAAAGTGTCATTCTCGTGCAGAGTCTCGACTTGTCACTGCCCAAAAACTTAATGGACGTCCCTTTTGTGATTCCTGCTGCAAAGTTTGTTGGTAGTAGTTATTTGTTTCCTAATTGTGTCTTGAAATGTAACTGTTTAGCATTGTTTTTTGGCATTATTGTAAAATTCTTTATTCGTTTGCTTTCTCCATTTGTTGTTCAAATAAGATTATGGTAATATCTATATTCACCAGGAAAAAAGTTGATGGTAATATCTCTTTGCCGTAAATGCTTTGTTAGTCTAAGCTTGTGGATATTTTCAGACAAATTACTAATGGATTATTAAACTTTCTCGTTCTCGTTTCCCTTGCAGAACATCGATGACATAAGAAATGGCCAAAGAACAAAAGTACCTATATTTGATTTGGAAAGTGGTGCTCGGAATGGTTTCAAGGATCTTGAGGTTTCTGAAGATTGTGGAGTGGTCAGTTATTAACTAGCACCCTAAGTGCCTAAGATTTTGTCTCTGTACTGACTTTTCTTGTGAGATATAATAATATAGCCTAAAGTTGAAAAGTGATTTCTTAATTGCACTTTTGTTTTCATGAAAATATATCTTAGTAGATTTTGAATTTAGTGCTCCTTGAGCTTAAAGTTAGGACAAAATGAAAGCTTGCTTAAACCTTTTACTGATATATTTTGAGTAGAACACTGGAAAGAAAAAATTTAACTCCACATCACTTGGTCAGAGAAGTTTATGCCAATAGCTGCTAAGGAGTTTCCACATGGTGTTAGCGTTTAACCCTTCATAGCTTGCAGGCTTTTGGGCTTGTTCAAAAAGTGCCTCCGTAGAATGAAATCACTATTGATCTGGAAAATGGAGTCATTTACCATAATACTGACTGCAGTACAGCGTGCTTTCTGCTTCTTTTACATCCCACATCGAGCTGGGGTATGGGATATAGCAATTGATTAGCCCACCATTTACACTTCATATACAATGTTGTCTCCCCCCACTACCCACTTTTACTTGTTTCTTAGTTTTTTCAGAAATCAAGGACACCAGAAAAATGTATGATAGCTTGACATTATATATAGTTTATCTTTATGCTGAAATCCTGATATAGTTTGCTAGTCCTGTTATGGTAGTTCTTTATGTAATTGTTTCAATGTGGTTCTTGAGAGTGCATTTGTTAATTTTGACCAGATTATATTTGAAGGCGTCTTTGCTTTGCATCCTGATATCCGAATATCACTTGACTTATGGATTGCTGTTGTAAGAATGAATCCTCAATGATGACCTTTTCTTTTTTTTTATTTTATAGTTTATTGTGGGGCTAAGAAGGCCTCGTACTTTGATTTTCTTATTTGGAACAGGTTGGAGGTGTTCATTCACATTTGATTTCACGAGTTCAAAGGGATAAGAGTAGAGTGGGATGCTTTATTTCTCAAAATGAGATCATGATGACAGTGTTTCCCATGTTCCAGCAGCTTATTGAACCTCATCTTGTTCATGCACATGTTAGTGGATAGTATGCTTTTCCCCCTATATTTTAAAACTTCATGGAATTAATGGTTAAACCATTATCGTTTCCATGTCAACTGACAAGTTTTTATATTTTAAAGCCTTGATGATTTTAGATTTTTCAGTTTAACCATCAATGATTCCATGTAAACAAGTACACTTCCTTGCCTTTTACTATGCTCTCTAACTATGCCTACTTTATAATTTGTATTTCTGTTAATTTTGTGAAAAACTTCGGCTTCATCCATGATGACTGACCTGTCTTCTTGTTTGTATATGTGAATAATAATGTATAGGTTGGTTATTTTAATTGATATTTGCAGTCCACTCTTTCTATTTGCTGCACTCACAAGTCACCCATTTGTTGTAATAGCATCTCAGTTTTCTTTTTATTATGATTAGCAATTGTTTCTTTTTGGATAATAGATGAATATATATCACATCATCAATTAATGTTGTCTTGCAGCTTAAAATTCGAAATGATTTTGACCCTGTGCTTTCTCCTGAGAGTTCATTATTTGTATTAAAGAGTAACAAAAAAGTAAGTTTTAACTCTACACACACACACACACACATATTGTGACAAGGTTTTGTTCAACATGTTTGCTGAAAGTATAGTAATAAATTACAGGTAGCATATCAAGATATTGTTGCAATTCTTGATTCAGCAAAATTTTGCAGTTCGGTGCAGAAATTTATTGACATCTATATTAGGCTTCCTGGGATCCCTTCTAATGGACAGTTGAGGGACAGTGATTGTATTCGAGTCAGAATATGTGAAGGCAGATTTGCGTTGCTGATACGAGAGGTTGGGAACATTATTTGCTTGTTGATGATAGCTTAACATAATTATACACATAGTTGATAGTGTGGCAGTTTCATGATTTATTTTACTAAACAAATTTTGTTATCTTGTTCATGTGCCAGCCCATCAAAGAAGGAAACTTTATCATTCAGCCCAAAGTGGATTTTGATATTAGCATTAGTACGGTTGCTGGCCTTCTTAATCTTGGGTAAGCCAAAATTCAATAATGCAAAAATATATTATATACTAATTTCCAATAAATGAATGACTAATATGTTTGATGATTAAGTTTTTGTGTTAAAAGAGTGAGAATTGTTTGCTAGTAGAATGTAGATTTTTATTGATGTTGTCCTGATTCTATGTTTCTATATTAAAAGAAAGGGTATTTGATTGTCATTGCTGTTAGTCACTTGTATGTTTTAAGCATTGGGAAAAGATAAAATTCCCTATGCTGCCTTCAACTTGGTTGGCAGAAGGAAAAAGTAATTCATGGAAGTAGTAAATGAGGATAAAACACCATTAGTAAATGATATCTCTATATGCTATGAGAACTATGAATAGGCTAGGCCTTACATAACCACAAAAGCTAGCTCAAGGAGGGAAGGATTACTCAAGTCATTATTTGCAGTACAGCTGTATTTCCATATTCCTAATTATAGAATGGTATAATTTGCTGACTGTATTGTGTCTAGGACCCCAAATATCGGAATGAACTAAGACAAAAGGTGATGAAACACTTTTATTAACTTGAGTACCATAGGTATGACCAATGTGTTTTCCTAACTGGCAAGACATGCATTGAAAAGATGAACTGTTAGAAAAACTTGGAAGCATTAGATGCATTTTGGTCGAATTAGGATGACCTAAGTGTTGATGCTCAAGAGCTGGAGATACAGTGGAGATACAAGCAACCGATTGTGACAAATAATATAATCCTCAAGACTCATGTCTTGCTCCAATTGTTTGTCCGAGACACCGATCCTGAACATTACAAAATTATTAGCATAAAGAGCAGAGTAATTTTGGGTGCGAGTGAACTTTCTTATGGATATTAAATTAAAAGGACACTTGGGAATATAAAGCACATTATCTAGGGTAAGATTAGAAGAAGGTCGTGTTTGACCAATGTAATGAACTTTTATTTAAGAGCCAATCTACCATGGTCACATAGGGTAAAAAACTCCAAATAGGTCCTTTAATAGAAAAGGGACTTGTTACCAGACATATGATCATAGGCACCGGAGTCAAGAATCCAAGGCCAAGGGAGGAGGACTGAGAAATACATGTTACAAGATTACAAGACAGAGCAACGACGACGACAGGTTGTGTAGGCTGCATGGCTGCCTTGTATTGGAGAAACTCATTGTAGGAATCAACGAAAATTAAAACCTTATCTGATGCTTTTGGAGAAATAACTTGAGCAATATTAGCTGTCTTGGGTTGTTGTCTGATAGGTTTTCAGACCTATAATGAGATGTTTTAGAAACTGCAGATCTTTATTCCAACAACATACCAGGTTTCTTCCAATGTGGAGAAACCAAACACATACCATTTTTGGTTATTCGAGAGAACCAGACTCTCCACTCTTCCTATTCTTTTCAGAATGAACAGAAACAATGAAAAAGATTGCTAAAAACAATTGCCTACACAGACTTTATAAAAGTCTGAGACAACAAAACCTACCCATAGACAGTTATAACTGTCCGTCCCTTTTATTTCTCCTAATATAAATATTTCCCTTGAACCTATCAATACCCCCTCCATGAAGTTTCACCTTGTCCTCAAGGTGAAAAGCAGGAAACTCCTTATTGATGGTAGTGGCATCTTCCTAACTGTTTTCAATGTGTGAGAGGTGTTTTCAACTGGACGAACAACCTTCTTATTTTCTTATTTTGTAAACTGTATCAAACCTATCAACACCCCCTCCATGAAGGTGCACCTTATCCTCAAGGTGAAAGTTTGAAAATTCTTTATGAATGCAAGCAGCAGATTCCATTTCCTCTTCCGAAATAAGCAACATATGGAGCTGTTTATTTTTGCAAGTATGATTAGGCCCAAACTTTTCATCACACTTGAAGCATAAGCCATTTTTTATCTTATCTTGCAATTCTTCTTGGGACAATTTTCTAAATGTGTCCCTCCTTGTTGAGTCCCAACAGGAGAACTATTGATGGTGTTCACACAGCCACTGCTCTCTCCACTTCCTCTATCGGAGTTGGTAAAACCCACTGAATTTCCCCCTTCCTTTGAGTAACTGTGAGTAAGTAGCAATTGTCTGTAGGTGTTACTTTGAAGTTGCACAGTGAGAGAGTCCCCCTTGGTGGTGACTCTAACCTTTTCCTCCACCATTTGAGCCTTCATCATTAACTCAGCAAGATTATGGGGTTCATAAAGTTTAACCTCCGTCTTTGTGTCTTCCTTTAGCCCATTCAAGAATATGTCCACCAAGTAATCTTGTTGCATTCCTTTCATGAACCCTGCATATTGTTCAAACTGCTCAATATATTCCCCTACTTGTCCCGTTTGGCATAGGCCAATCAAAATTTCAAACGGGCTTTGCAGCATTGTTGGCTGAAATCTTCTAACCATCGCATCTTTGAAGGCTTCCCATGTGGGATGCGGATTGCAGGTTTCCCACCATTGAAACCAATTTAAAGCTTTCCCCTCCAATGCCAACATAACAGCCTGCATTCGCTCCTCTTCACTAACCTCTCTCAAACGGAAATATCACTCTAACCTATTGGTCCACCCATAAACTTCGTCCCCTGTAAACACATGAATGTCCAACTTCCTCCATTTGGCAGAAATCCCAAAAGAACTTTCTCTTGCATTACCCCTACTGTCCTCATGGGCATTCATGGCAACAAAATCTTGAGCCTCTTGATGCTTATCAGAGGATGCTAGGCGTTCAACCACCCCTGTCAGTCCTGGAATCATCTCTTCCAACCGTAGGAAGCGACGGTTATTTGCGTGTTCTTGTTCTTGGACGATCTTCTCCAAGCCATCGCATGTTGCCTCCATTCTTGTGTTGATCATAACCTTCAGTGTGCCCCCACTTCACCAGGAATGAGGCTCTGGATACCAATTGATAGGTTTTCAGACCTATAATGAGATGTTTTAGAAACCGCAAATCTTTATTCCAACAACATACGAGGTTTTCTCCAATGTGGAGAAACCAAACACATACAATTTCTGGTTATTCAAGAGAACCAAACTCTCCACTCTTCCTATTCTTTTCAGAATGAACAAAAACAATGAAAGAAACTACTAAAAACAATTGCCTACATAGACTTTATAAAAGTCTGAGACAACAAAACCTGCCCATAGATAGTTATAACTGTCTATCCCTTTTATTTCTCCTAATATAAATATTTCCCTTGATCCTATCATTGTCATTGTACAAGACATTATGCCTTAGTATGGCCATACCATTGACAAAAATTGCAACGAGGGTGTTGACCATGATATCCACCACGAATTCCACTTTGTCCACTCTGGTATGAAGATTGGGAGTAAAAAGCAGATGAATCAGTTGGAGGTACAAGAGAATGACCAAACATGTGAGGAACTGAGAGGTGAAGTAATGGTTAACTAATAGTGTCATAAGATGGAGCAACCGTGCCGAATAATATTTGATTGTGGACAGAGTCAAACTCAAGAGGAAGCCCGACAAATGCAAGAACCATAAAAAATTTTCCACATTGTTCAACATGTTTGTCTGCATCATTAGTGAATCAAAATCAGCAATTAAGGGATCGAGCTTACCAAGATATGTTTGTATATCATGATTTTCTTGTTTCACAGTTATAAGGCTGAAAACAACATTATAAAGGCGATGAACACCATTGGAGTATACTTTCTTGGCTTTGTTCCATACATCATAACAAGTAGTAAAAGCATGGTATTGAGGCTGCAATTTGACATCAATGGAGAACTAGAGAACATTACACAAAGAGGCATCAATTTGCATCCATTGGGTTTGGTCTTTGCGAGGAATGTCTTTGGCCTATGTCAAGTGGTCAACATGGTCTTGACCCTGAAACCACAGCTGGACAGCAGCAGCCCAGGAGTTATAGTTGCTTGTCCCAGACAAGAACAGAAATCTAAATGGAACAGAAAATGCAAATCGAAAATGGAATCAGACGAGTAATGCAGAAACTGAAAGTAGAACTATGAATTATAAATTGAGAATGAACAGAGATTGAAAACCCATTTGAAAGCGAAAATGCAGAAGTGAGAAATGCAAGAAGATGAACCAAACAACAAGAAAACTCTGAAAGTTGCAATTAAAGGAAAAGAGGAACACCAATAGCCAAAACCAGAATACTGAAAAACTATTACAACTAATTGTGTCTCTACTCGTATCTCCCTATGGATTCCTTTTCCTGACTAACTCAAGCTTATATATAATGTTCTGAACACAGGAAAACGAATGGGCCCGAAGTTGAATCGAGTTGGGCTTTTTACATTGTCAAAGAAAAACAGAATTTCTAAACAGAAAAGCTACAACTTCTGACAAGTCATTTGCTGATGTTTTTTTATAGCTCTGCACTCCAAATGCTGCGTTCCACATATCCAAATTAAAGTCCTGGAAGTAAGGAATCCAATGAAAAAAGAATAAGCTTAAATGGACATCTAACTAAAAAGATATGGACAAAACAGTAGACAGAGGTAAGAGTAGACTGCTTATAAAAATACAGTATAAAAATACTGAAAATAGCTAGTACTTAGAAAAATTCCTATTTATTGCAGAAAATACATGTACATGCTATTCCCTACATGAAGCTCTTTCGTCTTCACCTTGACTAGCAATAAAAAAAATACAACATGGAATTCCAATTGCAAGCTATTCTATGCAACATAAGGGCTATGATTGTTTAAATTTATTGGATAAGATCACCATTTCAAAAGATCTCAATTTCAATTAGTTTGGTCCTTTCGTGAAAGCCAAGGTTAGAGATAATAATATGAAGAGAAACCTGATCGTCTCATATAAGTATCATTTGAGTGACATCTCCAAATTTTAACTCTTTAAGTAATCGTTTAAGCCTAATAAGTTCACAAGTGGCTGAGGTCATAACTCTTGCTTTCATACTAGACCTTGTCACAACATTTTGTTTTTTCCTATTCTAGGAGATCAAGTTATCACTAATGGAGACACACGAGAAGTGGACCTTCTATTAGAAGGAGATCTTGTCCAATCAGCATTTGAATAACAAACTTTAGTATGGCTATTGTGACCATATATTAAACCTTTTCCAAGAGATCCTTTAATGTACTTTAATATACGAATACGAATGATTGCATTCCAATGATTTGCACATGGGGAGTTGAGAAATTAACTCACCACATTGACTACAAAGGAAATGTTAGTTCAATTTTTCAACTAATGTTATGTAGTTCTCAAGATCTGAGAAAGACTCCTCTTGATTAGGTAGGAGTTTGGTATTGGGATCCATGAGTGTATCAACAAATTTTGAGTTCATCAACCCAATTTACTCCAAAATATCCAATGCATACTTCCTTTGAGATATAAAAATACTATTGTTGGATTGTACAACTTTAATCCCCAAGAAATATCTAAGTTTGCCAAGATCTTTGGTCTGAAAGTCGTGACAAAGGGGTTGTTTCATCTAGAAAATGCCATGGTAGTCATTTCCTGTAAGAACAATGTCAGCAACATACAATATTAAATAGACACACCCATCACTTGTGTCATAGTGAAAGATTGAATGATTTGCCACACTATGATTCATACCAAATTGTTGAACAAAATTGCTAAATTTTCCAAACCAAGCCCTAATAGACTTTTCTGGCCATTTAAAGATTTGTGAAGACGACATAGTGGCGGTGGTAGTGATGATGCCAATAGTGATGGTGACAACTATGATGACAATGGTTGCAACGTGGTGGGAAGATCAGACTGGGTGGTAGGAGAAACAATGGTTGGAAAAAAAAAAACTTAGAACAATGTTTGAAATAACAGTTTTTGAAAAAAAATTTGACATTGACGAACAATGGCTTCATCGAAGAGGCAAAGAGTAACCCTAGCTTTGATACCAAGTTAAAATAAAAGAGAAAGAGACATAGGATGAATCCCTAATGTGTATTGAGCATATAGGATTATGCATTTATAATAGGAAATTACAAAGATATGGGCTTAAGCATGTTATATGCAAAACTAACACATAATATTGTAACTAACAGTGTCTAATGTTATCTTAACAATATCTAACCATTTTCGTCTTCATTTCCCCTCCCATATGTTCCTATTCATTCTCTCTCTTTCTCTCTTCCTAGCTGTCCAAGTCCTCTTGCTCCTATACATTCTTTCCTAACTTTTCTTCATCATGCTTCAAGCATAACTTTTCATGGTAGGACCAATCATAAAGGATGACTATCATTTTTAATTAAGAAAATGTTATCTTTTGTCAATTTGATTGGGTTTGTCTACACTTACTATTAGTTAGCAGACAATGTTTATTTAATCCTTCAGAGAACCTTAAGTCAACTCTATTAGTATTTGTAACAAGCTCTATACATGATATACATGTACAGACACATATGTTTGTTTGCTTCAACTTGAGGAAGGGTCTCAGGATTAAACACATGCTTCATATGCACTTTGTATTATTCTTTTTGTTGGAGATCCTAAATCGATTAGGAATGAGACCAAATTATAATATACAATTGGATGCAATTCTCATCTTACAAATTGGTTTTGTATGATTGAGTTAGGTTTAAAGTCTACTTAAAATGGTATCAAGCCATTTAGAGCCTATCTTAGTGAAATTCATTTGGCCTTGTGTCACCCGCTATCGGGTTACCTCGGCATGAGGGAGTGTGCTAAAGAGCCCACACCTACTAGAGATAAGGACAATTTATAAGATATAAGTGAGTGCAAACTTCATCTTACAAACCAGTTTTTGTGAGGTTAAGATAGGTTTAAAGTCCAATTGGTATCATACATATTGAGTCTATCCAAGTTAAGTTCATTGGGGCTGTTGTGCCACTACTATTGGACTCTTGTTAGACTACCAACAAATATCTAATCACATGCTTGAGATGTTCATTCTTTGGTGTAAAAGGGTGTGTTGGAGATCTCATATTCACTAGAATTAAGGTCAATTTATAAATATAAGTGGGATGCAAACCTTTCCTTACAAACTGGTTTTGTAAGGTTAAGTTAGGTTTAAAGTCCCCTTCTCAAGACTTGAAATTACTTGATATTGTAATGTCTAGCAAATAGAAAATAGTGCCTATGAATAGTTATGATACTGCCCTCCTGTACTAATCTTGTATATAGATCCTTTTAGATGTGGTAGCACACAATTCCTCGATACTACTTTTCACTCCATCACTTGTTTCTGTTTATTTGTTTGACAGTTAGTATATTTATTTACCATCGATGATTTATTGATCAATAGCATTTTCTGTCAGGTATCAAGCAGTTGCTTATATTGAAGCGTCTGCATTCATCTATCAGGATGGAAAGGTCAGTTGATTTATCTTAAGAGTTACATTTGACTGAAAATACTTGTTTCCATTAATTATTTGATAGAATTTACAGTGCTGAAATGAACTTGTTCCTGATTTCCTTTTCTCCCAAACTTGACTGAATTTTGTTATTGTTTATGTTCACAAGAACTTGAGATCAGATTTATATTATAATTATTTATTCTTTAACTGTTATTGGTATTTAATAGCTCTGCACGGAGTAAGCATTGTGAAGTCAGTCAGGCAACTGAAGATTGTGTCAATTTATCCAAGTATATATGAACATCATTCTCTTATAATAGAACTGGGTTTTAATGTAAAATTTATCCTTGGAAAACAAGAGAGATACAAGATTCAGAGGGACAGTCCTAATTACTTCAGAATGGTTAATAGCAATTAGACCTCTATTTTATGAATGCTATGACTACACAATGGCCCTTATTTTCCCTTCACTTTTGGGGGTTTCCTAGTGGTTCAGCAAGTTAGCAGTACTACTATATTATATTTCTTAGCATAAATTATAAAAAATATTCACCAAGCTCTCACTACTTGATGGTGAGAACTTATGGATTTTAATTTAAACATTGACAAATGTTCTTAGTTTATAACTAAGCGTTCTGTTAAAAATGTTGGGAAGGAGAGAGTACAAACCAAGAAAGTGTATTATTTTCTAGATTGTTGATTGCATAAAATTCCCTTTACATATAGCTGGGTACAAGGAGGTAACAGACTAGCTAAAATTCTAACAAACTATACAGCTATCGGATAGTGACAGGTGTAAACTAATTACAGTTATAACAGTAGCCTATTGCACTCTATACTGGACCTGTGTAATATATATGCGTGCATACATCCATATAATAAATGAGCATAATGCAACTACAAAAGTAACTTTGTGGTTAGCTATGTTGCTGTATGGGCTCTTTTACTTTTGTTTGCCGTCCTAAAGTTTGCTGCTTATGCATATTGAAATAATTTATGGTTCTTCTGTCTTACATTATTCTTTCTTATATCGGGGTAGATTTTAATTGAGGTTGATCACCTTCAAGATGTACCTGGCCCATACATTCAGATAAAGGGTGTTAATAAAGATGCAGTAGCCGCAGCTGGTTCAATGCTTAAATTGGATACTTCATATACGACCAAGGTATTATATTTATTGCTTTATTGTAATTAATCTTTTGTGTCTGGTGCATCTTGCAGGTCCTGGATAAATTATGTCATGGATGTCTATATAATGGTTACTTTCTATTGTTCTAATATTTTACTTTGGTAGAGTTATCTTGAAATAATTTTGGAAAGACTACCAGCGATTGAAAGAACTTCTGGTGGGATTCATTCTCAACAATCAGTAAGGCTGCTAGAGATTGTTGAATTTATTCAATCTCAGGTAGGCCTTTACTCAACAGGTTTTTGTCTTATTTATTTATGGCTTCATCAACTACTAACCATCTGATTTAAGTATTTTAAGCATGAAATATCACTTTTAGGCATTATAATATAGCGGTATTATGTTCACACAAACAGGGGAGTAGCTCTGCTTCAGAATCCTCATCAGGTAGAGTAGTCTCTCCAATTGATGGGGTTATTGAGGAGATGCAATCAAGGATTAGAAGGCTTGAAAAGTGGTTAGCGATAAATACGGTACTCCCAGAAACTCTATTTCAAACTGTTTTCTGAATTTGGTTTTTTCTTTGAATTCACTGTACTTATCTTGTTTTATTTTAATTTCTTTGTTTACTTTGATACTGTGGGCAGGTCTTATGGACATTTCTGATGTCTGCCCTTGTTGGTTATTCACTGTATCAAAGGAGGCGTCAATAATGGCCTTGTGGAAATTTTCTGCATCATGCACTGACGTGTGTATATGGGGCCCATTTTTTTGATGTGGCTAGTCTATAAACTAACTATTGCCACTAACCCATCGATTTTAGGTTACATTTTATCAAAGGTTAATTGTTGATTAATCCATACGTACATAATTTGGTGACCAAAATGAGGGATATATGCAGCCCCCACCCACTTCCTGCTATTCAACCAAGAGAATTATGATGACCACAAGCAAGAGAATCGTCTGGCATTCAGCAAATGGCTTTACTGGTATTAGCAGACACGTGACAGATTGTGGACTGTTCGATGTCTGCTGGAAAAATATCCAGGTATCTGGGCTGTAGAACTGCGAATGCTCATAAGATCAAATATAAATATTTTTAGAACTTAAATTTACTTGTAAAAATATTTATATGATTTCTTACCAAAGTAAAGTGATTTTTCTTAAGAAGTTCCGTAGATTTTTTTTATTTTTTTTTTTAAATAGGAGTTCTGATTTGTTTTCATATTGAGAAGGCCAATTAAAAGAATAACTTTAAGAAAAACTACTCATTTTCGTCTTCTCTTTTATCTTGAATCTAATTGTTAAAATGCTATATATTATAATCATTAGATTAAGAGAAATTTAGTTTTACTTCTAGAGTAAATTGATCCTTATCATATATATATATATATATATATATATATATATATATATATATGGAATTTTATTTTTGTTTACAATAGAGTTGCTCAAAAAGTCACTACCTTATATCTCATGTTTCGACTAGTTAAATGAGAATTAATAATTTTTTACAATAAAAAAAAATCATATCTAATATAGCACATGCAAGTAAGGATTCCCTCTAATATAATATGAAAATATCAATTAATATATTTTATCCTTTCATTCTTTTTAAATATTAGTTTATATTATTGAGTAATGATATTTTGACTTATTTTTAATATTTTAATTCTGTCACGTGTCAAACAACTATTAGTCTACATAAAAAAAACCTGGAAAATCAATATTTAGGGATTTGAGTTTTGCTTGATTTGTTTTCAAAATTAGTTTTGGAAGTTGGTTTTGGGTGAGTGAGGTCTTTGTTGGGAGGAGCAAGGACGCGCATGCAGTCATCACTATTTATGTTGATTTGTCTTTATGTGTTGGGCGTGGGTGTCGTAGTTTATGTTTTGGTAGGAGTTTTGTACTTGATTTTGGGAGTTTTTTGGAACAATTATCGTGGTTGTGTCGTTCGTTAGCCATGGGTTGTAGTGTTGGTTGATGTCTATGGTTTTTGTGTTCTGGTTAGGTACTGGGGTTCTTTTTGTCAACATATTTGTTATTTATTCTTTGATGAATGTGTTTTTTATGGGTTGTTGTTAAGTGGTTTTGTTTTTTTTGCTAGCAATTGTTTCCATTCCACAAGAAGATAAAAACAAGGTAAGTAAATGTGTAATAGTGAACAAATAACTGGGAAAAAAACCTACGACATTGATTGAGGAGTAATGCTAAAATAATTAGGGACTTAGGTGTGTGGTTTTGTAAAGGAAGGTAGACTAACAAGTACATAAATGTTTGAAACTCAAAATATTGATTAGGATGTCAATACACTCTTAAGTTCAAAAAGGTTGGTATATCATGACTAAAACATGCACCATATGTGACAAAATTACATCAAAACCTAGAGTATTGGTTGAAGAATAGTGCTAAAATAACTAGGTACCTAGGTGTACAATTTTGCATATGAAGGAAGATTATACAAAAATGTTTTAAATTCAAAATATTGATTATCATGTCAACACACTTTTAATTCAACAAGGTTGTTATATCATGATCAAAACATGCAACATATGTGACCAAATTACATTAAAAACTTAAAAAAAAAAAAACCCTGCAATATTGGTTAGGGACTAATGCTTAAATAACTGGGACCTAAGTGTGTGATTTTGCACAAGAAGGTGGACTGACTTGTAAAAGAATATATAAACTCAAAATATAGATTACCATGTCAATACACCTCTAAGTTAAACAAGGTTGGTATATCATGACCAAAACATACATCATTTGTGACAAAACTACATTAAAAATTGCAAAAAAAAAAAATTGCAGTATTGATTGGGGACCAATGCTCAAATAACTAGGGACTTAGGTGTGTGGGTTTACATAAGAAGGTAGACTAATTTGTATTTTAAACTCAAAATATTGATTACCATGTCAATACATGGTAATGAATATTTTAAGTTCAAATCATTTATGTACAAGTCAATTTACTTTCTTTGCAAAACAAAAACACCTAGGTGCCTAGTTATTCAAGCACTGGTCCCTTACCAATATTGTAGATTTTTTTGAGGTTTTTTATGTAATTTTGTCACATATGGTGTATGTTTTGGTAATGACATGCCAACCTTGTTGAACTTAAGGGTGTATTGACATGCTAATGAATATTTTGAATTTAAAATATTTCTGTAAGAGTCGGCCTACCTTCTTGTACAAAGCTACACACTTAGGTCTCCAGTTATTTGAGCACTAGTCTTTAAACTAATATTGTAGGATTTTTTTTTTGTTTATGATGTAGTATAGTCACATATGGTGTATATTTTGGTCATAAGATACCAATCGTGTTGAACTTAAGGGTGTATTGACATGGTAATAAATATTTTGAGTTTAAAACATTTTTTTACAAGTCAGTCTACCTTCCTCTGCAAAACTAGTATTGTAGGATTTTTAGTTTTTGATGTTGTTTGATCACATATTGTGTATATTTTGGTCATAAGATACCAATCGTGTTGAACTTAATGATGTATTGACATGGTAATAAATATTTTGAGTTTAAAACATTTCTGTACAAGTTAGTCTACTTTCTTATGTAAAACCACAGACCTAAGTCCCCAATTATTTGAGCACTAGTCTAAACCAATATTACTGTTTTTTTTTTAAAGATTTTTATTTAGTTTTATCACATATGTTGTATGTTTTGGTCATGATATACCAACCTTGTTGAACATAAGGGTGTATTGACATGATAATGAATATTTTGAGTTTAAAACAATTATGTATAAGTCAATCTACTTTCCTTTGCAAAACCTCATACCTAGGTCTCCAATTATTTAAGCATTTGTCCCAAACCAATACTTTTAGATTTTTTTGAAGTTTTTAATCTAGTTTTGTCAACATATGTATATTTTGGTCATGATAAACCAACTTTGTTGACCTTAAGGGTGTATGGACACAATTTTCAATATTTTGAGTTTAAAACATCTTTGTACAAGTCATTCTACCTTCCTGTGCAAAATCACACACCTAGGTCCCCACTTAGTTTAGCATTGGTCCCCAACCAATACTACAAGTACTTTTTTTGAAGTTTTTAATGTAGTTTTGTCACATATGGTGTAAGTTTTGGTCATGATTTACCACCATGTTTAACTTAAGGGTGTATTATCATGATAATTAATATTTTGTGTTTAAAACATTTTTGTACAAGTCAGTGTACCTTCCTGTGCAAAATCACAAACCTAGGTTCCCAATTATTTAAGCATTGATACCCCACCAATACTATAGTTTTTTTTTCTTTTGATGTTTTTAATGTAGTTTTATCACATATGGTGTATGTTTTGGTCATGAGATACCAACCTTATTGAACTTAAAGGTGTAATGACATTGTAATCAATATTTTGAGTTTAAAACATTTTTGTACAAGTTAGTCTTTCTTTTTGTGCAAAACCACACATCTAGGTCCCAAGTTATTTGAGCTCTGGTCCCAACCAATACTGTTTTTCTTTCCTAGTTTTTGATATAGTTTTGTCACATATGGTGTTTGTTTTGGCCATAATATACCAACCTTGTTGAACTTAAGGGTGTATTAAGATGGTAATGAATATTGAGTTTAAAGCATTTATGTACAAGTCAGTCTACCTTCCTTTGCAAAACAACACACCTAGGTCCCCAATTATTTGAGCATTGGTCTAAACCAATACTGCAGTTTTTTTTTCAAGTTTTTTATGGAGTTTTGTCACATATGGCACATGTTTTGGTCATGATATACCAACTTTGTTGAACTTAATGGTGTATTGACATGATAAGGAATATTTTGAGTTTTTTGTACAAGTCACTCTACTTTAATGTGCAAAACCACACACCTTGGTCTCTAATTATTTAAGAACTAGTCGCAAACCAATATTGTAGGTCTTTTTTTGTAGTTTTTAATGTAGTTTTGTCACATATGGTGTATGTTTTAGTCATGATATACCAACACTGTTGAACTTAAAACATTTCTGTAGAAACTAATCTACCTTCATGTTCAAAACCACACACCTAGGTCCCTAGTTATTTTAGCACTGGTCACCAGTCAATATTGCAAGTTCTTTTTTGAAGTCTTTAATGTAGTTTTGTCACATATGGTGTATGTTTTGGTCATGATATACCAACCATTTTGAACTTAAGGGTGTATTGACATGGTAATCAATATTTTGTGTTTAAAACATTTTTGTATAAGTCAATCTACCTTCCTGTACAAAACTACTCGCCTAGGTCCCAAGTTATTTGAGCACTAGTTCCCAATCAATATTGCAGGTTTTTTTTAGGTTTTTAATGTAGTTTTGTCACATATGGTGTATGTTTATGTCATGATATACGAACCTTATTGAACTTAAGGGTGTATTGACATGGTAATCAATATTTTGAGTCTAAAGCATTTTTGTGCAAGTCGGTCTTTCTTCCTGTGTAAAACCACACACCTAGGTCTCCAATTATTTGAGCACGGGTCCTTAACCAATACTGCAGGATTTTTTTCCTAGTTTTTAATGTAGTTTTTTCATATATGGTGTATGTTTTGGTCATGATATACCAAGTAGAACTTAAGGGTATATTAACATTGTAATCAATATTTTGAGTTTAAGACATTTCTATACAAGTCAGTCTACCTTTCTATGCAAAATCACACACCTAGGTGCCTAGTTATTTTAGCATCGGTCCCAAACCAATACTACAGGTTTTTTTCCCAGATATTTGTTCACTATTACACATTTACTTACCTTGTTTTCACCTTCCTGTGGGATAGAATCCATTGCTGCAAAAAGAAAAATTGTACAATACAAAAGTGTCAAAAAATAAAAACTTTACACCCAACAACAATCCTAAAAATACTCATCCACCAAAGAACAAATAACAAAAACGCTGACAAAAAGGACCCCAATACCTAAATCAGAACACAAACCTCCAACACCCACAAACAACATCACCCATGGCCAACGAACGACACAATCATGGTGATTGTTCCACGAAAGCTCCCAATAACAGACTCAGAACCTCTACCAGAACACAAACTACGACACCCATGACCAACGCACGATAACAAATCAAAGCGAATAACGGTGGTTGCAATGACGCACCTACTCCCTCTGACAAAGAACTTGCACCCCTAAAACCAACTTCAAAAACCAATTTTGAAACAAATGAGAGAAACAGCGAAACCGAAATTCCTAATGTTGATTTTCCAGGTCATTTGTTTTTGTTTTAATTTCGGGCCGTGTGGACCAATATTTACTTGACACATATCAGAGTTAAATTGTTAAAGAAGAGAAGTCAAAATATCATTATCCTATTGTATTTCATCAAATAAAAGTAAATGAGTTAGAATTATGAAGATCTCATGAGTGACTATATAACTGGTGGAGTGGACTTCAATGTGCTATGCCCAAGTTTTACCACTATCTTTAGATTGTTATATTTTTATATTAATGATAAAGCAAGTTGTCTTTACAATAGGTGATGGATCTACCATATACCCTAAATTATATTACACTCTGTTTCACGATTCACAGATATTCAGAACATTTGAAAGGACCTATTCTATACAACTATCTCTTTTAAAGATATATTTAAAAAAGAAAAAACTAAAAAAGAATCCAAGTTTTAAAAGCAGGTTATAACATAAATCCTAAAGAAGACTGTCATTATAAGCCTACATTTAAAGTAATAAAAATCACTTGTTAATCACAAAATATTTTATATGGTTATCATATTTAAAGTAGTTTCAATTGGATTTTTTTTTAAAAAAAATATATAACAAATAAGTCATTTATGTTAATTTGACAGAAACCTCGTCAAGACGTGATGAACTATAATATTTAATAAAAGACCTGTCATTTGGATGAATAATTTCAATAGATGACGTGTTCACTCGTCTCCTTTTTAAGTGATTAGATTATTAGATCCTTGAAAGGTCCTTTGATCATGATAGTTTCTAGCTTATGAAAAATCAAAACCTGGATTCTACGTGAGGGCACAACAGAATCATGAGTAGTGGTTTGAATAAGACAATAAGATTACCGTTATCTAAATTATTAATGACTAAGGTTACAATAGTGTAACACAATCTGACGCAAGAGACAATTATTGAACCTTACCAAATAATAATTTAATAATCAAGTTAATTTTAGGAATCAACAATGGACCAGCTGTTAAAAGGCAAAAATTTAGTTAATTTAGGAATAAACCTAATCTTGTTGACTGTGTAAGTGAATTATGTGAATTCTATTGTATCTATATAGACAATGTTTGTGAGTTCTACTAAGCCAAAAAAGGGTTTCAAAAAAAGCAAAAGAAAAAGAAAATACTCCCATTTTTGTTTAGGGTGAGTGTCAAAATTCAACAAAATCTATTTAGGAGTAGAATAATTCGTTTTGGCAAAAAAAAAAGAAAAAAAAAAGAGGTAAAATCTTGATCATGGATGAACTGGTTTCCTTTTCACACTGTTTTCAAATCCCTAGTTCTATTGGTTTTCTGTTGGTCCTTAAATCTCTAATTTTTGTATGACCATGATAATTATGAATCAAATCTCCAATTATTGTGTTAACGAAGTTGTGCAATTAACCAATATTAAATTTTACATAATAAAATAATCCATATTATAATATCTATTATACATTACTGTTAACCATCTATACAGTGTTAACGATTTAGACTTATTTATTACACTTTTTTTTTAAATCCAATTAAAACTACTTAAAAACCATTTATACAGTATTAATGATTTAGACTTATTTATTACACTTTTTTTTTAAATCCAATTAAAACTACTTAAAATTTAATAACCGAATTAAAATTTTAATACATAAAAAATCATCCGAAAATTTTAACTTATTTTATATTAATTAGAAAGATTTCACATTCATTAACATGTAAAAATAAATAAATAAAATGACACAAAAAGATAAACAGAAAATGTAATAACAGAAATTTAATTAAAATTATACAAATTTTGAACAAAAAAAATTAATTAAAATTCAATGAAAAATAATCAAATTTATGGAAACTTAATTAAGAAAAAAATATTATAATGAAACTATTTAATATTTATATTTGAGAACGTTATTCATGAGTGATTACAAGAACATTTTTTCATAAATAGTTTACATTATTAATAAAAAAAAAAACCTTTATTTGCTGTTAAGAATATAAAAATGACAATTACTCTTTATTCTTTCTTCTTCATACTACTTTTGCTTTACGAAATTGTGAATATCGGATAAGCAAACTTTGTTTAACGTACTCGCAAGTAAAATTGTACCACCGTCATCATCATAACTTTTAACCACAAAAGAGACAAGTAAATAATTTACCAACAATAACAGAGATAAGAAAATATATGCTTTCATTAAAATTAGAAGTTTGCAGTAAAAACTCAGCCTTGAAGTCTTCTATATTGGTTGAACCATTTGGCAGAACTGGTAATATGTAATCACACACCTTATGGCAAATATTTATTAGTTTATGGGGACTATTGACTACACCCATGCCTTTGGGGTATTTCTCACTGAAAAGCTACATAACAAATAACATCAAAATAGCGAGCAAGTAATGAATAACTGCTCAACTCTACAAGGAAGAATTCCACAACCCATGTTACAAGGCATTTTAGAGAGAGGGTTGTCCAAGAATAACGTTTCATAAATATGCCAATACAAAAAAAGAAAAAAAGTAGAAAACCCCTCAAAATGAAAATGCATCAGCACTGAGCAGTGGCATTCACAAAGAATCTAAATGTTTCATATTGAAATAAGCAAAATCTTGAACCTTCATTTTTCAAGTCCTTGCTGGAGAAAGTAAGCAGCAATAGCAAGTAGGATTATAAATACTGCAATCCACAAGCTCAGCCCTCCTTGAAACAAGAGAAGAAGTGAGTCGAGTGCAATATTGACCTTCTATTTGATAACATGATCAAATACAACATTCATTTAGTAAAGTCAATTATATATTTTATTGAATGATGAGTCTCTAATTTCTTTTGTATCATATTATTTCGTAAATTACATTCTTTTGGGTGTGCGGTTGTTAGGTTCCTTTGTTCAAGGAACCGAACAACAGCTCTAAGTTCTCACACACACTCAACAGTAAGTAAATATAAAGAAATATGTATGAATGAGTAATTCTATTTCCTGTGTAATGTGTAGAAAAGGAAATACAAGTATCACTATCTTCCTCCAAGGAAGCCTCCCTTCCTCCACTGGCCAAGAGGTCCAGTCTCAATACCCAAAATATTATATGCTTCCCCCTCTCTGTAATCTGTTTGTTATTTATATTTCTTCTCTCTCTTCTAACAACTGAACCACCTTCTCCCGCTACTTATTTCATCCCTTTTTTACCCCTTCTCATGTAAACCTTTAATTGCCTAACATTACCCGCCCCCTCAGCATCAACCTTGTCCTCAAGGTTGAAGTTAGGAAATTGTTGTTTGATATAGTGCTCCTCCTCCCAAGTAGCACTTTCAATATCACTCTCCTGCCACTGTATGAGGACTTGGGGTATCTCCTTCCCCTGACTCTGCTGGTTTCTGTGTTGTAACACCTTCACTTGGTGTATCGAGGGTTGTCATCCTGCAATTCAATTGGGAGGGTGCCTTCAACTGGATGTGTTCCAACCGCTAACTTCAACTGGGACACATGGAAGATAGGATGTATTTTTGCTGTTTCTGGGAGCTGTAGCTTGAAGGCTACTGGGCCTATTTGCTGTTCCACGCGGAAAGGACCATAATATCGTGCGGACAGCTTCGGATGAAGTCTTGTAGGCATAGATGTTTGCCTATGAGGACGGATTTTCAGAAATACCCAATCTCCTACCTTGATTTTGGCCTCCCCTCTCTTCTTATTAGCATAATGTGTCATTTGTGCTTGGGCCCTGGTCAGGTGATATCTCAATTGTTGTAAAGCCTCATCTCGGGTCTGTAAGTCTTGGGCTACCGCTTCTACCACTGTTTCCCCCGGAATGAATCATGTCAATGTAGGAGGAAGTTTGCCGTAAACAGTTTCAAAGGGTGTGCATTTAGATGCCCCTTGATAACTGGTATTGTACCAGTATTCTGCCCAAGGTAACACCAAACTCCAGCTTTTAGGCTGTTCTGAGCTAAAACAGCATAAGTATGTTTCTAGCACCTTGTTTAAAACTTCCGTCTGTCCATCTGTCTCTGGATGGTAAGCGATACTCATCCTAAGCTGTGTGCCCTGCAGTTTAAAAATTTCCTGCCAAAAAGATGCTAAAAAATGTTGAGTCCCTGTCACTTACAATGGTCATAGGTATACCATGTAATCTAATCACCTCCTTCACAAACACTGCGACTATAGACCTTGCAGTATACGAATGCTTAACGGGAATGAAATGCCCATATTTACTAGTCTGTCCACCACCACAAGTATAGTGTCAAAGCCTTGCGATTTAGGTAACTTCACCACAAAATCCATACTTATGTCTTCCCATACTGCCTTAGGAATGGGTAAAGGTTGCAAGAGACCTTTGGGTGAGGATGCCAAGTACTTATGCTGTTGACATACTAGGCATGCAGCCACATAGTCGGTGACTGTCTTTTTCATCCCTGGCCAATACAGGGATTGTGCCACCCTTCTATAGGTTCTATAGACTCCGGAACCTGTGACCGTGTTATGGAACTCTGTTAATAATTTTGGTATCCAGGAAGATTGTGCTGACAAAACCAAGCGCCCCTTGTAATGTAATCTCCCATGTTCCAGGGTATATGCCGGATGTGAATTCGGATCCGCCCTTATATCCTCCATCACTTTCCTTAGAGTTTCATCCTTCTCAACCTCTTCCATAATGTCCTGGAAATTTGACCAATAAGGCCTGGATATCATATGGAGTACTTTTTCTTCCTCCTCCAATTCCTCCCCTTTCCTTGAGAGCCCATCCGCCACCTTATTAGATGCCCCAGTTCTATAAACAATATCAAATTCATATCCCAGCAATTTAGCCAGCCAGTTCTGCTGGTTTTGAGTAGTGATACGCTGCTCCAACAAATATCTCAAGCTCCTCTGATCAGTATAAACAACAAACCTTTGGCCTAAAAGGTAGGGTCGCCCGTGTTGAATGGCTAACACCAAATCCATTAGTTCTTTCTCGTAAACAGATTTGGTGAGTGACACTTCTGAAAGAGCTTTGCTAAAATAAGCAATCGGTTTTCTGTTTTGAGACAAAACTGCTCCTAAACCAGTGCCTAACGCATCGCACTCCACCTGGAAGGTTTGAGTAAAATCCGGTAATGCTAATATTGGAGCCGTGGTTACTGCTGTTTTGAGTCTCTGCATTGCCTCTGCCCCTGCAGGAGACCAAACAAACTTCCCCTTTTTAAGCAGATTGGTGAGAGGTTGAGCGATCTTTCCATAATCTCTGATGAATCTCCTATAGTATCCAGTCAGCCCTAAGAACCCTCTCAGCTCTCTAATACTCTTGGGCTCGGGCCATGCCGTCACCGCAGAAACCTTCTCCTCATCCATCTCAACTCCCGCCTTTGAAATTTTATGCCCCAGATAACGAATTTGCTCTCTCCCAAATTCGCATTTGTTTATCTTAGCAAATAATTTATGTTGTGCTAACACCTCCAAAACTTGCTGTAAATGCTGCATATGTTCATCCCAAGACTTACTATATATTAATATATCATCAAAAAAAACTAACACGCACCTCCTCAAAAACGGCCTCAGGACAGAATTCATCATATCTTGGAACGTGGCAGGGGCGTTTGTCAGCCCAAAAGGCATCACGAGAAATTCATAGTGCCCCTGATGCGTTCTAAAGGCTGTCTTAGGAATATCTTCAGTTTTCATCCTAATTTGATGATACCCAGCTCGTAAATCAATCTTAGAAAAATACCTTGCCCCTTGGAGTTCATCCAACAGTTCTTCTATAACTGGTATTGGGTATTTATCCGCCACTGTGACTCGATTAAGTGCTCTGTAATCCACACAAAACCTCCAGCTCCCGTCTTTTTTTTTCACTAATATTACTGGGCTTGAATATGGACTATTGTTGGGACGAATAATGCCGAGCTTCAACATTTCCTCAACTTGTCTCTCTATCTCTGTTTTCATGAGATGTGGGTAGCGATATGGCTTGACACTTATAGGCTCTGTTCCTTCCTTCAAGGGTATTCGGTGATCAACTTTCCTCTCAGGTGGCAACCCCTGAGGTTCTCGAAATACTCCTTCGAAGTCTGACAGAATCTGCTTCAGCCATGCCTCTTGAGTCGGTGTCCATCTCGTGGCTTCCCCATCTACCTCCACCGCTTCTGCTTGACTTAAGCTCCACACGAGAGTCATTGCTTCTATCTCCTTTTCTTTTAAAAGAACTTCGGGTGTCACCATTCGACGTGTTAAAGTAGGATCTCCTCTGTGTTCACTTCCACCGAAAGTACTATTCACGCAATTTTAAGAGCAATGAATTGAAATGATAATCGTGTTTGTTTCTGCTGATTGTCGAAGAAATAAAAACGAGTAAAAGCGGGATCACTACTCAGAAGGGGTGTGATTTGTAGGAGATTATGAGAAATCTCATATATACCTATACTATATTCATGTTGCCAGAATTCATAATTTCCTGTGAAACAAAGCTTTCATATAATATAACGTGGTTTTCAATAATAATAATAATAATAATAATAATAATAATAATAATAATAATAATAATAATAATAATAAAATAATAATAATAATAATAATAATTAGGGGCATTTTGGTAATCTTTAATTTTTACCAATTAAACAAAATTTTTAAAAGTGTCACATTAATTAAATTTTACACTAATTCTTACAAATTTTACCTCTAAATCTCCTATCAATTACTTACAAATCCACTCAAGTAAACACAAAAAAAATTACTCTCAAATCTCCTTAAATCCACTCAATCACTTTCTCTCAAATCATCTCCCCCAAACACCCCCAAGTGAACACACTCTTTATCTCCACTACTTTTCCTTCAACCTCCACCTTCATAATTAGCTGTCCCCAATCCACTTTAATTTCTCCTAGGGAAGCTAACCAAGTGATTCCTAATATCACATCCACACCGCCTAACTCAAAGAGATATAGTTTATCTCTAACTTCCAACCCATCTAATTTCACGTTAACCCCTGTGCAATACCCACTAGTTATTTTCTTTTGCCCATCACCTAAGCACACTTTATAGGGATGAGTGTCAATGCTTTCCAGACCCAATTCTTTCACCAATCTGGTGGATATAATGCTATGACTAGCTCCGCTGTCCACTAACACCAGAATTTTCCTCCCTTCATCCATCCTTGCATCTTCATGGTATTCGATTGGGTGAGTCCTCCGACGGACAACCCCGACAGTTCCATCGCCGTGTGTTCCATCACTGGGGCCTCCATTTCGATCTTCTCTTCGACTCCTTCTTCTTCATCTTCTTCCGCCAAAATCATCACTCTCATACTCCTTTCAGCACACCGATGGCCCGGGCTATATGAGCCTCCACACTGGAAACAACGCCCTTCTTCACGCCTTTTTATATATTCGGGGTAAGGCAACATTCTTACTCCTCTTCCTTGAGTATTCCCTCTGCTGCTACTACCTGCTCGGGAGGTTACATTGCTGGAAACGCCTTCCTTCTTCGTTCCCGATCCACCGCCGACCCTACCAACGTTCACCGATCCTTCTGAAGCGCCGCGATAGGTCTCTGTCCTCGCGACAGTTCCTGAGCTCGAGGAATACCTTCCCAGGGTCACCCCTCCTTTGCCTCCCGTTCCACTGTTACCTCGCAATACAGAACCCGCTTGCTCGACGTCTCGTGCTCTCTCCATTGCCGTCAATAGATCGCATGGGTCATGCGGCCTCACCAGATTTCTCAATCCTTCTTGCAACCCTGTGAAGAAGTATCCCAAAAGTTGTTCCTCATTCACTCCAGCTGCTTGCGCCACCAGGACTTCAAACTCCTGTATATATTCATCGACATTTCCCCTTTGTCGCACGACCGCTAATTTTTCATAAACAGAGCCCCTGTTTAAGCCTCTGAACCTCCGTGTTAAAGCGGCAGTGAACATGCTCCAAGTTGGGTGTCTCGTCTTCTTCCGCCAAAAACGGAACCAATAACTAGCGCCTCCCTCCATACCGATATATACCAGCTTCATTTTCTCCCTCTCTATCACGTTCTGGATATCAAAGAATTTTTCGGCCTTCGCTATCCAGCCCATGGGGTCCGTTCCTTCGAACGTTGGAAGTTCAACACGTTTCATCCAACTTCGTTGCACATCTCCTCCATCCTCTTCCGACTCATCCTCCGAACTCTCTGATGATCGTCGTTCACAGTTACCATTGACGGAGTCACGGCTCCCTGCGGAGCTCCAATCATGGTTCCTGGAACGTCTTCCTGAGGTTCGTTGAAAAGCGAGAGTCATCGCCCTCACCTCTGCCTTCAATTCCTCCATTGTCGCCTCCATCACCCCCATTCGTCCCTCCATGCTTCTTCGCTACCTCTCCTTCTCCTCTCCAAAACTGATCCGGCAGGTCGGACCAAATCTGTTAGGTTCCTTTGTTCAAGGAACCGAACAACAGCTCTAAGTTCTCACACACACTCAACAGTAAGCAAATATAAAAGAATATGCATGAATGAGTAATTCTATTTCCTGTGTAATGTGTAGAAAAGGAAATACAAGTATCACTATCTTCCTCCAAGGAAGCCTTCCTCCAAGGAAGCCTCCCTCCACTGGCCAAGACGTCCAGTCTCAATACCCAAAATATTATTTGCTTCCCCCTCTCTGTAATTTGTTTGTTATTTATATTTCTTCTCTCTCTTCTAACAACTTAACCACCTTCTCCCGCTACTTATTTCATCCCTTTTTTACCCCTTCTCATGTAAACCTTTAATTGCCTAACAGCGGTTGGTCAAATTTGGAAGTTGTTACCTTCGACCCTTTAGAAACATGGAAAGGGGGAGCTACGGAACGTGAATGATAAATATTCAACCAACCATGCTACAACACTATATTAGATTACTTATTTTTCCACTTTAAGCTAATATGACCCAATTTCACTTTGCAGGAATTGAAAATTTAGACTGGTCTGATGTTTAAACACGTGCTTTCGATACCTGAGTCTAATACCGAGTGTTATTGACAATACAGAGTTATAGACACCCACAAAATTAGTTATATAAATCTTCACTTGCAGGAAGAAGACATCCTTCACACGCAGCGTGCTAAACTTTCTAACTTTTCTGAAACATTGTCATTTCAACCAAAATCTTGGGCCCCTAATGGTCCAGGTTAATTAAGTTACAGATAGGCTGAAAGGACTATACACTATGTACAAAGAGTTCTAACAAAAACAATTATGTATGTGTACAGCAAGAACATGTAGAGTTAATCTGAGAACAAACTATGAAATATACACGTACCATTTGTCTTCTCTTCAATTATTATTACCCTTGCACTTGAATCCATGGATACCGACGCCAAAGCCCTAAATACAGAAGCACAAATATGACTACCTTTAAACATGGCATAAGACAGCAAAGGGTAAATACCATTTTGATATTTCAATGTGGGTGGTCACTGAAAAAACAAAAATTATGATTTAGCCCTGAATGTGTAAAATTTACAACAATAGTGTTTTGTCATTAAGTTGTAATGTTTAAGGATCAATTTGACCCTGAGTGATATTTTTTGAATGTCAATTTGGCATTAAGTTGTAATCTTCAAGAATCAATTTGTTAATATAACTGTCACACTTTTTATACATTTTGAGATTAAATAAGAACAGTCGGTCTTTGAGGAACTAAATTGTTACCAGTTTACCTATTTAGGAACCAAAATCATCATTATCGAACATAAAATTTCTAAGGAAAATTATATAATACATAGTTCAAACCTTGTATCAGGGGAGAATGCTAAAGCAGTTACAATGCCAAGATGAGCCTTTTTTATCATTGTCTGAATTCGCATATTTGTTGAATTTACAATTACAATGTCTCCTGAAGGTGTTCCACTGCATGAAAAATCCATCAAAATAGAAGAAATAAGTTTTTTTTAAAGTGCACCTCGAGGTCTGAAAACCACAAAACTCAAGGCACATTTTCTTCAAGTAGCTTAAGAAAAGATGGGGGTGCCATCTTAAGTAGTAGAAAAAATACAGATCACAAAATGTACCATGCAAGAATCTTTCCATCAGCTGAGACATTAAATGCAGAGATTGCATCACGGATAATATGCTTTGAGCCCATCCTTTCCCATGTTTGTGTATTCCAGGTAAGGATGCTTCCACCTTTATCTATAGACAACAATAAAAACTTCGTTCAGTTAAAAGATACAAAAGACAGATAAGATAACTTTTCTCTGAAAAATTATTTACCTGTCATGGCAGCAATATACAAGACTTGAGTCTTATCATTTGTTTGAGAAAATCTGCAAGAGCTAAAAGTTTCACGCTGCATAAATTCAACAAAATATGATTAGAATACATAGTTATTGACAAAGCAATCACCAAACCAAATATGAGAATAATAGGGGCACATGTTTAACCCTGGAGTTAGAAAGCAGCCTTAATTATGGTCACAAAAACTGCACTAGTTGCAGTCTATGTGGAGGTTTCCTTCATAGTAGTCTTAAGGAAAATATTTAGTCACATATCTACAAGAGATATAACTTAAATAGAGTTCATACAATTTGAACAGTCCTCATGTTACCCATTGATTTTGTGGGTTTGAGTTAAATCCTAAATCCAAATCCAAAAATGATAGCAAAATCTATCTTAAAATTCATTGTTGGGCAACCTTCACTGCCATGCTTGCTGACCTTCTTGCCTTAGTTGCAACCTATTTAGACATTGTCTTAATTGTGGTATCAAGGGTAGTCTTTAGTCTAACAATCCTCAAAAACTAACTTTTAAAGTGAGAATTGTCCAAGCTTTAATTTAAGTCATATCTCTCATTAATGTGGGACTACACACCACCCTTGAGGCCAACAACTGAGGTGGGCTACGGGTAGCTACCGTGAAGCTAGGCAATATAGAATTTTTCCCACTAGATGTTAAATGCTACATTTACTTGATACAACATGGTAGTTATGACTTTAAGATTATAACTAATTTCTACTTCAGATAAAGGTAACCTATTTGCCAATAATGACTAGATTGAGATCAAGACATATAGGAGTTATGATACATGGTGAACAAAGTTTCAAGAATAGTTATTATTTGGGATTTCTACTTACTCCTAGAATATATGCTGTTGCCTTTAAAATATTGGATCCTAACCTCCTATTTTTTGTCTCCTTAATTTTTCCCATTAGTAGCCTCTCTACAAGGAAACCAATTCATCTTGTTTTCTTTGAGGTTGCTTTAGGATCCATTGAGCCTATTATCACAAAACTAGTAAATTCAGACCAAAAGTAATCTGCTCATTACATCTGTCAAACTGAAAACCTCCCATAAACACAGGTCTAGTCACTGAGTAAGTCAGAATTATTAATGACCATTCATAATAGATCAACATAGCACAAAGCCGTTGGTTGACAGTGATGCTCTTTGACCACTGGTTCAACATGAAACACCCTAAATCACATACGAAGAACATTTTATTATAAAAAATATATTAAACTGGGCCAAGAGATATATTACTGAGAGGGAAGGGCACATGTAATCTTATATGTGATTAGTAATAGTATGGAGCAAATCTTATAAAATTTTCATATCTCTAAATATTATGTTAGTAATAGTATGGAGCAAATCCATGACATAACCAAATTTCATCAATTATCAAGAAGAGAAAAATTAAAAAAAGGCACATAAAGCTATCAAGCCCATGCAAAGTTTATCCAGTAAGATTTAATCAATTGCTCACATTTTCATTTGGTAGAGTAGATAAGACCATTGATGAAGAAACGTCCCAAACCCTGCAGGGGCCACCACTTCCCAAAGAGGCAAGTAATTTACCATCAGAACTGCAATACATGTAAAACCAAACTGTAAGGCACAATCCTTTTACAATAATGGGGTTTAAAGAGATCATTGTCATCTGTCATATTTCCTTTATGAATTATAAGTAAATGAGTGAAAGAGTAACACATCTGTGAAATGCTGATGATTATATGCACATCAAACCTGAAATGTAAATCCTTCACAGAAGAATGAGCATTAGACTCGTTGAGAATAACTTCCATGCTAGGCCACTTGAAAACCCTTATATTTCCATCCTGTACTGCACCAAATTACAATATCATACCGCATTTCATTCCTCGATCAAAAAAGAAATTATCTACTAGTTAATGCTTATTTTTCAGAAGAATGAAAGCATTGTAATTATGCAATGAAGAAACTTTAAAGCATATATATGACATGCAAGCACTGTCCAATAAAACAAGTTTCTCATCATTTAATATCAATTAGGAAAAAGTGAAAAACAAAGACAACATATCACATCATACAATGAATTGAAGAAATTGGAGAAGCATTAGGAAAGGTTACATTTTTAGATTTTGACAGCTTTTGAAGCAATGTTTGACATACAAATTTGATGTTTGTGATCTCTTCAAACTGGTTCTCAGTAAACACAAACGATTCTTTGATTGAGAGCATATTTTCATTTTGACTTTGTAATACCATTTACTTACATCAAATTCTTCTTAATGAGAATTTCACATTGGTACCATTTGTATGAAGCACAGTAAAACAAGTTTGGAATTTGGTTATTAATCAATTTGTATAAATTCATAACTTGAAAATGAAGTGCAGAAATAATTAATTGGTGGAAATGTTTTCCAAAAACCATCTTTCCTTCACGTTGCTAAAAATTAACATCAATCTTATATTGTTTCTTTTGACTAAAGTAAATATAAAGGAAATCCATACCTCCCCACCAGCAGCTAGTGCAGTACCATCATTGTTGAATGCTAATGCTAATTGCTGTCCAACATCCTCCAACTGCGTGAGCACTTTATCTGACATCTTCAGACTCAACTTATGAATTTCAGAGCTCTTGTTTTGATAATCCCAGTCAAACCATCTATATAAACAAGGCATAATGTTGATCATAGTGTTCTATAGCTAGAAGAAATTATAGAACAAAATGAAATCAAAGCTTCTTCTTGGTCTAAAATATCAGTTCAGCATGTAGATTATGGAGTGACAAAAATACCTTTATTTTCCTCTTTCTACTTTATTCTTGTGTAAACTTCATTAAATGAATCACTACTTTCATTTAGTTGGTGGAAACACTAGGGAAATATTTGGACAATTTACAATGGCATACACCAAACATCGAGCTACCAATCCCCAAAAAGAATTTACAAAAATGAAAAGAAAATGATAATTTTTTAGATATTTTTGTACATTGACGCAACAATGTGCTTTTGTTATTTGCCTTTATTTTGTTCTGATGTAAACAAATTTCCACAAAAAAGAAAACGAACTACACAATAGAAATTCCCAAAACTACCAAAACTGGGCAGCTATTTCCATGAAAATTGTTGTCCGGAAAATATGGCATATTCACATGCTAATTTTATCAATCAAACTTTGCACTTATACTAACAAGAGCTAAATTCAAGTTGTCAAAGATTCTCTTGCATCATTTCTATGGTCTTAGACAGAACTACTACTATACCATACTGTCTAATGGGTTTATCACCTTCCAGTTCAATATTCTGTAATATACAATAACAGATAATGTATATAAGTAAAAATTTCTTCAATCTATTCGAAACTAAGTCCTTACATAGTTTGATGAACATGAGTTACTTTCACACCTTAGTCAAGTCCAAATTCATTGACATTATGAATAATCCTCATCCTAGTTGGTCAAGGTAAAAAAGGTTATATAATATTGTTGTAATTAGAGGAAATATCTACGAATCTTCTTAATTAGAGAAAATATCTATAAAATTTTCCTAATTAGAGAAAACATGTGTATGACATTTTAGATTATTTTGTTTTCTTATTTTCCTTTCTAGAAGATTAGATTGCTACAAATAGAGGTAAGGAGAATGTAATTACTATGAATAAAAATAATAAAATCATTCTCTTTTTCAAGTGATATACATAATTAAACTATATAGGGTGCACACAGTTCCTCAACATTCTAGACAAGTCTTAATACTTCAGCATGTGAAGCTCACAATTTTGAAATTGTGATTGTATTTCCTACCCTGTATTTCACACAACTTAGTTGGGAGGACGAAAATGAAAATCTATTTGCACATGGTAAAGTATAGATGAAAAATGCTTTCATTTTCCAATTGATCAACCAAGCATTACTTCTACATCATGTATGCTCCAACTAGTCCAGGTTCGCTCATCCAAAACATTTGACACAGAGATTTACACCTAGAAATGAATTCTATACAGATATTAAGAAAAGAGGTGATGAGAAGCAAAGACCTGCAAACCTTTGGCGTTTCCATTGCACAAATAAGGCCATCACCCTGGGATTGAAGTGCCATCCTATAAGGCAATTCAGAATCAGTTCCTAACTTAAACACCTGAAATATTGATAAGGTTACTCAAACAAGAAAATTGTATTATAAACACATGAACATCATCATTCTACTATCTTAGACAAACAAAAAAAATTTAATGCATCCTTTGCTCTCAATTCTAACGAATCTACTTCTTCAAAACACTGCACAGAATATCAAAATCAAGCAACTAGACCATATTCCTCACATTCTAACAAAAATACATAGCAGTAATCCACATTGCATCACACAAAGAAGATCCTAATCCAAACCAGATCCAATTCCTCTAGTTTCAAAATTTTCCCCACAAAAAATCAAAATCATAAGAATTGCTAATCGAGGGAGAAGCAAAAGGAAAATTCGTACCGGTTGGCTGGAGAGAGAATTGGATGCAATATCAAAGTGCGCAATCACCAAAATATTAGGAATACCACTGCGACCTGCTCCACCACCACCGGTAAAAAGCAGGTAATTACCGGTGACCGACGCAGGCTCCGACTCCGCCTTAGTCACGGACTCTGACTCCTGTTCGGTGGAGAGCGCAGAGTTATTATCGGAGTCCGAGGAATCATCGGCAGTTTGAATTTGAAGCGATTTGATAAGATGTTGAGGAATCCAAGCAACTGAGTAGAATGGAACCCCGTATTTCTTCAAGTTAGGAGGGTCTGGGATTTGTCTTTTCCCCATTCTATTTCTCTCAACTTTTTTGTTTTGGCGTGAATTTGATTCAGCTGCGCCGTGCTTGTTTTGTCAGAGGGTTTTCTGCTATCCTCAATATTGGGTAAGACCTTTTTCATATATATGACAATTAAATTTGTTTCCACATATATTGTTTGAACTCATCTTGATTTTATGAAAAATATATTAGGTATGAAAATGAGACGTAAGTAAGTATATACATATCTCTCAAATCCATACATTTTCTTATAATTGCACATTCTGGTTTTAAATTAATAAAATACTCAATTTATTAGATAACCTAAAAACTTGTTTTCATTGTTCTTTTTTATACTTAGTTTTCTTTCATTGAAGAAACTCTTATTTCTTTTTTTTTTCTCTTTCTCAACTAACTATTGTTCAACTTATTCAATATTCACAAATTCATTCACACTTCTTCTCCTCCTATTACATCATTGACTATACCCTTTTTATTTTTATTTGGTTTATATGATTAAAACCCTTAATTTTATAAATAAAATAATTTCTAAAATATATACTTAATTATTTTAATTCTTTTTTTAATATTTGTATTCATTGTTTATTCTTTTTTTAAGAATACATTCACTCATTTTGAAATATTTAAAAATAAAACCTAAGAACACAACCATAACCCATAGTAAATTTGATCTGTAGGCTCTCAAGTGGAGCACAAACTGAGATCAGACTACCTATTTTTTCAATGAAACCATGGTGGCATTTCTACAACTTGTTTGTGAAGTTGCAAATTATGATATATATTACTTCTTTCCACAACTCCACTGTGAACTTTTTATTCACTGTTCAACATAGTTGCATATATACATCAATGCAAACCTTGAAAATCTGCTACAATTTGCGACTTAAGTAACATATGTAGCAAATTCTTGACAAACGTGGTTATCAAAGATACATAACAAACATTGTGTGCAGATATCTTAAACTCAATTGTGTGCAGTTCAATTTAGCTTTCCTAAACAATTTTATTTCAGAAGTAAATGTCATTTACATTGATTGAGCAACATTGTGAATTACATTGAGTAGTCCACTCTTTTGGGGTTTTATCTTTATATAAATCAGATATTCTCAAGAGATTTTGTTGAGTCAGAGCATGGAAATCAACTTGAATGTCTAAATCAGCTTGTGTGTTGCTACATTTCTTATGTCTTCAATTCACTGTCAAGGGCTGCTTGAGTTTGAAGAGAATCTAGGAAACAGGGTTTCAATTCCATTAGGAGATAATAAATAATTGAACCAACTTTTCTAAATAGTTGCTTTAGTTAGTCCATACCAACTCAATTCACTGTGCCACAACCCTGCTGCTGCTTCTTTTTTAAACTTTTTTCTGCTATCTTAAGTTCAAATCAGTACTGAGTCACAATGGTATGTCCCACCTCGCGTCTTGCACGGTTGGTGTTTGTCTCTTCATTGTTGATGAAAGTGAAGCTACAGCCTCTCCAACTGTTAAGAAAAGGTATTCTGCTCGAATGAAATCATTAGCATCATCTGATTTTTGCAGCTTATCTATGACCTCCGCCAGAGGATTCACCAACACAATCTGTCACAATTCATTTGTCACGTTGAGGTTAAATTCCTATCTGTGAACTTGTGTAATGATTAAGTTTCCCAGAGTTTAGCGTACTTACCGAAACACCCTTCATTGTCAATGCGCTTTTCAAGTCCTTGAAAAGTGACACTCCACTTGTGTCTATGGTACTCACAGCTGAAAATCCCAAAGATCATATCATTTGATGCATATAATTTATTAGTTATGTATATCCCATTTTGCATACAAAGAATTGTAATTAACTCAATTAGTTACCTGACATGTCAAGAATGAGAAATTGAAGGCAGACGTTTTCTTTTATCGTAGCTTGTTCTTCTTCTACCCACCGATATATTCTAGGAATAAGTGCAAATGGTTAAATAACAGTGAGAACAATGACCAATGCAGCTGGAGAAGTTTCACAAAGTCTATAAATCTGTAGATATGAAATGAACCTCTCGTTGAGATATGTGATGTTTGCAAAGTTGATGGGAGCCTTTATTCTTAAAATAAGAAAACCAGGTACTCTTATGGCTTCCTTATAATGATGAAGATTTCTATATATGTTTGTCGCAGGTATGTTCCCCAGCATTACTATTTTAGGCCTTGTAATTTGCAGGAGTATCCTTAAAACTGATAATGCGACCTGATCAACAAGATCGTATTTCTGTTGTCAATCACATGATTAATCTAAGAGCTGCTAGAATGTTAAATCAAGAAATAAGAGGTCGTAATATTTTTTCCCAACTTGCAAAGAAGGGTACCGAAAGTTTCCACAGATCACAAACTGATTGATCTGGATTTTATCATTGAACAGTCTAAATTCTAAAAATGCACAACTGAACACAAATTGCAGAAACAATGAGCTTACTGAAATAGCTAGGCCGATTTGGACAGAGATAAAAATGACACCAAAGAATGCTGCCAACATCACAACGAAATCGAATTTGTCTATCTTCCAAATGAGACAAGCAGAAGGAATATCAATGAGGCCAATTACAGCTGATATTATGATTGCACCCAATATAACATTTGGTGTGTATTGGAACAAAGGCATCAGAAACAACAGTGTCACTAAGACTGTCACAGACATTACTACGTTGGACATTGCTGTTCTAGCACCTGCGTTGTGATTGATAGCTGAACGAGAGAAAGATCCTGAAGTTCATAGTTTAAAGGGGTTAATATCATTGATTTTGACACCTTCATACATGGGATTCACTAATTTACAAGGCTTTTTAGGCTACGAACTCCAACCTGTTGTAACATAGCAGGATGTTGTGGAGCCAACCACATTCATGAATCCTATTGCCATCATTTCCTTGTTTCCATCCACTTTGTAGTTTCTCATGGTAGCAAATGTTCTTCCCACTGCAATTCCTTCCTGTTTCAAAATACCAAGGCTCAACTACTGTTTTATATACTCCCAAGTTCCAAGTAAACAACAAGAAGAAAAAGAGTAATCTATGTTCATTAAACCTAACCACATTACTGATGTGGGATATCCAAGAAAAAGGTATTTGTTAGAAGAATGAAACTTACTGTGAGGGATAAAATTCCAGTAATAAGGCCAGTTTTGATGGCCAGAGCCAGATGATCTCCTCGAAAGAGTAGCTTATCTGCTGAAGGAGGATTTACTCCTCTTGGCAATTTTCCAATCTAGTAACCACAGCAGCATGTAACAGAACATTGGTTTAGAGTGATAGTAACATGTAGCTCTTAAAATTCATTGATAGTGATTACAGAAGCAATGTGATGTAGAGAGTTACCACACTGATGCCATGACGTTGAGCCTTTATTGCAAAAGACACGGCAGTAGAAATTATGACAGACACAAGAGGAGCACCAGCTGAGACCCAGAATAATTCTGGTTTCTTTATGCTCTGCACAAGTTTTTTTTGGTACAAGTTAGTAGCATATATTATCCTTACCCTATTTGGAAAAACCTTTCCCTAGAAGAAAACAAATTAAAAAAGTAAAATAAAATAATATCTTTCATAAGATAATAACGGAGAAATTATAATTATATGAATATTAAACTAAAGTATAAAATAAATTAAAAAGTATTTTAATAATAAATAATACATATTTCTTGTTACTTTAGCTTTTAATATATATATTAATGATTGTTGTTTAAATTCATTAGAGTCAGTCCTAAAATTTCTAGCAATTAATACTCACTTATAGCATCTTATCATAGAGTTTCTACGTGACCATTAGGAATTCAAAATGGTTGAATCACCTTGTCTACAGTCAGTGTCACTACTATTCTCCGTGTTTGAGATTATGTAAGAAAAGAAACAAGCGATTGAATAGTGTATTTAATTTTTTTTTTCTGTTTGAAATTGATATTACAAAAATATTATCATATGTTCACTATATTTTAAGTTATTAAACATTTTTTTACTAAAGCAATGATAAAAAAATTCTTATCAAATTTAAAAGATTGGTTAATTAAATAAATATCATTAATCTATTTTAAAATAAATATTATAGATTAAAAATATTAATTTTTAATTTTAAAGAGGTATAAGTAAAAAACATATTTTACGCGCACTATATGCAAATTCTTATATTAAAAAATAAAGTAAAAGTTTCAAATTTTATAAAAATAAAACGCAGAGAATTTTCTTACAACCGAAGTCAAAAAGAATTAACTTTAAAGAAAATAAAACATATTTAAGAGAGAATAACACTTTTTTCTCATATCGTTTTTCTAAAATAAAAAATGTCATACAAAAAATACAATACAGCTAAATGGACCTCTCTGATAACTGGACTATTGGCAAAATATATAATATAATATAAAAACATACTTAACATTTTAATATTTTCATCAAATCCACAAATACTACTCATGGGATGAATCGATAAATTTTCTATATTTTAATATTAAATTATTTAACTATAATCAATATTTGAATTAGAATTATATTACATGTTTATATCAAACAATATAAATATATATATTGGTATTAAATATTTTGAAAATTTTCTATTTTAGCCAACTATAATTTCCTCATAGAAAATGAAAATAAAAAATTGTTAAATTTTAATGTGTTTTCGTATAATTGGAGATAGAAAATGAGAAAAAAATAAAAATAGTTTAGCGGTACTAATTACGCGAATTGTCCATTTTCCATCAAACAGATTTTTATACACAATATGTATATACTATTTTATCCTTCGATCTCTTTATTTTTTCTTTACAAATATAGAAATAAAAATTAACTTTTTTTTAATGATATCAATACATCTAAAAGTAAGTTGTAAGTCGTACATATAAAAAAAAAACATTTTTCTTACACTTATATTTTTTTAATTTCTAATAACTTGGTTCAGAAAATAAAGACATACCGAAAAAGAGAGTACAATAGAATGCTTAACTTTAATGTGTTTTTCAGGTGAATCTTGCACACTAATAAATAGTTTTAGTATTGGTGCAAATCTTATTTAATAATTTAATTATGTCATATATTAAAGTTATTATATAATCTAAAAAATATTATTCAATACCTTTTGTATACTGATAAATTATTAAAGTTAAAGTGGTATGAGTTTTTACTATATAAAATAGTAAAAGATGAGAAATAAAAACATACCACGTGTCTTGCACCCAACAGAAACACTAAGAAGCAAATCGCCATCACTATTGTTTGCCACGACCACTACAAAATATCACATAACATTTTCATTTAGAATAATAGTACAAGAGCGGTGAGACGAAGAGAGTAAAAAATTTAGGATGAACCTCGTCAATGTTATTAAACACGGAACTCATAACAGGAACCAGGGCCATCTTGCTGGTGAAATGTGTGATTCCGAGAAGACCCTTCAGCTGTTGCAGACCTACAATTACAGCTGATCCACCCATGAACCCAATAAGGATTGCCTTGGATAGAAAATCGATGATAAATCCAAGCCTACAATCATTTTTGTTCTCAGTAAAGCTTTGAATTTTAATGGAGATAACGATGAAAATGAAAATGAATGTATGTGAAGAAGGAAATGATGACCTTAGAATTCCAAGGGCTGATTGAAAGATCCCAGCAAAGAATGTTGAAGTCAAGGCTACTTGAAGAAAGAGGTCAGGTTCTGCAGTGGGAGAAACTTCCTCGCTGATCATGGATCCTAGCACTAGGGAAGCAATTGAAACGGGTCCTACTGCAAGATCCATTGAACTTCCAAGAACAACATACACAAGGGGAGGAACAAAACTAGAATCTGAAATATTCACCAAAAGTAGTTGAAAGAACAAAACTAGTCAACAAGGCTGCTTATTTGTGAACTAAAATAAACATAGACTGCGGCCAAAATCAACACACTCACAGAGTCCCAGAATTGGAGGAACATTTGCAAGCTTAGCATAGCTGATTCCCTGGATGACAACACATAATTTAAGAACTAAAGCAAGTGAAGACAGACATCAATAATATTTCTGTAACATATGCTAAAAGGAGACTTTAACTTAAGTAAATTTCATAAAACCGGGTTCGTTAAATCAAATTCACACTTATTTATATATTTTAAATTAATTTTATTTTTAGTCAAAGTAAAACTTTTAACCCACTTCTTCAGGCTGAAATATATATATATATATATATATATATAGTGTAGAATTAGATATTTTTATAACAGATAAAACAAGATACTTAACATACCATAAATCTCGTTAAAATAGGATAAAATTCAAGATTCTAAATAAACATGAACTTTAACTTAACCTAATTGGAAAAGTAAAATCTATACTCATTTGTATTTTTTAAATCATGAAAGAAACTGAATTTTGTGAAAGTTGAATGTGGTGACAATTTCAAAACAAATTGTAAAATTTGAAATGTTGCATATGGCTAACCTGAGGGATGGCCAGACTTGCAATTGTGAGACCAGAAATAAGGTCAGATTTGAAGAGTTTGAGGTTGTAAGTAGGAGCCCATTGAAGCACAGGGAATAAATATTGAGCTCCAAGGATTAGTTTTCTCTGAAGAGGTTCTCCCTTAAATTGGCGAAGAGGATCATCAGGGAAAAGGATTTCCTTGACCTTGGCGAAGAACTTCTGAAAGCTGCTCTTGTAAGGTGGTGGAACAACTTTGTGTACTTTGATGAAACCCGAGGTTCCTTCCTCTAATGTTACTTCCACGAAATCCGTCTGCGTGCTGCTATTGCTGCGTTCCATGGAACCAAACTAACTGGTGAAAATGATGTGATGCTGCGAATACCTTTCCTTTTCATGTCATGTCAGCAATGCTTCTGATTCTCCTTAGTTTCTTCCACCCTGAACAAATCCTACTCAGAACAAGATTGCACCGTTATAAAAGAAATAGAAAGAATCTGCAAGAGGGTATCTGCTATAAATAAATTTCCCACACTTGTAACATTAGATATCCACATCCACTTATATGGTAAGGCGGAATACTGCACTTGTAGAACTTCTAAGCAGATAAATCTCGATTCGATTTTAAATATTTTTTAAAAATAAATTCAAAAAGATCAATTAAATAATGAAACAGTATTATATTATTTATTATTAAAAAGTTGTTAAAGAAAGTTGTTAATATAATCCAATCAATAATATCTTTTGATATTTTTTAACTATTTGAAGAATCAATTTATTTATTTTAATATAATTTAACAAACTTAATTCGTTATCAGAAAATTCCGACTTATTATATATATATATATATATATATATATATATATATACACGACAGATATATGTTGTTATTTCATGTTTTGTTTTTGGTATAAACTTCATTTGGGGTGCCAGAGTTTTTTCAGGGGTAGTTAGCTCACATAGTAAGCCTTTTTGGCTGATTTCTTTCACAATAAAACTGAGTTGCTTAATTTCTAATAATTTTCCCAGCTATTCAAATTTTTATATGTATACGCATAATTTTTTTATGACTATTTGATAGAACTTCTTAACCGACTTTTGCTTTATTTTATGATAAAAAAAATTTATATAAAAACAAATAATTTTTTCAACGACTTATTTACCAGAAAAGTTTTAATCAAATATTTATTTTTCATTCAAACAAAAATTTCAACCAAGTATTTATTTTTGAAGCACCAATTTAATATTTTATGATACTTTGATAATTTGTTAAGATTTTAAATTTGGCTTATTTTTAGTTTGGAAAATGAGAGACTTTTTCCCTCTTCCACGCACACTTTTAATGTACCATGCAATTTCTTTTTTCATGACTAATGGCATATTGTTTCAATTTTAAGTCCCTTAAGATAATACGGCTAAGATTAGTAACCGTATTTGATGTATTATTCATTTAGAACTTATAGTTCTATCATATTTTCTATTTAAAAAGATAATTAATTTGAAAGGTTAATAGAGAAAAATATTTAACTTTTCTTTGATTTTGGCTTCTAATTTATGTGAGACTATTGAGTTTATCATAATAAGTCCACCAATCAAGGTCTAAGAGGAACAAGGATTGTTCTTTAGAACAACATTTCCATTTCCCTCAATTAAGTGTTAAAAGAATAAGAACACGTCTTTAAAACACCTATTATGATCATGTTTTTTCATACTTATTTTAGTGTGTTTGTTTTAGTGAATAAAATCAATTCTTCCTAGCTTTTAGCAGGTTTAATCCTTAAGTTTAATATGTTTTTGCATTGTTTTGGATTTTAGTTGTTTTGTGTTTGTCTTACTTCTAATCTCCTTTTGAGTGTTTAAAATAAGTGAATACGAAGCAATTATGGTGGAGAATAACAAGCTAGGCCTCAATGAACATGATTGGACAACAAAAGATGAATTTTGAAGCAAATACCTATGTTAAGCTTCATCATCATCGCGTCCAATGCTACAAAGTTAGAGAATAAACCCAATTCAGGGCTGTCTTGAAAGTGATGAGATTGCACCTGGCGAAAAAGACATTGAACTATAAAAAATGTGTATTTAATCATGTTGTCCGCAAGGGTTTGTGGGGATTCCACTTTTTTCACAAAGAGAAACATCTTGGGTGCTTAGGATAGGCTCATGGAGGCTGTTAGGGGTATTGGGAAGCTCTCCCTCTCCCTCTTGGATATCCTCCTTCATCCATGGAGGTTTTTTTTCTTTTGGGTTGAAGAGGAAGGGGTTATGAAATTGGAGGTGGAGGCATCATTAGAGTATGAAACAATTGCCAAGAACCATGGGAGAGTGATTGCTTCTTCTTTATGGTTTCAAATTCTTCTCTATCTCTTCAATTTCGTAAATCCTAAGTTCTCCACCATGGAGAGCTAAAACTATTATTGAGATTATATGTAATAAACTGAATTCTTATGTATTTGTGTTGTTAATGTATATGCTTTTCCATTTGTATATTATTATTTTATTTTTATTCTTAATGCTTGTTGTAGCTTGATCGCTCATGGCTTGAATTTTAGCTTTTAAGGTGTTGAAAAATGTCCTTTGGAAAATTAGAACTGAAATTAAATACCAAATGAAGATTGTATCTAGGGATAGAACATGATTCATTAATAATCTTAAGACTTTTGAGCTTAATACATGGTTGCTTGTTGAGGATTCAAGGATTAGAACTTATAAGTTATCATAAACTCAAAGTCACTAGGAAATTGAGTGACTTATGAGTTGATTTTGACATGAAATTGAAATTGAGATGATTGTGAATCCATGAGAATGAAATGAATGAAATCTAGTCTTGACAATTATAAATATTCTATGCTAAATTTTTGTTACACACAAATTGTTTGATAAAAAATAAACAAATAAGAGTTTGTGTTTTTGTGGCTTTATTGTCTAAACCCAATAAGAGTTTTGTGTTTTTGTGGCTTTGTTGTCTAAACAGGTTATGAATGGAAGAGTTGTCATGTCTTGCATAAGTCCCTTGGAAGAACACAATGTTTATCACTTGCTATGTTGTGATCGATGCACTTGTCGTTTCATGCTAACATATTCTATCACGGTTTGTTCTTAAAAGATATCTTGAAGGGTTAAGAGTAGAAAGAGTATTTAAATTTCTCTTAGTATTGACTCCTAAGAAACAGGGGACTATTAAAGGTACCAAATCAAGTCTCACATCGAGATCTAAGGAGAATCAGGGTTCATCTTTGGAAAAACTTTTTCCATTTACCCCATTAAGGGTAAAGGGAAAAAGGTTCACTTTTGGTTTTGTGTCCATAAATGATGCTAATGTTCCAACTTCAAGTTTGTTGATATAATTATCATTAGGGTTAATCACCATATTCAAAATATTGTTTGCTTTGTAGCTTGAAATTGTATCACGATTTTATCCTTAAAAAGGCACGTGAGAGGGTGGTATGATCCAGAGGATGTCAATGTCATTTTTATCATACAATGGGTTAAAGACAACATCAATATGAGTTACTAGTGAATATTTAATATTACTTATTGAGAATTAATGTGAAATTAAGAGTGTCTTACCTAAATCATCCTATGAAAAGATAAACTTGTGATATGATGATAAATATATATGAATTCCTATAAAAAAAATTGAATTCTCCTTTGGAGTTATGACTTTATGAACCCAAATTTGATAATCTCATAGTAACCTGTTGTGATTAACTCCATGACTTATCACTCACATTAACATCTTTCTTGAGTGTGACATCATTATCATTTCCTAAATTGAATATCATAATGTCTCCCTTATTTTCTCGTGATAGGGTTAAGGGAGGAAGGTGTATTTAAGTTGTCTTTAACCTCGATTCCTAATTGATATGAGACTATTGGATATACCACAACAAGCTCCTAGTCAAAGTCTAAGAGGAATTAGGGTTCATTCTTGGTTTATTTAAATTGTCCTTAACCTGGGCTTTAAGCAATATGAAACTATTAAGTGTACCAGAACAAGCCCTAAACTGAGGTCTAAAGGAAACATGAGTTCATTTTTGAAACTACTTTTCCATTCCCCTTTCTGAAAGCTAAGGAAATGAGAGTTCATCTCTGAAATCCATTTTCCATGCTCATAGGGAACGAGGATTCATCTTTGAAACTTTCCGTTCCCAAATATGACACCAATATTCTAACCTCAAGTTCATTGATATATTGTTAGACCTAATTACTACATATGAGGTATTATTCAATTTGAAACTCAAAGCATCACCACAATTATGTTGTTAGAAGGTATCTCAAAAGTTTCAGAGAGATGTATCTAAATTGTCTTTAGTCTCAACTCTTAAATTATGTGTATTATTTATACATATAACAATTTAAAAAAAGATAATATTTTATCATGTTTGAGTCTAAAGTATAGACTTTATAAACTGACTCAATCTAGTAAAAAATTGATATTTATTAAAAAGTAAGCATGCATCAATTTGCATTTGAAATTATCAATATGAAAATTGTATTTAAAGTAAATATTGATTAAAATTTTGAAAATGTTTAGGTATTTGAACTCAGATTAGGTAATTTGCTAGAAATTATAACCAGATAAAATTCTTTATAAACACTTCTATGATTAAAAAATAAATAACGTTTCCATAAATTAAAATTAATTTATAAAGTTTATTTCACACAAATTTATTTTGTGGATGAATTATTTTAACTTGTCATTTTCTTTTAAAAGGACTTAAGGAAGACATTTATACTACCAAAATTAGTTCGATTATGTATATTCAGTTTTTCTTTAATAATTTTCTTTTCATAAAAAGAAAGATAATAAATACTATAAAACTCAATTTTTATAACCAATTAATAAAAATTCAATTGAAAATGTGTAGTATTTATTATTTTTCTTTTTATGAACAAAAGTAAAAATTTATTAAAGAAAAATTGTATATATTAATTGGTTTTAGAGATACATGCTAACAAATTTTTGTATTCTTTCTCAATACTCACATCAAGAACATTTCTCATTCTTTTCTTACATTCTATGATTTTTCTCTTTGTTCTAAGAATTCCCATCTAACTCGAAAAAATATAATTTTTTTGAATAACCAGTTAGTAGAAATTCAATTTAAAATAGTCTTAAAACTTAATTAAAGCTCAAAATAAATGTCTTATCACAAATATTTAATAATTTAAAATAAATTATTTATTTAATTTATGTAATATTTAAAAGTGTACTAATAATAGTTGGTTAAGGAGATATTGAAAGTGTTTGATGGTAAATCTTTAATTAGAAAAGTCAGTTTAAAAGATTAAAAAAAAAACTATATTTATTGTTTTAATCTTGCTTTCTCTTACAAACCCTACAGTTTATTTAAACAAGTGAAAAATAATTGTTTGAAAAATTATAGTTTAAATAGAACTTTCTAGTCAAGCGTTTAACAATTTATATATATATATATATTGTAATATTTGACAAGGTTGTTAAACTATTTCATTTGTGAAAAAGTTTTCTTATAACAATAACATTATTTAACCAATTTCTAGTGTTTTTCAAGTACTTCAAAAGTTCATCCCTCATGATTCAATTTAGTAGAAACAATAATAATATAATATAAGATATATGCCCCCGTGTTAAGCAACATAGGAATTTTTTACTAAGTGAGTATATTACAAGTAGTTTATTTGAATTAGTTCATTGTTATTTATGGGGACCTTATCACACTCATTGATCTTATGGGACACATTATTACTTGACAACTTTTGATGATTATTCCCATGTAGTTCATATTTATTTGCTATGCACACGAAAGTATATCTATGTTTATGAAATTTTTTGTCTTTGTTGATAGACAATTTGATATGAAAATAAAGAAAGTACGAAGTGACAATAACATCAAATTTTTAACTATTTGTTTGATTTTTCTTTAAAAAATAGAGTTGAGTTTGAGACATCTTGTGTAGAAACTCCAAAAAAAAAAACAAGAGAATGGAAAGAAAACATCAACATATAATGAATGTGACATGGACACCCAAATTTTATAATCATTTACCAATTTAAGGTCATTTAATAAATCACACATCGTCCAGTGCTTCATTATTTGACACCTTATGAAAAAGTATATTTGTTAAACCACCTATATTTGATAACATGAAAGTTTTATGTTGCTTATGTTATATGCATCATCAACGTTTTCATGGGATAAACATGCTAGCTGAAATTGAATGTGTATATTTGTGGAGTACACCTATGGGCAAAAGAGATAGAAATTATATGATTTGAAATCTAATGAATACTTTGTCTTTAAATATGTGAAGTTTTATGAACATGAATTTCATTTTGTTGGGACACCAGACAATAGTTTTTATACTCCTTACATTAAGTCTAATATTGAGTATGTTAATAATGATATTTGATGAAAGACTTATGATGCATCACTAAAAAAAAGGGTGAATCTATGGCCTTGCAAGGAGAATAATAGTCATAACTTCACGAAGGTTTGTGTGGAAACTATAATGGAAATGAGAGAGAAAGTATGAGTGATGGGGATGATAAGGTAGTCTAGTGATGGACCATTAGAAACAATTAAATGTGAGGTGTGGTACTTGAGAATAAAAGATCACATGTTCACATATTAAAGGTTAGATCAACTTAAGATCACTGAGTATATTGACTTTGATTTTGCAGGATGTGAAGATAATATGAAATCTACATTAGGTTATATATTTATAAAGATGTTTCATGAAGAAGCACTAAAAGTCTCTTATAGCCTCCTCTATTATGGCAATTGATTTCATAGCATGTTATGAGACATCTAATTATGAAATTTAGCAAAAGAATTTTGCTATATAGTGGATGATATAGAAAGACCACCTAAATTATTATTTTTTATAATAAATTAACAGTTTTAATTTCCAACAACAACATATAGACATCAAGTTCTTGTTTAAAAATGACTTGAGAGTAAATTATAAAACATATAAACACATACTTCATGGTTGTGGATTTACCAAAGGATTAATTTTAAAAGGTTTGATGAGAACATTCTTTGTATGGGTGTTATGTATTTATAAGTGATATTCAGTTTTGGAAATTTTTAATTTTGGATGTTTTCATGATATAAACTTATATAGTTCAAGTATAATTTATGCAAAAATAATGTTTTAGTAGATTTTGAATTTGATTTCCTTTAAATGTTTTGATCTTATTAATTGAAATTAGGCATGTTAAGATAAGATTACATGAAAATTCCATAGACATTTATAATATGATACATGATATTCATTTATGTTAATATATGAACCATTAATAGGTTTAATTATGATAAATGAAGCGAAGACTCGTTAATCCTATGTTGATATGAAAATCGAGTTGAATTGACTAAAGATACATTTAGTAAATTATATAATTATAAAGTTATATATATATATATATATATATATATATATATTTATATTTATTTATTTATTTTAAGTAGAAGATTGATGAATCTTAATCCAACATTGATATTATATATGAATAATTATATATTAAAATTATTGAAGGCACCTATTGTTGTTATTGTTGTGTCATATTAAAAGTGATATTATTTTGATAATTATGTATCTAAAAGGTTATAAGACCTTTAATGTGTGGTAAATAAAAATACTAAGAGGACACTATCACCTGTCTATAAGGTCCTAGATCAAACCAAATTGTTTTCTATTATGACATCAAATTATCAATAAGAAACAAAAAGATAATTAAAGGATCCTCAGACAGTATGTTTGATCTTGAAGGCCAAAGTACTTCGCTCTCTATTATCATTTTAAATTCATATATGCTTCCGCTTTTAGTTATGATGACTAACATGATATAAGTTTCTATAGATAATAGTTTTTAATTAAAGGTTTTGGTGTAAGTTTAGTTCCAACACTAACTTCTAAAATTTTAATTTCTTAATGGTTTGATGAAAATTGTAAGTGTACTGTACGGTACCCAAGGTACCGTACGGTCTCCTATGCAGAACCAGAACATCAAGCCATCCCAGCCTATCCGACCGTCTGAGCCGACCATCAGGCCAACCATCCATCAGTCGTATGGTACCTAGGGTGCTGAACGGTCTTCTGCACACAACCATGTCGGCCGTCCAAGACGACCACCTTGGCCGACCAGCCGAACCAACCAACCATCAGGCCAACCAGCTTGGCCGAGCACATGGTTTGGTTACTAACGATAATAGCTCATTAAAACCCCCAATGGAGATTAAGGTATGATTGGGCCATCATCAGGCCCACAAAAGGTAAAATCTCATTACAACTGGTATAAATAAAGGTCCCGGATATGATTTCTAGACAGGTTGCATAATACATGTTCTACTTGCTATAATAATCGCTCGGTCACTTTACTAACTTGAGCGTCGTAGTGTCTTTGATAGGTGCCCGCTCGCCCGGCTTGGAGAACGAGGAGAGAGAACGAACACTACAACTAGGATACGAAAAAGAGGAGAGAGCCCGTTCGGTCTTCGCCAGCACGTCTAGTCCTCGACAAACAGGTAATCGTCCGGTCTTCAACGTCCAGTTCAAGCAAATATGTTTTTATTATTTTCGTCTTATATTTTCATTATAATCTTTTATATATGGGTTAAATATGTTTTTAGTCCCTATACTTTGGAACGATTTTGGTTTTAGTTCCTCTTTCAAAGTAAGGTACATTTTAGTCCTCCATCTTAAGGAAACTTTGATTTTAATCCTCAAAAACTAACACCGTTAAAAATCTGGTGAGCTGGCTAACGTCTAGCCACCTGTCGTTTGCCACGTTGGTATTTTTTGTTGCCTAGGAGGTCGTTTGTTGTTTCTTCTGGGTCTTCATCGTCGTTCTGTCATCCACAATCGACGAGGATGACGTCTCAAACACTACAAGGGGCTCCTTCACGGCAAAGAAGGAGCTGTCGGAGAAGAAGGGGGGAAGAACTCTAGGACAACAAAGAGTCGCGAGGGAAGACGACGACGACGAAGCTAAACCTTCAACGACATTGTTTGGCGGCGGAAAGGAGTTAGGGTTTCGAGTGGTTTCTTCTACGAAGGTCGAAATCGAAGGTTTCGAAAACCTTTGTTGTCTTCGTCTATACGCCATGGAACCAATCCACGATGATTGTGTGGATCGAACGAATCAATCACAGAGAAGAAAAACACTGAAACGATTCGCACGGGAAACAAACTGAACTGGCGCCACCGCCAATGCCACGGCCTCAGAGCTACCTGAAACTGCGTCCTCCCCAGCTCCTAACAGTGACACCGCCTTGTTCAACTGTGCTTATCATTTCCCCGAGTTTGAAATGTTAAAAAGTGCTTTCTTGGTACCAGTAAGTGATTTTCCAGAAATTGGTGATTCTTTTTTCAGTTTCAAGATTCTTAGACTTCTACAACTTGGGCGCCTGATTAACAAAGGGTTTGCCAATGTTCAATGAACCATCAAGGGCTTTCGTTCCATCAAATTGGTTGATGAGGTTCCCTGCATTGGATAGATCTCCAAGTGGTTTTCTTCCCCAGCTCTACCTTTCCTTTGTCTTGGTAAATCTGCCTTCTCAAAAACAGATCTTGCTCCTGCGCTAACATCATGAATAAGCCTAATATTCTCCATTAAGGTCCTTAAACTGAATCCCAATATTTCGAATGATGCTTGATGCAAATGCTCAATTGAATGAAACGAGATAAGCCCTCAAATCATATGCTCGACTAAAAGAAATAGAAAACCCCACTAAAGATTTCAAATTTCCCAACCCAAAAACAACCGAAGATTTCAAAATCCAAAAACGTAAAACCCTCACATTTTTCTTCTTCTAAACTTACCGGAGAAAAAAAAATGAAACAAGATCTTCTTCTTTCACACTACGGAGAAACAAATAACAAAATCTACCCTTGCAGTGTTTGAGGCGTCATCCTCGTCGATTGTGGATGAGAGAACGGCGGTGGAGACCCAGAAGAAACAGCGGACGACCTCCTGGGCAACGAAAAATACCAACGTGGCAAACGACACGTGGCTAGATGTTAGCCAGCTCACTAGATTTTTAACGGTGTTAGTTTTTGAGGACTAAAATCAAAGTTTCCTTAAGATGGAGAACTAAAATGTACCTTACTTTGAAAGAGGGACTAAAACAAAAATCCTTCCAAAATATAGGGACTAAAAACATATTTAATCCTTTATATATTTTTGTAGTTGTCTCCTGTTAAAATAAATCATATACTATCTTTTCATTATTATAGAGAAAAATAAAAGATATTGATGATTAGATGATTAATTTTATTTTATTTTTAAAAATATTTTAATATGGCATAATAATAATTAAATATCTTCACAATTAAATTGAGTACATGTATATGTTTCAATTGAAATATAAAGAATATGATAATTTATTTTTTTTATATTCGTGAAATCAACCACTCAATCAAGGTCATATGTTCTTATCTTGTGTTAGTTTTTATTTATATATTTTGAGATTAATTAATTAAAACTACATAACACCAAACTATCTCTCTTGTGTAAATTAATTTATCTAAATATAAAAAAAAAGAACTTAAGATGTGTGCGTTTATTAGTCATGCCAAAGAAGAATTAATATTACATATGCACTAGTGGTAATAACTCCGTAAAAATTATTTAGTTTTTTACAAAAATATCAAATCATCCTAACAGAAGATTTTTGTTTGATGCATTCTTATTTTTAACATTTTATCACTATAAAAAAATATCAGTAAATAATTAAAATTTTATTCAAAGATAAAGTATTAATATATCAATGATTTCTTGAAATGAAACTTATTTGTATTTTATTTTGGAATTTATGTGAGTGTATTTTGAGTTTTTTATTTTCAAATCAATTAAGAACAATGTTAGTATTAATATAAACTTTATTTCTATTTTAAATGACTAAAACTTCAAGTCTAAATTTAATTGATTACCTTCACGTTTTTGTATTCCTCATAAGTCTAAATTATATATTTTTTATTTATAAAAATTAAATTTAAAATCTTTTTCAAAACATCTAAGTTATTTTCACTTGAATAAAAATAAGATTTTGTCTATAAATTATCTTTTATAATATATTATCGTATTCGTTCTATGTTTGGCACATACTTCTAACTTAATTTTTTAAAATAAGACTAGTCTTTTTGTTGTACACTTTTCTACCCAAAGAGTTTGAATAATGTCCCGCAAAACCTAACTTCATTAATTAAGCCTATGGCACTGACATTACCTATGTAATATATATTTTGATTGATCTTTAAGGTTCTCCCACAGGTGTTTTTAACACCACTTAGTTATTTAGAATTTTCTTTCGTAAGTAAAATATTACTAAGAAAAGTAAAAGAGATTCTTAAGTTGATTTAATAATAAAATGTTGATTTAATTGCCATACCATTTTTAAAAAAGTTTTAAGTTCTTAATGTGTTGTTAATTTGTCAAAAATATTTATGTGACATATTACTATCACATTTGTCGCATCATTATCCTTTTATATTCGTCAACTTTATTTATTTTTTATTAAAAAAAAGTAAATTGTTACGTTTTCAAATAAAATGAACCTGGCAGAGAATTTTAAAACTAGTTTATTAAACTTAACACAAATTAGCTTAAATAGTTTCTAGTTGGTTTTGTAAAAACTCATCCTCATATTTTAATTTCGTCTTCCTATTTTTTCTCTTAGTTTTTTTTCTGTTTTGACATCTTCTATCTTTAATCAGACTGTAAATACACTACGTTTGTATTGAACCACATAAGCAAAATTGCATTGCTTCACATATTCATGTTCTTGTTATGCTTGTGGTGATGTTCATCTTTTCTTGTTGGTTATATATGGCACCAAAAGCTCTTATTTAGGGCTTTTGTAAAGGCGATTCATAATGAAACTCCTTTTAGAAAGAGTGAAGATTAGATATAATGTTGATTTTATGAAACAATATTAATCGGATTAATTTTCCTATTATTATATAATTTTAATTTATCATAAGATTAAATGATAGTTTTGTTAAAGTAAAATCATTCCGTAAGATCAAATAATTGTTTGTTTATAAAAATGTGAATGAGGTTATTAACCTAGACCAATGAAATAAAACCTAGTCACCAACATTACTATTAAGAAGCAAAAGTACTTCTCTTCTGTCTTCATTCACTCATGAATAACATAAAGCACTTTCTCCACCTTTTAATTCAATAGTCTCCTTAAATTTGTTATCAAATTTGGATATGTTAGGATGCTAATTAGCCACTACTCTCATGGAGCAAGTAACTCATTCATATCAAGGTTTCCATAGATGATGTGCCAAGTTACTAAAAGTCATATAGAAGTTTACTTTATTGAACAAAACTAAGCTTGGCACTATTAAGAAACATAATATCCCATCCTTGCTACAAACTTCAACAACTCAACTTCTCACTTATTTTATGGCACTTTACTTATTTTATTACATCAATAGTTCACTACATTTTGGATAATAAAGTTGCTGCCTCCTCTCCCTTAATGCATAGATTGACAAATTCTTCACTAAAGAACTTTTTGTCTAATCTCATTTTTCACTTCCTTTTCAAGTCAAGCATGAATGACATATTCCAACCCTAGGTTTTAGATCAGTAACTCAAAATTAACCAATGAGAGTCACATTCTTCTAATTCTTGTTCAGGGAGTAATAATGAAAGTAAAGTTGGCTTTGTAGCCAACTCACCCACATTATGACTTAATGCTACAAATTTTGAAAACTAAAAGTATAGTTGTTGTTAAATGATAAACTTTAACCTAATTATGTTACCAACATTTTGAAGTACTTACTGTAATTTATATATACACATTGTCAAAATGACAAAGTATCATATATATATATATATATATATATATATATATATATATATATATATATATCTCAATAAAGGAACACAAATTCCTTAGACATGATATATCCTAAGTTTGATTTAGGGTTTCATGTATTATTGAGAAAACTCTCTGTCTTTAGTGTTAAACTATACCAATAAATTAGTATTTAGGTGAATTAATTTTGGCATGAAAAAGTGAAAACAAAATTGAACTATTATTTAAAGATATGTGGTATCACATTGGTTATACACTTATGTACATGCACTCTCTTCGAATGATGTTATATTGTATGAAGATATAAAACAATTGAAGTAAACAAAACTAAAGTTTATAATAATTATGGACACAGTCATGCAAGTATGCTTGAGTTTGGAACTAACCTGTTTTATTTTGTTTCAAGAAATTTGTCTTCTTCTAAGATCATGAGAGAGAACCGTTGTTTCATCACCCAATTAGCTATACCACCAGAAAGACCATTGATGGTCACAAGTTTCAAATTGTTCTCCTTGTTATTAGGTTTTCAATGTTTGGCTAAGGTGATTGGCAAAGAAAGGGTTAGAAGGATGAAGGTGGAGATGGTGTTATTTTGAGAGTTGAAGAGAAGGAGATTTTGTGTAACATTTTTCCCTGTGAGTAATTACTTGTCGTACATGTTTGCTTCAAGCTTGAACCACAAAAATATTTTCTTCACTTCACAATTTTATTGACTGGCATGAAGTCTTCTTTTGACCAAATTTTTACCACACGTTGTCTTTTCTTTTTTAGCATCGAGTACTTTAAAATTTTAAGTGGAGGAGATAAGAAAGGGAATCTAAGGGAGGGAGAATTTTGAGGGAGTTGAATGCACTTTTCCTTTGCTATCAAGACGATGGTTAAGATTAAATTCAATTACAAATTAGAAATAACAAGGTTTTTTATTAAGTAAAAATTTGTATGATAGGTGATTTCAAGGTTTTTTATTTTTATTATAAAAACTAAGGATGATTGATAATCATGTATAATCAATTTCAATAATATTATTATTAAGTGTACTTTAAGTTTAAATTAACTTTATAAGATTAGTTACATTGTGTCATATAGAGTTTAGATATTAATGAATAGTATAAGTGTTTTAATAATGGATGACACAGGAAGTTTAGTTTGTTAGAATAAACATTAGATAATTTTGATACTATTTTAAAAAACGAATTTTAATCATAACTCAATCTCATAAAATTAACTCGTAAGGTAATGTTTATATCCTATTAGATATTAATGATGGTCTAATAGCAATTGACACAATACATCTAGCAAACAACAAGTCTTGTTAGGATAGACTTCATATAATTATAATATCATTTTGAGAAGTGAACTTTAAGTCTAATTCAACTTCATAAAACTGACTTATATTAACAGTAGTCAAATAACATATAACACGATAAACCTAACACACAACAAATATCATTATAATAAACTTAAGGAAATTTCAAATGTAATTCAACATTGCAAAATAGGTTTGTAAAATGATACTTACACCCATTTATAATATAAATTTATCTTATTTTTAGTCAATATAAGATTTCTAAAAATTATAAAATTCAGTATAAAGAGCAAATGTTAAAAGTTCAAATAACAAGGTAAAGTGTATTATGAATGAATGATCAATAGAAAGAAATTCAGTTGAAATGGAGGTTTCCATTTTGTTTTTAAAGGATGCTATTTGTTCATGAAAAATTTGGTTCGAAAGGGAACCTTGTTGATGTATAATGTTGAAGGAATGAAATTTTGGTAAAATAAACTAAAACATTTAATTTTAACAAAGGTGATTACTACCATTTTACTTTTAAAGTTGAAATTGTAATAATATTTATCCTTAATAATGAGTAAAAAAGGTAAATGTGTCAAACGAGTTATCACCAGTGATTCAACAGAAAAAATGGTAAAATTTGAAGTTTTCTAATATATTTTATGCCTTAGCACAATCCTCTTTTGTGTTAAAATTAATAATGTAAAATTTGGTTTCTTATTATGGGTTATTAAATTAAACATTGCTTACGAAATAGAAGGCATTATATAAGTGGTGTAGAGGGATTCAAATTATACCCATGTATTATATTATACACAATATATGGATTTAGTAATAACTTGGACTAATTAATTTATATAGGAAATTATGACACCATTTTAAATCTAAATTTAAATAAGATGAGTATTGATGAGTGTATATTTATGCCCTCGTTTAATCTTTAATATTAGATTTTTAATTCATTTTTATAATTTAACAAAATATTTTAATTAGGATTTGTTATAATTGGATTTGTTTAGCACAAGATACAAAAATATGTTAAAAATAATTTAGTTGCATAAATATTCTTTGAATATTTTGATGTGTGTTACTGCAACTATAATTAAGTTGAGCTCATTGAGGTGTGAAAATAAATTGGTTAAAGTTTCATGACACCTTAAAGATAAATCCAAGAATGACAAATAATTAAGACCATAAGAAGTCAATTCAAGCGTAGCATGAAAAAGTAAATAAATTTGGCTAAGCCAAGAAGAAGGAACAAGCAACAAAAATTGGATCTTGTAGTTTTCTCTATTTTTCTACTAAAATGGCTTTGATAATTGATAAATGTTTATAATTAAAGATAATTTTGAGAAAGTATATCTTAAGATATTTTATTTGATATTTTTGAATAATTACCTTATTTAACTATATCAATAAATATTAAAAGATAATATTTACTAAATCTTTTTTAATCTAGCATATATCTTCTCAAATATTTTTAGATCTCCACAATAATCAAATACACCTTGAAGATTTTGGATTATTTAGAAGATAATTTGAGGAGATTACATTATCATAAAAAAGATTACAACAACAGAAAAGAAGAAAACAAAGCCCAATCCAATTTCTATATGAAGAAACTTAGGAAAAACACATTAGGAGAGCTTATGAACTCTTTGGGGGTTCAAATTTTGTCCACCCTCTCTTCTCTCATGTTCTCCACCCTCTTTTATTCTATTTTCATATTATTTCTACATTCCATGGAGTGTTAAACATGTGGGATTCATTCTACTATAACTTCTTATTTGAATTCTAAGGTTTGATGAATAAATTTGTTTGTTTTTTTTTATTCTTGTTGTGATTTATTTTTATCTATGTCTTTTTCTTGTTATCAAGTAAAAGTAATGATTTTTACATTATAACAAGTCAGCATGGTGTGAAATCTACATAACATATCAATCATATGAGTCTAAGGGTTTTTAATTTTAGTTGAGAATTTACTTTGATTAAAGTTAGAAACTTTCATATGATTGAATGAGCTTTTGCCAATAATTGATAATGTACTTTGAATAGTGATAAAAACTTTAACAAGAATTAATCAAGAATGTACTTTTACAAATAGTATGTCCTTACCTCAGTTGATAAAGAAAGTCAACTTTGATAACTGAAGTGTGCAAATGTTAGCTCTTTTAGGATCCCAAGACGTATGGGATATAGTGGAGAGTGGGTACGAAGAACTCACAAAGGACGAAGCACAAACGGTTGCTCAACTTGCAATGTTGAAAAAAAATGCGTGTGAAGGATAAATCAACTCTATACATATTATACCGAGCTGTGGACGAATCTGGCTTTGAGAAGATAGTAAATGCTAAATCTTCAAAAGAAGCATGGTAGATTCTAGATAGAGTATACAAAGGAGACAATCGTGTTAAGCAGGTCAGGCTTCAAACTCTTAGAGGCAAGTTTAAAAGCTTAAGAATGGAAGAGAGAGAACGAGTAGTCGAATATATATCTCAGGTGGAGGTGGTGGCAAATCAACTCGGTAGAAATGAAGAGGAGTTACGAGACAACCGGGTTGTGGAAAAAAAATTGAGATCACTAACCAATGATTTCGAAAGCATAGCTTGTGTCATGGAGGAGTCAAAGGAACTGTCAAAACTCTTGGTTGAAAAGCTTGTCGGATCCTTCGAGGTGCACGAACAACAGAGAAGGAAGAACTATCAACCATTTTGATTAGGTACATCAGGCAAAGTTTGATCTGAGAGAGAAGCTTAGAACACTCAAGGCCGAGGTGATCCTAGAGGAAGAGGCCAAGGACGAAGAGATCAAGGCCAAAGTGATAATGAAGATGAGAAAAAGCAAATCGGTCAGCAGAATTGGCGTGGTCGAGAACAAGGGTTGAAGAGATTGGTCAAGTGTAGAGTTCTTTAGATGTGGTAAGCATGACCATTATGTGAATGAGTGCAGATCGGCCAAGTGCTACAAGTGTGGTAAGCCCGGTCACATAGCAAAATATTGTTGAAGTGAGAAAAAGAAGGAGACAAATATCCTTATTGAAGAGGCATAGGAAGAAATAAGATTTTTGTTGGTGGAAAGGAGTCTAGATGCAGTGCTACTGAGGAGGAGCCCGAACGTTGCATTATCAAACTAGAGACCGGATGTTGAGTTGCGTTCGAAGTGTGTGAAGTTGAGGAGTCCGAATGTCGAGTTACATCTGGGTTGTGCAAAACCAAGGAGACCCGACTGCCTAGAAAGGTGTCTAGTTAGTTTGTATAGCTCGAAGGAGCATGCAAAGAGCGTGGTGGGGAGTTTAGAAAACCGTGTTAAAGACTCGGTAAAAAACAACTCGATGAAAAGTGAAGCACAAAGATCGGTGGAGGTAAAAAATGCAGTTGAGTTATTTGAGAGCTCAGTATAAAGCTTGAAATATCAGGCGGAGAGCCCGAAAATCCTATCAGTACAGGTGGGAAGATCAAATTATGTTTCTGTAGGGAAATTGCAAGAGGTTCTTGCAAAGCTGGATCGGGAATGTCAAGCGCGTGTTGCCGCAGAAAATGCGATGTTAGAATTGCACGTATCATTGAAAAGATTAAAGATGTTGGATCGGGACATTATAACAAGCATAATAAGTTTGACCGCCTGCGAGAAGATGCCATTTGTGAGAAGGAGGAAATGGAAAATGAACACGAAATGCAACGATCAAAGATTAAGAGTTCGAGCCACATGCTCATAACTGGCATGAAGAAGAAGTCAACGATGGTTAGTAAAAAGTCAACCAAGGTCAAGAAGAAGTCAGCCAAGGTTACTTTGAAGACGGTCAAAGCAAAGAAAATGTTGAGCATAAAGAAATGGAAGAATCCAATTATTAATTAAACGAGTAAGTTCAATGTAGGATGATACTTATTGAAAAGACAAGATAAAAAAAATAAAAGACTCATTTAAGTTCATGGGAGAATTTGTGAAATAAACTTGGGTCCCTTTAGCTTTAGTCATTGGTCCTACACGGTTGGACATGTTTTGAACCTTGCAAGGACTATTAGGAAAGTGTCTCTCATTTTCCGTTGAATTTCTAGAGTTGTGCTCACACTAGTGCACCAATGTTTCTTTGGATTTTAGTTCTTTGGTTATAAAAGGATAACAAGATGTGTAGAGAATATCACCACCGAGAAGAAAGAAAGAGGTATTTATTGTGTACTAAGTGTAGAAGAGAGGGAGCACCACCGAGAAAAGAGTGTTGTTTGTGAGCTTTTTTTAAGAATGTTGTGAGAAAAGGAGTAAAGTGTGTTATATGTACCTTTGTTTTCCAAGTTCTAAATAAATAGATATTTTTATAGATACCAACACAGTCAATGTGACCTACATCCACGGACAATTCAAGAAATAATCAAACATATATTATACAAATGTTTTTAACCTTATAAAAGCATAAAAAAGTAACCGCTCTTTAAACCTTATTACTATAAAAAAAATATGAAACAAACAAATTAAAAGGACAACGTAAAATATGTAAGGCATTTCAATAATCTTGTTGCAGTTTTTCACATCAAAATCATTGATTTTATAATAAAATATTAGATTTAATGTCTCGGGGTAGGTCTCTATTTTCGTCTAAAATTTCAAATAGGTCTCTTTCTTTTTGGCGTCTTAATTGGTCCTTATTTTTGTAAAATTTGATCAATTAAAGACTTAATTGATGAAACGACCATTAAAGTGGCATGTTGACTGTATTTTTTTTAATTTTTTAATTAAAAAATAAATTGTAAAAACTGGAAACACTTTTTAAATAGGGACAAAGTTGGAAATGAAATAAAATTAAGTGCTGAAATTAGGGAAATTAAGGTTTAGGGTTCCTAGGAGATGAGATACACGAAATTTGCATTAGACAAATTGGTTCCCAGAAACTGTCGTCACTGGGGACATGCTGGTGGCGAAACGCATAAACGAAATCGCTTCCTCCAGTGTGGCGGAAGTGCGTAAACGACTTGATAACATAGTCCCGTCCGTGGCTCTCTTCGGCTGGTCAGAATCATCACCGGCAACACCCTCCGCACTGGAAGTGTCACCATACATCGTCGTTCCAGCTTCTTTCTTTCCCCACGCGAGCCACCATCGGAGCAAGAACGTGCCACCGCTGCCGCCTCTCCTTCAAACTTCCAGATCAGAGTGCAACAGAGGAACGTTACTTCGCCTTTCCAAGTTTTGCTGGAACTCTTTCTTTAATTAGCTGTAAATCCAAGAGAGGATCCCCTTTCATTTTCTTCTTTAAAGTTTAGTTTCTGATTTGTATTATTATTATTTGGAAGTGATTAATTGTGGTTGTTATAGTGGACAATTGTAGAAGATTATTGGCGGGATGAGGTGTTTCATGTTGCGTGAGTGAGAAAAAAATTAAAAAAAGAAAATGAATTTTGTTTATGAGAGTTGAAGATGAAGGTATTGTGTTCTGGATTTGGGGTTTCTTTTGTAAATTTGGTGAAAGAAGATAAAATTATGATGATGGATGATTCTTGTGTAGAGGTTTGAGAGTTTTACTTGAAAAGAAGAATGGTAATGGGATGAAGATTGGAAGATGAAATTGGAATCATGGAGAATTTCGGGAAAGCTGGTTTTGGAGGAATCATTGTATGGATAAAAAGGGAAACATTTTTTTTTTTGAGGATTTTGGGTATGGTGGTGTCTACTGCACCTTGAAGGAGAAAAGATGCACTAAGAATAGTTAACAGGGGGAAAAGAGAACACCCCCTTTCAGCACTTAATTTTATTTCATTTCTAACTTTGCCCTTAATTTAAAACGTTTTTTCAATATTTATCCTTTAAGTTTTAATTCAAAAATTAAAAAAACACAATTCAGTCACATCAATATACCACGTAATACCCTATTTAATGGTATTTGATTAATTTGACGGAAAAGAAAGGAACCGGTTTGAAATTTTAGACGAAAATAAGCACCTATCGAGACATTAAACCTAAAATATTACTTTGACATTTTGTGAATATTTTTTGTTATATTTAAATACTTTTACTTTTTCTACTGAATAACAATTGCTTATAACAAAACCCAATAATTATAGTGAGATGAATTCCTAAATACGATGAGATGTTTGCAAATTTACGATATTTTGGAAAGCATTTTTGTTGAGTCAAATGTATTAGATGCTTGATAATCAATTTCAACTATTGAATTAACAAGCAACAAGTAGTAAGGGAAGCCAGAAATGACAAGGATTCATCTTAATTTTGTTGTTTAAACTATAAGATTTAACAATGACTGGTTTTACGGAAATTCTATGCAAATGTTTTTGTGGCTACATCTTCCATTCTTTTTTTTCTTTTCTTAACTTTGGCTTATACATTCGTCTCTTCCAAATTTACCAATTACACAACTGTGTGTGTCCCTCCAAGAAAAGTTGGTGATTGACCCTTCATTGTTGATGAAAGTGAAGCTACAGCCTCTCCAACTGTCAAGAAAAGGCTATCTGCATGCATGAAATCAGTAGCTTCATCAACTTTTTTCAGCTTCTCAATGACCTCAGCGAGGGGATTCACCAATACAAGCTGTCACAACTCACATGAATTAGCTACCATTGATAAAACATACCCAAAGGTTTGTGAACTATGCATATGTGAAAGATAATAATGTTCTTGCCTCAACACCCTTCTTTTCCAAGTTTGCTTTCAACTCTTTGAAAAGTGAGATTCCGCTTGTATCAATGGCACTCACAGCTGCAAATTTCAAAGTGATTAGTTCAGCATGGCTTGTGGGATAAATAGGTATGATCAATATAACGACATTACCAGACATTTCCAATATCAAGAATCGAAGGCTTGATTGTTCTTTTATGTTGTCTTCCTCTTCTTCTACCCACCGTAATGTTCTAACATTATACATGCCAATATTTTAGTCGTAGGAGAACAATATTAGTGTAACAAAAGAAAACTTGTATCATAGAATTTACCAAGCTCAAACTAACCTCTCGTTAAGATATGTTATGTTAGCAAAATTGATGGGAGCCTCAATGCTTAAAATAAGAAAACCAGGTACTCTCACAGCTTCCTTGTACTGATGAAGATTTCTGTATATGTCTGTTCCTGGAATCTTCCCCAACATTACTGTTTTTGGCCTTGTAATTTGCATCAGTATCTTGAAAGTTGATAACCCAACCTAATCAATAGCATTGCACATAAAAAAACTACATTTTAGTGTACATGCATGGAAGGAAGGAACATGAAAAATGTTTGGTCTCATGGGGCAACATGAGTAGCTACAAGTGTTTAAGGAACTAAAATAAGTTTTGTACTTGGTTTGTAGGTTCTATCGAAAAGGAGATTTATTAGAGAGACACAAACACCAATAATAAGATATGAGCTCAATCATATAAGAGATAGACATCACTTTTCGTCCAAAATCTTAAGGCAATAAATTAATAGGTCTTTCATTTTTACATAATGCTCTACTTTCTCAATTTTTATTCAATTTGGGACTTAGACTTATACTTAGATTTTCAACAGGATATTTATGTTAGGATTATTGAAGAAAAGCAAAGAAATAAATAAACTTACAGCAAGAGCAAGGCCTCCTTGGACAGAGATGAAAAGAACACCCATGAAAGCAGTCAACATGACTAGGAAATCGAATTTGTCGATCTTCCAAATGTTATAAGCAGCAGGGAGATCAATGAGGCCAATCACTGCAGTGACTATGATTGCACCCAACACAACATTGGGTGTGTATTGGAACAATGGCATCAGAAAAAGGAGTGTGACCATGACTGTGACAGACATAACTACATTTGACACAGCTGTTTTTGCACCTGCGTTGTTGTTAACAGCTGACCGAGAGAAAGCACCTGAATATCAATAAAGGGCAAGTTTTATCCTTAGATTTTGAGTTTCTAAGACAACATTTTCAACTGGGTTTTAGGTAACAAACAAACACAAACCTGTTGTAACATAACAAGAAGTGGAGGAGCCAACCACATTCATAAACCCAATGGCCATCATTTCCTTGTTTCCATCCACTTTGTAGTTTTTCAAAGCTGCAAATGTTCTTCCTACTGCAATACCTTCCTATTAAACATAAATAAAATTTACTAATTCACTGAGTCAAATAAAAGATGAATTTCACATACCATGTTGCCAGAAAGTATGCTATTGATTATTACTCCTAATTTTGAAAAGAAAACATTAAGCTTACAGTGAGAGACAAAATGCCAGTGATAAGCCCTGTTTTCATAACTAGGCCTAAGTGACTTCCATGAAAGCGCAACATATTCCATGAAGGAGGATTTATCCCTTGTTGCAATTTGCCGATCTAGTAACAACATAAATATGAAGTTCATAAAGTTTTGTGGGAAAAAATTCCAATGTTTTTTCAAAATGAAATAATAAGTTGGAATTCAATTAATACTTACCACACTAATGCCATGGTTTTGACCCTTAATTGCAAACACTAGAAGTGTGGAAATGATAACACACAAAAGAGGAGCTCCAGCTGAGACCCAAAATAACTTTGGTTTTTTTATGCTCTGCATATATTTATTTGCATATAAGTTAGTCAATAATAATAATAATAATAATAAATCTAATATATTGAATCATTTTTCAATACAGAAAGATTTGAAAGTTTTTGAATTTCATTCTCATGTTAAAGATTATTATGAATTTTAACATATATGTTAAAACTTTCAAAATCATCAATCTTATAGTCATTAAGTTATTAATGGGTTCATAAAGGTCATACCTTATCATGCAAATTTCAATACACCTTTAAAATCAGAGCTTATTTTTGTTGAAGAAATAAAGTAATGCTAATTATATATGTTATTAAGACAAAAAAATGATAATAAACCCTTTGATATAATTTTTATAATGCATTTTATACCGTTTGAATAAATCTTATGTCACTCGTACTACTAAAAATAAATCGTTTATTAAGGAAATAAATTCTAAAAGGTTGGGTGATTATCATCTTCACCAATTGGATAGTTCATAAATAAATGTCTTTAATATGAATAAAATATAATTCTAGTTACATGGATTTGTAGAAATTTTTTATCGGGTTAAATGCGATATGATTGATCATGCAATCTTCTTTTTTTTTTTTTTTTAATTTGTTGCCATAGATTAACTGGTAATCTTGCACTGTTATAAACAGTTATGGATGATAATTCTTAAAAAATTGTTCTCATTAAAAAATTGAATATGATATCAGATGGATATTCATTTGTACACTTTTATTTACAATTTGGTTTGGTTAAACTTAAAGAGAAAAAGTCTCTGAAAAAGATATAGAAATAATATTCAATTTGGATATTGGTTCAATTAGATGCAGCATCATATTCAAATCAAATCAATAATTTTGCATATTTGTTTGGTTTAGTTTTATAATTTCTTATATTTATTTGTTTTTTTGCATTCTAATTAAAATACTTTAGTTGAAAATATTTATTTCAATGATGTTTAATTAAAAATATTGATTTGATATCTTGTTTATGACATAAAAGTAACTTTTGATGTTAATTTCAAAATTAAGAGAAAAGAGATCAATACTTTAAAAGTCAGACATTCATAATATTAAGCATTAATCAAGTATAAGTTGAATATGAAGAGGGTTGAATTTTTGCAACAAGAATTAAAAATTGAACCTAAAATATTATTAAAAATAATTCAAAGTGTAAGGCTAAGGTTTACATTAAATAAAAATAATAACCAGAAAAAGACTCATAAACTTTGTCTCAAAGTTGAGTTAAAAGTGTTGTCCATTTTTCATGTAAATTGAACTAAAATCACATTTATATAATTTCTTTCTAATAAATTCTTTTAGAAAAAAACATCTCATCAATAATATCAAAGTTTATGGTTCATCTTGATAATCATATAAATTTAAGTCTGACATTAAATAAAAATAACAAAATTAAATATCATATAAGAAAAAAAAACTTAATATCTCAAAATTTAAGTTAAAAATAACATCAATCCCTTTTTGGATTGAATTGAACTCACATATATAATATTTTTATAATGAACTACTCAACAAATATTTTGCATACAAAATCGATTTTTTTTTTATTAATTTATAATATTGTTGTTTCAATTTCAAACAGTTTGACTATTTAAAATAAAAATTCGTTTGGTTTTGAACATTCCAAAAAAAGAAAAATTGATAAAAAATTTATAATATTTGTTAATATGCACTTAATATGTTAACTTCATATAAAAGTTAATATTACACTAATTGAATTTCTAAAAATTTTCATTACAGCCTAAAAATTTATTTTAACGAGTTAATCTTCTCATTCTAAAATTAATGTAAAAAATCTTATCATTATAAAATTGAAAAATCTTATATTATTGTCTCATCAACTTTGTAGTTTTATTATCAGATAATCTTCAAGCAAATAGAAAAACATATGGTTAGTAAGTCATATATTTTTTCATTTTTTTTTAATTTTAAAAATATATTATACAACAAGATTTCATTAAAAGAGAATATAATAAATTGTGTTTTGAGAAGTAATAGTGATAAATTAAATCATTTGGTCTATTTTAGTGTATTCTCCACCAACTAATTAAACATTGCTAGACTGACTTGCCTCCTACTAATAAATTAAAAATCATGACTTGTCCTACAATTAACCCAAAGAAAAGAAAAAGAAAAAAAAGAGAAAAAGAAATAAACTTCTTATTTTATAAACTAACAAAAATTAACAAAATTAATTAAAAAACTTAAAATATATAAATAGTTAATTAGGAGATATATGGATATTTTTGCATTATTAAAAGGTGAAAATTGACTTTAAAAGAAAAACAATTCAAAAAAACATAAAAAAAACTATTCTTAATTTTTTATTATTTGGATTCAATCATAATATAAAGTCATAGAGTAAAGTATATTAACAAACGTAATCATGATTATAATACTAAACTATTCTGTACTTTTGTTTAATAATATGAGGGTAATTTAAGAACGATTTATCTATATAAAATGCAATTTAACTTCAAAAAGTAAGAATTTCAGATTTATCTTGATGATAAAATGATTTTATAATTATTGATTTACACAATTAATGGCATCCATATATCTATACTTTAAAGTAAAAATCACAACACTTAATGTTTGATATGTCACAACAATTAATATTATAATTAATGTTTGATGTCATAGGATGCCTAACATATCAGTTTATGTAAAAAAAAATGTTTTATCTTTTATAATAATTCTGTTTATTTTGTGTAATAAATAAAATGATAAAACTCTTTAATTATTAATTCTGTTATTACGTTATAAGTTTTAACTATATCTTATAGGTCAAAGTATAATTTAGCTATTTTATGAAGAAAAAAAATCTTGTAATTTTTTTCTGGAAACAAATCCAATAATATAAACAAAAACAAGCATAAAGTGATTATTAAGTCATTAAAACTTCCAATTAATAGCTTTGAAAGTGCAGGATATATTTTATTTTAAAGTATAATTTTATTATTTACAATCTACATCTATTTATTTAATTTTCTTTTGTTAAATAGATTAACATAATTCACTATATATTTAAAATTAATTTAATTTTTCTTCATTAAAATAAGATGATTTCTCATACATAAGTGTGTTTTTTTAGAACATATATCCCAAAAACTTGTATATATGAATTAAATTAGTATTTCTTCTTAACGTAATTATTTAGTCAAAGAAGAAATTTAATTAATAAATTATTAAATGAATATTTATCTTTTAAAAAAAACATTAAATATAATATATAACATATTACAAAAAATCTACAGTTATATCCTCTCAAATGCATTTAATTAATATTTCTTCTTAATGTAATTATTTAATCATATAAGACATTTAATTAATACATTATTAAATGAATATTTAGCTTTAAGGAAACCATTAAATATAAAGAATATTTTAAAATCATCTTTAAAATATACTCTATTAATTAATTAATTAAATTATATATAAAATATTAAGAAAATTACAATTATATAGTATCAAATGCATTTTATTTCATTTAAAATTTTAATAATACATTAAAGAATTAAAAAAATAAACTATTTTGGGTTAGATAATCTCTTCAATAAATTTTTCCAAGAGAACTAACAACTAATAACTTTTTATTATATTCATTAATTGTCAAGTGAAAAAACCTTTAAGAAATAAAGTATTATCAAACAAGTTTATTTTATATAATAATTCATAATCTACGTTACATATAATATGTTTTATTTGTTAAAGAACATTTTAAATATATTTTAATGTAATACTGTTGACTACATTAGTACTAGTAAAATGAAGAACCTATTAAATATTTTTTTTAAATTAATATTATTGAATGCATTTACTATTTATTTAATATATATAACAGCAATTGATGATAAAATTTGTGTGGGAGGATATATATATATATATATATATTTAGAAATATAAATTTTAAAAACTTAAGAATATTTTTTCAATCTTCTGAAATTCATAATATTGACAAAATCTTCTGAAATTCATAATATTGCACTAAACATATGTATATATATTAGGTACTAATGGAAACAGTTTCCTAAGAGAATAAAGATGTAAGGATAAGGTAAGTATAAGCACATTATGAATTTCATGGTAGTTTTTTTTATGGTTAGATATCATATTAAATAGTTTCATTTGAATTTTAAAACAATTGAATGCATTAATTTTATTTTAAAAGGAATTAATGAAAAAAGTCATTGTGGGGGTGAAGTTTTAAGAAAAGATCACACCTAGCTATGACTGTGAATGAAGTGTGTCAGTGGTTGCTGAGGTGCAATGTAAACTTGAGCCCAGACCATGTGTTTGACAATTGGTTCATGTGAAAAAATATTACATATATAATATAGAGTCCTGTGTTAATGGTCTTTGTCTTATTTCTCGGAAGTTAATGGCCTCTTTAGACTTAAGTGATTGTGATAAATGTAGTAAGACAAAAAAAAGTGCAAGTTAAAAAACAGAGAAAGAGAAAGAAATGATTGAAGAGAATAACATACAACGTGTCTTGCTAATAGTAGTAGCACTAGAAAGCAAATCCCCATCAGTATCGTTTGCCATGACCACTGCAGAAAAACCAGGGAAACAAAATCTGAGATAATAATACAGTGGTAAAATCGATTCTAGCCTAAAGACAAGAACAGTTATCAGAATTGAAATTCTGTGTGCGCGTGTTTATGAGCAAAAGTTAAAGGGGAACCAACCTCATGAATATTATTGAAAACAGAAGTCATCACAGGAATCAGTCCCATCTGATTAGTGAAATGTGAGATTCCAAGCAGACTCTTAAGTTGTTGCAGGGAGACAATTATAGCAGCTCCAGCCATGAACCCAATCAGAATGGCCTTCGATAGAAAATCAATTATGAAACCGAGCCTGCAATCATTAATAACACATCTCAATCATTCCAATACTTTCACATATTGCAACAAATTTGAAGCATCACCACCTCAGGATTCCAAGCGAAGCTTGAAAGAGACCGGCAAAAAAAGTTGAAGTAAAAGCCAATTGAAGAAACAGAACTGGGTCTGCTGTGGGAGACACTTCCTGTCTCAGCATCGATCCCAGCACAAGAGAAGCAATAGACACAGGTCCTACAGCTAGGTCCCTCGAGCTTCCAAGAACAGCATAAACAAGCGGCGGGACAAAACTGGAATCTGAGTTATTCAACACCAGTTACTACCACTCGTTAACATATAACATCACAGATCATCACAAACTATAGAGTTTAATCAATACAATACACTCACATAGTCCCACAATCGGAGGAAGATTTGCAAGCTTAGCATAACTGATTCCCTGTATATGATTGAATATGAGTGAATATTTTTTCCATGATCATGCACAACATATATATATATATATATATATATATATATATATATATATATACATATATATATATATAACATAACCATAGGGATAAAAAAATTCAAATACACCGGTTCTGGATCATTTTTAACAATTATAAAAAGTCTTGGTTGTACTGGTAATAGATACTTGTTGAGTAGATGATTAAGAGTGAAAGAGGAAGAGAGAGAAGAAGTTGAGAAACCTGTGGGATGGCCAAGCTAGCAATAGTGAGGCCAGCAACAAGGTCAGACTTGAAGAGATTGAAGGTGTACTTAGGACCCCATTGAAGAATAGGGAAGAGATATTGAGCAGCAAGAATTAGCTTTGTCTTGAGTGGTTGGCCCTTGAATTGGCGAAGAGGGTCATCAGGGAAAAAGGTTTCCTTGAGCCTGATCTTGAGTTTGTGCAGAGTGGTCTTGTGGGGTGGTGGAAGAACTTGGTGCACTTCCATGGTCATCTCTAGGCAATGAGAATGCTGCAGTTCATTAGGGTCCATTTGAAGAGAAGAGAAGAGAAGAAGAGAAGAGTGTATTGAATGTTATGTGGTATATGGTATGAGCAATGATGGGTTTTATGTGTCTCCAAGACCTACCCCAGTAATGAACACGTCTGCAAAACCGCTATAAAACAAGATGGCACCTATGTGTGGTAAAGTACAAGAGGATAACAACAAATATGAATGAGATGTAATTTCAGAAACCAAAACACGAGAAGCTGTGCCTGAGTGGCCTTACTATACGGTTCACCTAATATTATACTACACACTCTTCTTACAAATTTGGACACTTCTTTTCAACAGGTCCCACACCATGGTATTTGTTCAAGTCATGTTACCATTTCATAAGACTTCTAAGAGACTCTATGCTTAAGTTGAAGACTGAAATCCTCAATCACAACACAACCTTCAACGTTACTGATGACACATCACACCAACATCACTACCAAAATGATTCGTACCACCATGACGTACTACTTCTTCCTTCATCACTTTACGTGGAATCATTCATTATATTGAAATTTGGTTTCAACAATTGCCGTATTTAACAAGGATTTTTCATTACCTCCTTATCACCCTCTTACCACAACACAAACTGAGTTATCACTTTGGTTCAAATTTTTTCGTTACTTGCATCGATTCTGTTTTTCTTTTTCCAAAGTATGTGTTAAGATCAATTCCATATCCTTTCTTTCCGGACTTTCTTTAATCATTTAAATATCTTTTATTCACATATAAGCATCATATAAATTAATCAATAAACACATAAATTATTGTTTTCTTTATCTTCTGTATATAGATGGCTATCTCTACCTGATAGAATCCAAGCACAGGACCACTATGCATGTATTACAGAAAAATATTCTTTTTTATTATTTTAGTGACCAAATTTTTTGTACACGAATACTTCTTGTTTGCACGTGTAAGTTTTCAAGTATATAGTAACCCGAAATAGAGATATAGTAATTTAATTTGAATCCATTTTCAATTGTCTATTAATACAGACATAAATACAGCACAAAATTTATATTTATATTTGTGGAATTAAATTAACTTTGGATATTTGTGTATTGAATGTTCTTCAATACAACTTTGGATTTTGATTAAGCAAATTGAGAATAGACGGCACTAGTAAAAAAAAGTTTTCTAACACGGATAATCTCTCTCGGTTTACACAAACCCGAAGCAAATATAAATGTGGTGGCAGAATCGCAATTTGAACGAATTAATAGACCTCGGTTCAAGAGGAACCGAGGCATAATAGTCATATTATCTCGGTTAAAAACTACCCGAAACGTATAGTTTGTTTATAGGCATCAGTTGAGGAAGAAATCGAGGCAGTAAAAGTATATTACTTCGGTTAAGGGTATAACCGAGTCAGTATATGTTCAGTATTTCACTGCCCAAAGCAAGTTAGCCTATTGTCGCACTGTTCTTCTCTCTCCCTGTGTCCCAGTGAAAAGCTCTCCACGGTTCTTCTCTCTCGCTGCATCCAAGAGAAAAGTGTTCTCTGTTGTATCCAAGCACTCCATCATCGTCTCCGCCAGAGGGTCGCCGATAGGTCGTCGTCGTCGCTACAGTGTTCTCCAAACACCATCGTCGGTGCTGCCATCTAACCACTACCTCGCCGCCACGCCTCCCCGTTGTTGCCTCGCTGCTGCTCCCTCCCCACTGCGTCCACAACGTCACCGCCGCTACCTCCCCGCTGCTGCCTCGCCGTCGCGTCGTCAAGACAGTGTTGCTGCCATCGTCGCGTGGTCCTCCTGGGCTCTTGCTGCACCGCCACGTCGCGTTGTCTCCACACTGTTGCCGCAGTCGCTCCCACAGTCCTGGTCGTCGTTGCCGTGGTCCTCCTTGGCTTGGTAAGTGAAATATTTTTGGATCTTGTTCTTGCTCTTCTTTCTGGATCCAGAGATATTGGAAACCCCATTTTCAAATAAAACCCTCAAGTGTTAATTTTCCCATTTCTCTTAACCTGACCCTTCTTATCAATCATTCTAGCATGCACATTTTTGTTGTTCAATTTCCTCTCCTTTGCCTCTTCCACCCCTTTAACCCCTTTCTCTTGTCCAACTTCAATTCTAGGGTGTTCCACCAGATCTTTGAGAGAAAGCTCGTAGCTTGAGTCTTGGAAGCGGGGGAAAGGCAGCGATAGTGGTTTTTGCGGTGATGAGGACTCTTTGATGGACTCGTGGACCACAAAGGAGGGGAACACATGCCAGATTCATCATCCACCTTTGACCCTGTTTCGAATTGCATTTCCATGTCGTTGCAGCTGTGGCAATTCTTGTAGTTTTTTGGTGGCTTCTTTGAAGCTACTAAACTAGAGTTTGTGGCTCCTTAAGCATCATAAGTATGAGTTGTTGTGTGTCCTTTTCCATTCAACAGAGGAAAAGAAATCGTGGATTGTTGGTCTCTTTGCGGATGAAACATGTTACAAAAATAATGAGGGTTCTGTTTATGCTTGTGTGGTTGGTTTCGAAGGGAGAGTGTTGTAGGGGATTAGAATAAGAAAAAGCAAAACCTTATGAAATCGGTTACAATGAACTGAGGCGTAATCTTAATTTTTTAAACTCGGTCAGTAACTGAGGCATAAAGGAGAAGATTTTTTATGTCGTCTAGACACGCATCGATTCAAAAATCGGTGTCTATGAACGAAAACAACTAAGGCCGATACTGTTTACTGTACTAGTGTGGTTATTTTCATTATGTTATGTGCATGTATAATAAAAATACATTAGCAACTATGGAATGCATATAATTGATTTTTGGATGATTGGCAACATTAATTTTTTCACTTCTATATAAATATGGTTTTCTGCGTTTATGGTTTTAAAATGAAACAATATAGAATTTGTTTAAGTAATGACATTATTGCATGTACGAAACATTATCGTTTAGTGTCTAATGGACCTTTCAAGTGATAAAAATTGTTACTAAGTCAAAGTTTGAAGTTTGAATGAAATAAATGTTCAGTAATTACCTTTTATTTAGAACTATCATTGTGCAACTCAAATAATAAAAAGTCTAAGATTTGAGGAAAATTCTAGAACTGTGTGACTTGATACACAAAAGCAATGATATAACTAAAGAATGGCAAAAAAATCCGCGTCTGCAGATATCCGCGAATAAAATCCGCGACGGATAGTTGATACTCGTGGATATTTACTACCCATAATCTGTGGGTAGCAGATATTTTAATACCCGCTTATAACCGGGTCAGGTACGGGTATTATACTCGTGGATATTTACTACCCGCAACTCGTGGGTAGCAGATATTTTAATTCCCGCTTATAAAAATTTAATTTATATTATATTTTATATATTTTTTGTAATTCTATTTAAATTTTATTTTAATAATTTATAAAAAATATATTTTTTAAATATTTACGGGTATCCGCAGACATCCACGAGCATCCGCGAATATTTTTTAAGCGGGTATCCATGCGGGTAGCGGGTGAAATTTTTTTTGTCGGGTCGGGTTGCGGGTAGAAACTAACCGTGCCCGACCCGACCCATTTCCATCCCTAGATATAACATTTGAGTGACCATAATCAATGTTAATTTTCTCATCTAATTTTTTTTTCTCAATTGAATCAAGTTAGCTTGAATGAAAAATTCATAACTTAAACATGGGGTATTCTCCTATTTAATAAAGACAAATAATTGTATTCATCCAAGTGATATATCTTTTATTCATGTTTTAAAGGACGGGAAGTGTCGTTATATATTTAGTTATGCATGTACATGAAATTCTTGAATTGTTGTATATGAATTGCGATTTGATGAATGGACGCATGTAGTGAAATGTTTTGATTTGTGAAAAGTTTGGTACCTCGAATGGTATAAGAACTCATTAATGAAATTAGATAACCTATAAATGATAGTCTAAATCACATATTAAGACATCCAGTGGTAAAAAGTTGAGAAAAAGTCTTGCATCATTCTTTCTAAAGTATATACAAGGAACACCTTGAAATGGGTGAGGTTAGTTTATCAATGGTTCTTTTGATGGGCTATATATTAGTTTTTGGTGAAATGTGAGTCTTTTGCAAGGCTTCATACGATAATAAAATTCTATTATATCACAGGAGATACACATAAGGATTCTTGGTGTCTTAAATAACGAGTCAAGTACAATTTATATCTATCATGAATTATTTTAAATTGAGAACCTATGTTAACATGCAAGTTTTCTAGATTAGGAATTAATGTTTTATGTAACACTATGAAACCATGTGTCATAATTATCCTTACTTTGTTTCTTGCCATCGTCTAATAAAAGTAGTGCAAAAGATTTGTCAATACGTTATATTAAAACAAGTCTAGTCCACCTCAAAAGGTGCATCGTACAATAGTTATAAATTAGAGTATCACAAGTATAGTAAAATTTAAAATATATATTTATATTCATTGCTCGAAATTCATAAGAGTTATACAAAATAAACATGAGCTTTATACATTAAATATTCTAAACGAAAACATGAACTTATATACAAAAATTTTCACTATACTAAAGGAGTCTTCTATTGTTTCCTTTATTGCGAAACATCCTCAACACTTGTTATTCCTTTAGCTCGCGTGCATAAGCACGATCATTGTAACTAGAAACCACAAAGGGTAAGCTAACTTTTAAAGCAAACAACATTATAACAATATACATGAAAATCTTGCATTATCATAAATAGATCTATCACACGCATCTACATTTTTAAGTATCACAAAATCCATTCATCTATTCATCATGCAACATCAACATCTTCTCATACCATGCTCACAAAACGTGAATATGGCACTTGCTTTCGAAAGACTAGAGCATAGGACTAGACAACAAGGATCATGCACCTATCAGAAGCACAATCACCCAACACAATTTAAGGAGTAGCAACCTTACCCATGGTTCTATTAGACAATACAATTCCCCTTCTAATAGGGTAAATTCCATAGGACATCACCAAGTCCAAGCAATCATGTTTCATATCGTAAACCCCCACCACAAGAACCATTTTTGATATGGTATTAAGCAACTATTAGAGTCAGAATAAACCTATTATAACCTTCATTCTATGCTCTTCACATCACTACACTTATAATTGTCTCCACCCAGGCAATTACCTCGTGCAGTCCAAAAAATGCAATGAACATGCATGCCCACACAATTAGATTATTTGCCACCACTCAAGTCTCTACAAGGCCTTTCATATATATAGATGCTACATATATGTGTATATTACCTTGAACCATCACCTTGGGTTCCCTTGATCCATCCGCTTAAGCATATTTGTAGTTTTGGCCTCGCCAAGCACTACCTACCCTCAAAGAACATAAACATATACTTAATTCTATATCATCACTTATTGCAAGCCATGGATATACTCAACCTTCCACTTTCCACTCCCTTTGAACACATTTTTCAAAGCAAAGTGTAAAGCTTGGAAAGATCACTTCCTCCTTCCTTCATTAACCTAAGTTCAGAACTACTCACACGTGACGTTGTATAATGCCCCTCATCATACAAATGAACATTATAGATGATCTCGATCAATTTTCTAATGGAAGTCTCTTTCACAACCTATTAGACAACTACTTCGTCTAACCTAGGTGGTTGTCTAATAGACCTAGTCGTTTAATGACACAAGTCGTTTTACGCCATGGTTGTCTAAGACCTCCCATTGGTCTCATTTGGAATTATTCACTAATTCGTAACTTAGCCAAATGGTTCCAAATCCCACTACATTTCTATTCTTAGTTTAATGTTCTCATCATCTATTCTCAATTACCCGAATCATCACTTATTGCAATAATTGGAATTCATCACTCTAGTATTTCCCTTAAAGTCTTAGCACTCACGAGTTTTTTACTAGAACCACCTAGAGCCAGCACTATTACCCCAAGGCGAACAACACAACTTATATGTCTAGAAACACGACATACATCTAACATTCAACATGCATTCAATACTCATGAATATAACAGATATAAACACAACTATACTACATACATCATGTGTTTCATATCATCACCTCCATCAAGCATCATGGTTTTGTACATTCATCTCATCATAAAACAATCATACAACTGTATGGATCAAACAAACAAAACAATCAACAAACAAGTTAACTTCCCTTACCTCTAACACAACAAGTTATTTGCTAACAAGACACTTAGAGAGAAAGCTCACACCAACTTTACTTTGCATAGAGAAACACCTCAGATTAAGAATTTGAGTACACTAATGAGACCTCTAACACCTAGAGACTCATTCTTACCCATAGAACAACACATGCAAGCATGCACCAACCACAAGAAAGCATTTCCCAAAACAAAACCACAAACAGAGAAAAGTCAGAGCTAACTTACCCAATTTCACCTCTAATCAATTAAAATGAAAGATCTTATCACTAGAAACACTCAACTACTCTTTTATCAAGAATCAAATGAGGAAACCACTTCAAGCGTTAGAAAGAAGCAAGAGAAAATTACAACAACAATATTCCAGAAAGAAGTATAGTTGTTGAATCATGCAACTCAAAGCTAGAGAATTTTACTTAAGCATGCTTATTCTAAAACACATCAATCATAGAGTTGTAGATATTTGGCTTCTAAACTTTCCCATGAATACTTTTCCTCTTGCTTCTGACTCACTATTCCACTAGTAACCCCCGTTTCCCATGTTAATGAACCATTTTTGCCACATGGCCAACATGCATTAAATAGCTCAACGCATTATAGTGTATAATTCCTTCAGCTTCTAACACTCACATTACAAGGATCGTCTACTCAGTGTAATATTACATTGGTCGTCTAACACATGCCTTCCACACTTAGTCATCTTCTAAGTGTAGAACAATCCTATCGTCCAATCGTTGCAACTTATACTTAGCTTCTACCCACTCTTACCAAACATAAACACACACACACACTAAGATCCAAGCATGTCACTTGCCTCGTCTAACACCATACTCATTTCATCCTCCATCAGACCACTTCATTCCCTTGGTCTTTACATGTTATGATGTGGTGGGTGTATTTAATGTCTTAAGTTAAATTCTTTATTATGATGGCTCACATTTGTAATTACTGTGTTGTATTTTTGTTGTGATTATACTTGGTACAAGAGTATGTGATTCAACAAGGGTATTTCTAAGCAAAACTAAAAGTTAAATTTTATCTTCTTTCTATTTTGGAGATATAGCCTTTGTACACTTTCAAAGCCAAGTGTTTTCAAGGCAATGTGTATATGTGTGTGTATACTTAAATAATTTTAGGTCTATAAATATGACTATTTTTTTTAAGTACGTAATAGTCTTCTTTGAATTTAGGTACCTAATAAATTATAAAATTGACTTAAGTCCCTGAAACAATTATAGGTTAGTGAAACTCAAGTGATGAGATGTTGCTTAAGCGTTGATGTTTTGTTATGAAGTATAGATTTTTCAACTACATGTTGATACTAAAGTGCCAATATAGTCATTTTCACATTGATAATTTTGTAATATTATGGAATTGGTTGATGATTTTAGGAAGTTGTTTCACTAATTCATCCTATGAATCTACATAGTGTTTTTCATATATCTTCGTTGAGGATATATATATATATATATATATATATATATAATTTGACTCATGTTTTGAAATCTAATGTGACTCAAATTAAGGAAGGTCTATCTTTTTATGCTATATTAGTGAGGGTCAAAGATCTTATATGAGATGATTTTGGGGTCTTAAACTAAATGTCATGGGATATGGAATTTGGTGACACAACCTAGGATCTGGAAGACAAGATGAGCAATAAAGTATTATTTTCATCTCTTCTCTAATAAGTGAATTTTCAAGGTAGATTTTTGTTGTTGTTAAGGAGAATGTAAGACTTGAAATTTTAGTAGAGATAAATGGTAAATGGATAAAGGATAGAAAGTTAATAGGTAGGTTTTATGTCCTATTTTTTATTTCATTAGAAATTCTATCTAGAATTTAATTTCCTCAAAATTCTCTCTAAAATAAAAGTAACCAATAAGTGTTTTTCCTAGTAGAATACAACCTTAATGAGGTCGCAAGGTGAAGATTAAGATAAAACAAATAAATTATTAATCAAGTTATGTTTACTAATATTTGATTTCTATTTACTCTTGTCTTTAAGAATTTATTGAAAGTAAAACATTATTATGGTAAGGATTGATACATAGGTTTATCAAAAGCCTGGTTTGAAATTTTTGCGAGTGCTTATATAAGTTTTTAGTAGGATTGTTATCTCTAATAGGGAGTTGCTAACTCCTTAGAAAGTATACTGAATCATACAAGTAGTAAAATTAAAAGGTCTAAAAATCGTTTCTCAAGAGATTTGTGTGTTTAGTCAATATGATATTTTATTAATTTGGACTAACTATTTATAGGAATCGACACATATGAATTTAAAGAGGAGATATAATTCTAATTCAAATTATTTAATGTTACTTTACTTATAATTATATCACTTAATTAGTATAAAGATTCACCAGAGTTAGATTTCTTGAACTTACCTCAATACACATTTTCTAGCCCATATATCTTGAACATGACTCAAATATTCACAAAACAAGCTCATCAGCCCTAATTAGATAATTCTAAACCTTATTGAGAAAATATAAATCTTGTAGTTCTTTTTACACAAGATTTGAATGAAGAATAAGTGTTTAAAATGATTCAAAGATATAATTATTTATAGAAGCATATCCCTAAGTTGTTCAATCATGAGGACCAAGTTTTAAAAGAATTTCCCAATGTTTAGAAGCAACCCAAGGCATAGATAGTCAAACCACACAACATAAACTATTGAGAAAGAACACAAAAGTCATATAGTATATTTATATTGTAAAAGAAAAATTACATATAGAAGAGACTCAGTCATCCAACTTCAATGAAAAGGGAGGTTAGCTACTCCTAAATATTTGGAGTACCAAAATTGACGAAGAGAATGATAAGCTTGAAGTAGAAAGTCCTTTTAGAGATTTTCCTCACACAACAACTCTCTCAAGCACACCTTGTTCGTTCTCCCTCCAAAACGCTTAGATTCCACCTTTTAAACCACTTCCAAAACATGAACTCTTTCGTTCATATTTAAATAGTGTAAACTTTTGCATCCACTTAGTGAAAGCATAATTGGCCTAGTGAGTCCAACATTCTTTTCACTAAGTAAGGTTTTTGGTCATTGGTGTGAAAATCCTTAAATGACTTCCTCTTCCTTTACTTCAAGCTTTCATATCTGTATATTGTTTAGTTAAGATACAATTGGTGATTATTGTATTCTTGATTTATTATGTGTGCTTTAGTGTGAGAATTTGAAGAAGTGATTATTATATGTGTTGTTTTACATGAGTATCATGTGTGATAGTTTTTAAATAATTAGTTTATCATTGTGTAAACGAGTGAGGTATGATGATAAGAGTAGAGAAAGTACACACAAATAAAGACACATACACACTTCCAAACATATAGGATGTCAAAATAAGTTCAAATAGGTGAGTCAATTTAGTTAACCATGTGTTTGGATTGTGTTGAATTTTTTTTTAAATATAGATCAAATTGAACTTAATTCACTTAACCCACAAGTTAAACACATTCAAATTAGGTTAGAGGTAGGGTGATCCATAACCCACCAATTACAATCATTTTATAATTTATATTTCAATATTTTTTCATTATAATTATTCACTACTTTTAACTATATATGTTAATACTTTATTTCTTTTCAAGGTTAGAACTTTTTTAATAATATTTAAATGATTTGAATGCTTAATTTATTTGTTTATTCTATTATATAAGTTAACACTATAATTTATTGCTATCTTTATAAGTTCATATTATAATTGTGGTTAATATTTTGTGAAATAAGTTAAAACCTTCTATTACTATAATATGTGGATTCACTGTAAAGGTGTAAAAATAGATTAAAATGTGAGTCAACTAGATTCACTGTTGGTTCAAGCAAAGTTGGTTTGGAAAAAAATATAACTTTTTAAATGTGGATCAAATCACAGGTTAAATAAGTTTGAGATTGGGGTAAGTTAGTTTGTAATCAACAAACAAGAACCCTTTATCATTTTTTTCATCAATTTTTTTATTATAGTAATTGTTTACTACTTCTATGTAGTTTATAATTTGATTTTTTTTTTAAATTAGAATGTTTTTCAATAATGTTTGAATAATGATTTTTATGTATGATTTATTTTTCTAAACACTTTTATATTTCACTTACTATCTTTATAGTTATATTTTTGTTAATAGGTGTTAATTGTATTGCAATAAATTTTGATGATTGATTTGTTTAATTCTAGATATATAAGTTGATGCTTTCATTTCACATTTTGATTATATGACAATAATTATAGAAAATAAGTTGACAAAACAAAATATATTTAAGTGAGTTAACTCACTTAACTCCCTACCCATGGTGGTCAAGTTAAAAAAATTTTAATCTACCAAGAAGTGAGTTGGTTTGAGTTAATTCAATTTTAGTAGAACCTGTAAAGAACTAAGTCATGTAAGTTAGGTTGACTCATTTTAATATCTTTAATTGAGTTAATTAACTTTAATTATACTGGAATAAATATGATAAAATGTGTGTGTTCATTTAATCCATGTGTGGTAAGTGAAGTCGAGTTACAAAAATGGTTAATTCAACAAAAATAATCAGATTGAGTTAATTCATTTTAACATATGAGATTAGCTAATTTGATATAGTATGACTCACATTAATCCTATTGAACAATAATTTTAAAAATGTTTTATTAAAATTTAACCCTCTTAATATATTTTTTTTATTTTCAACTTTATCTTTTATTTGTTTTCCATCTTTCTGAATTTTTTAATTTTTTCTTTTAATTTTTTTTTTTGTCATTCCTCTAAGTTATCATATTGATATGAAACATTTCTAAAATTATCAACCCGGTAATATTGACATTGTAGAAAATTATAATTTGAAAACTAAACCTACCAAAACTACTTTTTTTTTTTGCTTTTATTCTTATTTTTCAAATTGCTATTATTCTTTAGCATATATCACAAAACACTCACTTGGGCTCTTTCTTACTGTTAGCAAATAATTGTAATTATAACTAAATGTACCTATTTTATTAAAAATTCAATGTAAAAATTGACTTTTTTTAATGTATGTATTATCCTAAAAGAATTAAAGACATGATGAAGTCGGTTACATCTAATATAAAAAAATAAATACCTCGTGGAACACTTGAAAAAAGCATCCTAGTCTACAGTTAGATAGAACAAAGAAAGGAAAATAAGTTGGGTAAAGTGTATGGTGAAAAAAAGGTGACTACCTTTATGCAAAGGTAAAGGCTAATGTGACCAAACAAAACACATGACACAATATCGTTCAAACCACCAACTTCGCACCCTACAACCGCAGCTTTTTTCTAATTTTCCTACTTATGCCAAACAATTTTTCCAATTTCTTAACACTACCTTATCATTTTCTTTACCTTAATTTTTTTAATGACATACACATATTTACTTTCATACTCAATAAAAAAGTATAATCAATTTATAATATATAAGTATATATAAATTTTATTTTACAAAATTGAATTAGGTCAAAAATTTATTTTTTAATATGATATCAAACTTATTTAAAAATTTATCTTATTTAGATTGATTACTTGTTAAACATATTATATTATTTATTATCAAGTTATTTTAAATCACTTATAAATAGTTTCACAATTGAAATATATCATATGAGAAGGTTAAAAATGTTATATCAACTATAAAAAATATATATACTTTTTATTTTAATTAAAAAGAAGGATTAAATATGTTTTTAGTCCCTATACTTTGGGGTGATTTTGGGTTTAGTCTCTCTTTCAAACTAAGGTACAATTTAATCCTTCAACTTTAGAAAACTCTGGTTTTAGTCATTTTTACCAAATTTTTTTAACTTTATTTGCTGTTTCAAGCACGTTTCATTATAACATTTGGATTGTTTACACTGTTTGACACATTTTTGCTTCAATGTTAACTGAGAAACGCGTTTGAAACAGTAAATAAAGTTAAAAAAATTTGGTAAAAATGACTGAAACCAGAGTTTTCTAAAATTAAAGGACTAAATTGTAATTTAGTTGAAAGAGAGACTAAATCCAAAATCGTCTTAAAGTATAAGGACTAAAAACATATTTAACCCTAAAAAGAATAAACGGATATGAGTCTCATTTTAATAGTTGATTTATAAAGTTAAGTTAGAAATAAACCACTTTAGTACAGAAAATATTCAATAAGTTTTCCCTAAAAAGTTGTGGTGATATTTTTTTGTTGGTTAACTTTTAAGGGTTAGCAGAAGAAAGTCTACAGGAAGCTATTCTTTGATGCTAAATATTGGACCAAAATGAATCCTCACTCACATGTAAAAAGTATAGAGATTTGTGCAGAATTACGTTTCTTTATGTAGCTTTAAGAAAACATTATTCGTAATTGACAGCATGAGAACGTGCAAAGACTAAAAACATTATTAAATTGTTCTGAGGAAAATGTAGAATTGTCCTTGTCTTTGGAGAAGGTGGCCAATGCTATCTATTCTTCTCGTGCAAGCACAAGCTACACTGAACAGATTGAATGAATGAATGAATGTGCCACAGATTCTTACCATTATTGATTTTTCTCTGCTCACAACTTCTTCATTATTAAACAACTAATACATTATTCTTTTCATTCATTTTTAGTTAATCTTTGTGGTTAGATTTTAGTTTATATTCTGATTAAATCACCTTTATTTTATTATTAAGCACCTGAATTATGGAGGAATATGAATAAATTTTTAGGGTGTATAATAATATCATACCTAAATTAGAATGGCCAAATAGAAGCTTATTTTATTATATATAACTTGATCTTCTCTATCATTTGCTCCGGAATTATAACATCACACGCAAAAATGAAATTATGACTAAAGATTCTTTTCATATAAATGGAAATCATAAACATATAAGCACAGAAAACTGACAGCAAGTTTTGCAGGATTTGTTGTTACACAGTTTAAGATATTAAATTACAAATTTTATTAAATATTATCCTATAAGTCATTTTTAATAAAATCAACTATTACAAATTAAGTTTAAAATCAATTATAATTAATTTAACTTTTACATTATAATTTTATATTATCATTATTATTTATATCAAATTTTATTAAATTCATTTAATAATTTGGTCAAGTTAGTTATATTTTAAAAAATATATTTTAATACGAGAGAGGATATTAAATTGAACTAGATATATTTTTTAATCTTTTGGTGAACTCAAGCAAATCTAAACGTTCTATTAGAGAATGATTCTATATTTTTTAAAATTTAAAATGATATTTTCTATACTATATACAAAGGATAATTTATTTAAATTAAAATAATTATTTTATTAATTTTATTCTTTAAGTGACTATTTTTTTTTAAAAAAAAATTTAACTGTTTCCTTTAACTTAATAATTTTCCATTATAAAACCACCTTCAAAATAAATGAAAAATTATAAAAATTGTTTATATTTAATTTATAACTATAATAACAATTTTATTATATTTTATCATCATAAAAAAATAGCACACCCTAATCTTAGTAAAGAATATAACCTACCCTTTACAATGTATTATCAATCCATAACATTTAAATTAATTCCATTGATAATATAACTAAAATTTTATATATATATATATATATATATTTAAATTATCTTTTAAGAACATCAATATTATCAGTTGACTGAGTAAGCCAACACAGTGTCAAATTAAACTTTAAAAATTACAAATTCATTTAAAATACTGATAAAGTATAATGTGAACACATATTTAAGTAATTTGCTTCTGTTAAACTCTCCATTTTAACACCTCTAGATACATATTATTATATAGTTATATAAAATATTCTATATATATATATATAGTAACATATATAGAGACGCGGAAACTAGCATTGGTCCTGTTTTGCTGGAAAATCTTTGTTTTAAAAATTTTGCATGTCGGCATGGTATGAATAATAGTTTAACAGTCGTTTAATTGGATAAGGATGAATATGCATGTATAATTATTTTTTAATAATTACAGGAAAAGCAAAAAGTTATATTAAATAAGGAAAAGTGTTAATAAGATATATAGATATTGATGAATGATGGTGAATACTGAAGGAGTGAGACATAAAGTGATAAAGAAGAATTGATTAAAAACTGTGGGGCATACGATGCTTTTCTTTCTTCATAGCCGCCCAGATTCCATTGTTCCTTTGGCCAAACCTTAAAAATGTGGTTCTCACTTACACAGGTTTATCACCATTTCTTAATGCCACTATATATATGTGATTCACATCCATAAATGTACAAAATCAAAAAATATAATCAAGTTTCCATCAGTTTCTCTTATTCTCTAGGAAATCTTCAAGAATAATAACAAAATATATACCATTTGTATACATATATAGAGTCAAAAGTATGGTTTTACTGCATATATTCCTTCTCTCTATTTATTGTATCCAATCTTTATTTATTTTTTCTGTTTATGGGACTAATGATAGTAATAAATAGTTCATGCAAGTTTAAGATATAACTTTCAATTTGAAATATTGTAAAAGATGGAAGGCAACTGGGGAAAATTATAAAGTCAACTTGTCTGGATCTTATATATGTGGTATGCTATATACATCAACTTTAGAAGTGAGGAAAGGCAGTAAGATGGTGCATTCTGTGCATGAGTTATAGTAGGGACAATTTTATATATATGAGTGTGTTTTGGATAGAACTACTTTGCAATGGGCTAGTACCATTATTGGGAAATGGCCAATTAGTATCAATAATTGCGTTTGCTATGGCCTATTAAATGAAGAATCTCAAGATGCTACTAAAGAAGAAATTATGAATATGAAGGATCATGCAAAGAGTTTTAGTGGGTCCCATTCCCATAAACAAAAAAGAGAAACTTTATGGAGCTCCACTTCTCACTTTGATGTGGTAGAAAACATGTGATTTAACTATTGCTATTCACATTGATTGCTTCCTTCTCTCTCACAAGTGCCACAGTTCTTTTCTGCCCAGTTGACCTTTACATGTAAGTCCAATGTAAATATTCATATATTATTTTTCTATTTTCTTTTTCTTAGTTCAACTTGCACTAGGAGCGCCAAACGATGACCTCCAACACACAACACCATACATAATGTTGTGAAAAAGCTTTTCCATGTTTTTTCTTCATCTTTGACTCATATACTTTTACTAATTTGTTAACTCAGTTACAACTAAAGCTTGTGAAATTTAATTTCATCAAATTTATAAACAAATTTTATTGATTACGAGACTAAATTTTATTTCTCACCCTCACATATTCTTAATCATATATTTTCCTCAATTTATTTAATATGTTTTACTTTATTAAGAATGTTTTTTTTAATAACTTTTATTTTCTCGAATTACATTCAATTAATATGATTATTTGATTATTAATTAAAATAAAATAAAATAAAATAATGTGATTACCAAAAAAAGAATTAAAATTTCTAAAAAAAAGAAAAAAATTAAAAAACTTAAAAACTAAGAAATTATACATACAATCACAACTTCCCAAAAATAAATACAAAATGATGCAAGTAAACACGATTTTAAAGTATGGTTTCCTTTATTTTAAAAAGATATTTGGAAACACCATTTTTTTTTAATATAAAATCTTACCCAAATATAATTAAAAGCACAAATAATGAAGAAAAAAATAATTAAAAAAATGAAGAAAAATAATGTTAATTAAAAACAAAAACCATTTTTTTTAATATAAAATCTTACCCAATTATAATTAAAAGCACAAATAATGAAGAAAAAAATAATTAAAAAAATGAAAAAAGAGAATGTTAATTAAAAACAAAAATCTCGTGAGCGGCAGGATTCGAACCTGCGCGGGCAGAGCCCACATGATTTCTAGTCATGCCCGATAACCACTCCGGCACGCCCACTTTATGTTTGTAATTTCTAATAAAACTAATTATAATACATGATACTTTTATATTTAAAATATATTTTGAATTTTAAAATAATTCTTGAAATCTTAAACCATTTTTCCTTTGAATAGATAATAAATTTTGTTCAGTATTCTTAAACTCCACGAAACATTTCAATAGTTCATTTTGTTAAAATAAAAAATATTTTTTTAACTCAGTTTAAACACTTTAAAAAATTTAATTGAAGTTATGAAACATAATAATTACGTGTTGATAATTATTTAAGGTGTCTTAAATTGAAGATAGTAGGGTCGTCAAAGGGTCAAAGCCACCTACGTTTTTTAAGTGTTCTGTAAGTGCAGTATTTGTATCTTATGCGCTTAATAAAATTATATATTTTTTGCGTGCATTGTTGTATATATTATACATAACAAATTTAGTTTGTTTTATATACTTTTATTTCAGTTTAATATATAGTGAAATTTGAATGTATTCAACTGTAGTTTTATTCATTGAGACCAACTAGTATTTTGATAAATAAAAAATTAGTTCAGATATTATTTTTGAACTTTTAGGTTTTGGAAATATAAAAGATATGATTATATGGAGGAGTTTATTATTTTACTTTATTCATATAATATATATATATATATATATATATATATATAATGCAACATAATATCAAATATTAATAATATTTTAATTTTAATTTTCTAAATCTAAATAATAAATAATTATATTATATTTCTAGAATTGAAATATTTTTAAAAGACTAATTTAAATAAAAATATGTTAAATAAATATTCTAAATATTTCTCTTCACTTAATATCTTTTTATTTTAATTTCAAATCTTAAATTTGATTTTCCTTTTTTTTATGTTTAATTTTCTTTTCTTTTTCTTGCAATTTTTTTTTTCTTGTTTCTTCATTGATGAGTATTTATTTAACTTGACATTTTTTATTGTATTTTTTCTATATCACTGTCATTTCTTTTGTCTATTGTGAATTTCAATGCAGTAACATTGGACCTTTAATGAATGTTAGAATGTTGTTTTTAGTCTACTTATTGTGTGTTGGAAATACTTAATATAATTTAAAATAAATAAATAAATAATTTTATTCTTACTTATATTTCTATGGACTATTAATTTTAGAGATAAATACTATTTAGAGATGAACAACTTTTAATTTTATTACGGATTAATATAAAGTTTATTACAATTTACTCTTATTTATCCTATTCTACCTAAATATACATTCTATTTGCATACAGAATATACACAATAAACATGTAAGCTCATAACAAGTGTTTTCAGTTTTATGCTATATATTGTTTTTTAAGACATTGATATTCGTAAGCTTCAGACATCCTTTGCTACATTCAATCGATTTGACAGGTGTTCGTGGTCAAATATACTAACAAGTTGTAGTATAACAAGTGTCGTATCCATGAAGATTTAGTAAAAAGATAATGTTTTAACTATCTTGATCTCTTATAAAGTATTAGTCGTGTTTAAGATGTCTTGAAAACATATTTATGTTGGTGAAAAAGTTGTAATGCAAGTTGGAAAATAGTTTGGTTTACTATATGAGTGAATTTTAGATGGTTGAAACTATGTTGGAGTTCAATTTCACAGTTTTTCTTTCTCTTGAAACTTACCCTCAACTATGAAGCTACAAACTAAGTCTTAGGAGTTCTGTTAGGTGTAAGTCTAGGTCCATCTCTAGCACCTAGAACCTAGGATCGTCATCCTTTTGTATAATTCCTCAATGATTGCTTGAGCAAGTTACCTACATTAAGATCAAGACTCTATCTCTAGTTGCACACCCTAGATCAAGACTCTATCTCTAGTTGCACACCCTAGATCAAGACTCTATCTCTAGTTGCACACCCTAGATCAAGACTCTATCTCTAGTTCCTAGGTTGAAGCCTGATGAATGCATATTTATGCCATCGATGCCTTTAATATTGGATTTTTAATTAGTTTTTGTACTTTAAGAGAATATTTTAATTAGGATTTGTTATAATTGGGTTTATTTAGCATGAGATACAAAAACATGTTAAAAATAGCTTTTTAGTTGTATAAATGTTCTTTGGATATTTTGAGATATGTTAGTGCAACTGTAACTAAGTTGAACTCATTGAGGTGTGAAAATAAATTGGATAAAGTGTCATGACACCTTAAAGATAAATCCAAGAATAACAAATAATCAAGACCACAAAAAGTCAATCCAAGCATAACATTAAAAAGTAAAGAAATTTGGCTAAGCCATGAAGAAGGAACAAATACAAGAATTGGATCTTGCAGTTTTCTCTATTTTTTATACTAAAAAGGTTTTGATAATTGATAAATGTGTATGATTAAAGATAATTTTGGGAAAATATATCAAAATATATTTTATTTGATATTGTTAAATAGTTATCTTATTTAACTATATCAATAAATATCAAAATATAATATTTGTCAAATCTTTTTTTATTCCAGCAAATATCTTCTCAAATATTTTTAGATCTCCACAACAATCAAATATATTTTGAAGATATTAGATTATTTAGAAGTTAATTGGAGGAGATTACATTATCATAAAGAAGATTACAACAACAGAAAAGCCTGAAACAAAGCCCAATCCAATTTCTATATAAGGAGACTTAGGGAAACACATTAGGGAAGCTGAGGAACCCTTTGAGAGGTTCAAATTTCATCCTCCCTCTCTTCTCTCATGTTCTCCACCATTTCTTATTCTATTTTCATGTTATTTCTACATTTTGTGGAGTGTTAAGCCTCTGGGATTGATTCTGCTGTAATTTCTTAATTGAATTTTAAGGTTAGGTGAATAAATTTGTTTGTTCTTTTTTATTTGTTGTGATTTATTTTTATCTATGTCTTTTTTCTTTTCAATCAATTAAAAGTAATTGTTTTTACATTATAGTGAGTTAACATGGTGTTAAATCTACATAACATATCAACCATATGAGGCAAGGGTTTTTATTTTTAATTCAGAATTTACTTTGATTAAAGTTAGAAACTTTCATCTGATTGAATGAATTTTTACAATAATTGAGAATGTAATTTGATTAAAGGTGAAAACTTTTACAAGAATTAATCAAGAATGTACTTTGTTTAATTAGCTTTTTGCTTGATATAAGAGGTAAAAGAATAAACACGATTAGACATAGTAATATTTAATTGAAAATGTAATTTGGTTAAATTTACTATGATTAATCTACAAAGTTCTTGTTTTTAATTGAGAATGTACTTTGGTTAATAGTGAGAACGTCAACAAATTGATTGAGAATTTACATTGATTAATTTGAAAATCTAAGACAATAATTAATTGAAAAATAGTGTTTAGATAACCAATGATGAATCCTATTTTGAAAAGGCAGTAAAATCAACTTATTTTTTTTTTCATTATTTTGATCTTTTTAAATCTCTTTACAAAATTCTTTCTTTGTTTTTTTTTACTTTGTTCTTTAATCTTTTCTTTATCTTTATCTTCTTTATTATATTACCAATCCTTTTGTATAGTTTTTATAAGAATTAATTTGTTAACATTTAATTATGTGTTTGTTGTTAGATGACTTAGGGTTGAATTTGCCCTTTCTATTTTGTTGGTTACTATCTTAGCAATACTGAAGTTACTATAATTTAGTAGTATTAATTTGATCGGGTCAACGACAACGTTATCAAACGCTTTCATTGTCTATAATGGTGAACAACTCATATTGTCTACTAAGTAGGTTGTGCTTGTTTCTCTTAACTTTGTTGAAACCTTCATAGGTGACTACCAACATATCCCACATCTCTTTAGCGCCTTTGTACCCGTGTACCTTTCTATACTTCTTTTCAGATAACACACACATTAGTGAATTTCTAGTTTTAGATTTTAGAAGATACCTTTTCTATCAAGGGGTATGTAGTTGCCATTTTCGACTACGCCCCACATATCAATGTGGCATATTTCAAAGAATGCTATTTTTCTTTGTTTCCAGTAGTCAAATTTTTTTCCCTTGAACAAAGGAAGGTGATTGACAGTGAATCTTTCGTTTCCTATTTGCGAGTAGGATCTTTTATCTATTCCAACAAAGAACTAACCTCAAGAGGTTAGCTTTAATACCAACTGAAACAACAAGCAAACTCTAGAAAGGGGGATTTGAATAGAGTTTGAAAACTTTTTGCAAAACATGTTAAACATTGTTTATAGTGGTTAGATGGTCTGCAAACAATGTTGAACACTTGAGGATTTTTTTTAAAGCATTTGGAAACACTGTAAAAAGATGGTAGAGATAAAAGCTTGTTTTATACTGATTCACTCAACATGAGCTACATCTAGTTCTTCTTTAAGAACTCTTAAAGGGTTCCACTAACTTCAACTAGTTACAAATGGGTTTTCCCACTCCTGGTTTACAATAGCCCAATTGGCTAAAATATCGTTTAAATCCCCCTAAGCTAAACAAACTGAGTGTTTTGAATCACTTCCAATTATTCAAAAACAAATGTATGTCTAAAACAAGTACAAAATAATAACTTTCTTAAAGAGGGTATAATCAAAATAACATAGATTTAAAAAACTTGTTACAAAGATGTACTACCAATGGTAGACGATACAACATATGTGCAAGCCAAAGAGAGAGAATTTTATCAACGTAACAATATGTGCAATAATATCATTCTCCTTTTCTTCATGCAACCTTCAATTTATAGAAAACTTCAAGACAGATATGTTACACTTAGACCATTGGCTTTTGATAATGTTGATGTAGCCTTTTGTACATTGTCATATGATATTCTGCTTTTCCATAGAAATATTGTGTTATTGTACGGATGCTCAGACAGAAAGTAGCAACAAAACATTCCTAGAATATCGCTTTATCTCTTATTGTCTTTTTGTATCAGCACATAACTTTGAATAAAGTATTTCGTCCTTGATAGGATCTGCACAAACAAAGAGACTATTTACTATAGCATTTAAGACAGTCTGTTTACTATAGTGTTTAGTCATATAACGTTTAGTGAGTTATCTTAGACGATCATTGCGATGAACATTATTTTGATAGATGATTTTGTTAAACTTCAAAATAAAGGATTCCTAAATTATCTTGTCTTAACATTCTAAGGACGCTTCATTCTATAGGGTGATCGTCCTCCTCTTGAGTACTTATTCTCCTTAAATTGGGTAGGGGTTGTGTTTGTAAAAGAACTTTAACGCCTAAGTCTGCCTAGTGCTCAACAAGAAATAAATTAGTAGTTCATGAATGTAATCAACATACCTCGTAAAATGTGCTATATACTTACTATTTATGGACTTTTACCTATATGGGACTTGGCCCATTGGTCCAAATATTTGTTAGTTTCTAACTAATCAAAGTTAATCATTGGTCATTATCATTAAGTGTCTTGTATAATATTGTGATGACCGATTAAAGATAGACCGAATATGTGTTGACTTAGTAGTTCGTTATGTATTTGGCCAGGGATAGGTCTACTAGAAATAAGGGTGGTAAAATAGGCCAACCTAGGCTGTTTAAGCTCAACCTAACTTTAGCCCACCAAAAACGAGTCGGGTTGGGCTGACCCATCATTTAATAACGGTTTGACTTTTACAACTCAACTTGTCGATCTACTACCCTGTCGGACTGGCTGGGTTATCCAGCTAAAACGGGTTCATATCGGGCTACCTTGTTGCCAAATGAGTTGCAAGGTAGGCTATCGGACTGATGCTGTAATGCATTTGAATAATTTATCACTTATTTGAATATAACTTCCCTGCTTGCATTTGAATTTCTCATTAAATATCAAAACATTTTCATACATTAAATAATTTATCACTTATTTGAATATAACATCCTTGTGGAGCTGGCATGTCGAGTTGAGCGATGACGAGTTTCTTACATTTAGGTTTTTATAATGGTGTTGGGTTGTCGGACTAGCATGCCAAGCTAGGTAGGGTGAGTTCCTTACATTTAGATTTTTTTTAATGAAGTCGGGTTGACCAGGTTGGGTGATCATGACGACGAGTTCCTTATATTTAGTTTTTTTAATGATATTGGGTTGACTAGGTTGGCCTGTTGTGTTGGCTGAGTTGGCCTACCGGGTTGGGCGTGGTAGGTTGGCATGTCGGACTAGACAGGACGAGTTGTCCCAGGTTGAAGAGGTTGTCTTGATCCGCTTTTTTTTTTTTTTTTGGGCTTCCGGACTCGACTTTTTTCCCTCTCCTAACTAGTATGGTTAAGAGGTACTTAGATGTGTAAAATACACATTTTATTTAAACTAGTTAATTTAATAAGTATTAATGAAGTTCAAATTTTATTTATTTTCATAGTTTTTTATTTTTAATTGAAATGACTATTACATTGAATTTAATTTTACAATTTTAATTAAATGTAGTTTTTGAACAACATAATGAAACGTTAATTACTTTAAGTTATAATATTAAATCTTTTCTAACTTTTAATCACATACAAAATCAAAAGCAGTACACTAAATACTAAAACTAGCATAATAATTATTTTTCCTATAAAATTAAAATAAGTAATAATAAGTTGAAAAATTATATCAAAATATAAAGAATAATAATAGAAAATTTATAAAGTTTAAAGAGCTTAATTAAGTTGTAGTTCCTAAAATGACTTATGTAAGTATACTAATCCAACACTTTTATATTGATAGACCAAACTTATAAACTAGTAAAATAAATCAATTCTTTACTTCTTAATCTTACCAAGAGTTACTCTTTTAAACATTTAAAAAAGAAATGGACTTGTGATTCAAACATAATTACCTGATTAAGTTAAAATGAACAAATTAATACCAAAGCATAATCTAACTGTAAATTTGTTTGGATAATTATATGAAAGTTTGTCTTAAATTAGAGATGAAGAATGTAAAGTAATCAACGAGTAATAGTCACCCACACAATTTGAAGTGGTGTTATAAAATATACATGTATCAGAAAATATATTAAACTTCTTGCATGTATCAAAATTTATTATAATGTTTTAAATTATTCAAAAAATAAAAATCTTAAAACGTGAGCGGCAGGATTCGAACCTGCGCGGGCAGAGCCCACATGATTTCTAGTCATGCCCGATAACCACTCCAGCACGCCCACCTTGTTGCTTCCAATCTCTATACTTTGTAACATTCTCATATAATTCACAAATATAGGCCTTTGAGCTTGCAACATATCATCCCTGATGATTACCAATAACCTTGGAATTCAATCATTCATTATCCCACGTTGTTGAAACTGACCAACCTAATTTTAGAGCATTTGTTCACGCCACCACTACTAGCTAGGTCGGTAATGGAGGAGAAAGAGAACCTGTCACCATACAATGTCTTACCTAACAAATTTTGCATGTACATTCATCTGAATTATGTCCAAATCTTGTTTTATTTTAGGTGATTTCTTTCATTCCAATTTGTTTTGGTAATTCAAGTATAAATCTAAAATCTTACATTTAGTAAAAATAAAAAACTTAAATAATATAAGGAAGAAGTTCATAAATTCATTAACATTGTATTTCTCTTATTCTAACGCCTATTACAATTAATATTTGAAGAATTAACCATTTTCCATATGATACCCCAGCTAGCTAGTGGAGCAGTAAGAGATTCCAGTATCTATATAAGACCCCACAGATATTCTATGGAAGGAAAGTTATGGAAGAGCAACATGGATGTTGCCATTGGTATTATACACATTCAATTGAAACACCTTTTGCTAGAAAGGCTAAATCAGTCTCTCATGATATAGGCAGTAAAGTTTGCCCAATAAAACTCGTAATCATGATCTCTTGTTTTGTATAATGTGAATATTTGGAATGATCCATTCGTACTTATGAGCATGATTGGCCCACTTAAATCCTTGAATTCCAACATGTAATCATGGTTTAGACTCTTCACTATCTTAAAGCAACATCTATCTCCTAAACACCTAAATTGTCATCATTATTTCAAATGTGGAACTTGATTATCACAAGATTCTAGAGGATTCCTTGCCAAGAAAGAGGGACAGTGTACAATGCAAGCATAACCACATTTCTTAAAGTCACTGCACTCTTCAAAAGAGCAGAAGCAAATTTTGAGCCTCAAATATTGGCTCAAAAGCTGTGTTGTAGTGGCTAAGTGTGGTCCTCTCAACTTTTTGTCAACCATATATGCCTCTAAAAGATTGCTGATGAAATCGTGCTTCTGCTGCATAACCAAAAACGTAGCTGCTAGAAATTTCAAAGCACATAAGGATCATTCATTTATTCATGCTTGCAGCCTAAGGTCCAACCACTTAGCATCAAGCGTGGGGTGCCAAAAATTTGGTTTTTTGTTGTTGGATTTAGTAAGAGAAGAAAAAGATGGGAATGTGGGATAGTGTCTATCTATTTAAAAGTGAATCTTGAGATTGTGGTTATCCATTTCATGGTCTTGGTGGCTCTTGAAACCAACACAAACTAGAGTCAAATAATGGTAAAATATTAGATTTTGTTTCAAAGTGTTTCTTTCCTTCTCAAGTCTAAAGTTTAAAATTCTTTATTCCCTTTTAGAAGTTGACAACATCTAAAATATGCAACAAAATTTGTTCCTAGCATATATTCCCTTTTCTCTCATTCGATTTTTCAAATGGGTCATTAACCTAACAAAAATGAAGAAAAACAGAAATGATTCCGAACTTAAGTATGTTAATATAATATTATTAAGATTAATGATTGTGTCGAAGGTATTGTATGCTTTCAAATTTTATTTTTAAAAAATGTCTTAAAGGATTAAAACAAAAGTATTTAAATTATATTTAACATATATTCTAATTAAAATAATATGAGACAATTGGGAACAGAAACAAAAGTAATAACTGATATTTCTTTTTCACAGCAAACTGTGTTTAGTTAAGAAGTTAAAATAATTATAAATACATTAGCAATATAATTTGATAGTGGTTTTACGCTAAGAAAAAATAAAACGTAGTTTATGCTACCTTTTTTTACATGCAAGTTCATGAGAAATCACTAATAAGTTTGTTAACGATATTAATCAAGGTCTTAAGATATTGATTAAAGAATTATCGGTGGTTTTAGTTAAAAGAATCATAATGAAGTTTGTTAACTTTCGCTTTATTTGTAAATTGTTTTCCTTCTTTTTTCTAATTTATCTTATCTCCTTTTTATTAAATACGGTATGAAAAAACTTTTTTTTTTATTAAAAACGCACTAAACATTCATAGAATGCTATTTTACACATTTCAAGAATATTTTTAATCCGTGTCCTAAACACACTTATTAATATTAGCGTAAGCTTATTAAAAGTTGTATTTGACTACTTGATAATGTAAAATAAAATAAAATATTGGTGTACAGAAATTAAATTAAATTAATATTTAGTAATTTATTAATACGCTGAAATCACTATGCTACATAAAATACTAGTTAAAACATGCGCTACTAATGTTCCTTCACTTTTCTTTTGTGATAATAAATGTAACATTCTATTTTTAAGAATAAAATACTATTAAAATAAATATGACATGATAAATTGATTACAAAAAGAAACCAGCCTTATTCAAATATATCTACACATGTAGATATATTAGACTTCTCTACTGAATCTCCAAGGTCACCTCTCACCGGAACAACTGAAACAAATGTCTCTCTAAGCTCACACCAATCAAGTAATTATTGTAAAAGAAAAAACATACAAGGACAGACAACAAAAAAAGCAAGGGTAAGCTAGGTTGAAAAACATACAAGTTATCTTATAGCAATTTAAGATATAAATCACATTCATACAAGTGAATAAGCAAACATCATTCATGTTATAACTCAAACTAGACTCGTCCGGACTTAGAATGAATATCTAACTATGGCGGGTTGTGCACTTGTGGTGGCCTCTACTACTTTGCAAAGTCATTGCCAATGGGTTTCACATTACCACACACAAGGTAAGTCCGTTACCACGCAATAGGCCTCCAAGAAGCGCATACAATAGGACCTCCTACTACTCTCACCACATGCATCGATCTTCTCTAAGTGAGAATGAAAGATTATTAGAGTGTTAGGATAACCCCCAAGAATGAGCTTTTATTCATTCTAAACACTACAATGATCTCACCAAGAGATCTTACTTTCATACTCAATCTCACCATCTTAGTCATTTTATATTCCTCTTTGAATCATCAACATAACATCTTCTATTTATATAATCACATATAATATCATAGCAAGTAATATATGCATCACACATCCTTAATCAATCAAACAAAGAAGAAGAAAGGAATAAATCATAACGAAGGAATTCACTCAGTGCACATGCTCGCTATGTGAGACCATGTAGCATTCGCATAGCAAATCTGGTTCGCATAGCGAGTCCTCAAACAAAGAACGCCTCTTCCCAAAACATTCGCAAAGCGACCAAGCTCGCTTTGCGAATTAACACCCATTTGTTCCAGACCTCACACCCTCGCATAACGTCCTAATTAGTTGTGCGAGAGCACCCTAGACAGTGGCTCAAGTTATACCACTCTCGCAAGGCGATCCATATCCGCCTTTCCAATTAATTGGTATTTTCCCAACACTGCTCCAACCGCAAGGCGACCTAGGTTCGCTGTGCGAATCATCAAATAGAGAGCAACTCTCATCAGTGATTTGCATAGCACACATCATGCACTATGTGAATGCCCTGGCAGAGAGCACTTCGCCAGGGCGACTCGTTGTGCGAATTCTCTCGCACAGCGAGTCTGCATAATCTGCAAAATGAAATTCTGCAGATTTGCACAACTCAACCACCCTAAACTCGTTCTAGGCATTTTGATGAACTTCTAACACCCCTAAATCGAAGTATATGCTGAATTAAACTTGCCTAATTGATTCCAACACTTTCTAACTTCATTATCTAGTGGTTATGCATTGATTTATACTCTAAATCTTCATTTTCATCAACCTAGGGACTTAAATCTAAATTTACCACTTTAAAATTGTTTTTGACCATTTTAATGCTTCTAATAAGTCATAAATGACTTACCTAAACTACCTGAATAATCTAACACAGTCACAAACCCCTAAATCAAGAAATCGCTTACTCACTTCCTGTTTAAATGACCTAAAACACTATATTGCGTCTAACTATTCTATCTAATAAACTGCAAAGAAATATCTCATAACTCCAACAACTAAGATTCGATATACCTCAATCAAACCAGTTCAATTGCATCCCATCACAGATTCATAGTTCACACATCCACATAGTATACGTTCTAACATATAAAACCATACATTCAACTCAATCAACACCATCTTTCATCACACAATCCACACATACAACATTTAGCAATTCCAATAGCACCTAAATTAACGCATACAAACATTTTACAGATCAGACCCAAAATCCCAGCTTCCCTTACCTATGAATCAAACAACACAACACCACGCAAACCCCGATAGCTGGCTTGTAACTTAAGAAAATGCTAGACCCACCTACAGGTTACCATTTGATGATGGAGAATAGATTTTTAGAACCTAAATGAAATTGGAAAAGGAATGTAGAAACACCATTTACATGCAATCAGAACTTGTTGTATGTTCACAGTTTTAAGAGGCACAGAGAGAATTTGGGGAAAACCTACCAGATGAAGAACACAAAATTGATTGGTTGATTTCGGAGCTCACAGTGCCAGGATCGCCTAGGTACATCCTGATTGTGGAACAAATGGTTCAGTGATGAAGAAATCTAGAGAGATGGTAGAGAAGGTTGAAGAACAGAACTTTAGAGAGATAAACTATTTAAGCAAATGAACTCATACGTTTTAAATTGCTTCTATTTATGTTGCTGATATGTTTTAACTATAAAACATGGTTCCATTAGCTTAATACCCTTATCAACTCTCAAATCCTATTTCTAGGTTATTACAATAAAAACTAATAAAATTATTATTATTTTTATAATTTCATTGTAAATAGTTTTTATTTATTTTTAATTAAAAATAATTAAATTTAAAATATGGTTAAATTTAGAGAAACGACCACTTATAAGGTAAAATTTATAAAATAATTACTTTAATTTAAAAAATATTTAAAGAGTAAAAATGGAATACTAATGTGGAGACCAAAATGAAGAATCTCTTTTATATATAAGAATAAATATATTCTTAAGACATTTGAAAAAAAAAACTAATACTCTTCATTAGTAAGATCCTAAAAGTTTATCAATTTACAAGTGGATGCAAATCTCACTTTACAAACTGAGTTTTTAAGGTTGAGTTAGACTTGAAGTTTATTTCTTAGCATGATATGAGAGTCATGAATTAGAGGTTATCTTGATAAAATTTGTTCTTTATTGGATTTATTGTTTCACCTGTTATTGGACATTATTGAATCATTGAGATGTATATCTCTTAATGTGAGAGGAATTTGTTAGAGGTTCCATATTGACTAGATAAAACAAATTTACAATATTACCATTTTATATTAATTTATATTTTAAGAATTGAATTAGGTTTGAATATTACCATTTAAACTAAATTGGATTATAACATATTAGACTGGAAAATATATTTTAATAAGATGTATATTACTATAATAGCTTAAAATAACTTAGATTGTTTAAGTCATTCAACATCAATTTAGGGTAGTGGAACACTAGTGCAGTCAGGGGAAACGACAGCGGTTGTTTTCGCCCTTATGCAGCGGTTCTCGAACCGCGGCATATTCAGCCGCGGTAAAAAGTCTGGGACTTTAGGCCGCGGTTGCAACCGCGGTAAAAAGTATGGGGAATAGATCGCGGTTCGTACCACACCCACGGCCTAAACCCCTTTTTTTAAAAAAAATATAAATCGTAGCATTATATGCCGCGGTTGGAACCGCGGTAAAATGTAGGGAATATACCGCGGTTCTTACCACAACCGCGGCAAAAAGTGTATTTAAAATTAAAAAAATAAAACAAGACACTATATGCCGCGGTTGTGGTAACAACCGCGGCATATTATCCTGCAATTTTTTAAAATAACAGGTCTGTTTATGTGGTATCCATTACCACACAAACAGACCTGCATATCAAATAAACAGTCTATATCATTTACAACAGATCAATCACATGTTGAAATGTATTTGAACTTTAAATAAAGTACAAAGTCTAATTAAATACAATCTAATCAAATGCAATCTTTAAATCTAGTAACTAAGAACTATTATATAATCTAATTATATACTTTGCAGCAGCTTTTTTGATGAATGATAGTGGCTTCTCAGGAACTGGTGTAGTCGTCTTGAACCTCTGCACAAGACAATTTATATTAATTAGTGTTTTGAATTCTAAATTTTGGAAAAAATCAACATTTGTTAAAGTTAAATATTACCGTTTCCCAGCCTCTTGTGATATGAGATCGAATAATTTGGGTCATCCAATACATTACGTAGTATCCGCACTCATATGACCCACTCTGTTTGTTACACTACAACATATCAACACAGTTGTAAATAGTTAGTGAAAAACATTAAAACAAAACAACTATAAGAAAGTATGGTTTTGCCATATGTCAAACCTTGAGAGAAATCCATGCAATCTTTCTAGTGTGTGTAATTGATCTCCCAACCATCATCATACTTGCTGGAATAGAACTATATATAAAAAAAATGGTTTTAGCATTCATTTATATAAAAAAGAAAGTCCAAACAATGACGTTCTTACCAATCAACTAGTTGTCTGAGATTTATGGGAGGAGGCCTGTGCAATGAGCAGAACCATAAAGCATAACTCTCGTGCATAGAAACAACAAGAAGCTGCCAATGGCGCCTGAAATTCATAATAACTTAACTATTATTTTTTAAAATCTCACATGGAATTTTATTATGTTAACAAAGTTCACTTACCCAGATATATAAGGCAAAAAATATACTTTTTTGCCGGTTGCAAAATTTCTGATGAGATTTGTGTTGATGTGATCAAAATCAGTTGATTCGTGAATGGATTGGGGATCAATAAATCCATAATCATCAGAGTGCCCCAACTTGTTCCTGGTCCCACACAAATACCTGAAATCAAAAGGTAACTTTGAGAAAATGATACTTGATATACAAATCAATTATATATATATATATATATATATATATATATATAATTGCTCATAGACTTACATCATCCATAGCTGAATAATTGTAATATTCAACTCTTGTGTTCCCGAAGCAAGCTCTCTGACATCTGAGGCATGAAGGTATAATGGGACCTCAGAGACTCTCCCAAATACATTAGAATCATATTCAACCTCCAAAGGCTTATCTTCAAGGATGTCAGCAAGTAGCTGCAATGAACCAATAGGATCATCCTCAGATAGAGAAATCTTCTCTTCTGCCTGCAATGAACCAAAATAAGATAAGTTTTGACATCAATAACATGCAAACTTTAAAATTGAGAAGTGTAAAGAAGAATTCCATACCGGGGGGTCAGAAACTGAACCAACCAAATGTTTAGGCCAAGCGATAAAGGACTTGAATGCTTGTTCCACAGTGAAAATCTCATATGTGGCCAGAGGAACTAAGGCATCAGGTAATATCATTTCGTCCACTGAGACCTTCACCTCATCCTCTGATAGCTGTTCACCATGAACAACAGTCGCTGCCTTAAACATTGTTCCACGAGCTACCAGGACCGTCTCGATATCGTCTAAAATGTATAGCAGACATGGACTAGCATCGTCCATGTCATCCCCTAGGACGGCTGGTGCAGAACAACTTCCTTTCCCGCTTCTCCCTGTCACAGTAAATGTTAGATTATACAAAAGATAGAAATAATTGCACATAAATGTTTATTAAGTTTACCTGTGGGAGGCACAACATGTTCCTGTTCCTGTAAAGGAGATGGCACCGGGCGCATGCCATAGGTCTCAAACTGCTGCTGGAACATGGAGCTAAACTCACTAAACAATTCAGCCCTGAGCTCTGACCTAACCTTGTTTGTGATCTCGTCCGTAAGGTCGGCTCGAACCTTTTTTGTGATCTCTTGTGTCATCCTTTCTCTTTCTGCTTCGCTGTATGCATAAGGATGACGAGAATAGCTCCCAAAATATTCTTTAATTCCTACTCCAGGACCAGCAGCACATACACGTCCAGGGTGCTCAGGTCGTCCAATCGCAGCAGCAAGAATATCCTGGCGACCCTCTGGAGTGAATTGACCTTGGGAGCTCTGCTCAACCAAGGAGTCCTGTAACATTACAAAACACAATTATTCTTTAAAAAGTTCAATGTAGTATGTATAATTACAATTATTCTTATTTTAGGAACAGTGATTACTTAAAATTCTTTCAGAAATTTCCCGTGCAGTGTCGGAAGAGTAGGTGCATTTCAAAGCCACAACAACATATTCAAACCGTGCATTTCAATATAAAACAACACTATTATCAGAGAATGGAACGTACCCGCAGTAGCAGATGGCGCGACGGAGAGGATGGCTCGACGGCGGCAGAGGCTTGCGCGACGGCAGAGGACGCGACGGCAAAGGACGCGAGACGGCAGCAGGGGCGCGACGGACGGCGGAATGGCGCGGCGGCAAAGATTTTTCGACGAGGATGGGCGGCAGCAGCGTTTTGGCGTTCGTCGTTCAGAGAGAAAAATCGTGGAGAAGAAAGTGTTCTGTATTCTATTTTCTAAAGCGCATATGTCGCGGTTCATCAGATAACCGCGGCCTATACTGCTTAAAAAATAATAAAAATGGCATTTTTGAAATTCTTTTTGAACTATATGCCGCGGTTCCCGCTAAACCGCGGCATATACATGTATATGTCGCGGTTACAATGAGAACCGCGGCTTATACCCTGTCGTTCTGAATATACCAACTGCCTCTCCAAAAGGCAGTTGGGAGGTTACAGGGGTATATGCCACGGTTCCCCAGGGGAACCGCGACATATACCCACTGCCAACTACTGACATTCCCCATGAGTCAGCCCATGCATTAAATTGGCAGGGGAATATACCGCGATTCATAGCAGGATCGCGGCATATTCCCTGCCAATTTAATGCATGGGCTGACTCATGGGGAATGTCAGTAGTTGGCAGGGGGTATATGCCACGGTTGCTGTTGGAACCGCGACATATACCCCCTGCCAATTTATTGCAGGGGCTGACGATTGGAGAATGTCAGTACGTGGCAGGAGAATATGTCGCGGTTGCTAGGCGAACCGCGGCATATACCCCCTCTCATAAGGGATAGGTCGCGGTTCTACAGAGAACCGCGGCATATAGTGTACATTTATTTACAAAACTGCCACCGCGCACCATTATGCAACGGTTTCTGCCTAACCGTGGCATAATGTGCGCTGTATAAACCAAATTTTGTACTAGTGGAATTTGAACGAGCTAATTAAAATCTTCAAATTATGATTTCAACAAACTCATTCAAAAATAATTGATCATTATATTAATAATGACCAATATAACACTCATAAAAAGAGTTTTGTTTTTATCTATTTTCACTAAAAATAATCATTATTTTTAAGACCCTTTTCCAAATTTATGATCAATTAATTTTTTCCTTTTATTCTTACCACTTTGCAAAGATTCCAACTATAAATATTTCAAGGACTTCAAACTCCAAGTTCAAGGGTACTCATCCTCTCTAGGGTGCTACTCCTCTTCAAATTGAATGAGATTGCGCAAATAGAAGATACTATGTCACTTAAGCCAACCAAGTACCTCAGAAGGTAATGAATATTGTAACTAATTAACGTAATTAATGTACCTCGTAGAGCATGCTATTTATATTATTGTTTATGAGTTCTTACTTGGATATGCCTAAATCATGTGTCCTTAACTACCTTATTAACCTTACTTTAACACTTTCTTCTTTAACTTAATCGTGATTTACCAATATCAGTGATATGACTGGAATAATCTTGGCCTGACCGAATACACATGGGTAGGACACATGTCAGCCTAGGTGACTGATATGTACTAGGCCATGGTGTACTAGGATGTGTACAATACACTAGATCTTTAAGCTTAACATGTTATATCGTTGAAGGCTTGTAGAAAGTTATCGTAGTTTTGTCCTTCAACCTGCCCACCATTATGTTGGTCTTTGATATTTTTCCTATTTGTTAGGATGACAGTCTTCGATACTCGTCCTGTTTATTAGGAAGACAGTCATTGGTACTCGTCCTGTTTTCAAAGAAAATTTGTATTTTTTTTCTTATCTACCTCTATGGGTAAAGTACCCCAAATTTCGAGAAGCGAAATGAAAAATGGGTTGTAATGATAAAGTGTCAGGTCTAACCAAATGTGGGAGGTGAAGAGTTGCCAGTTTTCATAACAAACGAGGTGATGCTGAGAAGGTGAAGAATCATGACCCTTGACCCTTAGGTATATTAAGATCCAAGGGTTGTGATGAAGAGGTGGGTAGACAAAAAAGTGTAAAATGTTTTCTATAAATAAAAGGATCATTTGCCTTAGTTGAGCACCCTAGTTGTTGAGAGTTGGATGAAAAGGACTATATCCATGCATTTCTTAAGTATAGAGACCTAACAAGATCAAAGTTTGAGACTTGGACGAAAACCAAAATCACGTTATAGAGTTTAGTGACAAAAACATAGTTAATCCTAAATTAAAATTAGTTTATACATAAATAAAATTGTAAAATTTCTCTCTTATAATTTTATCTTGTGAATAAGTTAGTTTTAGTTTACAAAAACAAAAAGGTTTTAGTTATAACAATGTAAGAGAAACCTAGGACCTAATGGTTATAATATCACTTCATTAAACACTTTTGGGACCATTTTAAGGGTGATGTAATGATTTTGATGGTATTAATCCTGAAAGCTTCCTTGGGATTCAAAGCTTTAATCTTTACTCTTATTTCTAAGAATCTCATTCTTAATGGTCCTAGAGAGTTTAGGTTACCGTCTTTTATTGGAGGATAATATAAAATTATTACAAAGATTTTGTCTTTGCAAATGTTCCTTATATGTCTAAGTTGGTTTAAGTCTTTCAGTCAACCTATGTAGGAGGTCAACATTTTCCTAACAGAGTTGCAGTTGCGAATGAATTCTAAAAACACCTTTTGTAAACTTTTAAATGTGTATTTGATAAGAGATTTCTTTTTTGTATGATAGGGATATTGATTTAAATAAGATTGAAGAGAAACTGCATAAATAAAAGAAGTATGACAATGAAAAGAATAAAGAAGAAAATTTAAAGGGAGATTATAAAGGAGACTTCAAGTAGTTAAACATAAAGCAAAATTGCAAATAGTGTTTCTATATATCTTTTCGAAGCTAATGTTATGCTTGTAGTTGTTGAAAGTTAAGTATTTTTACCACTCCTGGTTACACTAGTCAGGCTCAATAATCTCCATTACTGTGACTAGTACCAAATATTACCCATTTCTGGTTGCACAGTATTATTCACCAATTCTGGTATCCCTAAATATTCCTAGTATCCTCCAGATACACTTGTCTAGTTTAATTTGACCCACTCCCAGTTGTCGTTGTCAACTCAGTAACCCCTGTTACTGTGACCTTGACTGAGTTTCACCTACACCTAGTTGTGTAGTATTCTTCACCACTCCTAGTATCCCTAGACGCTCTTGGTATCCTCTAGATACACCTTCTAGTTAAGTTTAACCCACTCTTGGTTGTCGTTGTCAACCTAGTAACATTTGTTATTGTGACCTTGATTGAGTTTCACGCATTCATGATTGTGTAGTATTCTTCACCACTAATGGTCCATAGACACTCCCAGTATCCTCCAGATACACCGTCTAGTTGAGTTTAACCCACTCCTAGTTTACAGTAGAAACACCCGTCTAACTATTAGTCAATACCAAATTTCGTCCGGATTAGTTTTTGCTTTATTGTAATCTATTGTCCTATGTTTTATTGTTTATTTGTTTTCATTTTCGTTTTTATTTTTATTATTTCTTTTTTTGTTTACTTTATTTTCTTTATTATTTTTTTTTATTTTACTTCTCATTTTATAATTTTCATTTTCATTTTTTGTTTTTTACTTTTTATTTTTATTAATATATAGTTAAACAAGATTAATATATAGTTAAGTTTAAAAAAAGAGGAGAAAAAAGAAAGGAAAAATGTGGAATGCCTTTTGTCGTTAGCCAAAAAAAAAAGCAAAAGAAAAAGAAGGAAAAAGTTTTGTCGCATGCTGGGGAAGAGGGGAGCAGAAAACATTTTTCTGTTGCAGTCGAGGACGCGATTTTGGTTTGGCAGGTGCGGTTTGGATTAGCAGACATCAAGGAGGAGGAATCTTTAAAAAGTAGAGAAAAAACAACAACAACAAAAGGGAAGTCTTGAGCCAAAAAAGAAAACCACACAGTGTTACAGTTATTCACTATTCACTTGAAAAGAGGAAACGAAGCCAGTAAAAAGAAGGAGATCATCGGAAGCACGAAGCCGACGAAAGTAATCAGAGCTCCAAGAGGTAACTGCACCTTGCTCACATCTTGCTGCACAATCGTCATGTAAGCTAGTTGCAATGTATGCTGTTTGATATTGCTCTGTTTTGAATATGATGTTATGGTGTGAATTTTTCTTTCTCTGTCATCATCCAACTCATGAACACACTTCATCTTTAATCAAACCCTCTTGATCCACACTTTGACTCCTCTTCGCCCAAAATCATCGACTAGCCTCAATGCGAGAGTCTATTGCTAATATATCCATCTTCATCCTTATTGATACATCCTGCTCACAGTTCCCCTGCCACAAATAAACAAACAAAGAACCAACCAATATTCCAGCCCGACCCCCTTACCCTTGCCCCAATAATTTCGATAAAGCCCCTCAAGTGCATTCCCACATTCCAACTTCGGCCTAGCAAGTCTTGTAGGATATCTTTGAATTCCACACACTCCTTAATAGAGTATCCATCATCTGGATGGAGTGCACATGATATACCCACATCATAATCACCCTTTAAAAGACCCACTTTCAACAAAGCCTCGAAAATAAACCTCCTAGAACTCCAGATTTCGCTCACATCCCTTACCAACTCATGTTCTTCAGCCTCGATGGCGTTCGTCGAGGTACTCCCATGCCCGGACAATGGATTAGCCTCGATGCTAGGCTTATCTTCTTGAAACTTGAGCCACCCAGAGTCTATTAGAGCATATACTTTATATTTGAAAGCCACACAACGCTCAGTTGAGTGACCCACACCTCCCCCATGATAACTACACCTAACATCTGCATCATAACCCCTTGGGTATGGAGGATGTACAGGCTTCATCGGGCAAATGGCAACCAGACCCTTTTTGATAAGGTGAGGTAATAACTCTGTGTAAGTTGTAGGGATAGGGGTGAAATTAACAAATTGATTCCTTCTTGGGTTGGTGTTTTGACCCGCATTCAGATTTGGACCCGCGTTTGCCCCAACCCTCCAAGCTTCAGTTGGTATACGCTGCAGTTGATAATACCCTTGTTGTTGTTGAGGCCTAGTTTGATGAGCAAACGAGGCGTTAACAGCATAGGTAGGTTGGCTTAAGTATGGTCGATAACTATGAGTGGGAGCTTGACCTCTCCACACAGGCATTACCGATGCTACATGCACATCCCCTTCCTTCTTCTTTCCCAGATTGAAATTGGGTTTTTTGTAGTTTGCAGTTGCGGACAGGCCATATGCAATTTTCCCATTTTCAATCCGATTTTTATCCTTTCACCTATTATGATGATATCAGCGAAATTGATGAACACATTCCCAACCATATGTTCATAAAATGGTGGCTGGAGCGTATTTATAAACATTGCCACCATCTCTCTGTCACACAAAGGCGGCTCAACTTGCGCGACTAACTCTCTCCATCGTTTGGCATATTCCTTGAAAGTTTCTTTGTCTTTCTTTGCCATATTTTGCAGCTGCTTTTGCAATATTTTGCAGCTGCAGATTGTCCTGTGCAACATGCGTGTTGTATATGTACTGTTTCACAAAGGCGTCAGCCAGATCCACCTAACAACGGATTCGAGATGGCTTCAGGTGGGTATACTAGTTCAACGCCACCCCAGCCAAACTGTCTTGGAAAACGTGGTGAATAGTTGGTCATCATAAGCATACGCAACCATCTTTCTACAATACATGGTCAGATGGCTTTTAGGGCATGTACTACCCTTGTACTTCTCAAAATCCTACGCTTTAAACTTATGCGGTATTTTCACACCCGAAACCAAGCTTAGCCTTGCAACACCTCCGAACCCATAGCTTTCCACTCCTTCAATAGCCCTCAATCTCTCCTCCAGAATCTCCAGCCTAGTTTTAGCTCCATCAACGCTACTAATTACCCCATGCAATGCGATGTGTGATGCGGCCTTGGCTGAAGAGTCCTCTCTAGTAACCATGTGTGGCATTACAGTTACTCGCGTTCCTTCAACTGTGTTTGTCACATTCATCCCTGTGCTCACCATGGGAGCCGACACTAAGACAGGTCCCTCAGTACCGATTGGTGGTACATTAACAGTTGTGGGAAAGGAGAATGAAGCATGCTCTACTTTTGAGTACTCTCCTATGGGAGGAGTGTAGCCTGGGGGTAAACCATACATCGGGAAAGGAACTAATTGGTTTACGACATTGAACATTGGGGGATAAAGTGGGCATTCCCCTCAACTCGTGTAGACGAAGACTCTCCAATAGTCTTTAGGGATTCAAGGCAGCCAAGATCTGGCCGACCTGGTCTTTCAATTGGCTAACAACAGCTTTGATGGATTCCTACGACTCCTCCCAGCTTTCCATGACTCTTGAATTGGCTTGAGTCTTGTAGGGATGTCGTGGAAAATTGGTCGTTGTTTTCATCACTTGTACTCTTTTATTATTTTGATCAATTTAAATTATATGAGAATGAAATATGCTAAACAAAAGAAAACATGATGCATGCTAGTGATAGGTGGAAATCATAGGATCACGATGACATTAATGATTGAAATTAACATAAGTCGATACCAAACAAACATCTCACATCTTTCATTTAAAGAAAACCCAGTTCAATACATTGCCCTAAGGAACAAAATACAAGGATCTCATTTATACATCACTCCCAGGCTCGAGCAATGAAGGATTTCATTTTTCCTACCAACCATTTACAATGATTAATAAATCGTTCTATCTCTTCTGGCGGGCTACAAAAATGAGTACTTGCTTCGGCGTCCAACACCATCTTGGGGATGTCTTCAATTGCTCCATTTGCCAAAGCTGCCAATTGGGAGAAACTTTCCTTCCAATGCTTCGCAGCCATTTCTTGCTCCATGATGTGATCTTCCATTCGCTTCACCAAGGCCAGATGCCTTTCTTCAAATTCCATCGACCTCCATCGCTCCTTTGTCTCCTCAATATAATCCTCCATCTGTTTTAACATGGCTCGATGCCCTTCTTCTACCTCTGCTAGCTTCTAGCGCTCATAGTTCAAATCTGCCTCAAACGACGTGGCCATTTCCTTCATCTAATGCCCCACTTCTTCTACTTAAATTTGCGCTCCTCTTAGTTTCTTCAAGGCTTCTCGCTTATCTCTTTTGGCCTATTCGTAGAGGTGTTTCCACTATTTTCCTTCTTCCAATGCCACATTCTTCTCCTTCACTCTCATGGCTAGCTCTTTGCTTACGGCTGCAAGATCTTGCTTCAGTTGGAATGTGTAATCCCTTTCGGCCTTCTAGCTTCTAATAAGTTCTTCATAGTCCTATGACTTCTCCTCCTTGTCACGCACTTTGTAATTCTTTTTCCAACCTAGCATTCCTTTCTCTCAGATTTTACATCTCCGCTTTCAACTACTTCACCTCTTCACTCTCTAGGTCTTACGGTTGCCCTTCATTAGTCGGATGATCATTGATTGGCTTGAATGGTAGTGTGACTTCCTTTACCCTTTCTAGGATCCATGCTTGATAACTAACCTTGTCGTCCACCACTCCAATCCTCAAATCATTTTTTGCTCGCACAACATTTTCCCAAGCACTTCTAACTTTCCTCAGCACTTAAGTGAAATGCCCGTCTTCATAGTAGATGAAAATTTTCGTGAGATAGTCCGGTGAAGGTACCCCTTTCATGGGATGCCCGAATTGCCTTTGAACCAAAATAGGATTGTAATTCATACAATATAGGGCACCTATGAGAGGTACATTGGGAAAGTTGCCACAATGATGGATGAAGGGTTTAATCCCAAGCCAAGGAAGGCGCCACCTCACATTGCCTCCACTCAAACCATCAAAGAAATGGGCCCACTCATTTCCTTCTTTGTCTTTAAGCCCTTGGTGCGACAAGTCTTCCGAAGGACACCTGACAAGACTTCCAACTGGAAGTGCAAAGTACAGTTGCCTGCTATCATGACCTCACATTGCCTCCACTCAAAGAAATGGGCCCACTCAACAGATTTCCATACTTCTTCTTGAAGGTTTCTCTCTTCATGGTCTTGAGTCTTCTGCCTAAGTTTATCAGCCCTGTTAGATTTCCCCCATGAATCCTTTGGCGAGGTTTCTTTCTTAAAATGGTAGAATCGGTCTGTTGTGTAGTACCAAATCTTGTATCAACTTCCATCTTGTATGAGATCAAGTGAATACCTGTGATTTCCCCTTAAACCAACATGTTACAAATGATGAATGAACATGATGCATGGTAACATAACAAAGTAAAAACAACATGACCAACAAAATGCATGCATAGTATGAAAATGCAATGTCATTATTTTCAAAAAAGAACAAACAGTGTGAGGGTTACAAGAATACACATTTCTCCCTTTGTGCCCTAATAAAGGTTCACTGCTTCGGATTCAAGGTCAAATATATGCAATCTCACCAGGATGGTTCCCTGAACCTAAAGGTCGATGGTCACTAGAGCTATGGCCTCCTTCATAGCATCTCCACAACAGTCGAGTAATCAACTAGGTGTGGAGACACAAGTGAAGAGAACAAACTCTAGTTGGGGTTCTCACGATAGCCAAACAGGAAGTATGTCCCAAGTGGCACTGCTACACAACCCCTCTATTTCTAAGTTACACTCAGACCCGGGTATAGGGCCCCATTCATGATATGCGTAAAGTGTGTTTGTGAAGGGAGAATGCAACGCATACCTAAACCCTCAACTGCAAAATAACCAGAAAAATCTCAGGCTGATATAAACATGTTTTCTACCCTAGGGTTCAATATCAAAACAATTCACATGCAATTACTTCAAACATCAAACATAGATAAAGACAAAGGGAAGAAAAACACAAAGTAAAACCACATTGAATTCGCGCATCTAATTAAATGGCTTGACTCTCGAAGTCCTCAGTGGAGTCGTCATCTGTCGCAACCGGAATCGTGACGGAACGACGATCCAAAAAAAAGCACTGCTTTTGAAAAAGAGAATTTGGAGTCGCCACCATAGTTTATTCTGGAAAACTACGGAAAAACCATAAAACGATAAGGCACGGTCCATTAAAACCAGATTCTGGGTTCGGGAGTCGATTACGTGTAGGGAAGGTATCAGTACCCCACAATGTCTGCGCTAAGGTAGTACCTTTAATTAAATACGCGAATGTGGCATGGTTTTCAAAATGTTTATTTATCCCCGTAAATGACACTATAAAGAAACAAAAGATATTTTTTTATTTTTGAGAAATTATTGAGAAATTTTGTTTGGAAAAGATTTGGATTTTTGGGAAGTGAACCTGACAAGGACTGACCTTACTCCTACGTATCTCCACTTTTGATGGAGAATCAAGGATCACGTAGTTCTGGCGGAAAGGTTGTTTGTTGTTTGAAAGTATTTATATTTTGGTATTTTTATATAGGAAAGGAAAAAGGTTTTTAGCACAGGGACAATGCGAGTGATCACACGTGTGCTTAACCTTTAAAACATACTTTTCGTATTTTTTATAAAAGAAAGAGAAAAAGGTTTTCTAGCACAAGGACGATGCGGGTGATCACACGTATGCTTAACATATAAAACATATTTTTGGTATTTTTTATAAAAGAAAGAGAAAAGGTTTTTAGCACAAGGACGATGCGAGCAATCACACGTGTGCTTAACCTTTAAAACATATTTTTGGTATTTTTGATAAAAGAAAGAGAAAATGTTTTTAGCACAAGGACGATGCGAGCAATCACATGTGTGTTTCACCTTTAAAACATATTTTTGGTATTTTTTATAAAAGAAATATAAAAGTTTTTTAGCACAAGGACGATGCGAGCGATAACACGTATGCTTAACCTTTAAAACAATTTTTTGGTATTTTTTATAAAAGAAAGAGAAAAGGTTTTTAGCACAAGGACAATGCGAACGATCACACGTGTGCTTAACCTTTAAAACATTTTTTGGTATTTTTTATAAAAGAAAGAGAAAAGGTTTTTAGCACAAGGATGATGTCAGCGATCACACGTGTGCTTAACCTTTAAAACATATTTTTTGTATTTTTTTATAAAAAAACGAGAATTTTTTTTACCACAAGGACGATGCGAGCGATCACACGTGTGCTTAACCTTTAAAACATATTTTTGGTATTTTTTATAAAAGAAAGAGAAAAAGTTTTCAGCACAAGGACGATGCGAGCGATCACACGTGTGCTTAACCTTAAAAATATATTTTTGTTATTCTCAATATTTATATATTTAAAAAGTAGATAAATATTTAAAAATAAAAAAGAAAAAATAAAAATAAAAATAAAAATAGAAAAAAAGATAAATAAATAAAAATGAAAATAAAATAAAAAGTAAAAGGATAAAATAAAATAAATAACAACAAAATAATAAGTAAATAAAAAATGGGTGCAGAGGTGCCTAAATAAGAAAAGGGGTGTTTAAACCAATTATTTCTAATAACAGACCCGGCCTAAGCCCAAGCGAAAAAAGGGGATGAAAAAGAAAAACAGGAGTGTACAAACCTAATTTATTTCTAATAACAGATAGGTCTTAAGCCCAAGTGGCAAGGGGTGTGAAAATGAAAATAAGGGATTGCAAGGAGGTAAATCTTTTTTTTTAGGGTTTGGCCTAACATGGGCCTAATGCTTCTTTACTCAGAACCCATTAGGGTTTCTTCCACCCCCAAACCCTGAGGAGGCCTCCCATTCGAAAACAACCAAAATGTAGTTCCATTGCTTTGTCTCTAGTGAAAGAACGAGCTTTCCATCCTTCACACGACCAACATCCCAGTCACTGTTAGTGGCGGCCTGAGGCATCACCAGTTGCGAATTTCCCCTCCACATCATCGGCTTCCCCTACACCAAGTTCCTTATCCAGCGCACTCAACATTCTCGAGAGACTTACGATCTCCTTCGAGTGAAACACTTTAGCCGTTAGGGTTTTGCCCTTCCTACGGAATCTTGCGGTCGCCTTAACCAGAACTGGATATTGCGCCACCGCCATCCAAGAGTCTTGACGTCGCCGACGACATACAGGCGCCACAGGAACCGTAGCTAATTGCAGCCCAAAGATTCGTCGTTGGTCACCAGAGCTGTCGCAAGCTGAAACGGAAACCCTATTTGTTCCGCTGTTAATCGCGCGTGAGAGGGAAACCTTCGTCTCCGTATACCGTGCCTTCTCCGTTATTCGCCACCAAAGTTGCCACTGGTCGAGGTAGTTCTCCTCTATTACTTCGCCGACGAACTTCCTCCCACTCGTTTAAACGGTGATGCCAAGCGTTAGAAGCCGTGACTGAGAGTATGTGGTTCCCTTAACGAGACCTCCACCGCCAACAGGCTCATAGGTAGACGAGGATGGGACAATGTGGTGATTCATGGATGAAGCAGAAAAGCCGCAACATCAATTTCCTTGTCAGGATTAGAGAAAAGAAGTTTGATGCAATTATGCTATAAGGACACGGAGGAAGAAGTGTTTGCAAAAACTGGTGGGGAATCTGATGTAACCCTACCAGAACCGTTGGTGATCCATTTCACCAGGACCACCCATGCACTTGTGACTGAAGGAAAATCGTCTGTTGTTATCCGTGTATCATCCCCCTTTCCTTACAAAAATGAGAAAGTCGTCCCTTGGAGATATGGGGCACTTGTGTTAGATGAAGGAAGAGGTGCAGATCCAGCCATTGAAAACATATCTAGCATTAGGGAATGACGAGAAATGGTCGAATCTTTACACCACCAGAGTTGACGAGAGAAAGAACCAATAATAAGGAAACAATTGCCGCAAAAGCTAAGGAGTTCTTGAAAGGGAAGGGTGTGCAAGCCGAAGAGACCCTTGACAAAGAGGAGAAGAAGGAAATATCCGAAGAAGAGGCTTGCGAGTTTTTAAAATTCATACAATAGAGTGAGTATAAGGTGGTGGAACAACTGAACCATATGTCCGCCCGGATCTCCTTGTTAGAATTGCTCATGCATTCTACCTCTCAATGAAAGCTATTGATGAAGATACTTAGTGAGGCTTATGTGGAGCAAGGTATTTCCCTGAATAAGTTTGAGGGCATTGTTGGCAACATCGTTGCTAATAATTACCTTACCTTTACCGATGAGGAGATACCTACTAAGGAGAGAGGGCATAACAAGGTTCTTCACGTCTCTATGAAATGCTTGGATCACGTTATAACACGTGTCTTGGTGGAAAATGGATCCTCCCTGAACCTCATATGCCAAAAGCGACATTAGAGAAGCTACCCTGTGATAGAATGCATATGAAGCCAAGCTCTATGATTGTGAGGGCGTTTGACGGCAGTAAGAGGGAAGTGATGAGAGAAGTGGAACTGTCGGTCCAAGTCGGTCCGTGCATTTTTCAAGTGACATTCCAAGTCATGGATATCCTCCCCGCCTATAGTTGTTTGTTGGGTCGCCCATGGATCCATTCTGTAAGGGTTGTGCCTTCCACACTACACCAGAAGCTGAAGTATGTCATGGGAGATAAATTGGTGATAGTATCAGGAGAGGAAGATCTCCTTGTGAGCGGACCGTCGTCCACGAATTACATTGAGGCAACTGAGGAAGCTCTCGAGACATCTTTCCAATCATTGGAGATTGTAGGGAATGCCTATGTGGAGCCATCCTAGATTCATCTCCCAATTGACCGCTACTTGTGAACCAATGTTCAAGCTATTACAAAAGAATCAGGCCGTGGTTTGGAATGAGGATTGTCAAGCCGCTTTTGAAAAAGTCAAACAATACCTGCAATACCCTCCTGTATTGCGTCCACCTGAACCAAGAAGACCACTCATTTTGTATTTGACTGTATTGGATAAATCAATGGGTTGTGTATTGGGTCAGCACGATGAAGATAGGAAAAGAAAGCATGCTATATATTATTTGAGCAAGAAATTCACAGACTGTGAACAACGATATTCGTCGTTAGAGCGAACTTGTTGCGCATTGGCATGGGCTGCTCATCGCTTAAGGCAGTACATGCTGAGTCACTCTACCTGGTTGATATCCAAAATGGATCCTATCAAGTATATTTTTGAAAAGTCTGCTCTCACTGGAAGGATAGCTCGGTGGCAAATGTTATTGTCAGAGTATGACCTCGTATACGTCACTCAGAAATCTGTCAAGGGTAGCGCGCTACAGAATACTTGGCTCATCAACCCCTTAGTGATTATCAACCAATGCAACCTGAATTTCCCTATGAGGATATCATGGCTCTATTTGAAGAGAACAAAGAAGACCGAAATGAGAAAGCATGGACGATATTATTCGATGGAGCCTCGAATGTGATGGGGCATGGAATAGGGGCAGTGCTTATCTCTCTAGAGAATCAATACATACCAATGACAGCAAGGTTATGTTTTAATTGAATGAATAACATCGCGGAATATGAGGCATGTGCTATGGGTATTCGAGTGGCAATCGAGTCCAAGGCAAAAATTTTGGATATATATGGAAATTCAGCTTTGGTCATCCACTAGTTGAAGGGAGAATGGAAAACTAGGGATGCAAAATTAAATCCCTACCAAGCTTACATCAAGGGATTAATGGAGTATTTTGATGCCATGCATTTAACCACATACCGCGAGAAGATAATCAATTAGCAGACGCGTTGGCTACTTTGTCATAGATGTTTGAAGTTGACCAAGATGCAGAATTATCAATGATTGAAATGAAGATCCATGCGGAGCCAGTATATTGCCATTTCATCGAGGAGGAGGTAGATGGTAAACCTTGGTACTTTGATATCAAGTAGTATCTTAAGACCCGAGAATATCTTGAGAAGGCGTCTAAAAACGATAAAAGGTTGCTAAGGAGGTTGACCGGTGGCTTTATCTTAAATGGGAATATTTTATACAAGAGAAATCATGACATGGTTCTCCTCAGATGTATGGATGCAAAGGAGGCCGAGCGGATACTGAAGGAAGTGCACAAAGGTACCTTTGGCACGCACATGAATGGGCATTCAATGGCCAGGAAGATATTGAGAGCTGGGTATTTTTGGTTGATCATGGAAAATGATTGTTGCACATACGTGAGAAAGTGTGAGAAATGTCAGATGTATGCAGATAAGATTAATGCGCCACCCACAACCTTGACTGTGTTGTCTGCACCATGGCCATTTTCGATGTGGGGGATAGCTGTCATTGGAGCTATAGAGCCAAAGGCGTCAAATGGACATCGTTTCATACTAGTCGCAATCGATTATTTCACCAAATGGGTTGAGGCTACTTATTATGCCAACGTGACTAGGAAGGTGGTGACGAGGTTCATAAAAAAGGATTTGATCTGCAAATACGGTCTTCCTAACAAGATCATCATTGATAATGCCACCAACCTGAACAACAGATGATGGCGGAGTTATGTGAGGAGTTCAAAATTCATCATCACAATTCCTCTCCTTATCGTCCAAAGATGAACGGGGCAGTAGAGGCTATTAATAAGAATATCAAGAAAATTATGCAGAAGATGGTGGTCACCTATAAAGATTGGCACGAATGGATATCGCACATCGGTACGAACATCAACTGGGACAACACCTTTCTCGCTTGTGTATGGGATGGAAGCAGTACTTCCATTTGAAGTGGAAATTCCATCCTTACGGGTGTTAATGGAAACCCAATTAGAGGAAGTTGGGTGGGTTCAAGCCCGATTTGACCAGCTCAATCTCATTGAGGAGAAAAGGTTAACAGTTGTGTGCCATGGACAGTTGTATCAAAGAAGAATGAAAAAGGCATTTGAAAAAAGGGTGCGCCAAGAGAGTTTCGTGAAGGCGAGCTGGTATTGAAGAAGATTTTACCCATACAAAAGGATCATAGAGGTAACTGGACCCAAAATTATGAAGGACCATTTGTAGTGAAGAAAGCATTCTCCAGTGGGCACTAATTCTGACAAGAATGGATGGAGAGGAGTTAGCATTGCCAGTTAATTCTAATGCGGTTAAAAAGTTTTATGCATGATGATTCCGTGATAGGGGATGTTGTTAAGGGATATTGACATTGTTTTTAAAGCTTGTTGTACTCTGTGTTATTTCATTCAATAAATACTGCATGTTCTCATTTATAATTTTGTTCGCATACTTTCTGAAATATTGCATGTCGCGTTGAGCTGTTAGGTAAATAAGGAAAAATGAAAACGAAAATAATTATACAAATGTCAATAAAAGCATCACGGGTATATTCGATCGGCACAAGCTCGATCCTGAAGGATGTCGTGAAAAATAAAAAAGGACAAAAAAAAAGAGAACAAAGAGGGATGAAAAAGAGAAAAATGAGAAAAATGAGAAGAAAGAAAATGAAGTCGATGTGTCAACTGCTACAGAGTTTCGTCTCAAGGTTAAGGTCGTGGGAAATAAGGCAAGCAAACTTCAGAATGACGTGTGGCCAATTTTCTTCATCCAAGTGATAAAAGGAATACATACAATTGTGCCCCCTTTGAGCCAAAATTCATAATTGTTTTCATCACCCTGGACAAGAATCATTAGCATATCGGTGTCAACCTAAAGGGGTACATCAAGGACATCCAAAATCAAGGAGAAATTTCTGGAAAAAGGAAATGAAAAAGAAAAGCCTAAAAAACAACAGGGACAACTGACCTAAAAGAAAAAGAAAAAAGAAAAAAAAAGAAAACAATGAAAAATAAAAGGATGTCCGAAGTTTCAAACTCCTAGAGACAGTTGACTTGACACCTTGCAGATGATTCTTGTTAAAACAATTTAGCCGTCAAACACTTATTTGGTCCTTCACTATCCGTTTATTTCAAAACCCTTTGACCTTTAGCCACGGTAGAAGCCAATTAAAGTCCACGCTGACCAAAGAATGTTTGTCCTGAACTTTCTCACGAACTTAACCCTAAAGCGAACTGATGTGGTGAATGGCAAAATCACTAGAAGAAAAGAAAATAAAAACATCGAAAAAGAAAAAATAAAAAGATGTAAAGTCTCCCCGTCAAATTTCATATCAAGAGAGAATCGTCGAATTGGGGCAATCCTTTCTACTCAAACCTTTCCACCTCTCCGAATGGTATTTACCGTGTGCAACAACATTGGGGTAACCTTTGTCATCCATGCATGTTTAAATATTAAAAAGACCTCCCCAAATAAGGAAAATTCAAATGCTAATGTTGCCTACAGATAATCATCCAACCATATACTTTTCATACCCATTTCCCACACCTTCTCGGGTTCAAGCTAGTTTGAATTGCAAAAAGCGGTAAAGGGAATTTGAACTCGTGGTTACACTCTATTTCTTTTAATCAAAGAACTCACTGCCTCTTGACATTATTTTCAATGAATGCATTTTGAATGTACATCAAGTTTGACGACAATATTGACAACGGATTCCAAACATGGAATTTTCAAAAAAATAATGAAATATATATATATATATATATATATATATATATATATAACAGAAAGGAAGAAAGAGAAAGCGGGAGCAAAAGAAAAGAACGAAGCAAAGGTCTCGTGTGTTTATGCATTCATGCATCCTCATGACATTACATCATGCATCTCAAGAGAAGCAAGGAAAATTGTTTGAAAAATCCCGAAGGCGAAAGAGAAGTTGTGAAAAGGTTAATACGACCTCTGCTTATGAGCCTTTTCAATGTTTTGTTCAATATTTACCAACGTTTCAAAATTTGAATCCAAGTTTTTCTTCTACAATAGCGTCCCTCTATAAGACAATTGTCAAACCTAAAGGCCACTCTCATTCAAGGGTTGTTGCACCCTCCGCGAGGTTGTTACACCTCATTCATTCATCCATAGGGTTATTACACCCTCCACAAGGTTGTTACACCTCATTCATGCATCCATAGCGTTGTTAGACCCTCCACGAGGTTGTTACACCTCATTCATCATCCATAGGTTTGTTACACCCTCCACGAGGTTGTTACACCTCATTCATTCATCCATAGGGTTGCTACACCCTCCACGAGGTTGTTACACCTTATTCATTCATCCATAGGGTTGTTACACCCTCCACGAGGTTGTTACACCTCATTCATGCATCCATAGGGTTGTTACACCCTCCACGAGGTTGTTACACCTCATTCAATCATCCATAGGGTTGTTACACCCTCCACGAGGTTGTTACACATCATTCAATCATCCATAGGGTTGTTACACCCTCCACGAGGTAGTTACACCTCATTCAATCATCCATAGGGTTATTACACCCTCCACGAGGTTGTTACACCTCATTTAATCATCCATAAGGTTATCACACCCTCCACGACGTTGTTACACCTCATTCATGCATCCATAAGGTTGTTACACCCTCCACAAGGTTGTTACACCTCATTCATTCATCCTTCTTCATTTCGCCTCCATAGAAATCCAGATGAAATTAGTATTTTTATCTTTACTTATCATTTACTATATAATATGAAAACATCACTGTGTCATATTAGTTAGTAAAATCTAAGTAAAGAGGGGTAGTTGTCAATACCAAATTTCTTCCGGATTAGTTTTTACTTTATCGTAATCTATTGTCCTCTGTTTTATTGTTTATTTGTTTTCATTTTCGTTTTTATTTTTATTATATCTTTTTTTGTTTACTTTATTTTCTTTATTATTTTGTTTTTATTTTACTACTCATTTTATAATTTTCATTTTCATTTTTTGTTTTTTACTTTTTATTTTTATTAATATATAGTTAAACATGATTAATATATAGTTAAGTTAAGTTTAAAAAAAAGGAAAACACAGAAAGGAAAAATGTGGAATGCCACTTTTGTCGTTAGCGAAAAAAAAACAAACAATAAACGAAGGAAAAAGTTTTGTCGCGTGTTGGGGAAGAGGGGAGCAGAAAACGGTTTTCTGCTGCAGGCGAGGACGCGATTTTTTTTTTGGCAGGTGCGGTTTGGATTGGCAGACAGCAAGAAGGAGGAATCTTGAAAAAGTAGAGAAAAAGCAACAACAACAAAAGGGAAGTCTTGAGCCAAAAAAGAAAAACACACAGTGTTACAGTTATTCACTATTCACTTGAAAAGAGGAAACGAAGCCAGCAAAAAGAAGGAGATCATCACCAGAAGCACTAAGCCGACCAAAGTAATCAGAGCTCCAAGAGGTAAGTGCACCTTGCTCACATCTTGTTGCACAATCGTCAAGCTAGTTGCAATGTATGCTGCTTTATATTGCTCTGTTTTGAATATGATGTTATGGTGTGAATTTTTATTTCTCTGTCATCATCCAATGCATGAACACACTTCATCTTTAATCAAACCCTCTTGATCCACACTTTGACTTCTCTTCGCCCAAAATCATCGACTAGCCTCAATGCAAGAGTGTATCGCTAATATTTCCATCTTCATCCTTATTGATACATCTCGCTCACAGTTCCCCTGCCACAAATAAACAAACAAAGAACCAGCCAATATTCCATTATGACCCCCTCACCCTTGCCCCAATAATTTCGGCAAAGCCCCTCAAGTGCATTCCCACATTCCAACTTCGGCCTATAGCAAGAAGAGCTCGCACCCAAGGGCACGCAAGAATCAAAGTCCTTTTTTTTTCTCTAATCCTGACAAAGAAATTGATGTTAAGGCTTTTCTGCTTCATCCATGAATCACCACGTTGTCCCATCCTTGTCTACCTATGAGCCTATTGGCGGTGGAGGTCTCGTTAAGGCAACCACATACTCTTAGTCACGGCTTCTAACGCATGGCGTCATCGTTCATCGGAGTGGGGGGAAGTTCGTCGGCGAAGTAATAGAGGAGAACCGCCTCGGCCAATGACAACTCTGGTGGCGAATAGCAGAGAAGGCATGATATATATATATATATATATATATATATATATGGAGACAAAGGTTTCCCTATCATGCGCGATCAGCGGCAGAACAAAGGGGGTTTCCGTTTCAGCTTGCGACGGCTCTGGTGACCAACGGTGAATCTTTGGGCTGCAACTGGTAGCGGTTCCGGTGGCACCTGTTTGTTACCGGTGACGTCAATACTTGTGGATGGCAGTGGCGCAGTGTCCAGTTCTGGTTAAGGCGGCGACAAGACTCCACAGGAAGGGAAAAACCCTAAGGGCTAAACTGTTTCACTCGAAGGAGATCGCAAGTCTCTCGAGAATGTTGAGTGCATTGCATAAGGAACTTGGTGCAGGGGAAACCAGCGATGTGGAGGGGAAATGTGCCGCTGGTGATGCCTCAGGCTGCCACTCACGGTGGTTGGGATGGTGGTCGTGTGAAGGATGGAAGGCTCGTGCTCTCACTAGAGAGAAAGCAATGCCTCTACGTTTTGATTGTTTTCGAATGGGAAGCCTCCTCAAGGTTTGGGGGTGGAAGAAACCTTAATGGGTTTTGAGTAAAGAAGCATTGGGCCCATGTTGGGCCAAACCCTAAAAAAAAGATTTACCTTCTTGCAGTCCCATATTTTCATTTTCAAACCCCTTGCCACTTGAGCTTAGGACCAATCTTTTATTAGAAATAATTTATGTTTGTACACCCCTGTTTTTCATTTTCACCCCCCTTTTTCGCTTGGGCTTAGGCCGAGTCTATTATTAGAAATAAATGTTTTAGACCCCCCTCCCCCCTTTCTTATTCAGGCACCTCTGCACCCCTTTTTTATTTACTTATTATTTTGTTGTTAATTACTTTAATTTATCCTTTTACTTTTTATTTTATTTTCATTTTTATTTATTTATCTTTTTTTCTATTTTTCTTTTCTTTTCTCTTTTTTATTTTAAATATTTATTTACTTTTTAAATATATAAATATTGAAAACAACAAAAATATGTTTTAAAGGTTAAGCACACGTGTGATAGCTCGCATCGTCCTTGCGCTAAAAACCTTTTCTCTTTCTTTTATAAAAAATAGAAAAAATATGTTTTAAAGGTTAAGCACACGTGTGATCGCTCACATCGTCCTTGTGCTAAAAACATTTTCTCTTTCTCTTATAAAAAATATCAAAAATATGTTTTAAAGGTTAAGCACGCGTGTGATTGCTTGCATCGTCTTTGTGCTAAAAACCTTTTCTGTTTCTTTAAAAAAAATACCAAAAAAATGTTTTAAATGTTAAGCACACATGTGATTGCTCGCATCGTCCTTGTGCTAAAAACATTTTCTCTTTCTTTTATAAAAAATACCAAAAAAATGTTTTAAAGGTTAAGCACACTTGTGATCACTCGCATCGTCCTTGTGCTAAAAACATTTTCTCTTTCTTTTATAAAAAATACCAAAAATATGTTTTAAAGGTTAAGCACACGTGTGATCGCTCGCATCATCCTTGTGCTAAAAACCTTTTCTCTTTCTTTTATAAAAAATACCAAAAATATGTTTTAAAGATTAAGCACACGTGTGATCGCTCGCATCGTCCTTATGCTAAAAACATTTTCTCTTTCTTTTATAAAAAATACCAAAAATATGTTTTAAAGGTTAGGCACACGTGTGATCGCTCACATCGTCCTTGTGCTAAAAAACCTTTTCTCTTTCTTTTATAAAAAATACCAAAAATATGTTTTAAAGGTTAAGAACACGTGTGATCACTCGCATCATCCTCATGCTAAAAACCTTTTGCCTTTCTTATATAAAAATACCAAAATATAAATACTTTCAAACAATAAACAACCTTTTCGCCAGAACTATGTGATCCTTGATTCTCCATCAAAAATGGAGATACGTAGGAGCAAGGTCAGTCCTTGTCAGGTTCACTTCCCAAAATTCCAAATCTTTCCCAAACAAATTTTCTCAATAATTTGTCAAAAATAAAAAAAAGCTTTTGTTTCTTTATAGTGTCATTTACGGGGATAATTAAACATTTTGAAAACCACGCCACATTCGCGTATTTAATTAAAGGTACTGCCTTAGGACACGCGTTGTAGGGTGATGATACCTTACCTACACGTAACCGACTCTCGAACCCAGAATCTGGTTTTCGTGGACTGTGCCTTATCGTGTTATGATTTTTTCATAGTTTTCCAGAATAAACTATGGTGCGACTCCAAAATCTCTTTTTCAAAACCCGTTCTTTTATTTGGATCGTCGTCCCGTCGCGATTCCGGTTACGACACTATTGTTTAACTCCACCAAGTTAAACGTCAGAGTTTCACCCACTCCTAGTTTCCATTAAACACACTTGTCTAGCTATTATTCAACTCCTTAAAGTTAAACATAAAGTATTTTAATTCTCTTCAAAATTTACAATCAAACTATTGTTTACAAGTCCTTAGACGATATATGTTCAATACAAATCAATCTAATATACTCATCGAGTGTTTCTCTCTTTTCTCTTTTCACATTATACCTAGAATTTGTTTGATTATCGCTCAATGATGTTTAGCAAAACACTTATTGATATATTAATTAGAGAAGTCATTTAATGATGTGTTTTTAAAGGTCCTTTGTACTTAGTAGTTTTCTTAAGCCTTGTTTTCCTTTTTATGTTGTGAATTTTTAGAAGACTAATACTTTGTCGACCTTTGTTTTCTTCCTATGGTAACATTATTTGGGTAACTCTTTTTGTGTTCTTCTTATTATTGAATTCTTATATTTTGCACATAACATTTTTCGAATTTTGTATGTTGTTGTGCAGTTTAAATGTTTTAGCTCTATTATGTAAACCTCTTGTTATGCTCCTATGTTGTCTTATTTTTGTTTTGTTTATTAATTAATGTCTTATGTAGTTTTAGTCACAACTTTTGGTTAGACTTGTTTTCTAGACACCCTCCAATCTATACTTTATATTTCTATGTTTCTTTTCCTAGTCTTGGTATTTTGACTATTGTAATTTGTTCTTTGTTTATATTTCTTTGTATGTTTGAGGGTTCAAGACTGCACTCAAGATTACTTCGTTTAATATTGTTTGTTAAACTTCAAAACCAGAGATGTCATCGACAATCTTAGTCTTTCTCTTAGACGAGCTTGTCTTAACATTATCTTCACATGTTCAAGTGCATGTGAAGATTGTAATTACTTCACATTATTGGTGAAATGAGGCTTTTTAAAGGAGGATGAATAAAGCTTTTGGTCAATTTCAATATGTTTTGGCAGATATAGAACAATAAAATATAAATGTAAAGGATAGAAATCAAACACAAAATTTATACCGGTTCACCCTCAACACAAGAGTTATGTTCAATCTTTTAAATAACATATTTAACATATTCCACTTATTACCCCCTTATTAGAGCAAGTATCATTGTCTCCAGGTTATAACGAGAATCAACATCTTCATGTCACATAAGTATCAACCTCTCCAAGTCACTCGAGTATGAACCTCTCTAGGTATCCTTCTTAATCTTCCCTTGAGATTAAGAACTCTTAATATAAATAACACGAACAACTCTCCAAGTAGAAGAGTATAGTCAAAGTGCCCAAGGTAAAACATCACTATGTGAAAAATATTATAACAGTTAAACATTCAACCTTGTTGTTTGTCACAGTTCTTTTTTCTATGAATTTGACTATTATAAGCTCATCACTTGTATATGTTGTTCATTCTTTTTCTCATTCAACTTTTCATCCTTTATATAGGTGTTGAAATGATAGTCGTTCAAGATTTGAATTTGTGTAGCTTCATTTTACTTTATATTGAATGACTTGATATATTCTTTAATATAGTTCTTAAAATCTTCTAATATCTCTCATTGAAACTCTTTAATTGTTTTCTTCCCTTATTGCTTCAACATGAGCTTGATTTGAAATCTTTCAATTTGATTTATTCTCCAACATTTAATATTTTCCTGCTTAAGGAAACTTTGAGCAACATTATTCTCAAAATTCTTGTTAGAATTATAATAACGACTAAATGCAACCAAGATCGATTTAATTATTAGTCATATAGAATGTTTATATATCATTTTGTATCAAGAGCTTTGGTTCTTAAAGAGCTAAGTCTTTTGGTCCTTATCTATCCTTTATTTCCCCATATTTTTTATATTATTGTTCTTACTTGTCTTGTTCTGGTTTTTTTTTCATGTATTATATTTTGTGTTTTTCGTGGTTCTAAGTTCTTGTCATCTTGAACCATTCATATTTTGTGTTGTTTGTGTGCTTTTTATTTTTGTTGAGTCCTTTCTTCATTTATTTGTTCGGTTATATCATGTTTTTGATTCATTTTTATTTTCAAATCATTCTATGTTGTCTAAAGTCATGTGTAATCCTTTTATTGTCATTTCTCTCCTAGTTTGGGCTTTCAAAAATCACAAAAAAATATGTCTAACTTGGATTTCAAAATTGCACTATATACAAGCATTTGAGTGTCTTTTCTTTACATTTTTGAGTTCATACTTGTCATTAGATCATTGACATGTTCTTAAAAAAATATTCCCTTATGTCTTTTTGAGTTTCATACTTTATTTTTTATTCTAGTAGGATTTCTTCTATTTTGTGCTTCTTGGTCTTTTGAGCTTTCATTTCAATATATAAAATATTTTTTGGGTGTGTAGTGGTTCTGTTTTACACTAAAAATAGAAGTGAAAAAGAAATGCTAAAAACTTATATGCAAAGGCTACAAAAGAAGTATCAAAAGAGCCTAGCAAAAGTGCCAAAAGTCATGTGCTTTTGACCAGTACCACTAGTTTGTTTAGAAATTTTGTGTAGCTGTGTTTGCTCACTATTTTTTGCATTTTGTGGCTTTATCCAACAGCCTAAGTCTTGGCTAATGATGTTAAAAGAGTGGCCTTAGTGTCCCATTTGCTTATAAATTACCAAAGACGAGAAGCACCACTTTCTATTCTAGTAATTTTTTGTTTTATGCATCTGCCTTTATTTGGATAATCTCTTTTGTGTGCTTAACCTTCTTTTCTTACCATTTAATTTCTTGCTTGTCTTCTTTGGTTTTCTTGGTTTTTTCGTACACAAATTCCTTTTGAAAAGCCTTTATTGTTTTAAGACCTTTTCTTGCTTTTTCTTGGTTTCTCCTTCTCGATTATGTGGTGACTTTGTGGTATAGGTTCTCTTTTTGTGGTAAACCAACATCTTGAGGTAGGATCCTAGGTGGTGAAGACCTATTTGGAGCTTGAAAATTCTTGCAAAGAGACAAGAAGAAAAGAGAGTGGAACACTTGGGAGGAAACCAAAAGTTTGCTTGCATGTCTTTGCATTGTATTTTTCTTTCCTTTTCATGTGTAAGTCAGTCACGACTATATTTGGTCTCTTGGGGGAGTCTTTGGTGCTCCATCGCATCTCCTAACAAGAACACTTAAAACTTTTTTAAGTTCGTTTTTAGTTGGTTAAATCCAAAGTTCCTTCCAACTTTACCATTAGGCCGCATAATTTAGTTTATATGGTTTCCTTAATTCTTTGTAGTTTAGTGTATCTCTACTTGTATTTCAAGTTTGATTCCCTTTGAGAAATTTGATACAAGAATGTTGAGGTAAACTTTGGCTAGGTAAGGCTTGGTTATTAAACAATTATTTGTGATTTACCTCTCTTCCCTGAAAGTAAACTTAAGTCTCTTCTGTCTCCTTAAGTATCTTAAGGAATTTCTTTGAACTACTAAGTATTGTTTGTGGATGGCATATGTTTCAAAGAAAAATCTAAGCATGTACAATACTTCATATTACCAAATTGGAAGTGATTATAGTGAAGAGGCCCAACCAAGTTTAAACCAATTGGCCCAAGAACTAAAATTACTAAAAATTTGGAGAAAGTAAGAGGAAATTCTAAAAGAGAAAGAGAAAATTGAAAGAGAGTCCCAAATTGTTATTCTAGAGGAGGAAATTAGAATTCTTAGATAAAAAAGACGAAAAAATTCAAGAAAATTTGAGAAGTAGGAGTCAATCAAAGAGAAGCTCCAAAACTCAAACAAAAATCACACATTATGAGGAGGATATAAGCTTGACAATCAATACTATCAACCCGCTCCACATAAAGTGTCAAAAAGGGAGCATGAAAGAGAGAGCCAATCAAGAGAAGTTAGGGTAGACCTCCCTAATTTCCATGGGAAGGAAGATGTAGAAGCTTACTTAGATTGAAAAATGAAAGTAGACCAACTTTTTGAATGCCATCAAGTAAGTGAAGAGAGAAAGGTCTCCTTAGCAACCTTAAGCTTCCAAGGGAATGCCATATATTGGTAGACGTCCCTAGCGAGAGAAAGAAGACTCTCTAATTTCCCTTAAGTCACTTATTAGAATGACTTGAAAAGTGTCATGAGAAGAAGTAACATACCCTACTATTTTCATAGGGAACTAATGGATAAACTCCAAAGACTCCAACAAAGAGACATAAGTGTTGAAGAGTATATGCAAATAATGAAGCTTTATATGATAAGGGCAGGAATTAGAAAGGAGAAAGAGACGACCATCGCTAGCTTTCTTAGTGGTCTCAATCTTGAGATTAGAGATAAAATGGAATTGTTGTCCTACCAAGACTTAAATGACTTGGTACAAATATGTATAGAGGTACAGTAACAACTTTTGAGAAAAGGTTTGAAAACTCCCCATTGAATATAAGAGGAAGGTCCAATAAGAGATAGAAGAGGAATGCTCTAGGAATCTAGGGAAAGGGAAAGAAAAAGAAAGACCAAGGGTGGGAACATCATCTCACATCACAATACTTCATCCTACCAAAAGGACCATGATCTTAAGGGGTAATGATGTATATAATAGCCAAGATGAGGATAATGATAGTGAGAGTGAGGAGAGGGGCGCAATCAAGAAAGAATATGTCCATCCATGTGAAGGAGAACTTCTTATGATAAGAAGAGCTCTCCATAACCAACCTAGTTCTTAAGAACTAACACGAAAAGAGAATATCTTTCACACAAGATGTAATGTTTTAGAAAATACATGTTCTCCTATGTGGATAGTGGATCGTGTTGCAATTGTTGTAGCGATAGGTTGGTTGAGAAATTAGCATTAACTATCTTACCCCATCCTTAACCTTACCAACTTCAATAAGTTAATAACGATGAGGAATTTGTGGTTAATCAACAAGTGATGGTTAAGCTATCCATAAGTAGTTATGAAGATAGTATGTTATGTGACGTAATATTTATGTATGCTTGCCATATTTTGTTGGGAAGACCTTGGTTATTTGACAAACAGGCCATACATAATGACCATACCAATGAAATAACAATCACTCATAATAAAAGAAAGTTTGTATTTCATCCTCTCACACCTTCACAAGTGGAAGATGATCAAGAACAAATGAAAAAGAAAATAGAAAAAGATAAAGATAAAAGAAAAAATAAAGACACTTATAATAATCAATGTTTCAAGTGTCAAGGAAAACAACACAAGTCTAAAGAGTGCCCCAACAAAAGAGTAGTTATGTTAAAGGCCAAAGGCTTATGTGGAAAAACAAAAGAGGTCTTCTTACCATCTTCCTCAAGAAGCATGGAAAACAAGACCAAATTAAACCTTGTGTTGGAGTGGGAAGTCATTCCAAAAGCACATACATTCAACACAAGGAAAACAAGAGCTTCAAAGAAAATGGTCCTAAAAACCAAAACCTTCTCAAGTGGAAGAGGATCAAGAACAAATGATAAAGAAAATAGAAAAAGAAAAATAAAGACACTTTTAACAATCAATGTTCTAAGTGTCAAGGAAAACAATACAAGTCTAAAAAGTGCCTCAACAAAAGAGTTATTATTTTAAAAGCCAAAATCTTGTGTGGAAAAACAAAAGAGGTCTTCTTACCATCTTCCTCAAGAAGCATGGAAAGACAAGACCAAATAAAAGCTTGTGTTGGAGTGGGAAGTCATTCCAAAAACATATACATTTAACACGAGGCAAGCAAGAGATTCAAAGAAAATGCTCCTAAAAACCAAGACTGTGATCATTCATTTGATCAAAGGTGTATAATCTTTGGGGCTACATTCTTTATATACTTATTATACTAACACTTGTACTATCTTGTGTTATAAATTGAAGGATATCTAGGGGAAGAAAAGACAAACATCTCCAAAAAGAAGAGGCTGTTATCATAAACTAACTTCAAGAATTGAGGGCAAATCATTTTCAAGAGGGAGGGAATGATGTCATACCCCCTAGCCATGGCCAACCACTTTTAAGAAAGTTGATGTCATATGTGGAAGATAGGCCTAGACTTTCTCTCTTGGGCATCATGGAGCTTTTAGTAGAGTAGAATAATATTGGACCTTGTATTTTGGGCCAAGTAGCGTTGGATTTAATTTGGGCCTTGTATTTTGGGCTAAGTAGTGTAAGATTTTTATACCACTTGGGTCAACAAATGTCAAGGCCTAACATTGACCCAAAGTGGACGTCCATGAGCTTAGGTTGACCATATGGTCAAAGTTTTAATCAAGCTTGGTGGACAAGGGTGTGTGAGACGTCCCATGTGAGAGTGGGCATATGTCATATTCACATTGGAAATGTTTTCTCATAGTTAGTGACCACATGTCATTTCTAGGAATATAGGTAGTTGTCACATGTCCTCCTCCTAATGGAGAAGATTTTTTCCTTTGTCTCTAAGTTAGGTCAAGGTAGTGTTTTTAGGGTTTTGCTTCTACATTTTTGGAGATACCCTTAGCCTATAAATAGAGGTGTCTCTACCCTTGTATTCTTACTTTAATATTGGTAATGAAATGTTACCAAAATATTGTGTCATTCTATTAGTCTCTTAAGTCAAGGTTGGAGCATCCTATATGGTCTCCTCTAGCCACCTTTCTCTAAGAACTGACCTAACCTCTCTAAGAGCACCATCCACACTTCATTTTTTCACCATACAACACCAAAAGGTCGTGAGCCTCCCTTCCATAACCCACCAAATTTCGCATCATCTCACCTTTGCATAATCACCATAGCTTCTCTTCTAGCTTTGGTTCAACCTAGCTAAGAAAGTTGCTATTACATTCTCATTCATTCATTTGTATCACATTTGTTTTCAAAATTTTATCTTTTCCTTTATACTATTAAACTATAAATAAATGAATAAAACACATATTGTGACATAGATTATGGGATGTTACATTTATACATATAGAGTTACCAATAATATTGACCTAGACACAATCTCTTATAAAGGAGTAAACTTCAACTTTTTGATTATTGTAATATTACTTTTTCTATATGGAGTACTTAAGCTAGGAAAGAACATGATTATTGTAATATTTTTATTTTTTTTATGTGAATCTTATGTAATGTGTTGATTTTTATTACTAAGACATAAGATTAATTGGAATCTCTTAATTCCAAAATCACTAACATCAAGTGTAATTATTAATAGAAGAGAATTCAATAGATTACTTATTTTGAAAATAGAAATTAATCATTTCAAATTTTCATAAAAGTATTTTGTTAGATTATTATTATGATTAATATTGATAAAAAACATTATTTTATTTGATTGTAATTATGATTGATATGGTAAAAAAATAATATGTATTGTAAATAAGTTATTAATTTTTAGTGTTTTTGTGAAATATATATTTATATATTTATGTTAATTACATATGGTAATTATAATATGAAGTATAATTAGAAAATTTTTGTTATGATGTATGATTTTATTTACACGTGGTTTTTATTTGTGTTGAATACATATAATTTCATATGAAATTATGATCTCATTTATAATAATTTTATTATATAACAAATATTGTTATTTTATAATTTCATGATTTGTTATTATATTGAACAAAGGGGAAAAAAATCCAAAGTTATGAAAAATAATTTGAAGTTGTTTTAAGTAAAAGTCGACCTGACTCTCTTGTAATTAATAAGTGATGAAAAAGTGTGGAAAAAATAATAATCCCAGAAACTTATTACCAAATATAATTTAATAATGATTTAATGTATTTTTAAAACTAAAAGTCAAACAAAGTAACGGATGGTTAAATTTTAATAGATCAAAATTGTTTATAAAGAAATCTATGAAAAAAATTAAGATTTAAGGGACAAAAATAATTTTGGAGAAAAGAATGTTTGGATCAAATTTCCGAATATTGAAAGATATGAAAATCAAAATAACAATTAAGATTTAATCAATGAATTAGACACAAATGGTTAATATATTGAACCCAAAATTGAATGGTTCAAGCATTTTTTTTTTTCAGCGCAATCTTTGATGAGAATAATGGTGGACTGAATATTTATTTCTCAAAATATTTTTCAAAGTTAAATAATAAACGCATTTTTTTTATCAGTCTCAATATTATAATTTAGATTAGTCTGTTAATAGATAGAAAATTAGTGAGTGGAAAACAAAAGGAAGTTTTTTTTTTGGAGTGTCGAAATAAAGAATGAGTAGGTCTCAAAACTCCCAGCCCAGCCCAAAATCAAAAGCCCTTCTTTCTACACCACCATATATTTCAACCTGCACTCCTATGGAGTGACGAAATGAAATATTTACTTTCCAATGTTCTTCATCTTCTTCTTCCTATACCAGCTCTACAAACCCTCTCTCTTTCATAGTTTAGTTTTTACTGAACCTGCACGCATTTTTTTTTTTTTTTTATAACTTGTTCTTGCTCTTATGTATTTTTAATAAGAATATATTTTGAATGGTATATTTGAAATGTATTTTTTATTTTACATTTCAGAATATAAAAATTATATTTTAAATATATAATCCAAAACGTAAAATAAAAAATATATTTCAAAATATATAATGCAAAATATAAAATTTAAAATTTGTATTTCAAAATATATTATTCAAAATAAATAAAAAATTGTATTTTAGAATGTAAAATTTTGAATCTAAAATTTGCATTTTAAAATGTACAAATTTGTATTTTAAAATAAAAAATTTATATTTTAAATTATACATTTTAAAATATAATATGTAATATAAATTTATATTTTATATTATGAAATGTCTTCATATTAAAAAAAATTTAAGTTTACCATGACAAAGATTAAAGACATGGACATGCAACAAAGAAATTGTCTTCCTACATTCCACGATTTCGTGAAATTGTACATTCCATGGAACTTTTTTTTCTTGCATCTCCTCCACAAAACCTTTTTTAGGTAAATTTTATTTTTTTTTTATGGGTGGAAATGACTTAGGGGTGCTGGAACTAGAAGAAAAATATAACATGACAATAATAAACACGATGTTACCTAATTAATTTAATAATTTAAATATATATTTTATAGGGTTATAATGGGATCATAGTAATGTTTGAGGTTACAGAAAGAAAAACGTGGGTTACATGAAGAAAGTCCCATAATACCATAGTTTGGGCTTAGTAAGGCATTCTCTCTATTTATTAATTGTAAGCCCTTTTTATATAATGGTTTCCAAAACCCTAAGGAGTAAAAACCCTAAATCCAAAATCTAGTCCCTAGAACCTTCCATACTCATCCCGAAACCCTTTGTTCCACTTTTTAAGAATAGTGAGATCTCTCTAAACCCTAAAATCAACTACACTGTTAATTGCAAAAAATAGGAGGAGATGGCAAAGCGCTTGATTCCCACCTTCAATCGCATTCTCGTAGAGAAAATTGTTCCCCCTTCCAAGACCAGCGCTGGCATTCTTCTCCCTGAGAAGTCCTCCCAGGTTTATCTTCTCCCGTTTTGCTTTTGTCTGATTCTTTTGGTTTATCTCTCAACTGTTGAACCAAGCTTTGTATTGTGTGGTTTCGAAACAGCTTAATTCCGGTAAGGTGATAGCGGTTGGTCCCGGATCACGAGACAAGGCAGGGAACTTCATCCCCGTGTCCGTCAAGGAAGGTGATCGTGTTCTCTTGCCTGAGTACGGTGGCACGCAAATCAAGCTCGACGACAAAGAGTATGTGTTGTTTTGGATCTGTTTTCTTCCTCTGGTTGATTTTGAAGCTCTTTCTATTGAAATTTTATATATGGCATTCTTTTCTTCCCGCAGGTTCCATTTGTTTAGGGATGAAGACATATTGGGCATTCTGCATGAATGAGGTTTCTTTGTATTCTTGAAATAATTTATTTCCCTCTTGTCTAAGTTTGCAACTTGTTGCAAACAATAGAAGATTTGTCTGAGAATATTATGAAATCGAATGCTATTCTGAAAATTTCAATGATAGTGTGGAAATGGGCTTCGGAATGCTGATTTATTTATTTGTTTTTTCCTATTTAACTAAAATAATATAATATTAATTATCTATTAAAAATAGCTAAACACTGAAAATTTCAATGGTAGTGTGGAGATGGTCTTCGAATTCTGATTTATTTCTTTATTTTTTCCAATTTAACTAAAAAAAATATAATATTAATATCTATTAAAAATAGCTAATTTTAAGGATGCTAAGTTTGGTAGGCCTGATTGTCATTTAAAGTTCCTTTAAATTTTAGTTATACAGTGTGAACAAATTTGGAGATACTTAATAACATATGAGTTAAAGGGATCTAGGGATGTTAATCTTATGAGAAATGCAGTCTGTCATGTTTAATTCTTTGTTGTTTTTCTTCAGTAGATAGACAGGCCCAAATCACATTTTAAACCAAAATCATGAGGAGCTGTTGAATAGCTGAGCTTATTATAAAATTCCGTGCACATATCCCACACAAATTATGTATCTCTAAGAATTGGCATAAAAGTTATCTAAATGTTTAGAGAAAGATTTTGTCTGAAAATCGTTCTAATAACATACACCACAACATGCAATAATTTTGTTTCTTCAGGCGTTAAACTCAACCAATTCAAGCTTTGCCAATTTTTACAAGGACATTCTTACACCCAAAATCTTTTTATACAACAGTTTACTATTTTACTCCTCAAATAAAATCATACAACCTTTTCCCTTTGCAAAATGATATTCTTTGTAATGGGAACTCTCTAACTCCTCATCTTTCAGATTTTGAAAGGTCATAAAGAATTTCGAATCAAAAGCATCTAACACCATCTGTGATTTATTTTCAGATATCATATTCCAAAGAGGAAAGTCAGGCAAACTTAGTAGGAGATTATTTTTCTTTTATTCTATAAGCAAGTATGTATAGTTTGCCTAAAAGAAAAATAAAACATTGATGGTAATTATTAACCCTTACAGATCAAAACCAATTTTTTTTCATTTGTATTCGAAATTGGGGACAGCAGGCGCATCGAAGCTCTCCAAAACCAAACCTTGTTTCTGATTCGACAATTGTGTTTATTAAGATAATTTTAATATTTCTTTAATTGAAAATTGAAGAGTTGAAAAAGTTTCTTAGATTATAAATTTAAGACTTTTTTTAGTGCTAGCCAACTTAGTAGGAGATTATCTCTAGTGATCTAATCCCTAAGTATGTATAGGAATTCAAAACCTAGAACGAATTAACAAGAGATTTTAGATAGCTCAATCATTATGCTAAATGAGAATCCTTCACTTGAAAATTATACCACTTCGATTTAGAATGTCACGTGTAGGTAAAAGAATGTTATTTGACTAAGATAAATACAACTATGATATTATCACAATATAGTAAAAAAATTTAAAACTTTGTGAAATAAATAAAAACACAAATATAACTTGAAATATCAAAATAAAGCTTCTCAACATAATTTATTTAAATGAAATAAAGTTTGAAAATTTTGAAAATAACATTTTCTGGAACATCACCTGCTTCTATATAAAATATGATCATCCCATATGGAAACTGTTTGTAACATCCTAAATTTAGGGTATCACGAGTTATTACACACACCAATAAATTTCAAACTTTTATTATAGTACGAAAAAACTTAATATTTAAAACTTGCATTGCGTAATAGTTTCAAAAACACTTGTCCAATTGTATCATTCAAATTAATGAAAATAACTGAGGAAATAAAATAACTCCAATTACATTGTTTTAAAAATTCAAATGCAATAACTTTAAATAAAATTTCCAAGATTGTTTTTCATCATCTCGAATATATCATGCCTCAGCACCATCTGCAGCATCATCCACTCACGTATAATATAGTATACGATCATTGCCGATAATATTATTCACAAACACAAACATGTATGGAGTAAGCTATCGTTAAAACAATCGTAATAATAACAAGATTTAACACACTAAAATTTATCAATCATAACAATCACCCCATACTCAAGAGTGATAACAATAGAATTCCTAATCTTCTAACACAACAAGTCAATCCTATTAAACTACTCGATCATTGATCCTCGTTCTTTAACCCTTAGTCTATACACTCAGTAGCACCTATACTAACTACCCACTAAACTATTATAGTAACACTACTATCAACATAACATCACCTGAAGCATTCTATACCATGATCATCATCATAGATATACCACCACCATGACTATCCTACTCATAACAAACCATGAGCATCACCAAACCATAAATATCATAGTGGAAAAAGTTAGTCTCACTGATAAATTAATATTTTATCGACTTCACCAGGCTTATTGTACTACATTTAATTAGGAAATTGTGCTTGAATGTTCATTATTTCCCCAATTTTGCTAATTGTGCTTAATTTGATCAGTAATTCTTATTTTAATTAATTTCAATTATCTGAGACTAATTAATTTCCTTATTAATTACAGGGAAATTTTTGAAATATTATTTTGGGACTTCAAGAGGGCAAAAACATCAACAACTACTCTTCACATAAGCGTTTTAGATTTAATTAGAGTGTAAATTCGGTTTTTAAGTCTTTTGGATCAGATTTGGAACATCGGGCCCAATTTTGGTCATTTTTGGTGAGGCCCAATTGTGGGGGTTGATTCACTTACCTAGGTTTTAGTGCCAAAAGGGGGGCAGACCCTAAAACTCTCCCTCATTCTATCATTTACGTTTCTATTTGTTCTTGACAGCAAGGGAGAGCTTCTCCATTTAGGTTTCGTTTTTACTTCTACACATTGAATAAAATTTCACTTCCATTGCAATTGAATTCTGAAGTTCATTTCTGTTTGCTTCTATTTTCCATTTTGTTTCTGTGTTGTGCTATTGTGGTGCTGCAGTTTCGTTTTTCCCTTCCTTTTCTAGTGTGTTTTCCATTTCGTTTCTCTATTTTGCATCCGTTTCTTAAGTTTAATTTTCGTTGCAGTTTAATCTCGCTGTTTGAGGTTTACTTAAGTGTTAGGGTTTTCGTTTTCTGTTGAGTTTCGTTTTCTAGGTTTAGTTCCTTGTTCTATCTTGCGTTTCTAGTTATATTTGCACTACTTGACAATGAACTCAATTCTGTTTTGGAGTTTTAATTTCGTTTTTATGGCAGCTTAATAATTCATGGTTGGTGTTAGTGAGGTTGCAAGTTTTCCATGACATTATTGTGCTTAATTGTGATTATGATTTTGTTCATAATCACCCCACATATATACAATATGCTCTGGGTAGTTGGTCCTCGCTTAGTGGTTTAATTTAAGCATGATAATCTTCGTGAGTGTGTTTGCTTAATTCGCATTTTATGAATACCATTTTAGACTTCGCTTAGTTGTCTAATTTGTGTTAGATTAAGGGTCATAGGAATATATATTTGTTGTAAATCTGTGATTGGAAACAAGTGCAATCGAGCTAACACCAATCTGTCTTTAATTCGTGTTTAATCTATGTTAATTTCTATGTAAAATTTCAATTCAAAATTGTCCACATAACTCCCCACTACGTGTTTGACCTATTTTCTGAACCACATTTGGTTCTTGAGAGAGGACCTAGGGGTCATTCTCCTAGTATACTGCACTTTAATTGAACATTAAATTTGATTCGGGTACGGTCTCGATCAAATTTTGGCACCGTTGCTGGGGACCAACTGTTTAATCTTGGGTTTATGTTAGTGTGTCTTCTATGTTTGTTGTGTTAATGTGGGTGTTCTGTGTTTGTTGTGTTTTGTGTGTTTTTTTTGTTGAGTTGTGCTGGTGTGTTGGCATCTAGCGGCAGTCCAATGACGTTGAGCGACAACCGTGCTAGAATGTGAATAGTGTCAACTTTTGTCTAATTAATTGACAATTTTTGGTTTGGTAGCTATGAGTGTTATTTTTCTTTGAAATTTTTGTATGCACTTCCTATGGTTCATATTTTGATAGAAAAATCATAGAAGTAGTTGTGGTAGTCCCGATTTGGAGTTCCATTTTTTTGTGAAAACATGAAGTGTCAAAATTTCAAACTTCGATAACTTTTGCTCATGAAGTCAGAATTGGACGATTTCAAGCCGGGATGATTTTAAGAGATTATTTTTGGAGAAATTTTTCCCAACATCCTGGACCACTGATTAGAAAAGACATATATGGGATCAAACAGTTGAGTGGTGAAAGCTTGTATTAGTACTAGGAAAGATTTAAGAAACTTTGTGCAAGCTGCCCTCACCATCAAATATCTGAGCAACTCCTCCTTCAATACTTCTATGAAGGTCTCAACAATATGGAGAAGAGTATGATTGATGTTGCCAATGGTGGAGCACTTGGTGATATGAAGCCTGCTGAAGCCAAACATTTGATTGTGAAGATGTCTTCAAACCCCCAACAATTTAGTGCGCGAAATGATGCTATTGTGGTTAAGGGAGTTCATGATGTTGCTCATTTTTCATCATCTTCAAAGAAGAAATTGGAGAGAAAACTTGATGCTCTTATGAGTTTGGTGAAACAATTCGCCAGTATTAGAGACCAACACCTCCATCTGCATCTATTGCACGACTATGTGGCATATGTCCTTCTAGTGATCACTATACAGATGCATGTCCTTCTTTGTAGCAACCGATTGACCTAGATGCTCCTCAAGCCTATGCTGCAAACATCTACAACAACAGACAGTCACAACAACAACAAAATTATGACTTTTCCAGCAACAAAAATACAACCCTTCATGTGGGTATTCATGATAAAGCAAAAATCACATGTCTTCAAGATGATTAAGCATTAAACACTTCTAGTGCTTAACCAAATCTAAAAAATGGATAAACATGTAAGGTGTGTAAGGAGTTTAATGAGTTCTTTAGGTTTAAAAACATTATGATATATTTAATTATGAGCCACTAAAAGGGTGAACATAACCTTATTGGATAAAATAAAGAACATGTTGTTTCTCCATAGTTTGGACAAATGCTATTGGGTGAAGGTGTGAGCATAATGTGTTATCCGATGAATCATTCTTCATTTACTACCATAAAGTTCAAAACTCCAATTGGGATGTGGTTAAGCAAGATGACGACTACTCAATGTTGAGGGTATTTGAATGTGTAACTTACTATCATGTAAATGATAGTAAACTTGAGTTCACATCTAAAAAGAAAGTCATTAAGGTTATGGGGGTTCAAGTTAAGGCTTTTAAAGTCTAGTAATCTTTTAAAATAATGGTGATTGTCCGTAGAAATATTGTCTTTTATAAATTCTTGTAGCATCTAAAGACGAGGCACCTGAGCATTTGATGGAAACAAAACAATTATAATGGAACATTTGTTTAAAGATCTAAAGAACAAAGATGTCAACTTAAATTCCCTAAATCATAAACCTCTGTCAAAGCGGCTGCAGCGGAATGATTAGCGTGGAATAACAAACCAAGAGGGATTTTAATATAAACGTGTGCCTTTTAATTTCTACTCAATTTATCTTACTACGCAAATAATAAATATAAATAAAAGAATAAGGTTGAGAGAAATTTGCACAGATGATTTTTATACTGGTTCGGATCTTACCAATCCTACGTTCAGTCGCTTATCTCAAACCAAGATAAACAGTTCACTATTCACAAAACAATTACAAACTACATTCACAAAGAAACAATTTGTAAGAGTTTAGAAACCACCTCTCTTGATACCACAAGAAATGAACCTACACCTCCTTTGAATCTTCACAAAGGATGAGACACCTCCTCCGAATACTTCACGAATGATGAAACACCTCCTCCGAATACTTCACGAAGGATGATCCTCTTCCACACACCTCCTCAGACACACCAAGGATGAACCAGCTATTCCTCCATCACCGTAGTAGCAATACACCAGCACCACAGACAAGAGTTTTTTTAGCTGAGCAAAAGCACACAATTATCAAAGAGTTCTGAGTATTTTAGCGCAAGGGAAGAGTTACTGATGATGTATAAAGGGAGCCTATTTATAGACTCAAGCAAAAACTCTTCCATTCTTCGTAACTGACCATTTAATGCTTTTAACCGATTAATACAAGTGTTAATCGATTAAAATGAGTACAACGGCTAGTTTTCAAAAGTAGAAAACTCCAACGGTCAGCTTTAATCGATTAAAATGAATTTTAATCGATTAGCTAATAGATTAAAATGTATTTTAATCTATTAAAACAAAGAAAGTTGAGTTTTCAGTTTTTATTCGTTTTAATCGATTAATACTAATTTTAATTGACTAAAACAGTGCAATTTTGACTCTTAACATCAATTATAAAGTATGAAAGTACATGGAATTAAAACCAATGAAAATCTAAGTCCTAGACAATAAGCTACAATTATTACAAAAGCTTTCCATAACAAAAACAAGTCTTCAAAGGATCTTCTTGAATCTTCATTTCTCTTGACTTGATTTGGACATCATCAAAACTTCATCTTCATCATTTTGCTAACAACCTCAAACCCTACTTTTAAAAAATAAATTGATATAATCATTTTAACCCAACAAAATTATTTTTGTTTACATGTTCAACGATGTTCTAAACTAACATTTGGGTTAAAATATGTCAAATGTTGAATACAACTCGAACGACAACTTGAAAATATTATTTTACACCTAAAAAAAATTTAACCTCTTTAAGTCATGAAGATTATCTCTATAAAATTTTAAAATTTAGAGACTAAACTGTACCAAAATTTGAAATATTGACAATTTCCAATTTAAAATAAAAATTTAAAGAATAAAACATATTCAACCTTTAAGTCATTAATATTTAGTTTACATGAAACACGGATACCAAACCAATTTCAATTGATTGATATGATCTTTTGGTGGTTGTGAAGGAAAAAAAAGCTGTGCTGGAATAATAACAAAACCAAATTTGAATAAATATTGTATATCTACCAATTTACTATTGAAAAATAGAAATTCTTTTCCTGGTCAGAGTGAAGTGTCACTGTGATGTTGTCTTTTTTATTTAAAGGAAGGGTAACACTATATTTTGCTTCTTAAGATATAAAATTTTACTCAAACCAAATTTTAACATATTTGATAAAGAAGAAGAAATGTATCATTTTATTATCTTTTTCGTAAATTACGAGTCACAATTTTCATGATGTGAGTATTGAATTGTGTGTAATAATGGATCAAAGTCGTAATAATGAGATAAATATTTCAGAAAGCAGTGTTATTTTCAATTTAACTAAAAAGAATTTTTTAAAATATATCATTCCTCCCAAAAGACTAATTTAGACACATTTTTAGTTAAGATTTTATCTTTTCTTTTGCTAACAATATATATGAAGTTAATTATATCCACATATAATTTTAACGGAAATAATTTGACTTCGATAATGTAAAAAGAATATTTCATCTATTTATATAGATATGAATTATAATATAAATACCTACTTTAGCAATCCACACCCAAATTAAAAAGAAGAAAAGAACTTTGTGCATCGTGCAGGTAAAGTAAGCAAATGATTTTTAAGAAATTATGATCTAAAACTAATGAAAATTAGAACTACTTTATGATTTATATATGTTTTCGGTTCGACACGCTAACCCAAAATGTTGTTGGTTTCGTTTTTTTTGTACACGTTTGAGACAAAAATGCTTACGGAATCAATCACAAATAAATGCATATGCTTAAGTACTTTTTTTTTGTCAAAAGTAGCATAATTAAACGATGAACAAAATTCTCTACTTAGATAGGGTTAGAAACTTGTTTATCAACCAAAATCAATCATATCTTGAGTACTTTTAAGATTATCGAATCATCGTTAATTTTTTTTTTCGTTTGATTTCACGTTATCACTCACTAACAATAGAATAGTGTTTTTGTTTTTAATAATTTCGTATATTGGAAAGAGAAAAAAACTTGTTAAAATAAATGATCTTTTGATATTTGATTAAAAGAAAAAAGAAAATAAAAAAGAATATCAGTTAGAGAGTACATCAGATAGGTTTAGTTTGAGTTTGGAAGAGATTAAAAAAAATGAAAGTATAAAAATTTGAAAAGGAAGAAGATGTGTTGTTTATTAGGATAAGGAGAAAAGCAGAGACATAAACAGAAAGAAATCGTTGGAAGGGGTTCACTCTGATATGCGTGATACCTTTCTTCGCGCACCTGCACTGAGTCACAAAAAAAGAAATAATAAAAAAATAAAAAAATAAAGGGAGAAAAAGAAAAAAAAAAGAAAAATAAAAAATAGAAAGCCGAAATAGGTGCATGGCGTGGTTTAGCTCTCCATAAAACAAAAAGGAAAAGACTGCAAAACGTTTAACCTGGTAGGCTAGGCAATAGCCAAGGCAACCCAACCCACGTGCTCTCTCTCTTTCTTTCTTTCTTTCTTTCTTGATTCCATTAGGAAATCAAGCCAGAAACGGTGTCGTTTTCTCGGAACGTTACATCGCGCTGCGTGCGGCTGCGGTGGTAGAGAGAAAGAGAGAGAGAGGGTTGTGATGTGGAAACTTTGATCCCAAATGCACCCGTACAACCGGCTACCGAGCAGCGGGCACTCGACGCCGTCGCCGCCGCCGTCGCCGCTCCGGTCGCCGAGGCTCCGCCACGGGCGGTCCAAGACCGGGCGGTTCTCTCCAAACCGGGGGGGCGGTCGGACTGCAGCGCAGCGGCTCAGCTGGATGTTTCTATCCGTCCTGCTCCGACGACAAGGCGTTTTCCTCTTCGCTCCTCTCATATACATCTCTGGCATGCTGCTTTACATGGGAACCGCTTCCTTCGACGTCGTTCCGGTCATAAAGCACCGTCCCGCGCCCGGCTCTGTTTACCGTAGCCCTCAGCTGTACGCCAAGCTTCACCCCGAAATGGATTCTGACAATTCCTCCGTCGATGCGGTTCGATTCATTTTCAAATCTCTCTGGATTTTATTTTTCGCCGGATTTTGGTGATTTGTGATTTGTCAGGTTATTCTGACGGAGTTCATTTTAGTTTATTTTATTTCTTTGATTGGAATCGAGTTTCGACTCGTTGTCTTTTTCAATGTAGGTTTAGCCTTCTCGTTTTGTGTCTGGATTTGTTGCTTGGTTTTGCATCTTGCATTCGAACGTGATTAAATTGCTTGTGGAAGAGCTTTTGTGCTCTGTGATGCGTTTAATGGTCAGATTTTTTGTCAGGTCTGATTCCAGAGGCTAGGGTAGTCTGAGTAATCGATTGGTCGAATGCTTTATTTCGGATTTTGAATATAGGAAATTGGTTCTAATTGTCAAAGGTGCTTGTTGACTTACCTGTGAGAATGTTGGTGGTTATATCGTTTTAGGAGTTTTGTTCACTGAGTTTGTATTAGTTTTGCTGCATATATTTCAATTTGACCTAGCATATTCCTTTTAAAAGCAAACTAATCTTGACACCCGACTTCCAAGGGATTCCTTTTGGATAATAATAATCATTTCCGAAATAAACAAAAGGGATTTCTCTGTTGACATGCTTGAATTCATGCATTCATTTGGACAGAATTTCACTTTTTGTGGTAATATTTTGCGAAAGGCAGTCTGCAATGTTCAGGGTCATGCTTCCTGGGTTTGAGAAGATATCAACTGACCAATAAGCTAGGAGAGGACAGAGCTTAATATTGTTAACCATGTTTTATTTGAATTTAACTATTGTTTGTACTATTGGTCGGAAATTTTTCTTCTAACAATTTTAGTTCTTTCTTGACTGCCGGGGGCTTAAATTATTTGTTTTATGAATATCTTTTAGTTCTTGTGGAGATAGTTTCTTTATTGTCTTTTATAATGACCATTCTCTAGCTATTGGAGGATAATTGATTCTGACCGTCCATCTTTCTTTTCTAATTATTATACTTGCAAAATTTGGTTCCTTTTGTTAATTTCTTCCACAGTACTTTACGAATCTTTATACTTTGCTGGTTTAATTTGTTTTTTGGTTCTAGAGGGACACATTCAGTGACAAGCTCATAAATTTCCTTTCAGATATCAACAATATGGAAGACTCCCTACAAAGGTGGTGAGTGGAAACCATGTGTGGACCAATCTGCTGAAGGTATAAGATGAGCTCTACTGATGGACAGTAAATGATGACATTTTCATTTTTATCTTAATTTTTTGTTCTGGTGTATAATTTGTTAGTGCTTTTGGTACCGTTGATTTTTCTATCAATTGTTACCCATTTAGTACCTTTTGTTGCACCTTAATTTTTGCAATTTTTAGGATATATTTTGTTAGACATATGACATGAAGCCATCCATGACATGACATGCGTGTCTATCTAGTCTTGATGTTGAGGGCCACCTATAGATGTCTAGACTTGCAAACTTCATGCATCAGATGCCCCAGTCCTATGTGTGAGTGAGGGTTTGTGTTATGTTCCCTTACATTTAACTCAGAAAATGGCCAAAATACTCCTTTCAAGGTTTGGGCAATCCTTCTTCTTGAGATAGCTTTGGGAGTTGAGTTAGGTCCAATTTATTTCTAATATGGTATTAGTCCTCTACTACCAGATTGTCTAGAGTTTTATCCCTGCTGATCCTATTGTTCTCATTAAAATTGAATTTAAGTGAGGTAGGTGATCATGTAGTTATCCCCACTTTAAGCCTATTGGCTCTCTCTTGTATGAGGGGCATCTTTGAGGTATAAAGTAAAACATTGGCGTGTCTTCACAAGCTTAAAGCTTCTGTATGGTTCATTATATCATTTTACCTCAAAAAATTGTTTCTTTCATCTCTTGGGTGTTCTGCTCCAGTTGTTTCAATTGTCAGGGTCTTGTTCGTCCATTTATTTGGAGATTGGAAGACATGCTTCATTCTTGAGTCTTTAAAAGCTTTTTTGTCATGTATAGCCTTTTCTCTTTTGAAGGGCATCTTTTTCTTACCCTTGTATGTTTTTTCTTATCTCTAATAATTTCCCTTTTTCTATCTAAAGAACAAAATATTGGGAAATAAAATCTTTTGTTGAAGCACTGAGTTGCCTTTAATTTATAAAGTGGACCATTCTCGTCAGAGTTCCTCTGTTGATGTTGTTCATTACTGTGTGTGTCCGGAATCATGTCTGTAACTTCTGCAGTTTACTGTGTTGGGTTAACTATGAACGGACATGTCTTTTGTTGTTGATAGTCCTACCTGAATCAAATGGATACATATACGTGGAGGCTAATGGTGGCTTAAATCAGCAGAGGACATCCGTAAGTGTTTTCTGTTCATTCTGTTTTTCCTTATATTCAAAGTGTACTTAATGTGCTTTTACTCAACTCATATTTTGAATGATATCAATTTTTTCAGGTATGCAATGCTGTTGCAGTGGCTGGCTATCTCAATGCTACGCTTGTAATCCCCAACTTTCATTATCATAGCATATGGAAAGACCCTAGGTTAGTTATGCTATCAATTAAGTTTTTCTGAACTAGGAAAATCTAGTGTTTTATGATGGCATAAGATTAATACCTCTTAGACTTTTAATCCAATTATGTTATGTGTTTTTCTCATGCTATTGTTAAAAAATTAATTAAAAAAAATTGTTTAGAGAGATATGGATAAACCACAACTACAAGAGGATAACAGATCCTCCAAAACAGGAAAATTGGAAAACCTATATCCAACAAGATATATTGTAATTTATAAATTTTTAATATAATCATTTTAAACGGCTAGCTTAGATTTTCTTACATGTCAATAAGTTGCAGAAACATTTAAATAGTGAAATCTTAATATCTTTGCTAATGGTTCTTTTAATAACGGATGTTAGTCTGTTTTGTCAAATTATTCATTTATAGTAGTACTTTATATAAACTTGGTTACTGTGAGTTTCTTGATGCTTTTATGATTTTGATCAATGTATTCATTTTGAAACAGTCTAAACTTATATGTAATTCTTCATGTGTCCAGCAAATTCAGGGACATTTATGATGAAGAATTTTTTGTGAATACCTTGAAAAATGATGTGCGGGTGGTTGACAAGATTCCTGAATACCTAATGGAAAGATTTGGCAGCAACATGACAAACGTTCACAATTTCAGGATCAAGGCCTGGTCATCTATTCAGTATTACAGAGATGTGGTACTCCCTAAGTTACTTGAAGAGAAGTGAGTATATGGTGCTTGTTGTATAGATTATTTCCTTATTCTCATTGATATGAATGGTTAGCATTAAATAGTTTGGAGTAGTTGTTAATTGTCCAAGGTATACCAGTGTAGAAAGTAGTTCATATATGTTGCCTCTTTTCTGTTGTATGATATATTTGGCTTCATTCACAGCTAGGAATTATGGCTTTGTTTTGAGCTGATGTTCTTTCGTTGTTTTCTATCATGGAAAGGAAGGTAGTGCACGCATTTGTTTGGGTATCTCTACCCAAAATTTATAGTAGTATATATTTTCCTTCTCGCCAGTTATCTTTTTGGATTAGTGTTATGCGAAGAAGAGTCTTATAGTATATGACTTTACCACAATTAGGTTCTATCTTTACTTGCTTTGGTTGGGACATATCAAACCATAGATAATTTTTACTGTAAAATTGTTACATCAAATATGTTTATTGTCTTGATATAAGGGATCTTGGATATTGAATTGAATTTTGTTCATGCAGGGTTATAAGGATTTCACCATTTGCAAATAGATTGTCATTTGATGCTCCTCCAGTTGTCCAGCGGCTTAGATGCTTAGCAAATTATGAGGCTTTACGGTTTTCAAGCACTATATTGTCCATAGGTGAAGCTTTGGTTGAAAGAATGAGAAAACACAGTGCCATTAATGGTGGTAAATATGTATCCGTACATCTTCGTTTTGAAGAGGTTTGTTTTGATCAGATATGAATGTTATTAATTGTGAAGGTTAACATATTAACCTTTGTTGCAACTGATGCACATGCTTTCCCATTGGCAGGATATGGTTGCTTTCTCTTGTTGTGTTTTCGACGGTGGAAAACAGGAGAGAGAAGACATGATTGCAGCTAGAGAGAGAGGTTGGAAAGGGAAATTTACAAAACCTGGACGAGTTATACGTCCAGGAGCAATCAGGATCAATGGGAAGTGTCCCCTTACCCCCTTAGAGGTAATAGTCTGCTTAAAGCTCCAATGATTTGAGCCTGTGCGAAGAGGAGTAAATATTCAGGGAGTACTTCTTTCGCATGGGAAGTTGTTTGTCTAGCTAGAAATTTCCTAATTCTTGAAGTTCTCCTTTTGCAGCAAATTTGTTTGTCTTTTTCGAATTTGTTTGTTTTATTCAAAATCAATGCCTTCATCCATTTCTTCAGGTTGGCCTTATGCTGAGGGGAATGGGTTTCACGAAGAACACTTCTATCTTTTTAGCATCTGGGAAAATATATAATTCGGAGAAAACTATGGCCCCGCTACGCGAAATGTTTCCTAATTTACATTCTAAGGAGACCCTGGCTTCTGAAGAGGAGCTTGCTCCCTTTAAGGTTTACATTTGTACTCTTATGTTATTTGACCATTTCATTGGTTTAGTGCTATGATTTTGACTCTAGTTACTTCTTCTAGAGTTATTCTTCCAGGATGGCTGCTATAGATTACACTGTTTGTCTTCACAGTGAGGTGTTTGTCACAACTCAAGGGGGAAACTTCCCTCATTTTCTGCTGGGTCACAGGAGATACTTGTATGGTGGACATGCTAAGACAATTAAACCTGATAAGCGGAAGTTGGCATTACTGTTCGATAATCCCAATATAGGGTATGTTTTGTTGGCATATGTTATTCTGTTCAAATTTTTTAGGATACAATAAATTAGATGAGCTTCCCACACAAAAATTCCCCTTCCCCTTTGTTTTGTTGATATTGAAAATAATTAGTTACAATGGGATAAGTGACATCAAGACAAGGTTATTTTGAAGAAAACATCCTTTTATTATATTGAATTGGAGAAATTTTACTTGGAAAACTATTTGGTAAATTACTGGAATAACCATATCGCTTGGTTATTCTGCTATTAATTTTTTAGGAGTTAGGACACTAAAGAATTTTGATTGTATTCAATGAGGTTTGTAGCTCAGTAAAAACGTGGAAGATTTTTTGCTTAATAGAAAGTATCTAAATACCCCTCATCTACTTTCCTTACTTTCTAGATGGAAAAGTCTTAAGCGACAACTGCTGAGCATGAGGTCACATAGTGATTCAAAGGGGGTTGAACTCAAAAGACCAAATGATTCTATATACAGCTTTCCGTGCCCAGATTGTATGTGCCGTGCCAATAAAACTGATGATTCAAGATCTTCATCGGCAACTTGATATACTCAGAATTCGATGGGTGTTTCCGCAACCTACAATTTTGTGAGCATGCCTTGCTGCTGATTGTATTTCTGATATTGTGATTGTTTCATTTTTTTCCCCTTACCATCTGGTGGGAGGGCAGACTCCATTTTGGTGGGTCAAAGGATTTTGTTGAACTTGGATTGAATTTCAAGGGAGTGGCGTCTTTTTTGTACATGATGCCAATTGAGAAGAGAGAATGGCAACCTTTCCTTTGAAGGAATCTCACCCAGAACACTGACAGAGCTGTTTCGTATATGAATGAGCACCTGCTGCTGTATCGAACAAGTTTTATAAAGAGCCAGAGGACAAACTCGTGTTCCTTCACACCCTGCCTGTACATTACCTGGAGTACGATATTCATGTGTCAAGGCTGTAGCATGCTCTCTGTACATTTAACTAAATTCAGGGTGTACCGCGCCATACTATATTATTCTCCCGTTTAGATTTTTTTTTTCCCACTTTCTCACTTTGTTCCTGTTTTCAATTTTGTATTTTCTTTACCCTCATATTGAGGTTCCCATTGTTAGCTAGTAGGTGTATGGCTGGTTGTACGCATTTGTTATTCTTTTTCATTGGTGCCCCCATTGTTTTAGTGATGATACCAGTGAATGTAATTAGTTCACTATTCATACTTCATGCCAGATCACACAACTGCTGCACCAAAAATACCTCCATATAATAATCACAACATTTCATAAAGATATTATGAAATCTCATTGAATGCAAAGTTGAAAAGGGGTTTAAAGAGAAAAAAAAATTAACATTAATATGTGATTGAAACCTTCTATTATTTGTTTTTTGCTTTCTTAATCTAAATAGTTCATGACTCATTTAAAGTTAATGCATATTATAAGCTAACGATATTATTATTATTTTTACTTAACTATAAATATTGCCTTACAAAATCCTAATATAAGTAATTTCAATGATGTGTTAATAATATTTCAAAATTGTTTATATGAATAATCCCATTGACAGATATAATAGACAAAAAAAGAGAGATTATCGTACTATAATAGGCCAAAATGAGGAAGATACAATGAGAATAGACAAAAAAAAAATTTAATTACGAGAATGGATAAGTTGTGAAAGGCCCATGTGTTTCTTGTACTCTCTTATTGAAGTTGTGCACCTCCCTGATATTTCTATTTTTTTATTTTTATTTTTTTATTAATTAAAATCATTCAAAAATAATGTTTTTAAATTCTTAAAAATAATTAAAATCATATTTAATTAATAATTAATTTTTTTAATCTTATTAAATAAATAAATTTTATTATTTTAATTATTTTTGTAATTAAATTAAATTTTTTATAAAATAAATATAATTAAATAATTTATAACTATAATTATGTAATTAAAAATTGAAAAAAAAGTTATATTTAATTATAATTTATTTTTTTGAATTTTTATTATTATAGAATATTTTTTTACAAATTATAATTAATTAATAACATTTTTTTTCATTATAAACTATTTAATTAATAAAAATATTAAATATAAATTATTTAAATTAATAAAAAAACAAAATAATTAAAATTGTAGGGGTTGTGTCGAAGTCGTGCATCCTACAATTTCACCTTTTAATATTTTTATTATTTAAAATGATTTATAATATTTAAATAATGTATTTAAATGTATATAAAATATTTTAAATTATATATAATTAATAATTAAAGTTATTTGATATTATTAAATAAATAAAATTTATGGTTTTAATTATTTTTGTAATTAAATTAAATTTTTTGTAACATGATTTTAATTAAATAATTTATAACTATAATTATTGTAATTATGTAATTAAAATTTTAAAAAAATTATATATCACTATAAATTTATTTTTGTTTTATATAATAAATTTACTTAAACAAGTATTTATTATAAAAAATTTATTATAATTAATTTATTATATTGTAATTACTTTTGGGTAGCTTCAAGTTTAGCGAAATCCTTTCAGGCAGACAAAGACAATAAACTTCCCATGCATAAATTTATTTTATCTCATTATAATAAATTTACTTATAATAAATTTAATTTACTTAAATTTTTTACTTAAATTAAATTTATTATAATGAAATATAAGTAAATTTATTATAATTAAATTCATTATAATGAAAATTTATTATAATGAAAATTCATTATAAATTAAATTTAAGTAAAAATTTATTATAATGAAATATAAGTAAATTTATTTTTGTTTAATATAATAAATTTAATTAAATTAATTATAATAAAAAAAATAATTTATAATGAAATATAATAAGTTTATACATTTTTATTTATGTAATCACATTAATTATGGTTAGAAAGTATTTAATTGAAATATTTTTTATAAAAGATTTAATTTAATTAGAAAAATAATTAAAACCATAAAATTTATTTATTTAATAATATTAAAAAACTTTAATTATTGATTATATATAATTTAAAATGTTTTATATACATTTAAATATATTATTTAAAACTTATAAATAATTTTAAATAATAAAAAACTAAAAAAGTGTGAAGGGGTGCACGACTTTAACTAAAAGAATTCGTCAATCCTCAAACGTTTTCAACTTTTAAATTTTTTTATTATTTTAAATAGTTTATAATAAAAAATTGTTATTAATTAATTATAATTAAAAAAATATAATATAATTATTAAAATTCAAAAAAATAAATTATAATGAAATATAATTTTTAAATATTAATTAGATATGATTTATATTATTTTAAATATATTTAAAAATATTATTTACTAATCATAAATATTTTAATTAATAAAAAAATCAAAAATTAAAAAAAGATAAAAATGTCAGGGTTGCACGAATTCTCATATTGAAGTCGTTAACCCCTTTACAACTTCAATAATTTTATTTATTTTTAGTTGTGGTAATCGATTACAACGGTATGAAGTCGTTTTTGGAGTGTACCACTTCAACATTAGTCAAATGAATGAACAGTGTGAAGTGGAGGGATACAACTTCTTCATTAAAAGTTATCTAGGCCCCTCACGACTTTCCTTTAATCCAAAATTTATCAATTTTTGTAATATTTCAGACAAATTTGTATAGTTTTATACAAAAATCGAAATTATCTTATTCTTAAACTAAGGAAACAAAAATACAAACAAAATCACCTCAAAGTTCCATACTTGTAAAAATATGATTAGAAGAGTATTAATGAATGATAATCACAAGTTATGCATGGTTCACTAATTATAGATTTATCATCAAATTTTATATCTAAACTAACTTGAACTTAGAGTATATTTGTAATCACCCCTACCCTAACCTTGGTTCTCTACTAGCAAATAAGATAAGACAAAAGCACCATTGTTGCAGAAATTGGAGCATAATGATACTTTTAAGTCAAAGCAGTTGGAGTTCGAAAATCCTAACTATCTTAATCTTATGTAAAAGAAATTGCTACCATTCCCATCTATTTTTTAAGGAAGTGTTTATTCCGTTTTCTCCAATGTTAAATATTTTTACCCAATTAAACTTTGAAGTGTGATAATTGTTTTTCACATGAATTCTCAATTTTGTTTTTCTTTTTTTATTCATATAGTCTAAAAAAAGGTTAATTAAAATAAATAGTTTAATATATTTTTAATGTAAAAAAATACGTTACATGTATTCAAAATGTGTAAAAAATAAAATTTAAAAACATTTGATATTATACAATATATGATATTAAATTAAATTTAAAAGGAGTTGATAAGATAAAATAATACAAATTTGACTCTTTAAGAAGGGAGTGCAATCCTATATCCATGGGTACCTAAGCAAGTACATTACGACAACACTAAACATTGAATCTTAAAAATTCGGTGGCTAAGCAAATCACACCACAAGATGACTAAGCTTAGTTCCGAGCAGCTTCAATTCTTCAACTCTCAAGGTACCCTTTTTTGGTCTTTAGCATAATTCCTAACCTCAACCAACAAAATCTCAATTTTTCAGGTTATCTTGTGATTGAATCGTTTGCAAGTGGCGATGAGATCGAGTCCATGATGAAGACGATGGAGCAGTTGGTGGATAAGTTTGATTATTCTTCCACCGCTTCTATTTTCTCCACCAAGAACCAGGTTACCTTCAACATTTTGTGTTTTCATTTTAAAATTAGACTTTTTTTTATCTTTTCTTTCCTCTTATTCGTGCTCTTTGTTTCCTTCAGCAACAGTTGACTGATGATTACTTTTTCGATAGCGTGGAAAGGGTTTCTTTTTTCTTTGAGGGTATGATCATAAATTGATTTTTTCTGTTTTTGAGTAACTGGGTTTCTTTTAGTTTGATCTTTTTCTGTTTCACTTTTGGTAGAAAAAGCATTTGGTGATGATGGCAATCTAAAGCAGCCGAAGCAACTCTCTATTAATAAAGTTGGCCACGGTGAGCCTTTTATACTCTGATATTTTATCTCACTTTTAAGTAGAAATAAACCTTAGATGCAATTTAATTCTTTTATGCCTTTGATGTCGTACATCAATATGAATTAGAGTTTTACTTTAATAATGCACAAAATAGAGAGTTGTATTGAAGTTCAACACTGATCACTGAGGTGAAACTCTAATTCTGATTGGAAACATCACTAAGAACATCTAAGAAACTGCATATAATGTTTGTAAGTAGAAATCGGGTTCTCTCTGCTCACATAATATGTTGTTGAATTAGTTAGTTTATGACAGTAGGACCCTGCTTTTGTGCTGTTGTGCTGATTGGTGAATGAAAGCGTGAACTGCGAAACTAGCATTGTTCCTTTTAAATTGATTCAATTTCCTATGAATTGGGTATGCTGTTGATTTGTGCAGCTCTTCACGAGATTGAGCCGGCATTCAAGAAGTTTTCTTCTTCTGAGAAAATTTCAAGTTTGATGTACTCCTTAGGTTACAAGAGGCCTGTAGTCATGCAGTCTATGTATATATTTAAGGTACAGTTTTGCTTTTCTGGGACATCTAGTTTCTGATAATCTAGTTGAAATAACTTAAGTTCAATGTTGTATTTTGTGGCATTATGTATGAGCAATAGATATGTGAATTGGTTGAAGTTTGTGTATGTATGTTCATCTAATTTCCTGGTTTGAGGAATAAGAGAGACTGGGGGTAAGGGAGTTGTGTGATTTGGTGTTTATATTTGTTCTCCAATTTGGAAAATGAACTTTCTCCACTTTAATATTGTTACCTGCGTCACTTGCTTCTTTGATTTGCAATCAAACTGACAAATGCTTGAATGATGCTCAAAAAATGTTGTGTTGTAGTAGTTTATTGCATAAAAAATTCTGTTATGGAGTTATTCATCTGAGAATATAACTTACATATCTCTTCCAAAATGGCATATATCTTGTTTAGTTTCTAATGAATATTGAATGTATGTATTGGTGATATTCAAAATCACTAAAATATACTTTTTGATTTACCGTTTTAGTTTGTTTCTTGTTTCCATACTTCTGAATTTGATGTTATTTTATGGTCTTTTGTGATTATGGATATATTTTAGGATGATTATTATTTCAATACTGCTGTGGTTTGAACCTGAAGACCCAGCCATCTTTCTTACACGTGTTTCAAATTCATGCTATGATTTTTCTTTTTAAAATACATTAAAATGAACGAGCCTTCATATACCTGAAGACCTCGTGTTTCTTTAGTCTCATCTAGTTCAGTTATATACTTTACTCACTTAATTGACTGATGGAAGCTGCTATTCTAGTTTATTTTATGCAATAATTTTCTTGTTTTAGGTATTAAATGTTTCAAATGTGACAGAATAAATTTGTGGATATGGTTATGTGCAATTTTTATATGGCCACATACATATCTAGGTATAGAAGTATTTGATGCCTGGTCACTGTTAACTGATAATGAAATATTTATCATCAGCAACCAGGCATTGGGGGTGAAGTAGTGCCACACCAGGATAACTCGTTTCTTTATACTGAACCCCAAACGTGCACAGGGTTGTGGCTGGCCCTAGAAGATGCAAATACATTAAATGGTTGCCTTTGGGCAATTCCTGGATCTCACAAAAGTAACTTTTTCTTTTATTTCTTACTTGGATCATTATCCTTTGCTTGGTTCATATGCTCTAACCTTTTTTTCTTTGTTTGCTATAGATGGGCTCGTTAGAAGGTTCTTGAGAGATGAAGATGGTGTCAAATTTGATCGACCATCACCATCTTATGATAAAAAAGATTTTGTTCCTATTGAAGTAAAAGCTGGTTCTATGGTTGTCATCCATGGTGATCTTATCCACCAAAGGTTTGTTAAAACTATTCTCTCCAGAAGATGTGTATATCATGAATTTTAGAAAGAAATGTGCCTTTGAAGTGTCTTCACAGATAATTTATCCTTCTATGCTCTTCTATATGAATAACAGCTTTGAAAACCAGTCTCCAAAATCAAGACATGCGTACAGCTTGCATGTGGTGGACACAGTGGGCTGCACATGGGCACCAGAAAATTGGTGAGTTTAGATCATGGGTAGAATTTGTTTATCAGCATTCTTAAAAAGTGTTAGAAAATGAACTTTAAACTTAAATCAACTTTAAAAACCCATTTATATCATATAATTTGGTGATATTCATAGACTATGTGTGATCTGTGATAACCTCAACAAACCTTGTTGGTACAAGTTTTGATACCATCTTAAAATAATGAATTTTATATTTAATTTAACCTCGTGCAAAACCGGGGTGATTTGTGTCCATTTATATATATTATAACTCGTACGTATCTCGAATTGATCTAGATTACGATAGAAAAGTTTATTAACTAAAAGATATTCTCTTGTTTATTTGATCATATTACCAATTCAACACTTCAAAGTTTATTAACAAATTTGACTTGTTCAATTTTCTTGAGTTTTTGCTTTTTAAGTTTTTTGTCTTTTACTTCTGATGGAGTTTGATGAGTCTTTGGAATTTTTTCTTGTACCATTAGTGCTGACTCTTCCTTGAGTCCAATAATTGACACTTGGAAGTGCAAAAGAAATATTGATTTTATGATAAAGTGGACTTACTATGGACACTTGCTACTGTACACAGTAATTTGGACTTTGCATTTTTCCAAACTTCTGGGTGGATTTTGCTAAACACAACTCTTTTCTGTCAAATTTTGTTTCAGGATCAGACGAAAAGTGGAGCCTGAACCACTCTTTGTGAGCTGACTCTGTCAAATTCTCTTGCAGTTTAGTGTTTAATTTGCAAATATAAAGCATTGTAATAATGTCAACCTTCTTCTGGTTGCCACTGAACACACTACGTTCAACCTCTTTCCTTTGCTTTGGGATATTATACCAATAGCATTCACAAATATATTAGGAAACTCAATTATTTTTTCCCAGTAATAATTTTTTATAATTTCAGTGTTTCTTTTATGTAGTTTAAATTATATGCATTGAGGGTATTTTTTTTTTTTTGGATAGACATCTAATAGGAATTCATCTTATAGCCATTGGTTGGAATTCAGGCCTCATAATTGTATTTCTTAATTTTTTATAATATCAAATACAATTTAAAGTTTTAATATAACACCATAACAAATATCGAAACAAAAGTATGAAGAGTAAAATTGTAATAAAATATGTAAAAAAATAGTTATGCAAACTATCTATTCTTCTATTAATTACTTTAATATCTCAATTAATAGTGTAAGATTATTAAATAAAACATAAATTTTAATACTCCATAGTAGATAGATAGAAAATATATAAAACATTGATAGGGTTATCCAGTGTAATAACTATGTTAATCTATGTAGAAAACAATTGAAAACTAATAGACTTGTTCAATCAAAGACTTGGAATCTTTGTATTCCATCAAAGATATGCCAACATTTATTTTATCCTCTGTTTACATTATGAATTCATCAATGCAAAAGAGAAATAACATAGAAAAAAAGAAGAAAGACAAGATAAGTTAGTGTTCAAAAGAAACTTTATAAAACAATGTAAGCATATGCCATATTTATTCAACATGTATAACATGATACTATAATGAAAACATGCATACAATTGACTCTAGATTCAATTATTTGGATGCATGTTTTGATATACGTGTTAAATGGTGTGCACTCGTAGTAGTATTTATACTCTTCAAAGTCCTAAACACAAGAGTTATTACTCTACTATTTACGAGGTTAATCTTTTCATGCCTAAACCAAATGTCTAGGGAAAAGACCTCTTACCATTCTCTCTGCCAACTCATTCAATTCTATATGAGTTGAACAACTAATAAAATATCAAGATACTCACTTTCAAAACTCCCATATGTCAAAACATACACCAAACAATCAATAAGACATAGAATTTTTTCTTAAAATTCTCTCAATAATCAAACCACCCATCACCATGATGAAAGTATTCTCCCTTTTGTGCCTTAACAAAAATTGGTTACTTAAAGTTCTAAGGCCAAATATATGCACTCACAAGGTTCTCTAAACTTAAAGTTCAAAGTCACTAGAGTTATGGTCCTCTTCACAGTACTTCCACAATAGTTGATGCATAACTAGATATGAAAATACAAATGAAGAAAACAAACTCTAACTGGGGTTCTCATGACAACCAAACTGAAAATATGTTCCAACTGGCTTTGTTACACAACCCTTTAATTCTAAGTTACACTCAAACCTAGATATGAGGTCTCAGTCATGATATGCATAATGTATGTGTGAAGGAAGAATACAATGCATACTTAAACCCCAACTTGCAAAACAACCAAAAAAGTCCTAAACATATATATAACATGTCACTTACCCTAGGGTTCAATATTCAACAATTATACCAAATATAAAAAGAAATTCACACATGCAATTATTTCAAATATCAAAATAAGTAAGAAATACGCACGTGCAATTATTTCAAATATAAAAACAAAAAAAGAATGACACACGCAATTGTTCCAAATATCAAAAGAGACAAGAATATACATACCCAAAAGAAAGGGGAAAGAAAACATAACGAAAAACCACATCAATTTTGCATACTTAATTTTCGCAACAGAAATCTAGATGGGACGACAAACCGTTTAAAAAAATTAAACGAATTTTGAAAACAAAGGCTTTAGAGTCGCCATCATGGTTTATTTAGAAAAACTACAACAAAACCATAAAATAGGACATGGTCTACGAAACCAGAGTTTGGGATCGGAAGTCGGTTATGCGTAGCAAAGATATTTTGACCGTACTATACTTGTCCGAAGGCAATCCTTTACTTAAATTTACGAAGTTGGTGTGATTTTAAATAAAATGTTTAAGTTTCCCTAAAAATAACAATCTTCAAGAAACAAAAATATTTTTTTTTGGTTTTTTGGACCCGAAAAGATTGTCCTTACTCATATGTATTCTCATTCAAAATGAGAAATAAGGGATACATAGTTCTTTATCTAGAAAAACTGTTTCGAAAGTTGTTTGTAAATGATTATGGATTATTTTGGACTTTTGGAAAGTGAACCCGACAAGAGTCTTGCTCCTATGTATATTCATGATGAAAAATTAAGGATCACATAGTTTTGATGCTTTTTCATTGAAAATATTGATATTTTTATTTTCGAGTATTTTATATACTTTTTTTATTATATTTTGAAACTATTTTTTCAAAAAAAGATGTCATACGATGTGAACGACCTCACAAACATAAAAACAAAGTGATGGATAAAACTATATTTTTTTTATTTTTGAAGATTTTATATTTTTTGTATTTTAACAAGGTTGAGAGAAATGAAGATATGAAACACTAGAATGATGCAAACGATTATACGAGTAGTTGTACCTTTAAAATATTATTAAATTATTTAGAAAATAAGTATTAAGTAATAGGACGATGCAGACGATCATACGAGTACTTATACCTTTAAAAATATTATTCAATTATGTTTAAGAAAATAGTATTATGTACTAAGATAATACAGACGATCACACAAGTACTTATACCTTTAAAAACATTATTCAATTGTTTTTAGAAAACGTATTAAGTATTAGAACAATGCAGACCATCACACGAGTATTCATACTTTTTGGAAACATTGAAAATCATTTTTTTTTTGGTAATTTTATAATTTTTATATTTTTTTTCTTAGAAGAAGAATAAGATAAGTTTGAAAAGATCAGTTGCAAGAATAAAATAAGAAAGAAAACAATAAAAATAAGAGAGAAACCCAAAACTTTAACAAATATATATAAATATATATAAATATATAAATATATATAAATATATATATATATATATATATATATATATATATATATATATATATATATATGAACAAAATGTGGTTCAATGAAGAGAATGATAATGGAAAAAAAATCTTACTTATAATAGTTTGCATATGAGCTAGGTGGAAGATGAAGAGGATGACATTGGGTAGAAATGAGGTACGAAATTTAATGTGTAGATAGGAGTTATTTGTGTTGATATTGAATGAAAGGGTGTACTAGAAAATGTGTCTTAGAAAAGGAGTGAAGAGTGTTGGAAGACGTGTATTTTAGAATGGAGTGAAAAGGGATTTTTTTAAGTTAAAATATGTAAATATTTATAGAGTTATGAGTAGAGAAAATAGATGAAGAAAAATAATATAAAAAGTGGGTCCAAATATTAGATGAAGAAAGTGGATGGAAGAAATAACAATAAAATGTTAATGGAGAATTTAGGTGGAGAAAAATAATGTAAAAAGGTTGGTGGAAAAATTAGATGAATGAAGTGAATGAAAAAATAAAAAAAATTAATGGAGAAATTAAGTGAAAAAAATTATAAAAAAAATATATAAAAAGTGGATGGAGAAATTAGATAAAGAAAGTATACGGAGGAAATAAAAAAAAAGGAAGCGGAGAAAGGAGATAAATAAAATATAATTTAAAAAAGTTAATGTGCAATAAAAGATAGGTGAAAAAATTAGATGAAGAAAGAAAATAGAAGAAATAATAAAAAAAGAGGTGAAAAATGTATGTGAATAAAATATGATTTAAAAAAGTGAGGGGAAGAAATAGAAAAAGTTAATAGAGAAAATGCGAAAAAAATAATATAAAAAGTGGGTGAGGAAATTAGATCAAGAAAATGGATAGAGAAAAAAAAAGGGGGTTGAATATGGTTTTAGTCCCTTTTTAAAATTTTAACCTAATTTAGTCCCTCAACTTTATAAATGTGTTGATTTAGTCATTGTAATCAAATTTTGTTAAATTTATTTGACGTTTCAAGAGTTGTTTACACTGCTTGACACAATTTTTTTTTCAATGAGAAGTGTGTTTGAAAACCTTAAATAAACTTAACAAAATATTGTTAAAATGACTAATTTCACACTATTATAAGAATGATAGACTAAATTAATCAAAAATTTTAAAAAGAGACTAATTTTAATTTTCATGAAAAGTTAAGAATGAAAAACAAATTTAACCTATAAAAAAATATTTGTGGAGATATTAGATGGAAAAATAATAATGTGGAGGGTGAGGTGTGAGAAGAAAAAAATAGGGTTGTGAGAAAGTAAAATTATGTTGGTTAGTTGAACTATTGAAATGAAGAGTAAAAATAGGAAATTGAATGATAGGATATTAAAATAATTAATTTGAGGTGCAAATAGTAAAATGAATAATATTTTTTAATTTTTTTTATTTTTAATTTTTTTTTTAATTTTTCGTTTTTTTGTTGTTCATGTATTTTTTGAAAAATTAATTTCTAATTAATTTTTATTTGTCTAAAACTTTAATTTTACAATCTCTTATTTACTTATTTTTAAATTTTTTTTAAATAAAATTATTCTACCTAAACAAAATTTAGTATTGAATGCAAGCATAAATAATGTTGATGTGCTTCTTCATATCCCTCATAAATAAAAAAGTTTTACATTGCTGCTTATTTACTTCATTGATTAAAATAGAAATACACAAATTTTGTGATTGAAAATATCCTGAAAGTGATCATATTATTAAAAGAAAAACTATAGAACAACTAGTATAATTACTAAGATTTATTTCTGTCTTTTGTTATCAGGTATAAATAAACTTACAAATTGACGTAGAAATAGAAACTTTGACTTTCTATAAATCCAAAAGCATGAAATATTTTCTATGAAAATAACAAGCACAATCGGTAATATCAAAAAATTGTAAATAATAACAAAAAGTTTGCCAATGTTATTTATTGACAGATTATTGCATGACAAAAATTCATCAATATACTTTATTGATAGATACTAATTGTCGTAAACATTTTTTAATAAAATATAAAATTGGATTTATTTTTATTTTTTTCTTTTTTATTTATTTCTTCATCTTCTTCTTTTTTTTCTCCTTTTCGTCGTTGCTAGATTGTGTGTCACCATCACCATATCTTGGTTATCTTCATCCTTCTCCTCCTATTTGTTTTCCACTTTCTTCTTCTTTTTTCTCTTCTTCCACTTCATTCTCTTCCACTTTCTTCTTTAACTCTAGTAACCACCATCACTAGCATCTCCACCTACGTGTTAGTGGCGATCATCGGCGTCATCGGCGAACCTTCATGTCACCATAAAAGTCATTGCCACTTCACCACCAAACCACCACCATCACCAGAGTTACTTCATCCCCTCCTCTTTATTTTCCTTCTTTCTCTCTTTTTCTTATCTACATTTCTTCTTTTTATCATCCACCTCGTCTTAATATACAAAAATCCATTTGTCGATAATTATGAAGATAAGGTATTGACGAAAAATATTCTTAGATAATAAAAATTGTAATTTATCGATGAATGTTGTTGAAGACTTTCGTCATAAATAACTTTTATGATAAATTATCAACAAAAATATTTGTTTGTAATTTTTATTTTGTATATTTTAATTTTTTTTAACATTTCCAATAGTACTTTGGATTGTGTTTGTAAAAAAGAAACAAAACACTTCAAGTGATCCTATTTTACTTTCTCTTATTCTTATAAAAAAATTATCACCAAAAGATATTTAATATTTGATCAAGCAAGTTGAAAGAAACTTGGAAGAAGAAAAGAAAATGTTTAGAGAATGAAGGTATTGAATATAGTTGTGACTTGTAAGTAAAAATAGATGAAGAACTTAGAAGAAACATTATTATTGATTCTGTAAGAGATTGTCGGGGAAGAAGCAGCTATGTTTTATTATTCAATATTCAATAGTTAATCAGTTTCCAAACATGAGACAACGTAGACACCAGGTTGAGTTTGAGGTTGGCTATATGATATGACTACTATTTACTGTTTTAAGGGTTGTACAAAGCTATTAGTATTTATTTTACACGTGAGACAAGCAGCCATGCCTTAATTATAGGATAAAGTTTTTGCTTTACATTCAATAATACATTCATTGTCTCACTATACTATGCTCTACACGCAAACTTCTTTTTATGACACTCAGTGATGGCAAAACAGGGTTGGTGATAATTTCATTCAAACATCACACAATAATCTTTTTCTTTCTTTCCTCCTTGTGTGTATCACATATATACAATCACATGTTTTAAAACAAATTTTTCCTTTAGAAATATCTATTGAATTCTATGATACAATCATTAAAAATGACCAATATTTCTATATATACACGTTGTATCTTAATCAATATATAAACTTGTTTATGTAGTGTAATGACACATCATAAATAATTGACAGTGGTAGAACTAAATGGTATATAACCCATTAGCTATAGTTTACTTGTAATTTGAATTTTCCTTGAAAAAAATAAAATTAATGCAAAGTGTTTTCATTGATTATTTCATGTTTTTTAAACTTGGATCTAAGTTATGAAATATTTGATTTTATTTATACATGAATTTTAGAAACATTTAAAATCATGTGTTGTTGTTTAGGATTTATTAAGGTTATGATATTACTCTAGAATTATTTTGTACATTATTTAACAAATATTAGTTTTATCAGTATTCACGCATTGAAATATTATTGAACTTAAAAAAAAAAGGAATGGATCAATTGTGTATTAAGATATACGGTCTACTTTTGTGAATAAAATTAAGTAATCCATATATACTATATATAATAGTTTTGATGATAACAAAGTGTTATGAAACTATATCATATATCTTCTAACATGGTTCTGTCACACTTGAAGGCCTTTTCCCGAGTAGAAGAACTCGTCTAACGCTGTAACAGACCGTCTAATAGACTTGTTTCATAGATCTTAAAGTGATTTAATAAAATCTAACTAAGTCGTAATGATAAATATTTTTCTATACTAAGTTAAAATTGAACTTAATAGTTATGTTATCCATGTTTAAATTGTTTTTGTAACACAACATCTTTATCATTAACCCTTTTATCCTTTTAGGAAACAAAGGATATTATGCACTCATGCTTAATAATTAATTTTCTACATTTATATATTATTTGAATTGTTTTCTTTAACAAAATCTAATATGTAAATGTTGAGAAGATCAAATCAACACATTCTTTGTCAAGTTTTCATAATCATAAAGATGAGGCACAACTTAAAGTCTCTACAGGACAAATATCATCAAATTGTATTAATTATATAAAAACAACGATTAAGTCTCATTGACCTATATAAAGAGACTAAGTTGAAGATAGAAGAAGGATCTTGATATGTTAACAACCTTTTTTAATAATTTTTTGATAATAGAATAAGTATCACCACTTTATTGGTCTGTTTGAATTTATTTTTAAAAAAATATTTAAAACGTTGTCAATAAATTATAAAAAAAAAGTTGTTAAAAGAATTTTTTTCATAAAAGAATACACAACAATGGTATATATTTCGAAGTCTATGTGTTTGTGTTCTTTGTGGGGATTGTGATAAATCTTATAAATTCTTTTCAAGTGGGTTTAAACTGTGCTCTTTGTAAAAGTTTTCCTCTTTGTCGTTGAGAATTTTTAATCATAGAGAAGATTAAAAAAGTGTAATATATAAAGATTTGTTTATTGGTGATGAGATGGAGATATTTGTGTATTCATTGTAATAATTTGTTTAATAAGTAAAACCTTTTAAGCAATGTGTTTAAGTGAGAATTGGAGATTGAAAAGTTGAAATGAATTAATATAAAATTTTATGTATGCTTGGTCTATGTTTGCTAGACAAAGTATAGAGTTGAGTTTAAGAATCTATTTAGTCCATCCTTCTAAAATCATGTATAATGTATATGTTTCTTTTGGAGTGTATAAAAAACGGTGGAGAAAGAAGATAAAAGAGGGGTATGATATGTTGAATAAAAGAAAAAGAAAATATGAGCAAGTGTATTTTTATAAATATTTTGACCTCACTAAATCCCAGAACAATGATAAGTTGTTCTCTATAAAAATACCTCATTAAAAAATAATCAGTAAAAAAAGACGCCTGTACATATATTTATCATGCAACTAAACATTTTTTTCTAAGTTAATAGATTTAACTTTAGAAACAATATATTAGTTTTATTATATCTTGGTAACTAAACATGCTCGTGGATGAGTTTCCATGGCTATATATTGTAAAGTTTTGTAAAAAAAAAAAAAGAAGAAATTATTTAGAAGCATTTTATTTCCCAAAAGACCTGTTGCAGTGGAGATGAGATTGATTAAAAGATGAAAAGGGTACAAATGATCATGTCAGGTTGCTAAAATTGTGGTCTGGATCTTTATTTCAAGTATCATCTAACTGTACTGGCAAGCCATAAAAAAATGCAACAGATTGATTTATTATGGAGTTGCTGCCAAGAAATCATGACTTTATTTTAGCCTTCTGCAGTTACGTGAAAGTAAAACATTTTGGCTGAAATTAAAGAAGCAGACCTGTTTTGTCCTCAATGTATTTGCCCTACTTCTCTTTGTATACTTAGCATAAAGTGCTTGTTATTTCTCACACAACATGATTCTCTGACCCCCTGCTTCCCATTTGTTAACTTAGTGCAACAAATTCTAACGCAAAGATTCGTTTACATTCACAAAACGGCAAGTAGAAAACTAGACAACTTATACATCAATAATACATATCTTTAAAAAATTCCTATCAGTTTAACATTCAACCATAGTAAACTTAGATGTTTTCTTCATTATTTACAAGGAGCCTGTGTGAAAAGATCACATCTTAGAGCATCAAAAAATGCGTGGAGTTGCTTAATTGTTTAGCAGCATTTAGATAGTTCCTTTTTTCCAATTGTGGGTGTTAAACTTGTGATTGTCCAAAAGTGCAGTGTGTGCATATACAGTGTGAACTGTGAGGTACAAGACAAAGCAAAGAAGTACTCATACGAAACAGGTCTCCTTTGTGTACTTGTAGGTTGTGTGTCTCAAACGGAGTGGAGGAGAAAGGAAGAGTGAAAGGCACTAACCACTGTAAGGGAAAAAAAAAAGTTTAACCATGTGATGTGAGCGTGTTGGTGTAGGATGAAAGAGGAGACATGGGGAAGAAGCAACTTTAATAACACTGCATCATCATCACCATCATCATTATCATCATGCTGTGTCCTTTTTTCAGAAACACACACACACACCTTCACTCTCCAAATCTTAGAATTCTACGCTTTCCATTTCCCACCTCTCTCTCTCTCCTCATGATTTGAATACATAACTTAATACTATTGCATACTATCATACATATTGGTCAACTCTTTTGTTGGTTGCTGCTCCACCTAAAGCTTTTACTACAACGTTCCCTCTCCCTATAAATACACTATCCCTCATCACATATTCTTAACATCTTTCTCACACACAACCCTATTTTCAAACTGCAGAAGGCAGAAACCTCGGTAGCCAATGTGCAATATTACGACAAAGATCTCTTAGTGTAGATTACGACGAAGATTCTAAACCTCAACATGTCGGATTCTTATGCTAGTACCTTTCACTCTCCCACTCCAAACGTCACCCATGCTACCCCCAAAATCACCACATTATGCTCAATAGCTCAACCTTATTGCATTTGCACTCACTGTAACCACATCCTCTCCTTCAACCATCATGTTGGTAAGCCTGACTCGAATAGTAAGGGCATGTTTGGATAACTATTCTAAGCACATTTTTGTGTGTTGAATGTAGGGATTCTCTTTGTGTTTTTGATTTTTTACATTTGCAACAAGTGCAGTGGTTATCCATACATGCAGGATTCATCAAATTCTCATACATAAACATGTCCATATATAGTATACTCATAGTATAACCTTCTTAATGTTCCTTTTAATGCGGTTAATTAGCATTGACTTGGGTATGGTGAGAAATTTGATTACACTTGGGATAAGCATCTATTTTCCATGTGTCCTATGGTGCAGGTAATGCAACAGAGGAAGGGACAAATAACACAGGGTCCCATGTTCAGTCCCAGCAAAGCACGAGGTGGAGTCCAACGCCAGTTCAGTTACTGGTCCTTGAGGAATTGTATAGGCAAGGCACTAAAACACCATCAGCTGAACAGATTCAGCAAATAGCTTCACAGTTGCGCCAGTTTGGGAAGATTGAAGGGAAGAACGTGTTCTACTGGTTCCAGAATCACAAGGCGAGAGAGAGACAGAAGAGGCGCCGCAGGGAGATGGAGGAAAATAATGCTGCTTCTTCTAGCGAAGGTGAGAACAAAAAAGTAGTAAGAAAAGTAGTACGTTGAGGGAAATTCAGAAAAGGCAATAAGATAGAGGAAGGAGGTACATATACAGCTAGATATTATCATGTTCTAATGCCACAACGTTTTTGTGGCCTTTGGGGCTATTCAAGGTTCTTTTAGTGGTCAAAAGATTCCTATATTATGCATCACTCTTGCACTGATGATTAAAACCATGAGAGAGAGTGTGGGTGGTTTCTTATGATTTTTTTAGGATGCAAGATTTGACGTTAAATTTTGGGGGTGTTTGGATTTTGGCTACAGGGTTGAAAGAGACAGGTTGTGGAGTTAAAGAGACAAAGAAGTGGGCATCCACTTCAAACTACAGTCGACATGCAGAGGTCTGTAATTACTCTTGGCTTTGTTCACGGTACTACTACAACATTTTATTCAGCTTTGTTAAGCAAAGATACCCCATATATTATAGGAGACCAATAATAGGGTCTAATTATTTGTTCACAAGGTAAAACAAAAGATAAAGCCAAAATATAAAAATTCACTCTGTATTGACACATAACAAAGAAATAAAAGAAAACAACAAGAGCTTTTGTATCTTGGAAAAAAGGAGAGGTTCAAAAGCTGCTTTTTTTAACTTTCTGTTGGGGCTGTTTTATGCTAGATCAGTTCAGACTTTCTTGGACTTGTGAATTGAATGTGAATTCTGAATTCTCTCCAACCCATTTTCCCACCCTCTCTCTTGTTTTAATTTTAAATTGTTTTTACTGCCAACTTTTACTATCCGTATTTTTCTCAGGAATCTGCTGCACTGGATATAGCAGAAAAGGGCTCTAATGGGTGGACTCAGTTTGAGGAGAGAGGCATACAAGTTTTGAGGAGAAACATATCAGAAAGAAGGTTGCAATTGCAAGATAACATGGAAATTCCTTGTTTCCCTCCCACTACTATGGCAGCAGCTCTCACAACCTCACACAGAACACTTAGCACACAACTTTTAATCCCTCATGAAAGTTTAAACTACTATAATGGAGAAAATGCAGATCCTCGAACCCTCGACCTATTTCCACATAAGAATGATGACCAAGATGGCATATGTCTTGCTGAGAGGAAATCCATGTTCTGTGCCAGTGCTTCTATGGACACTGATATCACCTCCAGCCAGTTTTTTGAGTTTCTTCCTTTAAGAAACTGAGTGTGATTTTTAGAATACATGATGTTTAACCAAAAATAATTGGCTGTAATGAATAATATATATACATGTCTATTAATTTCTCTTTTCTGGTTTCGTTGGGACTCGCAAATCTTTGGTTTCGTTTCTCTCTAGTGAGTCAGTGATCATGCATGTAGAAGTTACATGTGCGCGTGCATATGAACCTATAATGTTTTTGTCTTGTTGACTCTCTTACTTTTCAGTTTTTGAGGATCTGGTTTTTGGGAAAGGCGTGTTCATCATAAACTCCATGCCTTTTGTTTGAAAACTTAAGATAGAGCTACTCATACTCTCCTTTTACGTGGTTAATGATTGATTCGTTAACAAATATTGTTGCTTTTATACACAACCACTATAGTAGAGTCTCTATCTCTCGTTATCTCTGTGTCCATGTTCACATCGGGACATACACAGTGACAGAGATATAACTGATTAGAACAGTTCATCTTCACCGTATATTTTAACTGATTAAGACTGTTTTACTTAGTTCTATGTAGTTTGTTTTGATTAGTTGTTCTAGATCCGGCCTATACATTGTCGATATATATTGCAATGTATGCCTTACTGAGATGTGTATCCTTAAAAGTTAAGAAAAAACAAAAAAGACAGCTAAGTTTTTAAAGCTAGGAACAGCTATATTGACAAGCTTAGTATACTAGGTAGTTTTCTACTGTGTTTAAATTCCTTAATTACAATTATTTCATATATATAGAATTAACTGGAGATTTATACCAGTTACCTTGGTATATACCAAATATCATACAATTAACTAATATTACCCAATATACCATGGCCATCTTGAGAACAAAAATGTATTAGCTAGTTGTATATCTATTGATGTCAGCTAGAATATATATATATATATATATATATATATATATATATTATTAATTTTTTAAAATTTATCAAATAAACATGGAAGGTTAAATTTGTGAGGAATAAGAGGAGGTAAAACACGTAAAGGGACTAACTACACAAGAAAATTTAATATTATATATATTCAATATATAATCTCTAAATTTTAGATTTTATGATCTTTATCTCAGGACATATCAATTCAATGCCATATTTTCTTACATACAATTGCACACCAATGATCTTTCTTTGAGTGTTCTTAGAGCTTTACTAATATTTCAATAATTTTATGATGTTTTTAAAGATAAATGTAAGAATGAATTCAAAATATAGCATGTGGGTGAAGGGAATGCAGATCATGAAATAGTGAAGACAACTTGTTTCTAGGTAGCCAAAGGAGCATGAAGATGGTTGGGTGAGGTTGTTTTAGCTCCTAATATGGGGTATGTAGTTTTGTTCAATGTACTAAAAGAAAAACATGTTTTTCTTTTTTTTGTTTAGTACAAGAGTATATGCGGATGAAGAAGTCTTGGACAAGTTTTGTTATTGTTTCTTGGTTGTTTTTCTGGAAGGTGTGAAGGATATATATCCCAAGGATAGTAGAGTTATTTTCGTAGTTTTAGAACATAAAAATGTATGGTGTTCAGAAGTTTATATACCACTACTTCAAAATATTACATTTATGAGTCCTTTTGTGACTTGAGATACACTTTAAAAATATTACAAAGACCCATGGAGGAAAAATCTAGGAGTATGTAAATTAATACTTTTTAATCTATATAGTTGACATCACTGCAAGCTTTGTGTTGGACTATCCAAGTAGATTTTAATTTTTTTTAAAAGAATTTAATTTTGTTCCATCTTTATTTTTTCTCGTTTGGAAATCAATATATAAAGAAGATTTTCAAACCAACTCTAATGTTTGTTTTAGAATGAATTACATTTCAGCAAAACGTATAAGAACAAATTATTTAACACTATAACTGTAACTTTGTAAAATTATTTACTATTTACACTTACAACAATAATTTATATAAGTCAGTCTTTTATTTTATATAACTACTTTTACTATTATTATGTATGTGTGAACTTTTAGATAATATAATTTTTAAAATATGTAATAATATTTACTTATATTTTATTAATATGTTATACATTCAAATGAATTCATGTAATACAATATCAATTATTTTTCAATTTAGACTTAATCTACTTTATGAGAATTTAAAATTAATTACGAAGTGGATAAGACTCGTGTTGATTTGCATGAGAATTTTAATTTTTTTATCCACAATAATAAAGAGTTTTGTACAAGTTTATTCAAAGTTGAAGAAACTAGATATAAAGCAGTGCATTGACAATTTTCATAAAAGTTTAATAATTTCATTAAATTTTACTTCACCTTGCCCCAATATATCTACTGCCCTTTACTAATCTAGTCTAACAAATAACTCCTTATATTTGATGAAATTTAATCTAACAAAATAGCTCATCCATTACCTTTAAAATACTCTGAAGATTTATTTTTGGTATACTCAGATGAATTTTTGCACAAAATCGAATGCAAATTCTCCAAAATAGGATAGTTTTGAGAACATGTGAGTATGGAGATTTATTTATTTTATATAAGTGAAATTGAAATGAGTTAAAAAAAAGTTTGTGGCTTAAAGGTTATGCACACGATATATTAACAATTTTTTTAATATTTTTTATAATAGATTATGTGTTACTATTTTATTGGTTCGTATATTTGAAACGGATCAATCACAAGCTATTACATAAATAATTGTAAAAAAATTATAAAAGAAATTATTAAAAATACATTTCTCAAAACTTATAACTCATAATGGCTTTTGATGCCTAAACAAGCTGCTTCTTTTGGCGTTTAAGGGATTTAAACCTTTTGCAAAGGATTTGTTTGCGTCTGTTATGAAACATTTGGTAAGTCGGTGAGTATGAAATATTAATTCTCTTTTTTATGATATAAAGGTGATTTTAGAGTTGAGATTGAGAAAAAGAAAAAAGTTTGGAAAAGAAATAATTGAGTGTTGTCCTTGTATAGGGGAAAATACCTTGCCCAAAACATCTCATTGCGTAAAGGAATCAACATTCATTCAACTTGGGAGATATCTAGGGTTGTCTAGGGTAGGCAAGATTGTTTAGTGAACTAAAGAATATTTAACTTTGTCTAAGGCCTTGATTTTAAGGAAAAAAAATGAAATAATATTTTTGAAATTATTAATAAATTGGTTTTAGGATAATCGAAACATATGGTTGAATAAGTTTAGAAGAACCAAGGGATTATCTGTTTTTAAATAATTTTGGACAATAATTAATTATAAGTTTCAATTATCTTAAAAATTAAAGCATATAATTTAATTATAGACTTTCATTTGATTCCAAAAACGGTGTCTATTCCTTTATTTTTTTTTCTATTTTAAATATTTTTTTAATTATTTTGGGTTTACATATAATATCAACCGAAATTTATTATTAAAGTATAGACTTCGGTTCATAATTTTTAACGAAGTGTCCTTGTTTCTTATTTCTTAAACAAATCCTCTCCATTAATCATGTTAACCTTGTGCTAAATCTCATGGTTGAAATTTTAATTTTAATTGGAAGTTATTATGGCATCTCGTAGTTTGTACAAGGGATCCACATAACCACACTAGCTAGTTATATTAGAATAGATATATGTGGTACATATCAATTGGAGGGGGAGACAAATAAATTTAAGGGCCGGTATTTTATAACATCCCTATGTTAAACTGTACTAATTAATATGATAAATAAATTTAAGATTGAGTTTCAAATAAGATCTAGAGTTAACAAAAAAAATGTATTAATTTTTTTTATAAACGTAATTATTTTTAAATTAAATTGTAAATAATATATCATTAAATTAGCTCTATTCAAATTCATATATTAGAGGAAAAGTAAATATAAGATATTAAAATTGATATTCATAGTTAATCCTACATTTGTAGGTAAATTAACACTTTATATTTAAAAATGGTTTATTCAAAAGTTTGAAGTTAATTCAAAAGCAAGTATTAGTTGATTGTGATTTAATTTGGAAGTTTGATCTTGAGTTTAATGTTTTAATTTTTGATATTTATTATTATATAAACTACTATATTCTCTTTGATCATGTTAAGATTACGTAGAATAAGTTGTGATTGCTTTGATAAAATTGGAGAAATTTAAAATAATTTTAATCAATTAAAATGTTTTTCAAATTAATTAAAAAACTTTTTAATAAAATAAAACTAAATTTCAATATATTAATTTTACTTAAGGTCACTTAAACTTTAACAAGAATTCATATTTATTTTATAAAAACTCATTATGAGAGAAAGCATAAGAAGTTTTTATTTCAAGAAAACTTAACAAGAAAGACGTTAGAGATTTTGGTTCATCAAATTAGTAGAGTTCATAATCCAATAAAATTGGAAAGAGATACATTAGTATAAAAATTGCATTTTACATTGACAATTAATAATAGTTAGTTTGAGATTGTTGTTAAAGAAAGTGGTAACAAACTTGTAAGTAAAATAACATTTCTTTGAACAACAAACTTGTCTTAGGATTTTCATTGTTCAATTTGAATTTTCAATGACAAATATTTAATTAAACTGTTGTGCAAAATGAAATAAAGGAGAATCAATATAGTAGAATCATACTTAAATCTCTTCCTATTATTTGTTATGGATCTGTTGTCACTATTCACACACGTTATTGTTATTCTTGCACGTCATCGTTGTTTGTCGAGTTCAGTATCGTTTGCTCACACTAGTGTCGTTTTCTCAAATCGTTATTGTCCTCGATTATGTACATCTTATGTCATTGTGTTGTTGCTACTTCTTGCCATTGTTTCCATCACAATTCGCTCCTCCCTCCTTCTTTGCTCCTAGTCACTCCTCCCTCTCCATTCGCCACATTTTAGTTTCTCTCCATTGTGAATGTTTTGGGTGGCCATTGTTAGTTTTTTTGTTTGCTTTTCTCTCCTCAATATCACTCTCCATTCCAAGTAAGTTTTTCTTTTATTTTGTTTTGATTTTTTAATTTGATTAGTGTTTATTATTTATATTTTCGTTTATTTTGTTTTGATTTTTTAATATGATTTAAAGATATTTGATTAGTGTTTATTGTTTTGAGATATTTGCTTTGTTGAATGTATTGTTATGTTTTTTCCATTTTAGGTTAGATTATGTTATGAATTATTGAAAATATTTATTTTTTTCAACGTGTTGGTATTGAGTTTGAGGTGGACGATCCTAACAATTATTATTTATTGTTTTTATCTTTTACATTACTAAATTTTGTAATACTTGTTTATCTGACGATCCTTAGTTTTGGTTTGAAATTTAATACATTAATTTATGTACTTTTCCAATTTTAAATGTCTTCATATGTTAATTTTAACTTTATATGAAAACTAACGGAGGTTGGAGATAATAATTGTATTAAATTTTGAATTTTCTAGTTAGACATTTTAAGAAGAATAATCATGTTTTTTTAATTGATTAGTACATAAATTATAATCTACATTTCATGTATTTTATTAAATTTTGGTTTATTGCACTTTGTGTTGATCTTCGAAATACTATTTAACGGTAGAGATTTTCTGTTGTGACCTGAAGACCAATGTAAAATGCTACCAAATTTTTTGTGAAATATAAGAGATAACACTTCCAATTTATGTACACAATTCAAGTATAATAAAAGTAAACCTTCTCAAATGAAATAGGGTCATACTTTTGATAAAAAGAAAAGAGAACATTACATACATTGATAGAAAGCTAATTTCAATCATGTATCTACAAAATATATATATATATATATATACATATACATATATATGTATACATATACATATACATATATATATATATATATATACATATAAGTTATGATTACGAGTTTCAGGTGGAAATGTAACACTCCTTTAGGACGCCATTAGAAAATTAGAAACTTTTTGCGTATATTCTAAACATATTTATTTTGTATCATAAAATAAAATTAAAATGTTCATTTATTTCATCAAATAAATTAATGTTCTACTCAATAAAATTTATTTCAAATAATAAGAAAACATTTAAAAATAGTCAATAATTAAAATTTATTCAAAATACATATGAAATAAATGAAAATGCATTTCCAAAGAAATTTTCACGCTCCTCAGTGTTGTCCATTTGTAATGCCATCTCTAACATTATTCAATCACGTATAACACAAGTCATACGATAATCACATGTGAAAATCAAAACCACAAACATGTAAAGGTAAACTAACTTAAAAGAAAACATAATGATTAAACTTAAAAATATATAATAATAACAACACTACATAACATGCCTCACTCAATATTTCATTAATTCATTCGATAACACATAATCAAATAACAATTATTGTTGTATCATCCAAAAACAATGAATCTACATGTAGACTCGACCCAAAAGGATCAATCATCAACATAACTCTTGCATGTAACTTACCATCCAAGAGTCTTTGGACAAAGCCTACATTCCTTGCTCCTCCTTTGGCCTTACCAGCGAAGTACACAAGTGTCACTTTTCACCACTCTCCTAAAGAGCTTTCCCGATAAAGTACACATGTGTCATTTCTTATCACTCTCCCAAAGAGCTTCCTTGACAAAGTTCATCTCTAGTATAGCTACGTCGAGTCCACCACTCCTCTTTGCTCTCCCTGAAACTACAACTGGAGTCCTCAGGGTCAGCTCCCAAAGCCCCCTTTAGGTCAGCTCCTAGAGTCCCCTCACCTCTAACTGACACACAACCTTCTCATATATACCATCACATCACATATGCAAGCATCACATTCACAATAGCACATATTTTATTTCATATTATCAAACAACCACATAACTTAAACTCACATAATGATTACTTACAATATATAATTAAGGCAACCTCCAACTCGCCTAACTTAGCACACAACTATATTAACAACATTATCAATCAATAATAGAAATGGAACAATCATATATAACATGTATATTTAACAACAGACATTCAAATATTTTGTGTCCGTCAAAACTTTATTTATCATGAACCATTTATTCTCACACAAGAGTAATTGAACTATGTTGCAATTAAAATACATAACTATGAATACTTTTAAAATAAATCATTTCAAACTTGAAAAGATAAAAAACTATTCTAACTTTATCCACTTAACATATCAATGTATAAAAATAACTCTCAAATGTCCAAACAAATTTCAACTTTATTCAATAAATCAACTCTCATTATTAACGTCGTCAAATCACAACATTTATTTTAATGCCTCAAAAATTATGTTAACCTTTGATAAAATAAAATAATATTATTTAATATCTTTAATAATATATACATATATTTATATATATTTCAATCAAATAAAAATAATTAATTTCATTCTTGGCAACTAATACCATACATTAATAACAAAATAAATTATATAATCCTATTAATTTTTAGCCCAAATAAAACACTTTCATATAAACATTAGTAATCACCCAACCAACAATGGTCATTCAATTTATATTACTTAAAATTCAAAAATCTATATAAATATAATCATATGTGTAATAACTTTAATAAAACCCAAATTCACAATTTTTTTTCCAATACATTAAATTCAACAAACCAAAATGTATACCATAATGAAATATTAATTACTAAGCAGTCCCTTCTATCTTTTGATTCAAACTTAGATGTCAATCTTGATCAAACCCAATAGTTCTCACGAATTTTTCAATAAAAAAATATTTTTATCATAGCTAGGTTCATCCTCTCAAGTCTTTATAAATGCACATTAATGTAGAAAATATATAAATGTTCCACTTTAAATTTTCTTTGCTGACTCAAAGCATGCCACATCAATCTTAAAGTCCACTCTTAATGTGCTCAATAAATTAGGGTCCCAAGATGCTTTAAAAAGATTTGCATAAATATCTTCTCTAGGAATTAAATTTATAACCTTCTTGTCATCACAAGCTCCTATCATCTAAGCTATAACATATTTTTATCCTACTTACCATTTTTATAGGATTTAATACCACTCTCCACATTTATACATATAACTAAAGAAATAAACATAAATCAAAACATTATAGATAAGACTTGAACTAAAAACCTCATAATCCAATACAAAGTTTCTAACCAAACAAGTTATCACAACATTTTAATATAATAATAATAATAATAATTTAAATACATATTACTATCTATTATCTATTTTATCTCGTGTAAATATTTTTCTTAGGTCTTACAGATAGAATTCACACAATTCCTTCAACATAATACTAATAGTGTAGAAAACAAAGTAATGACGATGTGCCCTTGTATGAATTGTTTGAATGAGAGGACATTGATTGTTTTCAAAATTAGAGAACATATTTTGTAAGATGGAATTCTAAAGAATTATATGGATGTGCAATGGTGAATTGTTAAACATGTCAAGTGTGTGAGAAACACATGAATATGTTGATTGGATAATTAACGATGTATTAGAGGGCATGTCCCTAATGTTAGAGTACAATTCTTTGTAAAAACTGTGTATGAAAGTATGTTCATCAATGCAAACACTTTCTTATATCTTGATTCAACTAACTTCACAGGATTATCAATAGTGTTAATGTTGATGCATTTAAAAGCATTGAACGGATAGACTGATAAAAACTTCACCTAATTGCTTCAATTGTTGAAGGAAATGCTTTTAGAAAGTAATACACCGCCTAATTGAAATTACGAGACAAAGAAAATACCTTGTTCAATGGGTATCGAATATGAAAAGATTCATTCTTTTCCAAATGATTGTATTTAATATAGAAAAGACTATATAGAGTTAAAAAGTTGTCCCAAGTGTGGATTGTCACATTAAGGTCAAAGATGGTGATCAAGAAAATGTTGATGAGGTGACAAAGCATGACCATGCTGACATGGCGGTTTGGTATCTTCCAATAATTTCAAAGGTTTAAGCGTATGTTTGCGAATTTGAATGATATTAAAAACCTTATATGACATTCTGACGAGTGAAAATGTGATGGGCTATTTTCGTCATTTGGTTGATTCTTTGCAATGGAAGAACATTAGTAAAGAATATCCTAAATTCATAAAATCAAGGAATTTAAGAGTTGAACTTACTATTGATGGAATAAATCTTTATGAAAATTTAAGTAGTAAATATAATTCTTTGTTAAAATAATAGGAGAGGGTTGAACAAAACCAAGAAGGCAAGGGGAATGAATTGGTTTGTTGTTAAATTCTTGACTTTTAGAACTTTTCAACTATTCAAAACTTATTTTTAGAAAACCTAAAGTTTGTATTGAGTTGTAATGACAAATATGGGAGTATTAATCTTTATGTAAAATTAAGAAAGATCTTTTCTCATATCGGAAAGATTTATTAAGGACCACAACTTTGGCTTTTTGTCTCCTCCAAGATAACAAATCCATCTATAGTATCCATAAAAAAAATTGAATAAATTTTTATAGCATTGTAAAATTAATTCTAAAGAAAAGAATAGAAGAAAAAGACATTCTTTTATTTTTTTTAAGGATTTTCTTGAAGATTTATAATGTCATCTCACAAAATTGTTTTTGTTCGCTTTTAATTAATTATAACTTGTTAGGCAACAATAACTCAAAATGTGATTTTTGAAAATTTAATGAGTGAGAATAGAGTTGAAACATTTTCAATAGTAAAGGTTGGAATTAAGAAAATGAGAATCACGGATAAAATGAGAAAAGTTCAAAGATTGTAAAACTCACTTTAAAATCATTATTTCAATTATAGAATAGGTGAGAGGTTCATTAAGTAGGATTTCTTTTCTCTCATTTTCTATTATCGCAATCTCTTCTTTTCCTCACTTTCTCTCTCATTCCTTTCTATTTTTTCTATCTCTTCACTTTCTCTCTTCTCCTCATCCTCTTTATCTCTTATTTCCATCTTCTCTCGTACTTGCCTAACTTTCTCCACGCGAGCTCTCTTGGCTTCCTCCTCTCTAGCTCTCTTTTCTATCTCTTTAATTTTTTTTTGCCTAGTTGTATTTGTTCCTCTTATTCTTTTTTTCCTAGTTGTATTTTACATTCTCTCTTTAAACTCATTTCTCTATGAGAGAACTCTTTCTCACTTCTAATAAACTTTCTTCCTATTTTCACAAAATCTTTCATTTCTCTTTTTAAAACTTGGTTTCTTCAAAATAATGGGGAAGAAATTGTTTTCTCATGCATGTTCTCAACTCATACCAATCTCTAATTGGGAAATTTATCAAATCTCAATACCATATTGTCTTTGACTCCACCATTCACATGCATGTCCTACAAACTTATAGGGACTTATACTACATAAAATATACAATTATACACACACACACACACACACATAAAGGCTTGCTATCACCTGCACCGTCGTCTGCTCACACATACAATGAGATGATAACAAAAGAGAAACTCGCATAAACAACAAGAAAAGAGTAAGCTAGTGATATTTTTAGACACTCAAATCTATAAGTTGATAAACTATTTAATTTGCTAAAAAATCAAGTTAATCATGAATTTCATTCAGTAAATTATTATAGACTCCAAACATACACACTCTCGACTCAATTTCAGAATATTTATGCATTGAGTACACATGTAGTCTTGCACCTATCATGTAACTGTATGGCACAAAATCAAGACTGGTCCAGATTCACCAGGTCTAATAAGCTCCCATGACATGGTTAATTTATTATGGCATCGTCGGATACGAGTTCCCTACACCAAATCCGGCCATAGGGCCTCTTTAACTCTCACCTCTAAACTTCATTTTCTATATAAGTTTGTGAGTTGAGCAGAGTTAGGGTGACCACACCCTTGGTACTCTTACTCAATGCATACACTAAACTATATGATATGATATTCCTCCTTAGGAAAAACCTTATCCATGCAATACACAAAATTCTCATAACATTAAAATCCAATCACTCCATTGTATCATTATTTTTTGCACATCTAGTATAGGAAGAACTCCCCAAACATCATAATCATCAATATAATATTACCTTTCAATATAAACATTAATATCCAGAAACCGCCTAGCAGATAAAAAGGGCGCCCAATGCTAAATCAAATAGAGAGCTTCCTGGGAGAAAATTTTGAATTGAAACCTAAGTAGTGCTTAACACCGTTCACCTCTCGAGCTCTCTCGAAGTTAAATACAATTGACACCTAGGCATTATGTACCCTTGGAGCTCTGAGTTGAAATTTCAGGGTGGTGTGCAGCGTTGCTAACCCACCGCCCAACTTTATATAAAATACTAGTGAGAATAAACACATCAATTTGCTCAATTAACTCTAATTGGTACTTTTATCCCTTTTATAAATCGTAATTGGTACCAAAGTAGTTTTAAAAAGCACAATTATAAGCCAATTGTTCAAACTCTAGTGTTCATTCTCAATTAACATACAAATCAAACATCAATGTAGTACACAAACCACATTCTATCATAATTCTCATTACAAAATTCTATCAATTGGGTTCTTTAGTCCATCAAACTCAATCATCATGCAATTCCATCTAGTATAAATATACAATTCCATAATAAGTACAATAAACAATAATTACACTAGTGCAGAAAGGGCTTTAGACGTATGTTATTTTGGGCTTTTAACGTCACATCCCGAACCGACGTCTTTATGGGTGACATTAATGGGATGTCGGATTCTGCAGATCCGATGTCGTTATAGACGTCGGTTAATCTCAAAGACTAACGTCTATATAGACGTCAGACATGGCACAAAGCGACGTCTAAGGGCACTATAAAGACGTCGAACATGGAACAAACTGACGTCTAAGGACACTATAAAGACGTCGTACATGACATTAACCGAAGTCTAAGGGCACTATAGACGTCGGGCATGACATTAACCGACGTCTACAAAGTGTTCGTTGTGTTTTAGTGCAGTTTTGCTTGTGTCTTTGGGTAACATAGTAGCACCTCCTTCCTTTGCTAGTTTCTTCGTAAGAAAAAATTGCGTCTTTTGCATCTCTTATGGCATTTCAACCCAAAGATGAACCTGAGTCGTTGCCTAGTTCCATTCCAACCGCCAAAGAAAAAGAATATGGTGACACCGTTTTCTTTTTCTTTGGCGGTTGGAGTGGAAGTAGGCAACAACCCAAGTTCGGCTTCAGGTTGAAATGTCATAAGAGATCCAAAAAATGCAAGCTTTTCTTACGAGGAAACTAGCAAAGGGAGAAGATGCACTACGCTACCCAAAGACAATAGAAAAATTACACCAAAATACAACGAAAACTCATTTTAATCTGTTCAAATGAAAGATAATACATCATAGATTACTTTAATTGGAGTAAAAGCAAGTTTAAACGGTTCAAAAGAGATCAAACGCACCTGAAAGGCAATGCAGCAGAGAGAAAATGTGAAGGAAGATGATGAAGTGCGCGAAACTGGTTCGCGATGACTGATTTAACAAGAAATGAGACGTCATTTGCCAAAGAGACCGACGTCTATAATCGAATATATGTCGGGGACCTTACTAATATGACGTCCATTCAATTTAAAAATTAATATTCGTGGTAAATGTAGACGTCGAATGTCTTGGGAACCGACGTCTATAATCACATATAGACGTCGTTTGGCGGGATTAGACCTCTAGATGGCGGAAAAAAAATAACTTTTCACTTACCTGACAGACTATAGACGTTAGTTAGGAGGGAAACTGATGTCTATAGTCACATATAGATGTTGGAGTGGCAGGATCTGACATCTAAATGGCAGAAAGAAATGACTTGTCACCTACTGTCAGACATATAGACGTCAGTTAGGAGACCGAGATGTCTATAGTCGCATATAGACGTCGGATTGGAGGTATCTGACGTCTAGATGGCAAAAAGAAATGACTTTTCACCTACCTGTTAGACATATAGACGTCAATTAGGAGGGGCCCCGACGTCTATAATATTATAGATGTCGGTGTCCATCCTAACTAACGTCTATAGGACTGACTTATTTACGAAACTGTCACCGGTCAATAATTTACGTCGTTACCCCCTCTAACTAACGTCTAATGAGTGACTTTAAAAGTCAATTTTGCACTAGTGTTATTACTAGCTTTCCTTAACCCTCCTACTCAAAGTTGCTCCTTAGAAGGATATTCCTCACAATACAATTCAAACCTTAATAAGAAATCTAAACTTATTCTTATGATCATAAATTAACAAAAGTTCACTTTGAGTCTCATGCATTGAACCATAGACCACATACACTCAAAATTCTCATTGATCAAAATATTAAAAAAAAAAAAACAAAAGGTGAACTTACTCTATTCTTAACTGATTAGATGGATTTGTAGAATTCTTTACTAAATCACTCCTATAATTTCTTATATTCATAAGGATAAAGAAGGATGTCACATAATTCTAAAAGTAGAAAATTTCTTTACTGGATCACTCCTATATTTTCTTATATTCATAAGGATAAAGAAGGATGTCACATAATTCTAAAAGAAAAGTAGAAAAAAACTTTAGAAAATAATTCTAGAAAAATAGTGATTTTTATAAACTTTATTCATAGAAAGTCATTTATAACTTTGATATTTTATAAATAAAATAATCAGATGTCATATTTAAAAATTATCAATACTCTTAAACTATTTTTCCTTTTATTCACAAAACATTCTAGTTTGGGTATATATAAATAGTTTGATATGAATTTTAAAATTATTTACTTTTTCAAATTAAGTATTAAATCCAAATAATTTAAAATTATTATATATTTTCTTAAAAATAATTTTTAGAATAATATTTTTTAATAATCTCTTATCTATCAGAAAATGTGTAATTAATTAATAATTTAAAAATGAAATTAATATTTTTATATTTGATACACGTTTTCTATATAACTAAATAAAATATTTAGTACCCATATCCTGATAATGAATTTTCAGTGTTATACATTTATTAAGAATTGAAAACTATAAACGCATAATAAAATATTCAAATGGACTCTCAATCCATTCTATTACTTTTAAAAAATTGAAAATACAAATACTCCAATAATAGCACCTTAAAATGTAATTTAAATTCAATTTGTTGATTATATTTTACCCAATTTGTAATTTTGGTCATTATAAAACTTTTATTGTAGTTTTATAGTTTTCAAAATCAAACAATTAAAATTTTTATTAACTACTAATAGAAAATGTTTCATATTAATAAATAATAATAATAATGCTGATTACATTTTACATAATATTAACAACTTTTATATTAATGTTAAACTAAAACGACTTAATTTTAAAAAACTGAAAAATTAGATTTACAATTTAAATTTTGTAATAGAACTCAAAATAGTAAATAATATTAACCAGAGGTGATTTTAAACCTAATAAATATTAAAAAAAATACATGTTTATTTACCTTTCAAAGGGTCTCTAAAAGTTGTGAAGCAACTAACAACTGAGTATTGATATATAAAATAACAAATAATTAGAGTGATAATTACTATGTAAAGCCCTAATAACAGTACATAAATTACCTATCACATATCCACCCTTTTCAGTTATCACTTGATGTTTCTTTCCTGTCACAAATTCTTGTTAATCAATCGAGAATGGTAATGTTAACTATAGCTAGATGGAGGAGTTGAACTGATATAAATGGATGAAACTATCATATAGATTAGGAGGGTGTATATATATATATATATAAGTTTGATTTATGTACTGAGATTAAGAGTGTGAAGAGTTTTGATAACATGCAGATACAATTAAGAAGTGAGAAAAAGAAAGAAAGAAAGAGTGAGGTGACGTTGACCCAGCAATAGCAGAAGTGAAAGATCATGACTCAGCCCTGAACAGAAAGGTACACAAGGTGAAGGAGGAATTGAAAGAGAGAAGAAAAAAGAAAAAAAGAGAAGGGTTGCATTTATGTGGCAATGAGGCAGTGATAATTGAAGAGGGAAACGCAAGAAGGGTTTGTCTACGATTATGCAAAACTAGAAGTTGCAGGATTGTCATCACTGCTGCATGTCTGTGTGCAATGTGAGTGTGTGTGTGTGTGAGAGAGAGAGAAGGAAAAGGACAGAGAGAACACTGTAGAAAGAAAGAGAGAGGTAATAAATTAAGCAAAGGTTGGGAAGAGAAAACCCTGAAAAGAAAATGAATTAATAGAGATGGTTTTGCTATGCATGCAATGTTACTATGCTGGTGGCAGTGTCCTTAGACTCTCTTGTCTGTCTGTCTCTTCTCACACCCAACAACACAACAACGTAGCAACAAACAACACCATATCACATCACTCACTAACATCCATTTCACAAATTACATTTGTTTTATTTCACATTGCTGACCCATCATCTGTCTCATAACACTTCAATAATTATTATGATGCTGAAACTTCATCCTCTTTCAACACACCTCTTCTCTCTGCTCCCCCTTCTTCCAGTACCACACTTCTTTTTCTAACAAAAATAATAATACTGCATCTCACCCTCTAACTGCAACTGTTAAAACATCCAGTAAATAGTACATACCACTGTCTATAACCACTGTACATTCTCTCTACTTAATCTTCAACATTTCATGCTACATATTCACACACACTTAAGGTTTTTACTGTTCACAATACTCTTGTATGTGTGCTTCATATCAGCACTGTGTTAAGTGTTTCGCTTTACATTTTTGTTTAATACTAAAGTATCTGTTACTGTTATGCAGTTTATTTCTGTTGTTAGTTCAATTTTTTATTTTATTTTTGCTCTCTTCTGTTTAGTTTTCCTTCTCTCCTTATATATTGTGATAGATTATTATGATATTAAGAAAATATATGACCTTGTAAATGAACTCAAAAATAGATTAGTGAGCGTTGGTCTCAGATATTGGAAAGAGTGTATGAAAAGAACGTGGATGTGGACATGGCAGATTGAAATGAAAAAAGATTACAGCAAAAACTGATTCGTGAATTGTTGGCTCACATGTCGCTGTATCGAAACGACAAAGTGTATTTTGCATTTGAAAAGAGTGATCCTTTTATTTATTATTTTGGAGTAATGATTGGAAAATTTAACTAACAAAGTTGAAAAGAAGACAAAATGAAAAGCAGAGTTGGGCCGTTGTCCAGTTGGTAAACACTTATTTGCACATTTATTTATTGTGTACTGCGCAACAGTTTAAGCCGTGAAAATTAAGTGCGTTATTGCAACTTGAGAATCCGTGTGCAAAATAGGAAAAGGCAGCATTATCATTCTATTCAATTTTAACCCATATTTGGTCGACAGCAGTTCAGACATTTGTTGCTCAGAAATTTCTAACAACTATGGAGTGTGTGGACAGGTAAAAAGGCTTAACTTTATTTATAGTCAAGATGGAGTGACTTTCAAGAAAATTTCTAACCTCTATTCTACTTTATTCTATCTTTAGTAATTCACCAATTCATTTTTCCAACCACTAACCAAAAACTATAACACAACTATCTGCATGCTGATGCCATTTTACCATACATCTTGATATATTAATAACTTTTTACAATAACAGAGAAACGTGTTACCACTTTATTGATCTCATTGAATTTATTTTAAAAAAATATTTAAAATAGATCAATCACAAATTATTATATATACCTTATTAAAAAATTGTAAAAAAAATTGTTAAAAAAACTTTTTTTTTTTAGCATCAAAGTATCCATCAATAAGATTCATTTAATTACAAATATTGCATTGTTAGTATGATATCACAAACTTAACGAACCAATCTAACCTATTTTTGATAAACTACTTCACTGATATTTTTACTTTTCAAATAGTTTTGTCCTAAACATAAATAGTAAGAACTTAAATTACAAAAAAAAAATAAAACAATTATATGTATCGTAAAAGTTGTTAGTAAAGTATAGTGTTTGGTTGTTATTGGTTCGACAAAAATGGAATGAGCCAAGTTGACTAATCATACTAAAATAGGTTTGTAATATTGATTTATCCCATTAACGAATGTGTTAACTCTTCGTATTTAATTGTATAAATAATTTTTAATCATATTTAAGTATTTTCTAAGATTTTAATTGATTGATTAATATATAGTTAAGCAAAATAAATAAATTATTATACTTACATATTAAATTACTCTATTATTAATAATAATTTAATTTAATTTGTAAATATTAATTATTTAAATTATAATATTATTGTATATTTGAATCCTTAAAATAAGATGATTTATGAAAATTAGTCTTTTCACTTTTTATTTTAAATTTTAATTTTAAAACTAAACGTCAACTCATTTTGACCGACCGTTGACCTACTATTTTAATAAACAAGATGAAACAAAACAAAAAGTGGACTCATAGATTGAAAACTCGAATTTAACTTATCAAGTTTTGATAAATTGATAAATCAAGGTTACCCATTTTTCTACATCTAGTGATAATGTAAGTTCAATAACTATATATAACTTAAATTTTATTTTATTTTTATAAGAATTAGTTATATCTTTAAGATTGAAGTGGTGTTTGTTCTTAAGTAAATTTATATATGATTGAAATAATAAATATATAATAATAAATTTATTTATATTATTATAATAAGCTTTTTTCTACTTAATCCCCAACCGCACCTTAATTTTCGATTTAGCTATAATTTCACAATTATCATTATGCTTTTACATAGATGAGTAACATTATATGTACTTATATAATTTAAGGAATTACCTTTACATATTGTAAAAAAGTTGACTAATATTGTTAACTCTTATGCTATAGTTTTTGTCCTAAACATAAATAATAAAGTGCTATAAATAAAAATAATAATTGAAAATAACAGACTTATATGGAAAATCATAATATCAATATTAAGATTTTTAACTATATACGTTTCTCTATGTTCGTTTAAGATTTTTAACTATATCAAGTCACCTAACCATGTTAATCATTACTTCTATATATCATTGAATAATATAATAATTAAAAATTTAGAATATTATAAATCAGTACCCCTCATTTCAAATATCTAAAATTTAGATTAAAGTAGGTTAAAATCAAATTATTGATTTCTAAAAACATAGTTCATATATTCTGCATTCATATTATAGTAATATAAAAGAACATTTAATACTTTATCTAAATAGATCAAAATTAAAACAATAACATAATTTTAAAATATAACAAATGATTTTATGACATGAAATTATAATTTAACAATTGAGTAAAAAATTATATAAAATTATTACGTTAAGACATTTAATAATAATAAAAAAAACTATATCAGCATAGAATATCTGTCATATGTGCCACATTTAGGTCTCCTGCTAGCATACAACACTATATGCTATTTACAATTATTATTTGATCTCATTTCAATAGATAAATAGTCAATGAATACCTAATATACTAAAATAAAGAATTTTTAGTAACCTAGATATAACAAATTTTCACGTACTACTTGTTGACTTTATAGATGAAAATGAGTGTAAGCATATATGTAAGCATACATATAACTTCCTTCCATTGAGTTGCATTTCCAATTCTCACAGATATTATGTCATTTATAAACAACTATAAGAAATTTAATTTTTAAAGTTAATATTATTTGTTTGATTTTAATTCATAAACGATAAAAAAATTATTTTAATCTTTATAAGAATTTCTAAATTTCCATTTAATAAACATTAATTTTTTTCTCTCTTTAACTATTACACAAAATTCATTAATGACAGTATAATAATTCAGAATTTTCTTACAAACAAAAAGTCTTAATATAATTTAACCCAATTTCAGTGAAAAATAATGAAGGTTCTAATCACTCGATTAATCATGCTTTATTTCAAGCTCTTTTTGACCTCATATAATATTCATTGGAATCCCATATATAATCTATGGTGGGTCAATAGATGGTGATTGAAATATAAAATGTAAAAAAAAACACTGGATATTGAAGATTGCTCATATTGAAAGATATATTTTTTTCGGAATTGAGTAATTTTAGAGGAATTTGAAATTTTTAACTAGTGGAATATTAATAATTTTGCGTTTAATTGAGCCAAGAATTGAGATTTAATGGATTTTGATTCCAAGAAAATAGAATGACTAAGAAATTTGATAAAATTGGGTGTGTGAAAAAAATATTATACAAAGTTGGCATATATATAGATGTAAATTTAACAATGAACATCTTTTATTAAAATTTGGATTATACGTTAACTCTGATTTCGAATAAATATATTTTGAATAATTGTATGGAAAAATAATGTTGAAATAGTGTGTAATCCGCACTTCTCCATTAGTAATACATTGATTTGAATAAAATTATATACACTAAAATGTAATTTAATCTGAAATTGATTTAAATTTTTACATTTCTTAAATTTTTATTCATCCTTAATAATTTTATCCACAAAGTACCAAATAAATTATATAAAAAATAAATGTATTGATAATAAATAAAAATTAGTATAATGTGATAAAGGTTAAATGTGCTATAATTATATCTATTAAATTTTCTTTTAATTTAATCTTCACTACCATTTTTTATTTGGAAACTCTTTTATTATAATTTAATTTTTTTAATTAGTATGTGAAATCCTTTCTAACATAGATTTGTAATTAGTTATTAATATATTAAATTCTAAATATTTTGTAACATTATTTTCAATTTTTATAAACTAATAATGTGATGGCAAACACCAAACATGGACACGGGCATTCAAAAATATTAGGTTTTAGTTGAATTGAATGGATCTAAGTTTTTATTCTCATGTAAGTAATTAGAATAAATTTATGTTTGGTGTTGTATTTGGATCAAGTAGTGTTGAATGTTTGAGGCTTGACTTGTTTTGGGTTTTGGACTATAGTAATGTTGTTTTAAGCTTAGAAGTTGGGCTTTTTGAGTGTGTGACTAATTTAGGGTTTCCATCATTAGGCTAGCTTGGTCCAAGGAACCCTAGATGGATTGTTTAGAAAAGAAGATGTGTTTTAGCTCACACTTTGCACATGTTGCATTGTGAAAAGCATGAGGTATGCCACAAGGCAAGTCAAAATGAGGCATGTCTTCTTTGGAGTTAATTTTGAAGTGTTCAAATTTGAATTTTTCCCTTTCTTTTTGTAGCTCTAGTTTTCAGTTTTTAGCCTTAAATAAAAATCCACTTATAAAATCAATTTGAGATTATTAATGAAATGTTATCCAATTTGTCTCTTAAATATATTTAAAATCACCCTAGACTAGTCTCCTTTTTCTAGGACTTCCTTCCTTATGACTTGGCCTCACCTCTCTCTTTAGGATTTCTTCTCATCACCGAAACCAAACCTCACCATATCCTATCCTATCCTATCTTCAAGCTTCTATAATCACACTTTCTCCAACATCCATGCAAGAAGGAAGTCAACCAAAAGAAGGACGTCATAATGTAAAGCATATGAAGAAGATTGCATCCAATCGTGAGTGTAAGGTCACAATGTGTTTTTTAACTAGGTAACCATCTCTGAGGCCATTGGCTACAACAAGGTGAAGACAAATGTGCTGAAACTGAAACAATGGAGGTGTTATATGAATAATAGTTATATAGTGTCTTATTCGTCAAAAAGTGGATTATAAAAAGTTGTATGTTGGGGGAAAAAATTGGCAACAATTGTGCAACAAGTCACTATTGGCCAAACATGGTCAAAGGATCAATCCATAGAGTTTTGACAATGTGTGATTTATTATATGCTATTCCTTTCAACTTGTCTCATTTGCTATTTCTCAACATTTTCCACATCTAGAAGTAGCTTGGAGAAAGCATGTCAAGTGTTCCATACATTCTCCGCATCAAGCATGTTGTATGGCATCAGGCATCAAGGCATCATAAGTTCTATAAGATAGACAACCCAACTAGAGAAGAGATGACAAAGATGGTTGGATGCATTGTGAAACAATTCATCTTTTCCTTAACCAACATCAAACAGATGCATCTAAGAGTGCCTCTTGAGAAGATAAATGCATAAGAACTCAACCTAGACAACCTCATGCAACATCGTCTAGCTTTATATATAAAATCTCTTCATCTAAGATTTGAAATCCTTATTTTTGTAAAAGACAAATTGCTCAAGTCTGTTCATGATCAAAATGTCAAAAGAAGTAGAGAGAAAGAAGAAAACAGACAATTCATCAATCATCTTTCCACTATCTAAGTCTTCAATGAGCAGTGAATCAAACGATCCAACTGAAATATGTGTCAATTGCTCTAGTAGTTAAAAGCAAGTTGAAAAGCTTGCATAAATATTTTTTCGTTTAAAATTTGTTCTGTTAGTGACATTCTTTATACTTTTACTTTTGTTATATATATATATATATATATATATATATATATATATATATATATATATATAAAAGTATGTTCTTCCTCTCTGTCGTAAATAGAATATTTAATGTGGTTATCAAGTTGACATTTGATCATAAGCATTTTCAAACACATTAATAATAAGATATATGTCTTTTACATTATCCAAATATTAACTTAGATAAACTTTTATTTTTGAATTACTTTAGGTTTGAGTTCTTTTAAAAAAAATTATATTGGTATGTTGGTTTGTATGTAATATTAGGATGACAATGTAAGACCAACCATGGATTTTGAGGACTCTGCCACTGAAATCCGACTCGCTTAACTATTTTTCTTTTCCCCCAATTCCCTATCCTAAATGTAAAAACAATTGAAAATTTTCATCTCATTCCTGAGTTCAGAATACACCTTCAATCAGAAACGCAACGTAGTCTTCATCTTTGAGAATGCAATTCACCCTGCCGCTGCTCACTGGCGACGAGGAAGGAACCCCATCTTCACCGGCGACGATCGGCTACTCTCTTTCTCTTCATCGGCGTCAAGCGTGATCTCTTCTCTCCACCAAACGCAACAACTGTTCTTCTTCTCCCCAGCAAGCAGCGGCGGCTCTTTTCTTTGTCTTCACCGGCGACGAGGAAGGAACCCCCATTTTCACCGGAAACGAGCTGCGACGAGCAATCTGAAGCTTGTCTTCTTCATCATCTTTCTCGACGTCACCCTCTCTTGGTCTGCCTTTGTCAAAAAGGTATGTATCTATTTGTATCTTCTTTGTATTCTTCCTTCCTAATTGGTAGGTTTTGCAATTCAGATAGTCAATCCCACTTGGCTTGGCTTTAAGGCTTCAAGTAATTATTGCTCTGTATTACAGAATTGGATTGTGATTTATCCTTTCTTAATTTAAGTTGATGGTTCTGATATTGCCTGTTGGGCCATTGCACTCAATAACTTGTATATATATACACTTTCTATTGACTAAATTGAAGTAACAGATAAATATTGCAAACCTATTTCTTGCTCTTTGTTACAGATAGTTTTTGCTTTAAGATTTCTTCGAATGTTTTGTTTCCGTTCCTTGAAATGTTTATATCCCGAAGCATAAGCTTGTTTTGGATATGAATAGCTCAGCTACCATTGAATTATATAGTTTCCGTCTGTAGTTCAGTTGCTCCCATACCGTTTATGATGAGGCATGTGGTCTGAACATGTATGCAGTTTGCTAATTTGTTTCATTTTTCTCCTTAAAAATATATGTAAGTTTGCCTTGCTAGAGTTCTGAACATGGAACGTTTGTTGGATTTACGGCTTAAATAATTGTGGGTAAGTCCCATGGATCTACTTCTGTTTTATTTCTTCTGCAAGTAATGTAATTATGGGGCTCTGTTTTCATTCACGATATATTTGATCAATATATGAAAATTCCAGATTTGCTTGTTTTGTGGAGCAAGTTTGTGGATGTGGTTAAATTGGTGAAAGGAATATGTCCAGGTTTTAGAATGCACTCATATTGCAGCATGAAACTTTAGGTCCAGGTTTTAAAAATATATACAAATGTGTTAAAATAAAAATGTCCAGGTTTTAAAATGCAGGCCAGCCACGGACAATCATATATGCGGGAAAGACCATTCGCTTTTCAATAACGAGGCATTAGTCATGGATAAGTGCTTCTTAAGAATCACAAAGTGAACCTGTACCTAGAATAAATTTTTTATGTTTTAGTATAATTTTTGTTTTGAGCCTCTATTAGACCAATGCAATTCTCATGCAAACGAAAATTCTTAAACTTCTAAGTTTCTAAGAAACTTAGATTATTCCTCTCCAACAAGAAAAAATGCATAATGACAACTCAAATTTTTATTTGTCAAAAAGGTAAGTTTGTATACATACCGAAGGTCTTATTTATAGATGTTCAATCCCTTAACTTTTTATGAGAAAAAAATGAGACTAATGAACTTGGGACATCACACATATGAGCCGCAAAACTAGTAGCCCAATTAGCCTATTTCAGGCTTATTACGTGGGACATCATATTTCATGTGACTTCTTCCATATCTTCGACTGAAAGTTTTAGGAATTTTGATCACCTTTTAAGAGGTGTTGCTTCCTCCACCACCACCCCTTCTTCCCTTCACCTTTTTATTCATGTTTTACCCATCAATACTATTTTATTTTTAGACTTATTATTTTTTAACTTTTATCCACTCCAATCTCTTACATGAATGCATGCAGCGACAAACACAAACTCTTCTTCCTCTTTAACATTTGACTCCCTCCTCTCATTGTTTCATTGTGCTCTTCTTCTTCTTCTTCTCATTCTTTCATTGTGGTGTGAGAATGTGGTGGAGTTTCATTAGGTGATGTGCTTAGTGAGAAGTTGCGGGTGATGGTTGAAGAAATTGATAAAGGTCGGTCTTGCTGGTGGTGCTTGAAGATGTAGTGGTGAAAGCGGTGAAGGTGCAGGATAAAGCTTTGTCTGGTGCATAATAAACCTTAAAATAAACATGTAACATTTAAATGGATGTGAGCATCCGTAAACATCCGTTTAAGATAAAACGGATCTGTTTTGCCTTAAACGGATGTTGATATCCGCTGACGAATGCTTACATCCGTTTAAAAATTACATGTTTATCTTAAGTTTTGTTTTTATTAGTTTATTTTTTCATATTAATTTTGGAGATATTTTAATAATGTAATTTATATGTTTTGATGTATTTTAATAATGTATTTTTGCAAGTTATATATAATTAGTTTATATTTTTGTATTTTGCACGTTATATATAATTAATTTTTAAATTTAATGTTTTTTTATATAATATATATTTTTTATATATGATTTTTGTATTCTTTAATTGTTTAAAGATTTTATAATTATATAAAAAAATCACTTATTAGTTTAATTATATGAAATATATAATTTAATTCTATTAATATTTTTATATTTATTCGATTAATTAGGTTAATAAGACTGATTATAATTTTATAGGTGATTATTGTTTAAAATGGATGAATATCTTCATATGGATTTTCAAATTGGTTCTAGTTTGATATCTGATTTCTCTTTATTCATTAACAAAGTTGTAGAGAAAGATTTGACAAATAAATTTACCACAAATGAAATATTCGTTCACGGGAGCACTTAATTGAATAGGTAAAAGAGATGACTTATGATTTAGGATTTTGTTGTGGTAATAGTAAGATATGACATAACTATTCGTCATACTTGGATGTGAAAGAGGGGGAAAATATCAGAAATACAAAGCCAATGCGGTGGCTAATGTATATGACACTCGTAAATGTGAGTGTCCATTTAGATTAAAGGGTAAACCATGTTCAAATAGGGACATATAAGTGTTGAAGGTGATGTGTGGACCTCACAACCATGAGTTGACTGAATCTTTAGTTAGACACCCTTGGCAGATTAAATATTAATGAGCAGTCATTACTGGTTGATATGACAAAGAATAAAATTACACCTGCAAATATTTTATTAACTCTCAAACAAAATAATGATCGAAATGTCACAACGATTAAACAAATCTACAACGCAAGGCAAGCGTATAAACGATCATTGAAAGGGTCCAAAACTAAACTACAACAACTTATGATGTTGTTGGATCGGGATAACTACATTCATTGGAGTAGGTGTGCCACGATTCAAAGGTTGTTACTAACATGTTTTGGACACATCCTGATGCGGTGAAATTGTTAAACTCTTTTAATGTTGTATTTTTGATGGATTCCACATATAAAACAAACAGATGTAGACTTCTATTGCTTGAGATTGTGGGCATGACATTTATAGGGTTAACCTTCTCAGCATCATTTGTTGTACTGAAAGACAGAGTAATTTCACATGGACTTTGAAAAAGCTTAAAGGTTTATTTATAACATCTGAGGGTGGTCCTAAAGTCATTGTCACTAACCGAAACTTAGGTTTGATGAATGTCATAGCAAATGTATTTCCTGAGTCATATCAGATGTTATGTCGGTTGCACATTCTTAAAAATGTTAAAGCTAAATGCAAGATGTTAGTTCATTCTACCGAGTCTTGAGATGTGTTGATGAATGCATGGAAAAATGCAATGGATTGTGCTAATGAGAACTTGTTTGCTGAGTATGTGAATGGTCTTTAATACGCGAGTAATTCATAGCCTTTGTTATTTCAATATGTGAATCAGACTTATATTATTCTGTACAATACATACTTTGTAAAGTTTTGGACGAACAAAGTAATGCATTTAAGAACCACAACCACAAATAGGTATGTTGTAAAGTTCAGAACTTTACAATACGGAATAATGCAAGTCTTATTTACACATTCAAAGAACAAAGGCCATTAATTGCTTGCATATTGAAGACCATTCACATACTTAGCAAACAAGCTCTTATCAGCACAGTCCATCACATTTTCTCATACATTCATTAACACATCCCAAACCTCAGTATAATGAACTAACATTTTGCATTTAACTTTAACAATTTTAAGGATGTGGAACTGACATAACATCTTATATGACTCAGAAAATATATTTGAAATGACATTCATCAAACCCAAGTCTCGATAAGTGACAATGACTTTAGGACCACCTTCAGATGTTATAAATAAACCTTTAAGTTAAGCTCATGTGAAATTACTCTGTCTTTCAGTAGACAAGAAAACAAATGCTACCGAGAAGGTTAACCCTATAAACGCCATGCCCACAATCTCAAGTAATGGAAGTTTATATCTTTTTGTTTTATATGTGGAATCCATAAAAAATACAACATAAAAAATACAACATTAAACGAGTTTAACAATTTCACTGCATCAGAATGTATCTAAAACAGGTCAGTAACATTATTTTGTTTGAAGGTTAATAAAATATTTACAGGTGTAATTATACTCTTTGTCATATCAACCAGTAATGACTGCTCACTCATATTTATTCTGTCAGCATAAGGGTGTCCAACTAAAATTTCAACCAACTTATAGTTGTGATATTCACACATCACTTTCAACACTCATCCTTCTCCATCTAAATATGGTTTACCCTTTAATATAAAGTTGTGATATTTCCCCTCTCTTTCACATCCAAGTATGCAACCCTTACAGCTATGTCAAATATTCCTATTACTAAGACAAATCATAAATCATATGTCATCCCTCTTACCCATTCAATTAAGTGTTCTCGTGAACGAAAAATTTCATTTGTGGTAAATTTATTTGTCAAATCTCCTTCTACGAGTTCGTTAATGAAAAAAGAGAAATATCAAACTAGAATCAATTTCAGAATCTATACGAAGATATTCATCCATTTTAAAGAATAATCATCTATAAAATTATAATCAATCTTATTAAAATAATTAATAATTAATCAAACAAATATAAAAAAATTAATATAATTAAATTATATATTTTATATAATTAAACTAATAAGTAATTTTTTATATAATTACAAAATTTTTAAACAATTAAAAAATACAAAAATCATATATGAAAAACATATATTACACAAGAAAAATTAAATTTAAAAACTAATTATATATAACTTACAAAATACAAAAATATAAATATAAACTAATTATATAACGTGCAATAGTACCTGCCATCACACCACCGTCAAGACCGACCTTACACGCTCGATCAATTTCTTCCACCACCGAAGTCAAACGTTAAAGAGGAAGAATAGTACCATGAAACAATGAAAGAAGATAGCCAAACGTTAAAGAGAAAGAAGAAGGGAAAGATAAAAAATATTAATCCTAAAAATAAAAAAATTATATTAAAGGATAAAATAAGAATAAAAAGGGAGAGATAAAAAAAAGGAACGAAGAGATGGAGGGAAAATGGATGGTTGTGGAGGGAAGATCACTATCTTATTTAAGGTTAGATCCAAATTCATTTACAGATTTCTTTTCGTAAAAAATGTGTCTATGGAGGAAAAGTTTCTCATACCTGTACTTCCGTCTCATGAATTAATTTATTAAGCATACTTAATATTAGTCATTGATCTCTAAATGAAAAAGAAACTCCTTTGCAGAGATTGAGAATAAAAAATGCGTGACACCAAATTCAATTGAAACTGATCAAAACGTACGTTGAATGGATTGTCAATCCAAGGTTTGCATATAGGATGAAAAAGAAAAATAATTAGGGTTCCTAGCGTTCCTAAAACATAAATATTCCGATGATCAGCAGTTTTTTTTTTACGTTAAATAAAAACAGATTAAGTAGAAAAATAGTAAAATTCAAAACTGAAACATTAACCAAAATATAAGGTGAAAAGCGAAAATAGAGGGAGAAAAAAATGTCTGATAGATGAATCAGTACCTCGTGGTGAAGAGGAAGCTGGGTTGAACAGCGACAGGATCGACCTTGGTAATGCCTGGGATGTCGCTGATTCCGAGGGAGTGGAGCATTTCGAGGGTTTCCTTGTCGACCTCGATGTGATCGGTGTTGATGGCGGAGACGAAGTCCATGAGTCGTTCGCGCTCCTCCTCCTGCAGCTTGAGCGAGATGCCACGAACAGCGCCCTTCTGAATGCGGTTCATGAGATGAGTGGAGAAGCCTGCGATCGTGTTCCGGAGTCTCTTTGAGGGGATGATCGCCGCTTCTTCTAGAAGCTTCTTGTTCGAGTGGAAGTCCAGCGTCATCCTCGAATAGTAACGCTCGATCTTGCCGTGACGATTTCTTGAAAGTCTTTGTTCTCACGCGGCCCAATCTTTCTTTCTTCTTCTGCTGTCATTCTTTTTTTTATACAGTTGAGTTTGGGCTTGAAGCCCAATTGGATTTGACCTAGTTACTGCCTTTCGTATGGCTATAATATTAATATTTTTTCGATGATTGGAAGTTCGAAAAATGTTTAAAAAATTATATTATTATAGATGTTTTGTTACTCTTATTCGAGAAAGTAAATTTAATAATTATTCCGAATATTATCAACTTTTTCTCTCTCTAGCTTTCATACACCTAAAGATTGTAATCGTTGTATTTCAGGAGTAATCCTTATTTTCAATACACCTAAACGGAATGTTTCTTTTAGCTGTTTTCTCTCTTCAATATATGGAATTTTATAATTTTAAGGAAATTAAAATATATTTGACTTAAATTACTTTTACTATAAATTTTTGTTTTTTTAAATATGAATAGAGTAATTGTAATTTTTTAAATGAAATATTTAACTTATCACTATATAAGTTTTTTAATATTAAAGTTATTTAATAAATTTAAAATATTAGTTGTTGATATTTTTTAATTATTGTTAGTCAAAATTGTTTCTTATTTAAAGCTTATCATTATTTTTTCAATTGATACTGATAATAGTGTTTTCTTTATTCATATTAATTAAGATTATTTTTTACTACTTATTTCAGTTAAAAATCATCAAGGTTATTTCTCTTATCTCTTTGGTCAACTGTATTCTTTTAACAACTTTTTTATCAGTTTTAGTTAAAAAATTACTTCCATTAACATTAGCCCTCTTAGTTAAGATTTGGCTCAAAGAAATTATAAAAAATAATAAATTGTGACCAATTTTAGACATAAAATAAACCACACTAAATTATAGTTAACTATATTTATAACAAACTAAAAAAACTGAAATATATATAAATTGTATTGTTTCAGTTATAAAAAAGTGTATTTACACCAATTAACTGATAACCAATCTTTTTAAAATTATCACTGTAAGTCAATTTTATAAAACTCTTTACTTTTTTTCGTTTAAATTTTTCACACAGATTTTACGGAAAATATTTTGTTTTGATATTTAAATATTGTTCTTTTGTTTTTGTTTTTAAATAAATTATATATTTTTAGTCGTTATACTAATTATATAAAATATTATTTTTATCTTATGTTATATACGGAATATAATTTTTACATGTTATTTATTAAAAAAATTCAGTTTTAACAGAAATCATTTATCAGAAATGAATGTAATTTCAAGAATAAATTATTTGAAGTTTGTTTTATTTAAAAAGTTTACTCTTAAACTTCCGAAAAATACTTTAGATTTATTTCAAATCTTATTATATTAATAAAATTAAATAACTTTATAATATTTTCTATAAAAAAATAATTAAAATTAACATATATAATTCTAATAAATTTTATTTATTTTTGTTTTTCCTTTATGCTTTTATTCTTTTTCCTAATTTTCTTTCTTCAAAACTTATAACTAATTTTTTAAATAATTTGAATATATATATATATATATATATATATATATATATATATTCAAATTATTTAAAAAATTAGTTTTATGGTTAAACTAAATTATATATCTAATTATTCTTTATAATTTATGATATAAAAGAAAATGAAAGATTATTTTTAACTATGATACCATATAATACAAGATATTTAAAATATTATAATTTCATCTCAATTTTTATTTTTTAATAAAATAAAAATAATAATTATGAGATTAAACAATAAATAATGAATAGCGATTAAATAATCATTATTTAAAAATTTATGTTGTCATGTTAAAAATCTAAATAGAAAATTAGATGAAAATTATATTGTCAGGTAAGTAATAATTCAAAATTATAATTAAAAAATTCAATAAAATATCTATAATAAAATATTATATCTTTTCATACATTTGTATACATAATACAATTTTTAGTTTGTAGATAATGTATAAATAATAATTAAAAGTAGTTATTGTATAAAAAAAATGTCAACCCGCTTATAAGATCAATTACAACAGAAAAAATATACCTGATGACATGGTGTTTAATAATAAATATTTACAGTTCAATCTATAAAGTTAACTGAATTACAAATACAAAATTTCAGTTCATGTAAACTGAACTAAAAAATGGTATAACTTAGTTTTTAATAAAAGTAGTTTAATTTTTATAGTATAAAAAGTATAAATAAACTAAAATTAAGTACAGTTACATTAACTATGTCCAACCTTAATCACAATTCAGCATACATATGTCAATTTAACCCTTCGACATCGAAAACAAAACCATTTAAAAAGTTGTTTAAAAATATTAAGAAAAATGACAAAAAAAAAAAAACTACATATCCATTAACTTTTGCAAAGTTTCAACATTATTCCTCTTAGAGTCACTCAAGAATCTTGTGAAGATTCGCATTCATTCATCTAATAACATTATTTCTTCCTCCATATTTGAACCGTACCTGCATCTCCTCTTCCCACCACTAATTGACGAAGCTATATCTTATAGAACATTCAATTCGAAAATCTTTTTTTATTTTAGAATTGGAAATACTTCTAAAACGTTCAATCTTTAATATAAAAAAATATATTTTGGATTAAGGATTCCTATAAAAGTATTTCTAGATTCCTTCCAGAATATTTAATATGAAAAATAAAATATATAGAAATTTTTATTTATATTTTTATGAGAGGTAGTTTGGGAATTAAAGGTTTTATGGAGATGGAGGGTTATAAAAAGGGAGTGCAGAAGAGATACCCAGAACTGGTTGCAAACACAAATTCGTATGAAATGAGGGTGCTTGGTGTACTTCCACCAATTTCTGCCTGCATCTCTTCTTTCTTTAAATATTTCTAATTAATTTAAAAGAAAAATTAAATAAAATAGGTAAAAAGTTTATTTAATGCACACCAACCTAAGTATCTTCATACTCTTTCGGTCATTCGATCGTGCTCATTTGCTCTTATTTCTAGTGTGGTTGTGTTTGTGGTTTATAATTTGTTGTTTGTGGTGTAGAGTGATTGTGGAGGAAGCCTCGTGTCGTCGGTGGTGGTGGAGGGAGTTTATGGTCATGTGCTTTGAGGTGGTCCAGTGAAGGAAGCAGAAAAAGATACTCGCGGGGATGACTCTAAACAGGTGCATGTTTAAATAGCATATTTCGAAATAAAAATTGATTTTAAAATCTATTGAAACCATCAACAAATTTCAAAATAAGGTTTCTCTCTACACCTCATCAATCTCATTATGTATTTTCCTATTTTTCTATTATTTCAACGGTGATTCTGAGAATCACAGAAAATCTTTTTATTGCTTTTACCCATTCAACCGTTAAAAACAAGTACTTACCATTTACTCATCTGCAGCATTTCATGTTTTGAAATCTTACACCCATTTCTTCTCTCTTCTCGCTTGCAGTGTTCCTTCCATTCTCCTATCCTCCCCTACTTTACTTGTTACCAAGCACAAATCTTTTCTCGATGGATGTCGTGGTGGCACCGTGGTGAGTGCTTGCAATGGTAGTTCTTCTTAGTTTGGACGTTCAGGTTAGTTGTTCTTTCTTTAAGCTTTATATGATAGAAAGATTGTGTGTAATGACAATATTCGTTTGTATGTATTGTTTGTATAAATTGTTTGTATGTAGTATTTTTATGTGCTGGAATGTATTTATGGGCTGTATGAGACAAAGATCAATGCCTTAATCGCACTCGTTAAGAGCACGTCGGCACTTTCCGCACTTGGAGGTGCAGTTAAGAGCTCGCCGCATTTTGAAATGTGGTCTAGTGACAGTTGGAAGTGCTGTTGATACCGCACCACAGTTAAAAATACAGTTGTCATACTTAGAAATGCGATTTCATTGTTGTCGCAGCTTGAATTACGGAGTGCATTGTTTTTCCATCTTTTTATTTGCTTTATAATATTTAATTATTTTTTAAATTTGATTTGTTTTTTTATATCTTTTTATTAGTTTATTTAAGGCTTAATACCTATTTTGGTCCTTCGAAAGAGAGGTTTTGTTCAAAAGCATCCTACCTTTTTTAAAATGTAACAAGTAGTTCCACTATTTGAAAAAATTGTTCAAGTTAGTCCTTTTGGCTAACTCCGTTAAAAACTTAACGTCAGAGCTGCCACACTGGACCAAGGCTCATTACGTATCACATATAATTGAATTGGTGGCACTGTGGTGTCTTTTTCTTTTTTTGTACGTGTGAAATTAAAAAGAGGGGTTAGGTTTCTTGGTGAAGAACCAAAATCGCGAATTGGGAGTAAGCTGCTGGTGCAAGGTTCGTGAATTTGGCTGTCATTGAAGGTGAAGAACAAACAGTGAAACAGAGGTTAGTATGTGTTTTAGTCTTATATTTTGTGAATTTCTTTAATTATTTGTTTATGATCGTTGTCGCTTTTTGGGGGGTTTTAAGTATGGGTTAAAGTGTTTTGTGGAAAAAGTTGTCGTTGATGGTTGATAGTGGTCCCATAGGTCGTTCTTTAAGTTAATGTAGTGGTCCCCGTTTGCATTTGCAGGGTTAGGGTTGGGATGTCTGATGACAGGCTTCACGTAGTGGTCCACCATGGTGGGACCCTGATAAAAGACGTGCCATTTAAGTATGTAGGTGGGGAGATAGCACATTGGGACGTTGATCCCGACAAATGGTGTTATTTTGGAATAATAGGTTCCCTTAAGCATATGGGTTACATTAAAGTAGAAGAGTTATATTACAATGTTCAGCATGTATTACATAATTTGTGTGATGATAAAGGGGCTATGAACATGATGAAGGTGGCTCATTATTTGGGGAAAGTAAACCTGTATGTTGTACATGGGGTGGACAATCCAGAGGTAGTAGAAAATGATGATGATGATATGCTTTACTTATGTGAAGGACCCGCACACAGTGGTGAGGGTAGTGAGGTTGGGGTCCAAGAAGTCGAACAAGACAAGGCTGTTGAGGATGGATTGGATGTTGAGAATGAAGGTGGAGTTGAGGTTGGTACTGAGGGTGCAGTGGAGGTTGAGAATGAGGGTGTTCAGGCTGCAGTTGAGGTTCATATCGACGAAGCAGTGGAGGTTGACAATGACAGTGGAATGGAGATTGAGAATGAAGCTCGAGTTGAGGTTCATACTAAGAGTGTTGAGGTTGAGAATGACTGTGTTGAGGGTCGAGTTGAGGTTGAGAATGAGGAAGTGGTAGTTGACAGTGATCTTGGAGTTGAGGATCAAAGTGAAGAAGAAGTTGACAGTGAAAAAGAACATGATAGTGAAGAAGTGATTGATAGTGAAGAAGAAGAATTTGATAGTGAAGAAGAAGTAGTGGACAATGTTGTTGAAGCACAGGAACAAGGAAGGGGTTTATCAGACGGTGAATGGGAGTCTGATGTGCTATTAACGCCAAAAAACAGTGGAAGTGAGGAGGATGAAATTGATGGTAGAGTATGTGGTGGTCCCTTTTCGAAGTATGCACAACAGAAGTCAATGACAGATTATAGGTGGGAAGTGGGCACGATATTTACCTCAAAGGATGAGTTTAAGGATGCCATAAGACGGTATGCGGTTCATGTTGGGAAGGGTCTAAAATTTGTGAAAAATGATAATCGTAGGGTTAGGGTCATATGCACGGGTGCCCAAGGTAAGTGCCCATGGCTAGCTTACTATGGGTATTTGCCATCACGCAAAATTTGGCAACTGAGGAAGATAATAGACACCCATACTTGCAGTAGGCAACTAAATATTAAACTAATGAATGCTAAATGGTTAAGTCAGGAGCTAGATAAGTCTTTAGTTGACAATCCAAATTTAAAGGTAAAAGAGATACGCAGTAAAGGGTTAAGGAAGTGGAATACAAAAGTGACAATTTCGAAGGCAAGAAGAGCTAGGTTAATTGCATCAAGACAACTTGAAGGAGATTTCAAGGATCAGTTTAAAAGGATCCATGACTATGGACATGAGTTGTTGAGGAGTAACCCAGGGTCAACAGTGAAGGTTAAAGTTGACTCGGCTAATGGTGAACCAATCTTCGAAAGAATATACGTTTGACTCAAAGCTTGTAAAAACAGTTTCATCAGCTGTAGACCGATTATTTGTTTAGATGGTTGCTTCTTGAAAGGTCAGTTCAAGGGGGAGGTGTTTACTGCTGTGGGTAGGGACCCAAACGACCAAATGCTACCCCTTGCGTATGCAGTTGTAGAAGTGGAAAACAAAGACAGTTGGAGCTGGTTTTTGCAGTTATTAATTGAAGACCTAGGGGGAAATGAAGTTTGTGGAAGGTGCACATGGATGTCGGACCAGCAAAAGGTATATAATTTATGCTTTGTTAATTGTAACCCTTTTCAATATTAAAGAACAGAGATTAGGTAATTGTAACCCTTTGTGCACAGGGATTAGTGCCAGCAATCCAGGAGCTTCTTCCTGAGGCAGAACAGAGATTCTGCTTAAGGCACCTGTATGCCAATTTTAGAAAAAGGTTTGGTGGTCAAATATTAAAGAATCTCATGTGGAGGGCTGCCACATCCACATATCCCCAAGCTTGGGAGAGAGAGATGCTGAAAATTAAAGAAGTCAATGTTGAAGCATACAAGTACCTGATAGCCATTCCCCCAAGGTAACTCATTGCCCATTACCTGAAAATTAAAGAAGTCAATGTTACGTAACCTATTTTTGTGCAACAGATTTTGGTCAAGATCTCGCTTCACAGGTCAAGCAATGTGTGACACCTTAGATAACAACATCAGTGAAGCTTTCAACAGTGTTCTTGTTAATGCTAGAGGAAAACCAATTATCACCATGTTGGAGGAAATAAGAGTTTATCTCATGAAACGATGGGCCACTAACAGGAGTAAGGTGGCATCTATGGATTTCACAATATGCCCAAACATAAAAAAGAGACTTCAAAAGGAAACAACTTTATCAAGATTTTGGGTCCCAAGGTAATTTCCTCATTTGTGTTCATATACATCTATGTTCATATGCAATTGTTGACGACATTAATTTATTCCAGCTGGTCTGCGAGAAAGATTTTTGAGGTTAGTCACACTTCATCCACTTGCAACAAGTTCACTGTGGACCTAGACACTAAAGACTGTAGTTGCAGAAAGTGGATGATAACTGTCATCCCATGCTGTCATGCAATTGCAGCAATTAACTACTCCAGTCTAGACCTAGAGGATTTTATACCCACTTGCTTTAGACGATCCACATATGAAGAGGCGTATGCATCCATTATTTTTCCAGTCAATGGCCACTTGCTATGGGCAAGAACACCCTACCCTAATGTTCTACCACCAATTATGAGGAAGTTGCCAGGGAGGCCAAAGAAAAAAAGGAGGTTGGAGCCATGGGAGTTAACTAAAAATGACACCCAAATGCGTGTTGGAAGGCACAGGAAAAAATGCAGCATATGCCGTCAGAAGGGCCACAACAAAAACAATTGCCCTTTTCGTCCCAGCCAGCAAAAACAATAGACCAAACTCAACCATCACAGCCACCTCCAAGTACCCAATCTACTGCAGCATCACAAGCACCACCAACTACCCAATCTCCTGCAGCATCAGAGGCACCACCAACTACCCAATCTCCTGCAGCATCAGAGGCACCACCAACAACCCAATCTCCTGCAGCATCACAGGCACCGTTGAGAAAAAAAATAGATTGTAGAAGAAAACGTAGTTAGTTACTCATAATGATCTATATTGGTTGACTTTGATGGTCAAAAACACTACTGGTACAACTTTATTTAAGTAGTTTGCTTATGTACTCTCATAATGATCTATTTTGATTGACTTTGATGGTCAAACACACTGCTGGAACAACTTTATTTAAGTAGTTTGCTTATGTACTCTCATAATGATCTATTTTGATTGACTTTGATGGTCAAAAACATTGTTGGAACAAGTTTATTTATGTATTTTGGTTAACAGCCCTGTCATCGTCATCATATACAATAAGGACTATTTTTAAAATTTTTAAAGCAAATTAGGGACTTATTCAAACATGAAACACTGAATAACTCGCATTAAAATTGGCACTGGTCCATGGAAAATAATACACTGCACGACTGAACCAAAACGTACACATACACGCCCACTTTGCCCTCCTAACCACATCATCCTAAACAGAACCTCAACATCACAAGGTTCAGTACAAAAGAAACAAACAAAGCTACAACTACAAATTTCATCTTTTTCTGTAAACCCTTCACTACATTTTCCAGATCAATAATTATCCTCCTTTGCCTTGCAATTGTACAGTCTTTTTCATCAACGACTTCTTTAGAACACCATTTGAAAAAGTTACACGAGCTCCCACTTGAACAACCAGCCTGTTATTCACCAAGTGAGGGAATCTATAAACAAATACATAGAGTGAAGGGAACATAAACTGAAAAAGGAATACTTCAAACCTTGTAATGAGGACATCCCCAAAAACTTCTGCCACCATTTTTTATAGTTCTCGCAACTTTGGTTATAGCAATGTCACCACAATAACAAATAGGGATCAACCTACCTCCCCTCCAACCACCACCATGGGAGGAACGTGAAGACCCTTTGCTCAATCTATTCGAACAAGATGAACACCCTTGAGAAGAAGCCATCCCCCTCTCCTAACAAACCCTAACCCCTCTTTTTAACTTTTGTAAAAAGAAACCCCAAATTCATTTTAACCTAACCCCAAAAATTGGATAACGTTTTCATTTTAATTTCACACGTAAAAAAAAAGAAAAAGACACCACAGTGCCACCAATTCAATTATAAGTGACACGTAATGAGCCTTGGTCCAGTGTGGCAGCTCTGACGTTAAGTTTTTAACGGAGTTAGCCAAAAGGACTCACTTGCACATTTTTTTCAAAAAGTGGGACTACTTGTTACATTTTAAAAAAGGTAGGATGCTTTTGAACAAAACCTCTCTTTCGAAGGACCAAAATAGGTATTAAGCCTTTATTTAAAAACTAAATATTTTGCAATTAATATTTTGTAATTTGTATTTTATTATTATATTTGATATTTATTTAAATTTTATTTTCAATGTAATTAATTCTTCTTAATTTTGAAATTTAAATTTGTTTGTTAAGTTTTTAATCTATAATTATGTATTGATATTTTATTTTTCAATATAAATTATTATTTAATTATTTGTTGTATATTTTTTTTTTACTTTTTGATTCTTTTATTAATTCAAATTTAATTTGTTGTGTTTTTGTGGTTTTTTTAAACTTTTTTTTTATTGATTTGTTAACATTTTTATAATTTTTAATTTTTATTATATTTGATATTTATTTAAATATTATTTATTATGTAATTAATTTGAAATTTATATTTGTTTGTTAATGCTTTTGAAATTATTTATTTATTTAAATAATATTTATTATGCGTAAATTTTTAAATTTTGACTTATTATTTTGTTTCTTAATTTATTTTTTAATTTTAATGTTGTTGTTATAATTTGTACTTATTTAAGTATTATTTATTAACTAATTATTATTAATATTTAAATGATTATTTTAAATATATTTATTGTAATAATATATATATATATATATATATATATATATATATATATAAGGAAATAATAAACAGCATAAAACTAAAACAGCATACAATTAAAACAATATAAAACTAAATTTAAGAAACAGCATATAACATATTATATAAATAGAAACATCTTATAAATTAAATCAAAAGTTAAAATAATTAACACTTAAAAAAATGTATACAATAATACAAAAAGGCAAAATAATTTAATAACAAAAAATTTAATAATAAATATAAAATATTTAATAACAATCACAAATTAATTACTATATAAAAAATTCTACAAAATTACCTAATACACAATAAATAACAAAAACTTTATAAAACAAAATAATAAAAATAAATATCATTAACAGATAAATAATGCAATTTGAATAAATAAATATAAAAACATTAAACAAATAATAAAAAAAAAGCATAGTATATATGAAAGTTAAAACAACTTGCAGAGTACATAGGATAATAAATATGAAAGTTAAAACGCGTATATAACCGGCGTTCCAACGCCGATGCGGAAATTCGAAGTTCGACAGTCACAGTTCCAACTACGGCACTCCATAACCGGTGTCCGAACGTCAGTGCACCCTTAACTTAGGTTCCAACGTTGGTTAATGGTGTTAATATGTATTACCTTGTATTAACCTCGTGAATGACTTATAACCAGTAAATATCTTTCGGCACCTTTCTCCTCCAAGAACCAGCACAGCACAAACACCACGATCACCACTATCACTAATGTATCAGTACCTTCACAATATAATCTCTTAAAAATAAAACTCAATGAAACAAAGAAGGAAGAAATGGAATAGTGGAGAAATGAGATTTATGATGCATGCATAATCTTATAGTACATGGTTAATAACAGTGGAGAAATGAGATCGGATGCATGCAGGAGTTATAGTACAATAATACAAGATTAAAGGTTGTTGTAGTTGAAAAATCATTAAATCATCATTATACTTTTTCAGATTTTATTAAATAGAAAACATAACTGTCAATTAAGAGGTGTAGAATGAAACAAGTGAGATGTAGAAAGCAACATTCATTTCAAAATTTGTCGAGGCCTTCAACGAATTTCAAATTCTTTGCATATTCAAACAAATGTTCATACAACAATTTCAAAACACTTTTAAACAATTTCAAACATTTCCATACGATTAAAATGATTAAACACAATAAATTACCTCTCAAAGGTGCTGAATGGGAATGCTGGACATGAATTTGGGCACAACAACAAATAAATACTCCACAACAATGTGCAATGAGCAAAGATCAAATATTAAGGGAGAATAAGTGATTACAGGAGCTAGAGAGAATGAGGAGAGATGCATGTGGTAAGATAGGAAGAAAAGAAGAAAAGAAGGAGAGATGCATGAGCGGAAAGGAGAAGAGAAAAAAAAGACTAGAGTTTTTGAAAAAAATAAAATAAAAAAAGTGATTTTAAAGTTAATTTTTTTTTGACAGAGGATTTTAAAGGTAAATTTTTTTTGACCGAGGCTAATTATGAGATTTTAATAAAATGTGGAGATTAAAGGAAGAATTTGTTAGAGATGCAGGGAGATGCTTCCAAGAAATTCATATAAAGTGCTATCAGGCCACACAGCACGAAAGCCTTTCTATACCGGGCTTCATAAACCCAACAAATGAGCCCAAAATAGTTTTAGGATTATATAAGAAAGGGTATATCAATCAAGACACTAATTTAGTGATTATTTATGTAAATATAACTAATGCCTGAATTATTACAATTTACTTTAGCGATAAAACAAACCAGAAAAATAACCCAAAGTTGATAAAAAGAATATCTAAGATAATTAGTTAAAATTGAAATTTTTTTTGTCGATTTAATTTTCTCCTTAGAATTTATCGATGGATAAAGAGTTCTTTGTTAATGTCCATTGTTATTTTATTAGCTTTGGATAAAAGAATATTAAATTAAAATAGTAAAATAATTGTCAAATATTTTATATTTTTTATATATAATAGAGCCAATAAATAATTATATAATAGAATTAATATTTTATATTTTCTTTTGAAAAATATATTTTATATTTTTCAAAATATTTTATTGAAAAAATATTTTTTTAAAAATTTAGACCAATACATAACGTCTACTTAAAAAAGCATTATCTATTAGTGTTTAACAATAAATAATGCTTATTTTTAAAAAAATGTTATCTATTGGTGTTTGACAATACCATTAAATGTAACATCCCAAAAATTATAGCATAATACTATAACAGGAGTTATCATATAATAATATTGTAGGACAGTCATTGAAATTAACAATATTTACAGATGGCCTAAATTACTCAAAAATTTTAAAACTGCACAAGATACCATAAGTCTATTACAAAACGTAGGAACACACCGAACGATAGTAAAAAGATATTATATATATATATATATATATATATATATATACACACACCGAACGGTTATACAAGTATGCATAAACCGAATAGTTTATAGAAGATATATTGAACCTACTAACCGAACAATCCTAGACTACTGCGGGTTTTCGCCTTCCAATGCTTCTTCCAACGAACACTCTTCAACTTTTGCTCACATCCAAAGGATGATCATTGCAAGGGAAAAGATGACCGAACGGACAACAGAAGACAAGACAAAAAGAATGCAGAGTAAGCTAGTGTAATTTAATTAATCATAAAACATAACAGTTGCATAACCATAAATTTAATCAAAATTTTATAGCATACAATCATCAAACATGCATTTCAAGCAGTGACCGAACGTAACATACATACAATGACCGACTACTTGACTCAACCATCCGGATTGTATGAATATGTAGCTTGTGGCCGTTCTTGCACCCGAGTGGTGTAATAACTGGAAACCCCTCAGCTGGCACCCGAGGTTAGCCCGTTATACCTCACCTAAGGTCCCCCCTTAGACTAGGGCCTCCTGCTATTTTCACCACATGACTTACCCATCTCTACTTGAGAATTGGTAATCCTTAGAATTTCAGGATGAACGCCATGAATTTCACTATCCATATTCATACTTTACTAATTCAATAACCAATCACTGAGACATTCCTCCTTGGAATTGTCTTCCATACCACTTGAAATATCCACATACTTCCTCATCCAATATACATAAGTAAATCAATCATCATCGTTAAGTACAATTGAACGAAAGAACTTAACTTAATCTATGAACAAGGCTGAATAGGAGATCACAAGGTTATCTATTGTCAGACACCAATAGATAACGTTGTTTATAAAAGCGTTATCTATTAATAGATAGTGCTCACATAGATATCGTTTAAAAAATGTTATCTATGATAACGAAAAAAATGCTATCTAAGCACTTTTTGGTAGTAGTGGACTTTGAGATTAGTTTAAATAAATTCTTTTCAAGTGCTATTCAGAATATTTACTGCAGTGTATTAATGTAACTTCCCTTTTGAATAAATAATCGTTTGATATAGGAAGCTTTTGTATTTGAAATGAAAATACTACTATAGATTTTTATATGACAAGCATTGAGAGAAGCGTTGAGAGAGATAAAAAAAATAAGTGCACAAATATTTTTTATACTGGTTCACTCCAATTAAGCTACATCTAGTCTCCTTTAACCTTTAAGTGTTCCACTGTAATCTTCAACAAGATTACAACTGAGTATTCTCACTACTACAAGTATCCCTATAGAATCCTGGTATCAACCTGATACACTACCTAGTTAAGTTTCACCCACTCTTGGTTGCGTAGTATTCTTTACCACTTCTGGTATCCTAGACGCTCTTGGAATCCACTTGATACACCATCTAGTTGAGTTTCACCCAGCCTTGGTTTCAACTAGACAATCCTGGTATCAACCTAATACACTATCTAGTAATCCTTAACTCACTTGAGTAATACAACAATTGTTTTAATTCTCTTCAGAATTTGCAATCAACTGATTCTTAAAAGTCATTAGACGATTACTCTCACAAAGAGGATATATGTTCAATACAATACTGTTTACAAACTCAATAGGTGTTTTTCTCTTTTCTTTCTACAAATAGTAAGCTAATATTACAATGAAGCTTGAGAGTGTTTCTCAACTTTATCCTTTTCTCTTCTCAAATATTCTCTTTTTGATCTTGAGCTCTTATGTGCTTTTTCTTTTTAACGATATTGAAATTCTCTTTTTAAGCTATTCTTTTATTCTTTCTTCAAATCTTCTCCTATTTAAAGGTTTCTTAAAAGATATCCATTAGACTTGAGCTTTTACGTTGAATCTTGTGTCTTCTTTGTCTTGTCGTGTGAAGTAGTCGTTGGTTAAAATCAACTTGTTAGAGTATGCCTACTTTTTCAGCACTTTGCTAGAAGTAGGTTGTACTATATTTCAGGAATGTCTATTTTGTCTCTAACGTCTACTTTTGATATATTTCAAATAGAGCAGGTGGATGCGTGTAGTAGGTGATATGCATAGAATAAAGTAGATGTGCATGCAACATATATGTCTTTTCTCTTATCACTTTTGTTATTTTTTAATGTTGAGCATTTAATTACATTTATACTTGTTTAGAACAACAAAGTTCTTTTTACGTTTTCTACTGTTTAAGTAGTGTTTTATCATTTAAGTTTTTCTATAAGATACCAAGAGTTGAATAAGAACTTCATCATTGTACAAAGTGTAGGGTTTAGCTCATGGTATCATCTAGTCCATTGTAAACGCTTTGATGTTCTGCTTTCTTTAGCTAGAGCGTTTATCAAGTTTTCTTTCTTCATGTTTTTGAAATATTACTTGAGACTCTTAAGGCTTTACCAAAAGCATTGTCTCAACACTTTAATATCCATATCTATTTGAGAGTTTAACTGATTACAGTTTGGAACTATGTAGTTTTTACGTTTAGCATAACTATCATAGACATTTTAATTTGGGAATCATTTGATGTTGCATCTAGGTCAGGTCTAAGTATTTTTCTAAGGCTTTTCCTATGTTACTAGATGATTAGAGATTTTGAGCATAACACTCATGTTTCTGCTATCTTTATATTCTAGTTATAGTGATGAATGCAAATTTATGCCCTCATGTACCCTTTAATATTGGATTCTTAATTGGTTTTTGTATTTTAATAGAATATTTTAATTAAGATTTGTTATAATCGGGTTTATTTAGCATGAGATACAAAACCATGTTAAAAATAACTTTTCATTTGCATAAATGTTTTTTTTGGATATTTTGACGTGTGTTAGTGCAGTTGCATCTAAGTTGAGCTCATTAAGGTGTGAAAATAAATTGGTTAAAGTTTCATGACACCTTAAAGATAAATCTAAGAATAACAAATAATCAAGATCACAAGAAGTCAATCCAAGCATAACATGAAAAAGTGAAGAAATTTGGTTAAGCTAGAGGAGGGAACAAACAACAAAAATTGGATCTTGCGATTTTCTCTATTTTTTGTACCAAAAGGGCTTTGATAATTGATAAATGTTTATGATTAAGGGTATTTGGGAAAAACATATCTTAAGATATTTTATTTGATATTGTTAAATAATTACCTTATTTAATTATACCAATAAATATCAAAAGATAATATTTAACAAATCTTTTTTAATCTAGCATATATCTTCTCAAATATTTTTAGATCTCCACAACAATGAAATATATTTTGAAGATATTGAATTATTTAGAAGATGATTGGAGGAGATTACATTATCATAAAGAAGATTACAACAACAGAAAAGCCTGAAACAAAGCCCAATCCAATTTCTATATAAAAGACTTAGGGAAACACATTAGGGGAGTAGAGGAACCCTTTGGGGGTTTCAAATTTCGTCCTCCCTCTCTTCTCTCATGTTCTCCTCTCTTTTATTCTATTTTCATGTTATTTCATCATTCCATGGAGTGTTAAGCCTCTCGGGTTGATTGTCCTGTAATTTCTTAATTGGATTATGAGGTTAGATGAATAAATTTGTTTATTCTTTTGATTCTTGTTGTGATTTATTTTTACCTATGTCCTTTGCTTCTTAATAAGTAAAAGTAATGATCTTCACACTATAGCAATTTACCACGATGTGAAATCTACATAACATATCAATCATATGAGTCCAAGGGTTTTTAATTTTAATTGAGAATTTGCTTTGATTAAAGTTAGAAGCTTTCATATGATTGAATGAGTTTTTGCCAATAATTGAGAATGTACTTTGATTAGTGGTAAAAACTTTAACAATAATTAATCAAGAATGTACTTTGATTAATTAACTTTTTACTTGATATAAGAGGTAAAAGAATATACATGATTAGACATAGTAGTATTTAATTGAGAATGTACTTTGTTTAAATTTACTATGACTAAACTACAAAGTTCTTGCTTTTAATTGAGAATGTACTTTGGTTAAAAGTAAGAACACCAACAAATTAATTGAGAATTTACATTGATTAATTTGAAAATCTAAGACAATAGTTAATTGAACAATAATCTTTAGATAACCAATGATGAATCCTATTTTGAAAAGGCAGTGAAATCAACCTATTTTCTTTATATTTGTTTTTATCTTTTTAAATCCCTTTATAATTTTCTTTCTTTCTATCTTTTGTTACTTTGATCTTTAATCTTTTCTTTATCTTTATCTTCTTTATTATTTTACTAACCCCTTCTGTATAGCTTTTATAAGAATTAATTTGTTAAGAATCAATTTCGTGTTCATTGGAAAACGACATAGGGTTGAATTTATCCTTTCTATTTTGTTGGCTACTATCTTAGCAATACTGAAGTTGCTATAGATTAGTGGTATTAATTTGATCACGTCAACGAAAATGTAATCAAATTTGGCTTCGTTGTCGGGAAACACGGTTAGTTTTTTTTATCATTTTGGTTCTTATTTATTTTATTTTTTTATCACTAACATTTTATTATCCTCAATTTTTTTTCTTTATCATAATATTTGTTTGAGGAATTTTGTTGGAAAATTTGTGAAACTAGTTGGGGAACACTTTGGTTAAGGAAAGATAAGGTACTTAAGTTGTCCATTGAGACACACCTCGCTTTCCTGAAAGTCTACTCAATAAACTTTCAACTTATTTCTTTTCAGAAAACCTCTTTCAAAAATGCAAAATAATTTTTCATATAAAAATAATCAACAATGTGATTTTCAAATGAATTATGATTACTATTCAAAACAATCGAAAGATTCATATGGTTATCAACAACTAATTGTCACATCTATTACTACACCTGATATAAGTAAGTTGACTATATGTCAACTAAATGATCTTGAGTTTCAAATTCTTTTTAAGATATGAGTTGAGAATATTGAATTCCTAAAGCCCTATGTCAATGTCACCATTCCACATTTTCTCCGCTGCCACCCTATTCCTCATCCCTCAAACCTAACCCTAAACCCAAACCTCGTATCCCTCCACGACCAACATTGGCCTCTCCCTCGCTCTCTTATCCTTTTTCGTGGTGGCCATTGATCCTGACGTGAGCCTTCAGAACCTCATCCTTCTCCTAGGCCTCGAGATTGTGTCAATTATACCATCATTGAGGTTCTGAACGATGATTGTCACTTAGACCAAGCCTTTGTGCACAAACTCTTTTGCATCTCGAAGCCTTGCTCCAAGCTCGCCCTTGACTTCAACACAAGGCCCTCAAGTGGCAGTGTGTCTATTGTTTAAGAAGTCACTCTTTTTTTATTTTGTAATCTTTCACTATTTGCATATACACCTTTTCTGTGATAATTTTCGTTGTTAGTGTGATTTATTTTTCAACTTAAAATAGTTCAAATGAAGTCTTAAGACAATTATATGTAATGGATTTCACTTTTGACACCTTACATTGGATTTTAGATATCATGCCAAGCTCAACATTCCAAGAGTTTATGGAGTCATGGTTAGTGTGGATAACGTGTGTTTATTTCCATATTTTTCCTTGGTAGTAAAATATTGAATCATTTTTCTTACACTATTATACTTTATGAATTGCTTATGTATGGTCATTGGCACATTGGAGTAATTTATTGCTTGATTACTTTGTGCATTGATATATTGTTCGATTACCTATGTTTGCTTTGGAATTGGGCTTAATTAGCCATATACACCTTGAATTTCAAAGTATGGGTTGAAATTGGATTTGTAATTCAACTTGGGACTTAAATTTTACACCTCAAGTCATCTTATATTTGCAATTTTAATTTTATTTGGATTTAGAATCAAATTGCATTAGTAGGTGTTTCATTGAAATATTTAAACTGAGTTGGAATTTAGTTTTATTAAAATAAACCAGGTTTATAACTTGAATTGGATTTGTAAATCTAAATATTGATGATTTCACTTAAGTACTAGATGTAATTAGGAATAACAAAAAATACTTTTCTTGTAGGTATTTGTGGATAAAATCTGTGATAGATAGTTGATACTTATAGGTAACAAATATTTTAATGTTCATTTATAAATGGACCGGTTGCGGTATCACATTATTCGCAAAAACTTAAAATTAAAAATTAAAAATAAAAATTAATTTATATTGTATTAAGTTAAATTTAATTAAAACTAAAGTTAATTTATATTTTATTAGGTTAAATTTAATTAAAATTAAATTTTAATTTATATTTAATTTAATTTATATTATCTTATATATATTTTTTTGTAATTTTATGCAGAATTTATTTTAAAAATTTATAAAAGATGTTTTTTTAAAATATTTGTGGATATCCACAAATATCTTAGTTTTAAAAACCTGTAGATATTTATATATTCGATATCCGACATGTAGCGAGTGTTTTTTTTGTTGTGAATCGGGTATAGGGATGACAAAAAAAATCACGCCCGTGAGTATCTGCAGATAAAATTCGCGACGGATAGTTGGTACTTGTGGCTATTCATTACCTGCGCATTGCAGATATAAGGTGATTTAATACCTGTTCGGGTCAGGTGTGGGTATTATACTAGTCGACTCACGGATACCCGTTATCAGTAAAAAATAAAAATAATAATTTAATTTATATTTTATTTAATTGAATTTAATTTAAAATAAAATTAATTTATATTTTATTAGATTAAATATAATCAAAATAAAATTTTTTATTTTTATTTAATTTAATTTATATTAAATTTTATGTATTTTTTTGTAATGTTATTTAAATTTTATTTTTAAAATGTATAAAAAATATATTTTTTAATATTTGAAAATATCTGAGAGTTTTAAAATATCCATAAATTTGTTTGAAATGATACCTGTGTAGGTAGCTGCAGATTGAGTTTTCAAGTTGCAGGTAACCACTATCCATACCCATTCCGACTTGTCGTCATTCCTAATCAAATAATAGATAGACACTATCTATGTTCCACCTAATTGGATGCCATCCCTATATTTGCTACGTCAACAATTTTAATATTTTTATTAAAAAGACTTTGTCTTGTAACATAAGGTTTGCCTATTATATCATAATTTTAATTGGGATTTGTAAGTCAATTTCTATATGCTCTAGACAATCTTACAAATTCATAAAAAAGACTTTGTGTCGGACTGATGAAACTTTTTATCTTGCATCGTCTATATGATTCTTGATAATTTGATGACTATATGATTATTTATCTTTATCGATCAAAATATTATTGTTATGATAAAAACAGAACAATCAATTTTTTTAGAGAGTAATGACTTAGCTTATAGAATGTTAATACATTGAACTAAGCTTATGGAATTTAAATATTGATAGACTTAGACAGTTATGAATATTATACTATCGCTGTTACTGTGGAATTTTGTATTGATTACTAATAAATATTTCGTTAAAATGATAATTTGTAATCTACTAGAGTATATGTAGTAATTATATTTTTAATACAATTGGCAATAGTTAAAGCCGATAAATTATAAACCATTACTTTTACCAATTTAACAACATGGAATTTTATATACAAATATTGATTTAATTATCACACCAAAAACTTAAAAGGAGGGAATAATGCTAAATTGCCCACAGAATTATCAAGTCGTCGTCAGAGAGAAAAAAAAATAGTAGCGATCGCTGAGATTGTTTTCCGATGCCTTGATTTGAAATTATTCCGAAGATAGCGGTTATTAATACTGGCAGTCCCACACAATTGATAAATCATTGAGAAATCTGATATGGATGAAAATTATTGAGTAATTATTTTTATAAATAATTTGAAACATTTAAAAAAAAATATTTTATAATTGTTTTAAATAAGATTATAAATCTAAAAGAACACTTTAATTATTTTAATTTATAAAATTTTAAATTTCATTTTAAAAAAATAAGAGTATGAAGTTATTTATACTATCTTCTTCCTTACCTTTATAGGTCTTATTTATGTATTTTCTTTTCATCTCGACAATTAGTGATTCATTTACATTATAGACAAGGAAAATGAAGGTAGTGTGTATATGCATAAAGGTAATAGATATAGATGGGGAACACTTTTGTGGAATTCAACAAATGTATTGTTTTTTTGCTGATAGAAAAATAAGTAGTTTTATTTAAATGAACACGTGAGTAGTTTATTACATGACCCTGACTCAAGTAATTGTTATATTATATTTTATTAGTAAAAAAAAAAAAAACTATATCTATAAAAGAACTCTTGAGATGTTCTAATATATTTATACATTATCAACAACAAGAAAGTTTATGCTATATTTCTTTAGTGGATATTCTTTGTCCCACCTACACTAAATACAAACATAATATCGAAAATATTTTGTTTAGAATTATTTTTAACAAGTGTTTTTTAATTGAAAAGTCAGAAAAAAAAATGATCAACAATGTAAAAAAGTTATTTTCATTAATATCGATAAAATAATTATGATTAGTATAGAACATAACTTTTAAATATGTTTTTTAAGGCCAAATATATTTTATAAATATCTTTACAAACTTCTCACGTATATTCTAAACTCTAAACTCATGTTTTTGTGTTGAGATATTCTAGGTTTTTGTCTCTTTAAAGTCAAATGAGGTGTGTATACAGGAGACACTCTAATATTCAAGTTAACCAAGTATTTCAGATAATATTAAGTGTTGTAAAATATAACATAATAATTGATTTCGTGTATGTTCTATTTATACCATGTTTATGTATTTTTACCTTAATGAACTTGATCCACGTGGTTAATTACCTTGATTAATTTTGCCACTATGCAATATGGTTTAGCCATTGGCTTAACTTAATCACATTTTGTCACTATTAATGATCTGACTAATATGATGTCGCTTTGGTTGGGTATACTTAGGCTGAGTACATCTTAGTCCAGGTAGTCAAGATGTACTCAAACATGTATAGTACACTAACCCCATAGAATTAACATGATATATGTTCGAGTCTTTATGCTACTAATTAATTGATGTCAGTCTCAGTGTGACCATATGTGCAAAGAAAATTTGTATTCCTTTGATCGTCTCATCTTATAAGTATAATATCCCTCCTAATCTTGAAGAGCATAACAACGAAGAGGTTTTAATTGATAGGTGTTAAACTTATGGAGTTGATGTGACATTGAAAAGTTCAACCATTGTGACCCTTCATCGTTAGATCAAAAGACATCTAACAATTGAGATATAAAAGGTAGGAGATGAAAAAACACCAAGTGTTACCAATGAGGAGCATTGGTAAATTTGAAGATAAATGATTTTGATGATGATCCAAGAAGATTAACTTGAAGAAGATATTAGAATATATTTTAAAAGCACTTTGTAGAATATAAATGTATTAGGAATGTCTTTAAATATGTAAAACTCGTATTTTTGGTACTATTACGTATTTAATCGATTATGAGAAGCTATAATCGATTATCCTGAGCTTTTCAGAAAAACCATATTTCTCTGGAATAATCGATTATCACTCAAAATAATCAATTATCACATGTCTGTTTGAAAACTGCCCAAGTTATTTTGAAAAACCTGTAACGGATTTAAATAATCGATTATCACTTATAATAATCGATCATTATTGGCAGTTGTAACATGACCTTTCATATTCGGACCTGCTGCTTATAAATAGGAGCTTTTAGAACTTCAGATATAACTTTTGAACTTAGAGCTTTTGTAGAATACAATTTGTATGAGGAAGTTCAGTTCAGTTCCCTTGCTTGGTCTCGTGAATAGGAGAAGCTTGTGTATCGTTCGTCGATAGTCGGAGCAGTTCTCTTCGAGTTGGTAAGGTGCTTTGCCTGTTCTCGTGAATAGGAGAAGCTCGCGTTTCGTTGGTCGAAAGTCGGAGCGGTTCTCTTTGAGTTGACAAGGTGTACTTTGTCTGGTCTCGTGAATAGGAGAAGCTTGCGTTTCGTTTGTCGAAAGTCGGAGCGGTTCTCTTCGAGTTGACAAAGTAGTTCATTTCCAGTTCGTTTGTTGAAGGAAGGTGTTTTCTATCCTTTACTCATTTCATTATCTTGTAATCTGTACAACTATATTTTTTAGTGAAAAAGGTTAATCACTCTTTATAGTGATTAACGACTGGACGTAAATTCTTTTGAATCGAACCAGTATAAAAATTATCTGTGTGATCTTTTTACTCCCTACACTCTTTACTATTTTATGCACATCAACTGTTTGATAAATTTTCTGTAAAAAATTTACTTTTAAAACTGACCATTTTAATTTTAACTTGTGACGAACACGCTTTCCGCTTTATAAATTTTATTCCGCTGCGCTACTCGCTCTGTATCTGATACAATACCAACCAACAATTGGTATCAGAGCTTGCTTTGATAGTTTTTCAAATTTTTCGATAATGGGCGGTCATAACCAAGTTTATGCTGAGGGTGCTTCTATTGATAGACCTCCTTTGTTTACGGGGGAAAATTATGCTTTTTGGAAAATAAGAATGCAAAATTTTTTGGAGTCTATTGACAGAGGTATCTGGGAAGCTGTACAAAATGGTCCTTATATTCCTAAAAACACATTTAATGGTGTGGAAGTAGAAAAATCATATTTTGACTGGACTGTTGAGGAAAATAGAAGAGCCCAATTTGATATTAAGGCTCAAAATTTAATTTTATCTGCACTAACCACTGATGAATTCTTTAAAGTTTTTGTTTATAAAAGTGCTCAAGAAATGTGGAAATATTTAAGAATCACTCATGATGATGTATCGAATTTGGCTAAGTTGACTTGTTCGAATTCATGCTCTACATCAATCTCCTCAAGCTCAAGCAATTCTAATCAATAAGAAAATTTATGCTTGATGGAAAACGATGAATCATCTGGAAGCCAATTCTTGAAGAAAAAGAAGGATAGTCAATGATCCTCTTCAAGCTTCAAATGTTATGGATGTGGCGAAAGAGGCCATGTGAAAGTTGATTGCTCAAGCAACAAAAGAAGTAAAGAAAGAAAAGAAAAGAAATCTCATAAAAAGAAGAAAGCATACGTTGCTTGGGAGGATAATGCATCAAGCACTTCTAGTTCAAGTGGTTATGTTGAAGAAGCAAACTTGTGTTTGACAACTAATATTGATGACACTACAAGCTAAGTAAGTTCCTCTAGCTTTGAAAATAGTGAGTTTGATTTGCAAAAAGCCTTTCTTGAACTGTTAAATGAATATGAGAAATTAGATGTGAATCATAAAAATTTGAAAAAGGAATTTAAAGAATTACAGATTAAATATGAGAAAGCATTAGACGAGGAAGTTATTTTAAGAAATAAAATCTGCAATGTAGAAATGAAAGAGTCTTCAAATGTTGAACATCCTGTTGAACGCCTTTCAAGTAAGAGTCACATGTTTGACGTAGATATTCTTGAAAATTTGCTTGCTAAAGCCACCAAATCTATTTCATATGTTCAAAACGTTTTTAGAAAGAAAAATGTTAAAAATAAGAGCATGCATCAACATAGGAAACCTCAAATTAAGAGAACCCGTAGAGTTTGGGTTAAGAAGGGGACCTTTGTAAAAACAAATTGCATGATGTTTGTTGTTTTTATTGCATGAAAAAGGGTCATACATCTAACAAGTGCAATATTAAACATTTTGGAGTTCCAAATGGAAAATATGCTTGGATTCCTGTTATAAAATAATATGTTTCTAACCTCAAAGAACCCAAATGAGATTATGGGTACCAAAACTACATTGTTTTACTTTGCAGGTTAAGTTTTCAAAAGGAGAAGAGAACTCTAAAATTATTCTACTTTTGAAATTGATGCTCCAAGTCCGAAAGCAAATTCATCAAGTGATATCCAAAGCTTTGAATCGAGCACCAAGTGATTGAGCTAAGTGCTGTTTAAACTGTGCTGTTGCATTTTGTTCTTTTTGATCTTATATTATTTGATTACTGTCATATTCATTTCTGTTTGAGCAAATGATATGTTCATCATTGATTCATTCATCCTGTGGTGTGTTCTTGTCTGTTTACACACTTTAATTAGTCAAATTCATCTATTTGAGACATTCATATGTTGAATTTAATCTTTGTTATGTTTAGTCATGTGCATTGTTATTTCAATGATTTGTTTTTAAATTATAAATTGAATTTGTGCTTAACTGATTTAGTATTCAATTTCATGAGTACTTTGAAGTTAGCCTTGGTTGAACCTTTTGTCAACTTAAATGAGTTGGCTGATAGTTTTCTATCGCCATTTTTGGATGATTAAGACATTTGATGATTAATTTAACAATTCTGTTTCGAAGCTGTTTATGTGGAGATTTGTTTTTAAGTTCAAATGCATACCATATGAGCTGTGATAATTCACATTAAGAACTTGGATGCAGTAAATGAACTGATCCAATGTGCATAATTGTGCTGTAAATTATTTGGTTTAAAACAAAATGTTAAAAGATAAAATCTGAATAAGCTTTTGTGTTAAATTTTGGTGTGAAAATCACAAAGGAATATTCTTTTAAAAGTAGTTAGGCAAAACTGCATTTTCTTAGTTGAGTCAATTTTCCAGTTTTAAAATTCTGGTTTACCACTAGTTTATTGCTGAACATCTTGAAATAATTTCATAGTGTCTTATTCAAGTTTTCTAAACTATTTTTGAGACCAATTAGGTGTCCAGAAGTACCACAAAGTCCACCAGGAATCTCAAATTGTTAGTTTGAACCATCACATCTTCCACTACACCATAGGGCCTTTTGGTGGATCCATCTGCCATAAAAAGAGACATTTTTGCAGGCTTGACTTTGAGACAACCAATCTTTTCAAAAACAGTTAGGGGCATCAAGTTGATGCTGGACCCCAAATCAATTAGGGCTTTCCCTATTTTGTGTTCCCCAATGGTGCAAGGAATAGTGAAACTTCCTGGAACTTTAATCTTGGGAGGAAGTGCCTTCTGCAAGATCTCATTGCGATCACCCTGTATTTCAATAGTGTCCTCCTCTAGATCTTTCTTTCTTTTGAGGAGCTTGGCATATTCAAAATTTTTTTTTTAATTTTTTGTTTTTTTTTAATTTTTTCTCTCAACCTCTTCTTTTTCCTATTTCTCCTCTATCATAATATTTTCTTTCTCCTCTCTCTCAATTTCAATTTTTTTTTTCTTTTCTCTCTTCTTTTTCTTTTTCTTCTCTCAACTCATTTTTTTTCTCTCTTTTTCTTTTTCCCTCTTCTTTCATGCTCACAATAGCCTTGCATTCTTCTTTGGGGTTAACTTCAGTATTAGCCCAAAACTTTTGATAGTGAGATTCTCTAGCTATTTGGCTCTCTGTCCAACCTACATTTCCAAATTCCTTATAGCAACATCTGTGATTTTCTAAGTGGACATAGTTGCCTACATGAATTTTTGGAGAGGCTCCTCAAGCCTTGTGGTTATGTCGGCTAAAGAGGGTTGTGGTTGCCACTGTTGTTGCTGCTGTTGTGGTGGCCTATTGAATTGTCCATCAGTTTGCCCAAATTGACCCTGCCCATTGCTTGGATGAGATTTCCACCCTTGGTTGTAATTAGTGGGACGAAACTGGTTGCCTGTGTAGTTGACTTCTTCATTGAGATTTTCAGGCACCGCACATTGACCATTGATATGGTCACCACCACATAGCTCACAAAGTTGCTGTTGTACCTGTGAGACATTTTTAAACTTCTTTTGTGGCTGAGAAAACTTCTTTGTTAAGATATCCAGTTACCGAGTAATAATCTTATTTTGAGCAAGCAAGGCATCATAAGACTGCAATTGTAGAACTCCCTTGGGTTGTGATGAAGCTCCTCTTTCATTGTGCATCTCGTTGTCATTGGTAGCTATATTTTCAATTAATTCATAGGCTTCCTCTAGGGTCTTGCATTTGATATTGCCTCTAGCTGAGGCATCCAACATTAACTTAGTCTGTGACCCAAGACCTCCAAGGAAAATAATGACTACCGTTCCTTCATCAAAACCATGGGTAGGCGTCTTTCTCAGCAAACTCTTGTATCTATCCCACACCTGTCCCAAGGTTTCCTCCATGCCTTGACTAAAAGAAGAGATCTCCTGCTTCCCTTCGTTGATCTTTGATTGTGGGAAGTATTTATTTAGGAACTTTGTAACCACATCTTCCCACCGAGTGAAGCTGTTTTCAGGAAAAGAGTTCAACCACAATTTAGCATTACCTCTAAGAGAAAAGGGGAACAAGCTCAGTTTTATAGCCTCATCTAGCACCCCATTTATCTTTACAATGTTGCATATCTCATTGAAGGTGGTCAAATGTTCATATGGACTTTCATGTGCAGTCCATTAAATTGGTTGCTCTTTACAAGGTGGATCAGAGTAAGCTTTATCTCCATATTTGCGGCATTGACCATCAGCTTTGCAATGCTGTTAAATGGTGAGGGCAAACAACTGTTGTATAATCATCCAAGGTGTGCCTGCCACCATTATTTTCCACGCCTTCCACATCAGTTTGGGAGGCCATTGAAATTTTCTCTAGAGAAGGTTCTCTAGATAATCTATTTCTTCTTGGCCTCTTGCTAGTCTCAAGTCCTTCAAGAAGAGGTTCAAAATTTTTGTTGCTCCTAGTCCTGACTATATCCTGCATAAGCAAAACACAAAACCTTAGAAAATATTCTTAACACAAAAAAATAAATAAATAAAAGAATAGAGCACAAACTAAAAATAAAAATTTAAAATAAAAATTTAAATTTAAAAATAGGAAGAATAAAAAAAATAAAAATATAATAGTCAAAGTTAATCAAGAATCACACAAATAGAATAGCTTAAACCACGAGTCCCCGGCAACGACACCAAAAACCTGTTGGGGCAAACCGGCTAGTGTATCGAGTCGCACAAGTAATATAAAATGGTAAGACCAAGTATCGTATCCCAGAGGACTCTCAGTGCTAAACAGTTGTGTGATAATGAGATTAATTAAGACTTACAAATAAAAAGAGATCATTGGTTTTGAACGCAAAAACATAAAATTAAATATGAATGCAATTGATCAATAGTAAAAGAGCACAGAGATGAACGAATGTTCATTAATATGAGATGGATATGTAGTTGGGGTTAGATTTCACCAAGTTTCCTCTCATGTATATAAGAATTCTTCTTTATGCATTAATGCCAACATCACTCACTAAATTACCTAAACCCGATCCCTCGGCGAATAAGCCTATCCCAAATTACCAATTCATACAATTCCTACCATTCCTGGTAATAACATTGGAAGATCAAGAGATTAAAACGACCAAGACTCATACCCTCATCCCTGAGTAATATAACCCTTAGGAGTAATTCAACAAGAACCTGAATTGTAAGGAACCTCCCAGCACTCACCCAATTTATAAATCATGCTAATGAATGAGTTAAACACAACAAGCATTGAAACAAATGAATTACTCTAACAATTAATGGAAAAGCATATGTAATTTAAGAATCAATTCAAATACATGAGAGTTTACAAGGTTACATCATCCCCCAACAACAAATAGAAATTAGCTCCCCACATACATGGGGGAACTCTATGAACAATGGAAGAGAATGAGAATGAGAAAGCCTGAGAAGTGGGAAAATAGTGTATTGCTATGCTCTTCTCTGCCAGAGATACAAAACCTAGAGCCCTAGGGTCCTTTAAATAAGGTCAGAAACGTGAAAAAATAGGGCCTGGTCCAATAGAGTCGAAACAGAGCAGAAACAGGGTCTGATCCATGAAAGTCGATGCTCAGGCGTCCAAAGAGACCGCTCGGGCTGTGAAAGCACCTCATGTAAGGCCCGGGCTACGAGTTTGGCCTCCCAAGCTTCGAGACCCTGCCGCCCAAGCGGCCAAGGAGGGGGACGGACGTCGATTCTGCTCGCTTGAGCCTTCATTTTAGGCGCTCGGGCTTCGTTCTGTCCCTCCTTTTGGTGCTTCTCTAGGCCCTTTTGAGCTCCATCTTCTTGGCTCTTCATCTCTGCTTCCAGTACTACTTCAATCTTTGTGAAAACAAGGGGAATTAGTCATAAAATCATTGAAATCAACCTCAACTCTCTTATTTACACAATTTATTGAAAAAATATGAGTCCAAGCAAGTTTCTAAGTGAAAAAGGGTGCTTTAAGTATCAAAATCACATCACAAATAACGGATTTTTAAACCGTTATCAGCATACAACACACAAAGAACAACTGCAAGATATCCCCTCTTCTACAGTCTTTGACAACTTTGAACAATCCTCAAAGTTTCCCAGAACGCAACACGTCTTCTTCCACTAGTCACATAGGGCATCCACAATCTTCATAAGATTGAGAGAAGTATTTGATCACGTAAGAAACACCTTCAGTTAGAATGACCAAGCAGTCTATGTGCACACCAATACTTGCTCGTCAAGCAACTCCCAAAGAATGATCACCAAGATCTTCTTGATGAGTTCTTGGAGCTTTTCACTTTCTAGCAGAGAGCAAGATTTGAAACAATTCAATGAAAATGTTAGAATTACCAAAAGTCTCTATAGAATACAGAATCACGTCTATTTATAGATTTTTGTTAAACAGACGCTCCCAAAGTTGACTAAGCTACTAAAACAGTCGACTACAGTCAGACAGTTATGACAGTTATAACATTTAGTAGCATTCAAACCAACTAAATTGATTGCACATTTAATTCAGTTGACTAACAATTAATGCTTGGTCAAAGATGTAAAATATAGTCGTTATACTTGAGAACCATCAACAAAAATTCAAAACATAACTAACTAATTTGAGTATCTTGCCCATACAGTCGACTTTGTTACTTCAATGCAGATTGGAAAATCTTTGCAAAATATACTCACAGCACTGTTTTAGGAAATCTGTGCAAAGGCACGAGTTTTAATCGACTTGCTTCATAGTGAAGTCGACTTAAAACTTGCAGTTTTGCCACACAATATAAGTTCAACCAAAGTACATGTGGTTTTCTTTTCTAAATCATATGTTATGCAATCAAAGATGATATCTCATGTAGAATGCAGTAAATATGCACACATAGACAAAATTAACACAAACATGTTCTCAAGAAATCATACACATGAAAGTAATGAACATGTAACACATATGAACATGTAACAATACTTGTTGTCATTAATAATGTGTTGCCATCATCAAAAATCAAAAACTATATGAGATTGTAAGGTTTAGCTAAACCAGTGCTTCCCTTATCAAAAATCTCAACAAATGTAATTAAATAATCATCCTTGTGGTTTAAAACCTTGAGCATGGTTGATTGATACATATTAATGGGGATGTGTATGGAATTGTGCCGTGAAAATAAAACCATGTTAATTTCCTTGTATTATTGTCGGTTGTTGAGATTTTCGTATTACAATACAATAAAAAGGTTTAGTCTCGAGTGGAGACAAAAATTCAAGTGTCACCCTTTCTCTTGCGCGAGGAAAGAAAGGGTTGGATGTCTCACCCAAATGCTTCAGCACGTGCTGAGTATAGTTCACTAGTAGCATAATATCGGTGTTTTAACTTGTTAGTCTTTGAGGAATCGGGGAGATAGGTTTGAAGTTGCGATGAAAGACGAATCGAATCGTTTTTTATTGAGAAAAGGTTATGACGAAAGATTGGTTTATGAATGACTTGGTTGTGATATTATTTCTGCGTTGAGACATGATGTTACGACTTGCCGTAGTCTGTGTTTTAATATGGTTCTACCATGTTATATATTATATGATATTTCTGGTTGCTCACCCTTGCATGTTTTTGGTTATGGTTTACATCTGTAATGGTTGTACCTGTACGGGAGTAGATGGTATTGTAGATAAGGCCAATTTGAAGTAGCTGATGAAAGCTGAGAAGTTTTAAGTTCGGGAGTTATCATGTTTACATTGCTTTATAATTTTCAGACTTGGGGTTTTATGTAAAAGTTACATTTTGAAATTTCATGTTTTGCATGGACAACGTTTACAGTTATGGTTTTGCTTCCGCATTATAATCAAATAAAGTTTTTGAATGTCCGAAAGAAATGTTTATAGATATGGTTTGAGAAAATTTTAAATACGTGGCATTCCACTCGGGGTGTTACATATACCTTGAATAATCATCTATTATAACTAAAGTATAATAATTTCCCCCAAAACTTTTTATTCTTAAAGGACCAAATAAATCCATATACAAGAGTTTTACGGGTTTTTTTGCTAGAAACAATATTTTTCGAATGAAAAGATGATTTAATTTGGTTACCCTTTTGATATGCAACATATAATTTATCCTTTACATAATTTAGTTTTGGTAGACCAATTACTAAATCTTTAGATATAAGCTTATTCAATTGTTGCATATGAATATGAGTAGCTTTCTTATGCCACAACCATGGATTTTCTTATTTTACTACTAAACATGAAATATTCTTATTAGATGTATTTTCTAAATCAATTAAATAAATATTAGAATTTCTAATACCTTTCAAAGCAATTTTAGAAGAATTTTTTTCATGAATAATGCAATAATTTGGTTCAAAGGTTATCTTGAGACCTTTATAACAAAGTTGGCTTATACTGAGTAGATTGTTCTTCAATCCTTCTACAAATAGTAAGTCTTTAATCATCAAGGTGTCTGCACTTCTAATATCTCCTATACCAAGGATATGTTCCTTGTTGTAGTCACCATATGTGACAACCTTGTTCCTTTTTTTGGAAGTTTGTAAATTTCTTTTTGTCCCTTGTCATGTGTCTTGAACAACCACTGTCAAGATACCACATAGAATTCTTGGATTTTGAACTTATCTGTAAAATAAAAAGAACAATATTTTAGGTATCCAACAATTTTGTATGGGTCCTTTGGGTTAGATATACAAAATTTTTGAATTATTTTATAACCCAAGTATATCTTCTGTAAGGAACACCATAATGTTTAATTTTATACTTATTCGAGGTGCGACCTTTTTTTCATGAAATAAAAACAAGTAACAACATTTGGGTTCCTATAAGTAGTTCCTTCCTCTACCCAAACTCCACGACTTCTTTAATTTTATTTTTGTTTTTATAGTGAGGAACATACTTATTTTTAACAACCTTTTTCTTTTCTATATTATTTTACTACATTCAACATGGATTGTTTTATCTAGTAGCTTCTTTTTATTTACGCAAGAAATACATCTACCACTACTAGTATATTTTCTTTTCTCATAAAATAAAATTTTATTTTTCAAATATTTATTTTCTTCAACAATATTTTCAAATTTTAGATTTAATTCTTTAAAATCCTTTTTCAATTTTTTATGAGAAATATTTAATTTTTTAGATTCAATTAATAATTCTTTGTAAGAATTAAGCAATTCATTATTGCAATAATCAGAATCTTTAGAATGGTTAGAGGAACTTGGTTGGCTTTCAGATATATTGTCGTCTACCATTAAACAAATATTTGCTTGCTCATTAGAATCACTTGAGCTTGATGTTGATTCATTATCATCATCCTAAGCAATGTAGGCTTTATTTTTCTTGAGAACTTCTTTGTATTTCTTTCTTAAACCCTTCTTTTGATCTAGGCAATCAACTTTCATATGTCCTTTCTCTCCACAACAATAACAACGATAATTTGAGGAAGATTCTTATTTTTCCTTCTTTTCACTTTTGAATCTTCTTTTACCTTTAGACTTCATGAACTTGCTTAGCTTTTTGAAGATAAGACTCATATTTTCTTTTTCTTCATCAGAGTCTTTGTCCTTTTTGATACTCTTACCTTTCTCAATCTTGGATTTGAAGGCTAACATCTTTTTCCTGTCTTTTTCTTCATCCTCATTCAATCTTTCGAGATCAAGTTCATGTTCTATAAACTTACCAAACAATGCAGCCATTGACATGATGTTGAGATTTTGTGACTCGCTTATCGTAGTTACCTTGGGTTGCCAAGTCTTGTATAAATATTTAAGAATATTTATATTTAACTCATAAGTATCAAAAGAAGTACCTAACCCAATGAGATGATTCACAATGTGAGTGAAGCGCTTTTGAGCATCAATGATTGTCTCTCCTTGATTCATTCAGAACATCTCATATTCTTGGATCAAGGTATTCCTTCTTGCTCCTTCTTGATCATTCTTATAGATAGAGACGCTGTAAAAATCATCAACACTTAAAGCAAACGATATAATATTTCGAACCTTACATCTTGTTGAGTTCTTCTCCTATCGTTAGCATTCCATTGGTCACAGGATTTTGGTTCCTGCAAATTGTTAATAAATACAGTAGGAACAAAAGAACCATTTGTAACAGTTTCCCAAATCACACTATCAACATAATCCATAAAAATTAGCATTATGACATTCTAGAAAGCATAGTTTTAACCAGTAAACAAAGGAGGCCTATTGATACAAGCATCCTCAAAAAATGTTTGATTTTGACCCGCCATTTGAATTAATATCAAAGCAAGCTCTGATACCAATTATCAGAGTGGTGCAACAAAATGTTTGACATGAATAATAAACCAAGATGGGGGAGGGGTGAATTGTTTTTTTATTAACAAAGGGTAAGGAAGAGAGAAAATTGCACAGATAATTTATATTGGTTCAGATCACAAGGATCCTATATCAAGTTGCTAATCCCAAATTGAGATTAACGTTCCTCTATCCCAAAACCAATAATCTATTACAATCACACAGAAAGACAAGTTTAAGGGTTTAGAAAACACCTCTCTTGTTACCACAAGAGATGAAACTCACTTCCCCTAAAGGCCATAAGGGATGAACACCTCTCTTGTTGGACTGTTTCAGCAAGTGTACCGAGTCGCACAAGTAATATAAAAGGGTAAGACCGAGCATCGTATCCCAGAAGACTCTAGGAGTTAAACAGTCGTGTGATAACAAGATTAATTAAGACTTAAATAAAAAGAGATAATTGGTTTTGAATGCAAAAATATAAATTAAATATGAATGCAATTGATCAAAAACAAAGGAGCATAGAGATGAACAAATGTTGATTAATATGAGATGGATATGTTGTTGGGGTTAGATTTCACCAAGTTCCCTCTCATGTATGTAAGAATTCTTATTTATGCATTAATGCCAACGTCACTCACTAAATCACCTAAACCCGATCCCTCGGTGAATAAGCCTGTCCTAAATTACCAGTTCATGCAATTCCTAGCATTCCTAGTAATAATATGTGAAGATCAAGAGCTTAAAGACGACCAAGACTCATACCCTCATCCCTGATCGATACAACTCTTGGGAGTAATTCAACAAGAACCTGAATTGTAAGGAACCTCCCGACACTCATGCAATTCATAAATCATTCTAATGAATGAGTTAAAAACAGCAAGCATTGAAACAGATGAATAACTCTAACAATTAATGAAAAAACATATGGAATTAAGAATCAATTCAAATACATGAGAGTTTACAATGTTACATCATCCCCCAACTACAAATAGAAATTAGTTCCCCATAGACATGGAGAAACTATATGAACAATGGAAGAGAATGAGACAAAGATCCCTAAGAATTGGTGAAATAGTGTTTTGCTATGCTGCTCTCTGCCAAAGATACAAAACCTAGAGCCCCAGGGTCCTTTAAATAGAGTCGAAAATGAGCAAAAATAGGGCCCGACCCAATAGAATCAAAACAGAGTAGAAACTAGGCCTGATCCACGAAACCCGACGCTCAGGCACCCCAGTTAGGGGGCCCGGGCGGTGAAAAGACCTGATGTAAGGCTTGGGCCTCCAGATAGGGTGCTCGGGCTTCGAGTACCCGCCGCCCAAGCGGCTAGGGAGGGTGCCCGGGCGGTGGACGTCGATTTTCCTCGCTCAAGCTTTCATTCATGGCGCCCGGGCTTCGTGTTGTTCCTCCTTCTGGTGCTTTTTCAGGCCTTTTTGAGCTCCATCTTCTTGGCTCTTCATCTCTGCTTCCAATTTTACTTCAATCTCTGTCAAAAGAAGGGGAATTAGTCATAAAATCATTGAAATCAACCTCAACTCTCTTATTCACACAATATAGTGAAAATGTATGAGTCCAAGCAAGTTTCAAAGTGAAAAAGGGTGCTTTTAGTATGAAAATTACATCACAAATAACGGTGTTTTAAATCGTTATCACAACCCTAAACTTAGAACTTTGCTTCTCCTCAAGAAAAACAGAATGTAACCCAGTTTTTCAGAACATTCACAACAATGACTCAACATTTTTCCAAAAGTTTTCCTTCAAAGACAAGAAATCACTTTTATCAATTCAACATAAAGATCTCAGTCAAGATGTGCAGATGGCTTAATCCAATCAAAATCAATGTGATGCTCATACATTTTCAACAGATGCTATCCTTAAGAATCAATGAACCAAGTAAAGATGCAATCAGAAATTCAAAGAACTACTCCTCACCAGGGAAAGTGTTTCACTCAAGCACTCAAAAGTGTATCACTCAACCATTCAAAAGTGTCTCAGTCAGCTCAAATGTGTATAGTGAGGTGTTGGTGTCTTTTTCACTCTGCTATCACAATGTCACACAAATTAATATTGCCTTTCATTTAACCACAATAAAACATACTCACAAGCAAGTCATCATCACAAGGGCTTTTCATGGCTTGTAACTTGGCTGTGCTAAGAAGGAAATTGGTTTTTCTGGTCAGCAATATTCCTTGAGTTAAGAGAGACATTTATGAATTTATCATTTAAGTACAAACTCTCTTTCTTTTCCTAGATTTCCTTTGCAGTGAGCTTTTCTTTTCTTTTCATTTTTTTTTCTTTTCTTTTCGCCTTTCTCTTGCTTTTTTCAATTGGTCACTGCCTAGAAAAGTGGGGTTGCTACCTAGCAACCCCAAACTTGAACCTTTATCAGTACCTCATCAAATGTTCTCAACTTAACTCAAGGTAAAGATTTTCAAAAAGGGTTTTAAAAACATGCATAAGGATCAAGGATCAAAGGTTAGAGCAAATTGTTCTATTTTTAGTGGGCAAAAATTCAGGTGAAGGCTAATAGAATAAGAGATGACAAAAGATGGTCTTGATCATATGAAACATGCAAACAAGTAGTTCAATTACAGAAAATTTGGGCAAAATCATTCATATTTCCAAAGTAATAACAATTATTCACAAGAAAACTATGAAGCCCGAAAATCACACAGGTAAACTCTCAAGTCCCAAAATTCAGAAAAACACCCTGCTCAGTATCTCAATCAAATTTTATCTCAAGCACCTGTTTCACACATTGTGAGCTATCACCTGTATCTCAGCACATCATGCAACATCTCAACATCAATCAAACACCAGAATTTCACAAAGCAATACTCATTACAAAACATAACACAGTTGAATCAAAGTAGTTTAATTCATTCAAGTAGAGTACAATAAAAAAAAAACCAATTTAAAAAGAAAACTTCAGAAAACTGGGTTGCCTCCCAGCAAGAGCTTCTTAAACGTCACTAGTTTGACCCAATAAGGTCATGACACATATTTTATTTTGGTGTCATCCTTTCCTTCTACGCACCAACTGGTTTTCAGCAGCTTCTTGTTCACCTTTTTGGTTCTCCTTGAAATTTGAGATTCAATCTCTATCAGACCATCAACTCTGAGTTCCTTCACATCCCAAAGCTTTTTGTTGAATTTTACAGGTAAGCCTGGTCTCAGTCCTTCATGTTCCTTCAGAGGATCTTGGTGAACACCTGCTCCTTCATGTTCCACCTTTGACAAAAAACACTTTTTACCTTTCTTACTTGGCTTGGCAACTTTGGTACTAGTCCCGGGTGCATCTTTACATGCAGCTTTGAGACTAGTTTTCTTCACTTGGACCTGCTGCTCAGCATTGAAGACATTGAAGATCACCTCCTCTTCTTGGTCTTTGAGAGCTATAGTACCATCTTCAACATTGATGATCACTTTGGCCGTTTTCATGAATGACTTTCCAAGTATAATAGGGATCTCCAAATTTTCCTCTATCTTTAGCACCATAAAGTCCACCAGGAATCCCAGGTTGTTAGTTTGAGCCATCACATCTTCCACCACACCATAGGGTCTTTTGGTGGATCCATCTGCCATAAAAAGAGATATTTTTGCAGGCTTGACTTTAGGACCACCAATCTTTTCAGGAACAGTTAGGGGCATCAAGTTGATACTGGACCTTAAATCAATTAGGGCTTTCCCTATTTTGTGGCTCCCAATAGTGCAAGGAATATTGAAACTTCTTGGATCTTTAACCTTAGGAGGAAGTGCCTTCTGCAAGATCTCACTACAATCCCCTTGTATCTCAATTGTGTCCTCCTCCAGATATTTCTTCCTTTTGAGGAATTTCTTCAAAAACTTGGCATATTCAGGGATTTGTTGCAATTCCTCAGTCACAGGAATTTCTATCCCCAATTTCTTGAAGATCTCCTTAAAACACCCTGATTGCATCTATTTTTCTTTCATGGAATATTCCTCAGGGTGGTGAAATTTTTTCTCAATTTTTTTCAATTTTCTTTTTTTTTTCTCTCAACCTCTTCTTCCTCTATCTCACTCTTTTTCTCTTTTTCTTCTTTTTCTCTCAACTCATTTTTCTCTTTTGTCTCTTTTCTTTTCTCTCTTCTTTTTCCTCTTTTTCTTTCAACTGATCTCTTTCTTTTTTTTCTTTTTCTCTCTCTTTTTTCCTCTCATCTTTTATACTCACAATAGCTTTGCATTCCTCCTTGGGGTTAACTTCAGTATTAGCCCCAAAACTTTTGATAGGTATCTCCTTCTACTTTTTGGCTATCTGACCAACCTACATCTCCAAATTCTTTATAGAAGCATCTAAGCTTTTTTGAGTAAAGAGAGTTGCCTGTATGAACTGTTGGAAGGTCTCTTCAAGCCTTATGGTTCTGTCAGCTAGAGAAGGTTGTTGTTGCCACTGTTGTTGTTGTTGTTGTGGTGGCCTATTGAATTGTCCACCAGTTTTCCCAAATTGACCATGTTCATTACTTGGGTAAGATTTCCACCCTTGGTTGTAATTGTTGGGACAAAACTGGTTGCCCATGTAGTTGACATCTTCATTGAGATTTTCGGGCACTGCACATTGACCATTAATATGGTCACCACCACACAATTCATAAAGTTGTTGTTGAACCTGTGCAACATTCTGAAGTTCCTTTTGTGGCTGCAACATTCTTTTAGTCAAGATCTCCAATTGTTGAGTAATGATCTTGGTCTGAGCAAGTAAGGCATCATAAGACTGTAATTGTAGAACTCCCTTAGGTTGGGATGAAACTCCTCTTTCACTGTGCATCTCGTTGTCATTGGCAGCCATATTTTCAATCAACTCATAGGCTTCATCTAGGGTCTTGCACCTGATATTTCTTCCAGTTGAGGCATCCAACATCAATTTTGTCTGTGAGACAATACTACCAAGAAAAAGGATGACTACCGTTGCTTCATCAAAGCCATGAGTAGGTGTCTTTCTTAGCAAGCTCTTGTACCTATCCCATGCTTGTCCCAAGGTATCCTCCATGCCTTGCCTAAAAGAAGAGATTTCCTGCTTCCCTTTGTTGATCTTTGATTGTGGGAAGTATTTATTCAAAAACTTTGCAACCACATCTTCCCACTGTTATCAGGAAAAGAGTTCAACCAAAATTTGGCATTGTCTCCTAGTGAGAAGGGAAACAAGCTCAGTCTAATAGCATCATCATGTACTTTATTCAGCTTTACAGTATTGCATATCTTATTGAAAGTGGTCAGAGGCTCATATGGACTTTCATGTGATAGTCCATTGAATTGGTTTCTCTTCACAAGATGGATCAACGCAGGCTTCATCTCCATACTGGTGGCATTGACCTTCGGCTTTGCAATGCTGTTAAAATGGCGAGGGCCAACAGTTGTTGCATAATCAGCCAAAGTGCGCTTGCCATCGTTATTTTCCATGCTTTCCAAATTAGATTGGGAGGCCTTTGAAATTTTCTCTAGAGAAGGTTCTCTAGATAATTTATTTCTCCTTGGCGTCCTGCAAGTCTCAAGCCCTTCAAGAAGAGGTTCCGAAATTTTATTGCTTTTCGTCCTAACTGTATCCTGCATAAACTAAACACAAAACCCTAGAAAACACTGTTAGCATAAAAACAAAAATAAACAGAATAGAACAAAAAATAAAAATAAAAATTTTAAAAATAAAAATTAAAAGTAGGAAGAATAAAAATAAAATAAAAATAAAGTCAAAGTTAATCAAGAATCACCCAAATAGAATAGCTTAAACCGTGAGTCCCCGACAACGACACCAAAAATTTGTTCGAATATTTCAGCAAGTGTATTGAGTCGCACAAGTAATATAAAATGGTAAGACCAAGTATCGTATCCCAGAAGACACTCAACGCTAAACATTCGTGTGATAACAAGATTAATTAACACTTAAATAAAAAGAGATCATTTGTTTTGAATGCAAAAACATAAAATTAAATATGAATGCAATTGATCAATAGCAAAGGAGCACAGAGATGAACGTATGTTGATGAATATGAGATGAATATGTTGTTGGGGTTAGATTTCACCAAGTTCCCTCTCATGTATGTAAGAATTCTTCTTTATGCATTATGCCAACGTCACTCACTAAATTACCTAAACCCGATCCTTCAGCGAATATGCCTGTCCCAAATTACCAGTTCATGCAATTCCTAGCATTCCTAGTAATAAGATGTGAAGATCAAGATCTTAAAGATGGAAAAGACTCATACCCTCATCCCTGAGCAATATTACTCTTGGGAGTAATTCAACAAGAACCTGAATTGTAAGGAACCTCTCGGCACTTATGCAATTCATAAATCATGCTAATGAATGAGTTAAACACAACAAGCATTGAAACAGATGAATAACTCTAACAATTAATGAAAAAGCATATGGAATAAAGAATCAATTCAAATACAGGAGAGTTTACAAGGTTACATCATCCCCCAACAACAAATATAAATTAGTTCCCCAAAGACATGGAGAAACTATATGAACAATGGAAGAGAATGAGACAGAGATCCCTAAGAACTGGGAAAAGAGTGTGTTGCTATGATGCTCTCTGCCAAAGATACAAAACCTAGAGCCCCAGGGTCCTTTAAATAGAGTCGGAAACGGGCAAAAACAGGGTCCGATCCAATAGAATCGAAACATAGCAGAAACTAGGCCTGATCCACGAAACCCGACGCTCAGGCTCCCCACTTAGGGCGCCCGGGCGGTGAAAAGACCTCATGTAAGGCTTGGGCCTCCAGATAGGGCACCCGGCGATGGATGTCAATTTTCCTCACTCAAGCTCCCATTTAGGTCGCCCGGGCTTCGTGTTGTTCCTTCTTCTTGTGCTTTTTTAGGCCTTTTTGAGGTCCATCTTCTTGGCTCTTCATCTCTGCTTCCAATATCACTTCAATCTTTGTCAAAACAAGGGGAATTAGTCATAAAATCATTGAAATCAACCTCCACTCTCTTATTCACACAATTTAGTGAAAATGTATGAGTCCAAGCAAGTTTCTAAGTGAAAAAGGGTGCTTTTAGTATCAAAATCACATCACAAATAACGATGTTTTAAACCGTTATCAATGAACACCTCCTCCGAATGCTTCACGAAGGATGAAAAATTCCTTTGAATCTTCACAAAGGATGATGGGGTTCACTTAGCAATAACTGCAACACTTAATCACACTCCTAGTGAAAGTTCTCGCTCTTGTCAAAACCAAGTTCTCAAAGTCAAAGCACAAGGTTTACATAAACCTTAGATCACACTCATCACAGTTCAAACAAAACAAATATGTTTTCGTGTTTTTGAATGAGAGTCCAAAAATCCGTTGTCAGTTTTTTCTCGCGTGATAATTGATTATCACAGTTCAAACAAAACGAATTTTAAAACATGATTTACAAGGAATCAACAATATATAAAGCCTATACATAAATCTAGTAATTACAAAAGGTTTAACACATAAAATAAGTCTTCATGAAGGTCTTCTTGCAAAGTGAGCACTTGAGACTTGATTTGGGCATCATCAAAACTTCTAACTTCATGATTAATCTAAAAGAAAGTATGACTTTTTATCTCGATTCCAGAACCAGTTTAAAAAGTACCACATTTTATACTTATTAAAGGTACAATTTGTATAGAAAGCGAAATGTTCATAACTTGCTTTGCTTAGGAGTTGCTCCAAGTTGGTTGTTTAGCCATTTGTATAGATTTTAATCATTTTCCTACACAGACTACAACGTTCAAATCCGAGCCCATGAAATGAAGATCAGACATCCTCAAACAATAATAACATACAAAACCAAGATCTCTCCACCAAATTTAATGTTCCTTAAGCCAAATATTCCAATTTAGTGAACAAAGTATTAGCAACAACAAGCTTAGTAGATCCATCTAGGTAAAGCAAATTCGGCGACACAAAAAAGCATATTCAATCGCACTAACAACAAATTGAGTGGATCCATAAGTACCAGCGACCTTATACCCTATTTGTGGTTGGGTGCCTCCTTTCTCGGACATTGTTTCCCGTCGATGGGTAAGGGTGTTAAGGCACAAGCAAATAAGACCCAGGAGTACTCACGACAAGGATAAATCACAAGTGGTTAAGCCTCATTATGAGAAAAAGAAGAACTAGTGTTAGCGGAGACAATTGCTGATGTCAGCATCATAGTGGCGACCTCCTAGTGGCGCAGTTGCGCGAAGGAGGTCTCAACGAGGAAAAGAGGATTCTTGATTGGAGTGTGTGGTTCTATCGTAAGGATTTCTAAAGTTGAAGGGTTTAAGTGTAGGTTTGTGTTTATATAGAAATAAATAAATAAAAATAAGAAACTACTTTCTATACTGATTATAATTAGAACCGATAAAGAAAGTTTTCTTCTTTATTACAAAAGTGTCATTGTGTCCACTTTCGATATTTTTATAATTAGAATTGGTATAAAAAGAGTTATCTTATTTTTTTTTACAAGTAAGTGCCCGAACACTCTATCCATCAACATTTGGTAGGTGGCTCCTACATTCTTGAGGTCAAAGGCATGACCTCATAGTAGAAGTTTGCTTCCTCTGTTATGAACATTGCCTTCAGCTTGTCACCCTTTGCCATGACTATTTGGTTAGACCCTGAACAGACATCTAAAAAGCTAAGCATGTTGTGCTTGACAGATCCTTCAACTAATCGGTTTTTATTTGGTAGTGGGTAGGCATAGGGCATGCCTTGTTAAGGTCTGAGTAGTCAACGTACATTCTCCACTTGTCGTTTTCCATTTTCACCAGGACGACGTTGACCACCCATGTCGTGTACCTTGCCTCCTTAATAAACCCGGCCTGGAACAACTTCTTGGCCTTAGCCTTTGCTATTAGTCTTCTTTCTTCACCCAACTTCCTCCTCTTTTGTGATATAGCCCTAACCTCTATGGATGTTGATAGTCGATGGGAGACCACCCTTGGGTTGACCGTTGGGAGGTTGGTTGTCGTCCAACTGAACAAGTCTCCCTCCTTTAATTGTCTTACCTATCTTCAATCATGGTTGTCAAACAAGGCGAAGTTCCTTGTTCCCCTATCGACTCCATTCTTGAATTGTTTCCTACCCAAGGATCAAGGTCCTCCCCCATGGTAGCCCTGGTCGACTTTGCTCGCTCAAGGATATTGGCACTAAGTGGAAGGGTCGGAAGGTGTAGGCTAGTAATGTATCACTCTTTGGCCGTCTTTCGATCTCCATGCACAGTGATGATGTCCTCGGACATCGAAGGGAACTTCATCGCTAAGTGTAGGGTGAACAACACCACTTCAAGCATATTTAGTGATTAACGCCTTAGCAAAACGTTGTATGAGGTACTGACATCGATGTCCAGGTACCTAACCGGTATGGTCCAAGTCAACCGCCTTCTCTAAAGGTTGTGTGAAGATCGATGTACCCTCTGGTGGAAACCCTTTCCCTAGAGAAGTTGTACATTGACTCTTCATATGAGTTCAAGGCCTAGCTGTTCCAACTGCTTGTACGTTTTCTAGTAGAGCATGTCTACTAAACTTCCCTAGTCCACCAGAACTTTTCTAATGGCGAAGTTCTCGACCTCTACCTTATTTACCATGAGATCGTCCTGTTCTAGTTGCTTGTAAATTTTCCATAGGGCATGTATATTGAACTTCCCTAGTACTAGAACATTTTTAATGGTGAAGTTCTCAACCTCAACCTTGTTTGCCATGAGATCGTCCTGATCTGGGTCATCTCCTTGAAAGTCTGGGTCTATGAACATGATTAGTGGCATCCTCTTCCTTCTGAAGTTTCTGGACATCTGTTCATTGACTAGACTGTCTTTAGATGCCTCTTTTTTGCCGAGGACCTTACCTCACCCCTCTATCTTCTCGTCTGGATGACATCCCCTTCTTTCCTTCCTTCGTCCTATCTTTCCCCCCTCTCTACGATTATCCCTTCGGTCATTAAACCACTGATATCCAAAACGAGAACTACCTTTATAATCTCGATGCACAAAGTGCCTCAGGTGACCAGTGCGGATCACCTCTTCTACCTTGTCTCGGAGTGCGACACACTCATTGGTGGTATGACAATAGTTGCGATGAAACTTACAATACTTTTTCATATCTATGTTAGGTGGAATTTGGGATTTTCTGAGCAAGGGGATAAGGTTTTCTTGGAGTGCCTCCTCTAGAACCCATGTCCTAGGAGTGTTGAACGGGGTGTACCACGAGAACTTGGTTGGCCTAGACTCTATGGGTAGGGGAGCGATCTTCCTTCCTACCTCCCGATCGTTTCCCTTCTTCTTGATGGACTACGAGGCAACTTGCATACCTGTAGTCCTCACCTTGTTTTGGTACTGTTCAACCTCCTTTAGTCCCATATACTTAGCTTCCCTAAGCCTTATCTCTTGCGTGCTGGTTAGGGGTGTCATGCATAAGTTGTTGGGAATAGCCCCGACTTGAGCGTCGTAATCACATAGATGAGCATGAACTCAGGATTTAGATTTCTCACATTCAAACCCAACTTGTTGAACCGATCGATGAAAGTGTGCAAGGACTCCTACCGAATGTATAGGAGAGTGAACGAGGTGAGGTCATGATGGCAGCTGGTTGCAAACTAGGCGATAAAAATCTAGCTTAAGGTATCAAAGCAATAAATGAAGTAGGTGGGAGCCTGATACACCACTCAAAGGCTGCCTCTTTCAGGGTGATAGGGAAAGCCTTGCACATAATAGCATCACTAGTGATGTATAGTTGACTTGCCTCATATAGACTGAGATATGCTCATTCTGGTCTGTGGTGCCATCATAATAGTCCACAATGAAGGTCTTTCAGTACTTCGGGAGGGTGGTCTTGGTAATGTCATCCAAAAAAGCGTAGTGATGCTTCTTACGCATTACTCACATTACTATAGAGTAGTGAAACCTCGACATAGAGCAATACTCACTTTCCACCTCGTGAGCAAGGTAGGTGCGTGAGGTCCTCAGCATAGACCTCGTATTATCAACTACCTCCTTCTCTTTCTCTTGCTCTTTCTTAGCCACAACATTGGCTTCATTCTTTCGCCTCAGCCGGGTGTTTTCATCCTTCAGGGCATTCATCTCCTCATTGTTTCTCTTACGAAAATCCATAAACTCCTACTACACCTTTGCCTGATTTTCCAAGATCGTAGCAATGTTGGCTACATAATGGTCGACTTCTCCAGCAACTCTCGTTCTTATTGAAACCATACTTGCGAACTCCGCTTCTTGTCATAGCTAACTTCTTTTCATAGAATACTAATAAGCCCCACGGTGGGCACCAATTGTTCTTGCGAAATCGAACCCCCTGCAAAGTCTCTTTCTACTCCATAAATCTTCACTACCCAATACTCATCCTTCAAACCTTTTCGTCCTCTACCGAATGGAGGGGTGCTTGCAAAAGATCTTCCAATACTCAAGTTAGTACTTGGTCAAAGATTCTGGTCAAATTTGGATTAATGCAAAAAGTGAAATCAAAGTACAATTAAAATAGTATTTATAGGTATATTTTTGCTTATCATGGCCCTTCATATGAAAGGGCCACGACTATAGGCTTATTGGACTAGAGGCCTAATGGTCAGGTTACTTGTGAGCACCTTCACCTGTTTCTTGGCTAAGTTACCCAATGTGAGAGTGTCTTCGGCAGGCACAAAAAGGTACCTATAGGCGGTAACCCTAACTCAATGACCAACTTGGTTATCAAAGAATAAATGCAGGCTTTGGCATGGGAAGCGTAGTACTCGCTACCCGGTATTCAGTACCAGCTAGTGATAGTTGATCTTACCCATTTTGAAGTACAATCCTTGTTATTCGGCTAGGTGATCTATCCTTTATAGAGTACCTGGTAGTCGACCTATCAATTATATTGGCTATAGGTTCCTGACATTAGGTGCTCGGTAATTGTTATCATGTACTCGTCTTTAAATACTTTAGTTAACAGGGACGACGAGTTGTCAACTACATACAGTACAATCTTAACGATAATTTCTCTCAAGTTCATTCTCATGTTATGCAAAACCTATGGCAAATCTTACAAAAACCAATTCCTTAGTTCTATAACAAGAATAAGAATTCGATGACCCTTTCTCCCTTAATTTTCAATAGTCAATTGTAAATTTCAACTTTCCAGACAACTCCAACAAAATCCCTCTCCCAAACATGGTGCTTCATCTACTTCTCGTGGTAAAGGACATTCAAAGAGATCCATTGGGCATGACACAAAATACACAAATAATAAATCACACCTATAAAACTTACCTGATAAAACTTAATATTCCACTTGGATTTAATCACAACAACATGCACAAAATAATAACTTTAATTCTACCTTTGATTTTCCTAAAGATTAATACGAAGTCATTCTTGCTTTGCTACAACAGTCTCATAATTCTTCGCCTCCCATAACAAGTGTTCATTAGTCTCAATGTTACAAAATTATGTTGTAAAGTGAGGTTTGCATTTGTTTATATATTATAAATTTGTCTCATAACCAGTCGATGTGGAATCTCCAATATACTCCTTCACAGTGAGCATATACATATCGCACATGAGACTAGACAATAATAAGTGGTCTGATAGCAGGTGACACTATAAATCCAACAAATAAGAAATCTCATTAGGATATGTTTCATGACTCTAATAGCATTCTAAGAAGTGGACTTTAAGTCCAACTCAACCTAACAAAATTGGTTTGTAGGATGAGGTATGTACTTACTTATATATATAAATTTTCCTTGTCATTAATTGGTGTGAGATATTCAACAATCTTAAGAAATGAACTCAAAGCTTAACTTAACTTTATAAAATCGGTTTGTTAGGTGAAGTTTGCATCTACTATAATTTCATCTTATTTGTAGTCGATGTGAGATCTCTAATACACCCTTCACCGAGTCATATACATTTCAAAGTATGAAATTAGATATTAGTGAGTAGTCTCATAGAACCTAGATAATAAATGGAGTAATTTCACACAAATATAACTCATTTTGCATACATATATTCTTGAAAAGGGTTGTTTGTCGAGAAAGATTTAACTCTATGTTAACATGTAAATACAAACGAGTAAGAAAAATATATGCATACACAAGCATGTAAAAAAAGTTAAAAACATGCGAAAGCACAAATAAAAAGCCAAACCAGCCGGCCATAAATGGGTATGAATAGGTTAAAACTACTCTATCAAGCTATATATTAGGTTAAGAATTTTAAATAATCTATTCTCAACTTTAAAAGCTAAAATTTGATGTTATTAAAAGGTGTTTTTAATCTTAAGAAGTTGGCCGGTTAAACTGAAAACATGTTTTATTATCTTCATTTTCAATTTTACTTTTTGTTTAAAGTCTCAAATCTTGTAAAAAACATTGACTTACTAACCTGTTTAAAAGCCGTTTAAGATAGTTAAATACATGCTTGAAACTTGTTCTAGAACGGGTATGGTAGCAAGTTTTTTAGGTTAAAGTATACATCGAAGAAAGAAATACGATTAAGCCACGAGATATTTATACATAGATGATGATATTTGATAAAAGGATACAATTTTTTTATTAAAGTGAAAGAGCTATGATAAAAAATATTTGATGAAACGTGGAAGATAGTCACGGTTAAGCCTTTTATTTTTGAAAAGAATCTGCAGCGGTTTAAAATAAAGTCCAACATGACATCCGTTTGTAGCGGTAGGTGCGAAGTCCAAAGAAAAAGGACTGAGATAGTGAAATATAAGAATTATAAGAAGCTTCCAGGAATCAAGGGTCAAGATCATGTGACTAGACCCATAAGACAAGGAAATAACCCAAACTTTTATGTTTTTTGTTTACATGTTTTTTTTTTATTTGTTTATTTATGTCTTGTTTATTTTGTTGACTCTCTTTTTCTACTCTCCATCACTTTTGCCCTCTCCGAATCGTCCAAAATCCTCACTTCACTTGTGTTGTTGTTCTGTTTGTTTCTTCTACTAACACACACACTGTGCTGCGGGTCAAGGAGACATCTTTTTTTGTGCACTTTCATGGTGGCCTTGTGGCTGTTCTGAAGCTGCTACACTCTCTCTGTGTGAGTGACACATCTACAGCAACTGCAATGATAGGTTTCAGAGAAAGAGAAAGGACAAGAGAAAGAAGGCTTTCTTGGGCCAGACTCGCAATTTTCGTCTTGTGGGTCATCCTAGTTTTTTCTCTAATAAGCTTGTTTTTCTCCATGGACAAGGAAAGCAAAACCACCACAACCTCATCCACACCCACACCCAGAACCAGAATCAGAACCAGCCATCTGCTTAAGCAACGTAGCTTCAGCAGGACCTTGTTTCACACACCCTCAAGCAGCAGCAGCAGCAGCAGCATCAGCAGGAGCTACTACACTCAACAAAAATCTAAGGTGGTTGAGCATGATCCACACCGCACTAACATCTACGGTGATGACAAAAGAATAATTCACACCGGGCCAAACCCTCTTCACAACTAGTAGTGTTCATCAATTGCATAATCCATGGTAGGAGGTTTAGTTTTGAATGCTAGTGTTTAATTAACGCATGCTAGTTAAGTTCAACTTGAAGTGCATATCAATGTAATCCTTATGTTACATTGCATCATTTTTTTTTTAGCATTTATCTTACGTTTTGGATTTGGGAAGAATGAGAGCATAGCTTTAGCCTTTTCAGAAGGGTGTTTAATGAGGTGTGTGAGTGAGTTTGTGCACTGGAAAAAGGGTATAGGAGTTGGGTGAAGGGTGGAAGAAAAAATGAAGAGGCTAGTGTTAATGCTCTCGTTTCTTTACAAGTAATGATTTTCCTTCTTTTTCTGTATCCATCTCTGCAAAACTGAAAAATCACTGTGTGAATTACTTGGCAAGATCTACTCTTCTTCTTCTGGTATATATCTCGCTGAAGGTTATTGTGGTCACACCATATTAACTACTATGCTCTCAATCACTGAATCTGTAACCAATGTGATGCATATAACGCAGCTACCTAACTAATAAGTACAAAGTACGCTAATATTACAGTCACGGCTTCTGCTGCACTGCACGCTGCTACGCCATTGATTCACTGTCTGAGACTCAACTTTTGTGCGGAATTTCAAACATTCAAATTCACCAATTAAGGTTACCATGGATTTTAATAATCATTAACATATCACGAATATTAGCTCAAGAGTTAATAATTTTGTTTTCTCAGTCATCTTTTAATCATTGTGTTTAAGGTCGTTCTGAAATAAGTGCTGTGAAGATCTTAAGATCTTGTATCTAGGAGAGGTCAATCTGTTTCTCAATCTTCGATGACTCAAATGTTACTGTTTTTTTTAACAGAAAGAGAAATAACTTATTTACTCGTTCAATTTTATACGTGTAATGTTGTGATTAGCAAATGGGTCAGATCACTGACACTGCATTTACTACGCTCATTGTCCAATTATTGTTAGGCACGGTTCGCTTTCTTTGCCTCAATGGAAAAAAATAGGGCTAAGTCCATAATTGCACAACAATGAATATATATATATATATATATATATATATACTTTTAAATTGTCTGATTTAATCATCTTAATTAACACTCCTTAGGTCATTGAATAAGACAACTTTTTATTGAATATGCAATTATTTGGGAAAAACAAACACAGTTATAAGATATCTAATTAATGTTGAAACATTAAAAAAGTGTTGAAGAATTAATCCTTTGTTATGTGTTATATGATTTATAAGTGATGGAGAAGGTAAAAGATGATAGAGAGTGTAGGCATTAATTATTGGGTGAAAGTAGGACTTGTTTGTTTTTTATAGATTATTCCTAGAAGTTCCCATCGGTTTTTGACTTAAATGCACCCAGTTTTCTCAAACAGGATGCCTGTCCTAATGTTCCAACACGCTTTCACAAGGTTCAGAGACCCCAAAACTCAATCAAATGAATATTAATTGGCACAAAATTTTGTGTCACCCTCTCCTCACCAAAACTCATTGTTCCTTAGAGGTTTTGTTAATTTTTTTTATAGACATTAATTAATAGTTTTTTTTCATTGTTTTTCATACAAATTATATAGTAGTTTCAAATTCCCTAAATTGTTTCTATAATAATATCAACAAGCAAAAATGTATTAATTAATTAACTGATCAAGTGAAAAATATCCGACGCTTTTATAATAGAAAGTTTTAAGGGCAATTCTAGAAAAATTACACAACTTGTTGAAAACATTAAATAAAGGAACTATTTTTTTTTTTAAATTCATACATACCAAGTGTAGTCTTGTACAGGTAACTGAGGTTACATGATAAAAAAGTATAACTAGAGTTAATGTATTTCATAAATTAGGCACTGTTTCTAAGGAAAACACATCACTGGGGAAAAAACAGGACCATTAATTTTTCAGAACGCTCCACACAGGACCATGCATGCTCTCAAAACATACACATTGGCTTTTTCCTTTGTTTGCTTTTTTTTTTAGACTCACATATGGACAAAACAGGTTCATGGTTTCTAGGTCAGAGTGAACGATATATATATATATATATATATATGTATATATATATATATGTATATATATATATATGTATATATATATATATATATATATATATATAAGCCACGGAAAGTTCCTTGGAATGAGTTTTTTGAACAAAGTTCCAGAAAAACCCCACCGAAAGAATGGCTAGAGAGAAGTGGGGGAATGGAAGGAAGCAGATATATTTATCGTAAATCCTAATATAAGTTTCTGATCCTTTATAAATACACTGTTGAACAAGCAGTGTTTCTTAGTTTATTCCCACTTCTCACTCCTCTTTACAAGGGGAATGGAGTTTCCCCATGAAATGAATGTTTGGTTGGTTGGAGCTTGGAGGCATTATAGTGCAGCAACATAAATGTGTGAGTTAAAGAGGTAGTGATGGTAGTGCAACTACCTTATCTCTCACTTTGTCCATCTTATAAAAAACAACAACATAGTTTATTGTTTCCAACACCCTACTCTTTGTTTTATGAGATGATGATAATGCTACTTGCTGGACTAATTACTATAACCAACCTCCTCTCGCTGACCCCCACACCTTCTCCAATTAGGATGCTGTCTTCTGCATGTCCTGAGGGAGCATTTTGGTACTTGATGTGGAAGCCCATAACCCTTTATAACCAAAATGAAGGTCCCACCAAACATATAAAGTTAGCTGGGAACATAATTCTATAAATATTATCAACTGCCCAAATAAAGGCTCTATAAATGTGAACCAACGAGGGTCACATTCATACAACTTTGCAATGATAGCCTTTGTTCATCATCATTATCATCATCATCATCACCATCATTCATTCATTTCTTCCATTGAACATGTGGTTTTACATTCAAAGATATGTATATGCCTATCTAGCTACCTAGCTTCTACGTTAATTTCAACAGATACTTACACGGGAATGTTCTAATTGCAGCATATATGGAACTGAGGGATTTAATCACCACCATTTCTCTCTCAATGCCTATGGCAACCTACTATTACCATATGCTGATTAGACAGTACTGGTTTTTTAATGTGAATATCAAAGTCAAGGGGCAAGATCAGGAAATGTAGGTAAAACCATGCACTGAGAATTCAATTGGAACAAGTTAAATATTTAAATAATCATGACGAGAAGTGGAATCTGTGAAGCAAGCCCGTGAAAGTTTGGTTTTTTAAGTCTTCATCACAAGTAATAGATCTGATGTTTGACACTGACGTTTTGTTTATTACGCTAATGTTGCAGTTCATTGTGTGTTTCTTTCCTCCAACTGTCTCAGTTGAATTGCAAAAATTATATACCCTACCGAAGCTACTCGTACGTTATATATGATATAAAAATTGAATTCGTAGACCCTGCTCCCATGAATAAAATTAAGTGCATGGCAAGGATTTGTTAATAATACTCTTTAGTGAGCATGACAATACCGTTATGAATTTATTACCTCAAATTGTCTTTTTGGCATATGCCAGCCAAGGATTATTACTGGTGAAAAATATTTTGTGCAAGGGAAATTTTGTGAGTCTGCAATTGGATATTGCCATTGCTGCTGCAGCTGGAGAAGAATCTATGGGTCATTGAATTCAATGGAGTTCTGGCACATTGGAAATGGAGCCAGATTTTGTATATATGGCATGACAACTGGATCCTTAGCAAAAATGGCTTGTGCTTATGGAGCCCATGCTAGGGCCCGGATCGTAATGCCCGCTAAGTTTCAATGGTGAAATGAGAAGTAGGACACTAACTAAGCAATGCGATGAACAGCTCATAGACGAGTTATTTTGTCAAACACCTTCGATGCGAACCAAATTCTGCAGACACCTCTGACAAGTTTTTGTGTGGGCCTGGTTTAATTTATTTCAGAGAATAATAACCTTTTGCAGATGTTACCAAATTTAAGAATGACAGCTAAGAAACTTCTATCAATCTGATTACGCGGGTTAGTTTTCTTTTTAGCTTGGTTTAATGTCTTCATAAGTTTTTTTTTTTTTTTTGAGTTTCAACTAGGTTTTCTTTTTTTCGACATCTCTATTGAATTATTTTTTTTATAAAATTGATTCAATTAAGAGTCTGTCATCAAATTACACGTTTAAGTTTTATTTACGTGGCATGGTCAGAGTTGACATTGATGAGACGTGACATTAAAAATGAATTTTTTATTACAAATTATGAATGTAAGTAGATTTTTGGAAGGATAAAGAGAGAATAATAAGAAGATTTAAGTGTATTCCCTTTTATTTCAAAAATGTAATTGAGATTGGGGAAAAATTGGGAGTAGGACTTGTGTGAGGAAATTGGGGAAAAAATTGGGGTTCTTTCTTTCTTCGATTTGAAGAGATGGCTAATGAAATGCTGATGTCGCATTCTTGTTCATCTTCGACATGTAATGGGTGGTGGAATCAAAACTCTAATGTTGTGTTTTGTAGTGGCGGAGTATCAACGATTGATGGTGTATCACCCCTTTGCCTGTGTGGAGAGAAAAGGGTGGTAAGAACAACTCGAACTGCTAGAAACAAAAGGAAGCAATTTTGGGGTTGCTCTAAGTACAAGGTAAGAGAGCATGGATGACTAATGTTTTGTTTGAGTAGAAAGTCGTTTTAATTGATTTTTATTTTTTTTACAGAATGGACATGAAGGTGGTTGCAATTTCTTCAAATGGTGTTGTGACGATGGTATTGAGAAAAGTTATACGAATGTGAAGTGAGAAGAAAAACATGACTGTTTGTCAAAGACAGGAGAAATGGGAGATGATGACTGATTTGTAGAAATCTGTTAAGGTTCTGGAGAAATGGATGAAGGTGTTGATAGGATTGAATTTTTTGATTTGTATGCTTAATATTATTGTAATTTCAATATGGATGATAAATCCATAATGTAGTAGTGTTGGAGGTTTTGGTAGGATGCAATTAGCAATGTATATGAATGAATGAAGTGATGTTACTGAAGTTGGTTTAATGTTATATGAATTTGAAAAAGTTGGTTCTGTACTGTATGAGCAACAATTTTCTTTACAACGTGTATGAATTAGCTAAGGGTGAAGAAGCATGATGTTAAAGCCATTCAAATTCCTGGTTAAAGAGCAACATGTGTATAAAATGTGTATGTGTAAGGAATGTTGTGTATGTGTTCTGTTTGACTGAAATAAAGATATTTTATTTGTGTGAATTATAAGAAGCATTGTAGTTTGCACATGATGCAGCACAATGCTATTTTTCACATTTCCATTTCCTGACCAATCTGGCACTTCTCCAATCATTATTTATCTTACGCCTCCTCAATATTTGACTAAGAAGAAAAATATGCTAATACGAATGTATACATGTTTAATTTGCAGAGCTCATTTGAGAGCAAATTAACAACTTAGAAACATTCCTAACAATATAACTACCAAATTTTACATAACTAGCTTGTACAAGTAACATAACTTATTGACTGTTACATCATAGATGAATAGATAACTAGCTAGTACAAGTAACATAACATATTGACTGCTACAACATAACTAGGTAGTATAAGTAACATAACATTATCCATATCGATTGGACATGATATCCCATCTACATTCACAACAACATAAATATCCCATCTGCCAAGATAAATATCCGTCTGTTTTCACTATTATAATGTGTCCAAGAGAAGCAGAATTTAGAATCATCAATTACTAAAGCAGATGGAAGAAAATCAGCCCATTATTAGGCAACATCACTGGATTACATAAAAGTAATTCTTGTCCAAAAAGTACCAACATAAAAAATATATACACACTTGGCATCATTTTCATTCAATAAGTACATAACCAAAAAAACCATGAACATTGTTACTTAAACAACCCATTATTGTCATTCATACACACTTCTATTGTTAAGCTTCGGGGTCTTGAGAAACTGAAGATAATTGTGATGATGGCATGATTGGATCTTGGGTTGCTTTGGGGCAACGACTCCTATTGTGCCCAACCTCCCTACATACCCTGCATCTCTTGCGCAAACCACCCTTGCTTAGTCGAGATTCATCCTTTCTGATTTCCCACTATTCCAGTCTTCTTTTCCTTTTAGGTCTTCCAGGCATAACTTTTTTCCTAGGAGGCATGACATCTGGATATGGTGTTAGGTCCCACATGTTGTTGTCGTTGACTGAGTATACAATTGATGCATATGTTTGTTCATAGGTGGACTTTAGAAAGCAAGCCGGTATGAACTGCGCTCCATCAATATTGAGAAACCTCATTGCGGAAAGGGAGTGACAACATGGTATTTTTGTGATGCTCCATCTCCTAAAAGAGCATTCTTGTTCATCTATGTTTACAACAAATTTTTCTCCACTCTGGGAGACGTGTCTCACTTCAAACAGTTTATTTGTTGACCAACCGTGAACAAATTATAAAAAAAATTAAAATAGTTTCTCTAAGAGTGAAGAAAGTATAACACATTGAAGAAGTGGAGAAGAAAGTTATCTAGGGATCCATTACTTGGTTGATTGAGATTCCTTTGTAAATCTAGTTTGGATCTTTGGACATATTGATCCTGAAAAGGACTGTACCTTAGACCTATTTTTTGCCCATCTTTGCATGATGGAGACCCTAATTTCTTCCAGCATGGTTATGATTGGTTTATTCCTGGTGTGAACCAGGACACTATTGAATGACTTACTCATATTGTTGACCAATGTGTCTCATTTTGGATGTGGAGTGAATCTGGACCTTGACCAGTATCTGTAGCATATGATATAAACAAATGTTAAGAGTATAAGTTAAACAGGTGAAACACATTGTTATTCCTACAGTATAAACAACTTTTCAGTGTACCTTGGAGGGATGACAATCAAATGCTTGAATGTGTTTTCATTTACATCTTTAATGTTTCTCATTTCCCTCTCCCAATTTTGTGGATGAGTGGCAGTAGCTGCCCTCCACATCAGCTATTTCAGATTTTTACCAAGAAAGTTTTTCCTAAAGTTTGAATATAAGTGTCTGACACAAAATCTCTGGTCAACACCAGGGAGTAGCTCTTGTATGGCTGATAGTAGACCTTGTGGTGTTAAAAACAGTTACGACCATATCAAATAAATGAATCATTGTATGAAATTAATGCATATGAAATTAAATATTACCTTTTGTTAGTCTGACACAAAAGTTATTGATGAACATACTTCTTGACCACCCAGATCATCAATCAAAAGATTCAAAAACCATGTCCATGAATCTTTATTCTCCACTTCTACCACCGAAGATGCAATGGGCAACATTTGATCATTGCCATTTTTCCCAACAACTGTTAACAGCTCACCTCCATACTTCCCTTTCAAAAAGGCTCCATCTAAACCAATTATTGACTTACAGCAGAGAAAGCTATCTTTACATGCCTTTAGACAATAGTAAAGTCTCTTGAAAATGACCTCACCCTCAATATCCTCAACATGCACCTTAACTGTAGATCCTGGATTTCTTCCCAACAACTCATGTGCATAATCATATATCCTCTTATATAGTTCATTAAAGGACCCATCAATGTGATCAAAGGCAATAGCTTTGGCTCTATAAGCCATAGACCTAGATATACCTATGTTCCACTTTCTTTGAACTTTTTCACGTATGTCTACACCCTTCATCTTACGATTTTCCCTTACTGTTTTCACCAATTTTTTGCTCAACCACCTGGCGTCAAGTAACTTGAGGTTGAACTCCCTGCGGTGTTAAGATTGTTGACAACACAATATCTATATCACTCTGGTTTTTGATGATGACAACACATTTTTAATAACACATGGATTACAATGTGTTACATGTTCCTATCTTTAATATTGATTGTTATCTTGATGAACATGTTTGTGTGAAATCTGATGTGATTTCATGACATATGTTTTGGAAAAGGAAAACCACATGCACTTTTATGAACTTACATTGTGTGGCATTACTGCAAGCTGTAAGTCGACTTCATTATGGGGGAAGTCGAATTAAGCGCGTGAGTATGCACAAATTTTCAAATACAATGCTATGTGAGATTTTGCATTGAAAAGAATTTCAAAATGAACTGTTGTGTTGAAGTCGACTATGTGTGCCATGCATTCGATTGTATTAGTTGTTTAATTTGAAATTCTATTGTGCTCATGAACAGTAACAGCTATATTTTTAAAAGTTATTTGAGCATTGAATGAAAGTCAACTATAATGAATGATTAATTAATTTGTTTGACTAGACTGCTACTAATTTGAGTTATCTGTTATAACTGTCAAGGATAGTCAACTAAATTAGTAGTGTATTCGACTACAGGAGCGTTTGTTTTATAGAAATCTATAAATAGACGAGACCTGAGTTGTTTCAGAGAACTTTTGGAATCTAACATTTTCATATTTTTTTTCAGATTGTTTCTCTATGATTTTAGAGCTCCAAGAACTCATCAAGAAGACAGTTGTGATCTTTCTTTGAAGAGTTTGTGAAGGAGATTGATACTGCGCTTACTGCTTGATCAAAATCTGCACAATTGAGGTGTTCTCTGGTTGATCAAGATTCGTGTTTGCATTTCGTGGTGATTGTTGTTGTGCCTGTTGTGACTACAAGGGTTGGACTCATGGAGTCTGATACACTTTGTGGATTGTTCAAAGTGGGTTGCAAATTGCAGGAGAGGGGATATCTTGCTACAAATCTTGTTGTGTGGTTTGCCTATATATTGATTAGAGGGTTAGAGAGGTGTTTTATATTTTTGACGTGGAGGTCTCTATAAAAGCATTGTTGTAAAAACCTTGACCATTATAGTGCATTTGATTCCTGGTATTGGAAAGACATTGGATGTAGGCATTGAGGCCGATCCAGTATAAAAAATTGCATTTGAATTCTCTATCCCTATTCTTTTACATTCAGTCGACCTTACATTTCACGTAGTCAACTTTGATTTTCCGCTGCACTTAAATTTTTATTATTTGCGATTCAAGAAAGTTTGTAAAGTTGTGTGCTTTGTGTAAAGGATTGCGAAAAGACTCTGATTTTGAAAACTCACCAATTCACCCCCTTCTTGGTGATAAAATGAAGCCTACCTATTCTCCAACAATTGGCACCAAAGCTGGTTTTCATAAGATATTTGAAAAACTAGTCGACTCTGTTTTTCTTTGAATCGACTATAGACCTAGGGATGGCTTCCAGTTTTCAAAATTTTGGTGAAGGTGCATCTACAAACAGATCACCTTTATTTGAAGGTGAAAATTATCCTTTTTGGAAAATTAGAATGCAAATCTTTCTTGAATCCGTGGATAGAGGAATTTGGGATGCAACTTTGAATGACCCTTATGAGCCTACTAAATCTGTAGATGGAAAAACTGTTGTAAAACCTTTTACTGAATGGTCAACTGAAGAGAATAAAAAATCACAATATGATGTTAGAAACATTAATGCCGCTGCAGTAATTGTTGATGAATTTTTCAGGATATCTCAATGCAAATCTGCAAAGGAAATGTGGGATGTCTTGGAAGTCACACATGAAGGCACTGATGAAGTCAAGAGAGCAAGGAAGAATTCTCTGATTCAAGAGTATGAACTTTTTCGGATGAATTCTGGAGAGACAATCTATGAAGTCCAGAAAAGATTCACACACATTGTTAATCACCTTATGGCTCTTGGCAAAGTGTTTCATAAAGAGGAGATCAACATCAAAATTCTGAAAAGTCTGAACAGAAACTGGCAACCAAAAGTCATTGCAATCTCAAAATCCAAAGACCTTAAAAGCATGAACATGGATACCTTGTTTGGCAAGTTAAGAGAACATGAAATGGAACTTGGAAGGCTAAAGGATGAGGAAGAGATGGAAGAAAAGAAGTTCATTGCGTTGAAAGCAACAAATAAGAAAATCTCAAAGTCAGATGACTCAGATGCAGAAATGGACGAAAAAGAAATGATGACCATGATGGTAAGAAAGTTCAGTTGACTTATGAAAAATGATAGTCAACTTACTAACCATGCAGGTCACAACAAAGCACAGAAAGGCTTCAGATCAAATGTTTTCCAATGTTATGAATGCGGAAAGGAAGGACATATCAAGCCAGAATGTCCAGATTTAAACCAAAGTAGAAAACAAATAGAAGGTTTCCTCAAGTAAAAGGAAGAAAACAAAAAGGAGCCTACATCGCTTGGGAGAACAATGACTCGGACTCTTCAAGTGATGAAGATCATGATCAAGAAGAGGAGTTCAACATATGCTATATGGCTGGAGCAACATGGAATGATTATGACAGCGATGCAGACATTTCAAATGAACCAATTGAGGTCAAGTACGATCTGTTACTGGATGCATTCAGGGAAATACATGCTAAAGCTATGCAACTGCAATACAAGGTTAATCGACTTAACTCTGAGAGGAGAGATTATGAGAATAGAATAAATAACCTTGTAGCTGAAAATGAGAAATTAGAAAAAGATCTAGATGAAGCTCTGTTATCTGCTAAAGAAGTTAAAATTGAGACTATTACAATAGAGAAAACTTGTGAAAAATGTCCTACACATATTGAGCAAATAGATTACTTGACTAGCACACTAGCCAAATTTACTCAAGGTAGAGACAATTTAAATGTTGTATTAAAATCCTCTGGCAGAGCAATTTACAAACAAGGAATATGTTATAAAGCTTAGTCTAACAGAACTAATGCAAAGAAGTTTACTGATTTAAGCAAACCTGCTAGAAATGCTTGCTTTTATTGCAATTATGTTGGTCACACTATAAGAAACTTTTATTATAGAACTGTTGGTGTTCCTAAAGGATTGTATGTATGGAAACCAAAGGAACAACTAACTAGAACTGACAATCAAGGAGCCAAGTTCAAATGGGTACTTGCAACAAAAATTTGAGTTGTTTTGCAGGATAACAATCAGATGGAAGGATGAGCAGTGAGAGCTCAAAGATGAACTACATTGGCTATATCAATCATCTTGAGTGTCTACAATGGGTAACAAGTATTACATCCCTGCATCATGCATTAATTGACTGATTGTTTGATTTCTGATTGTATGAGTGATTGTCTGTATGGTTGATTGATTAAATTTGTTCTGAAAAACATTTCACGACTTTTAGTCTACTGTATTATAAACTTATTCGACTATGTCTCTGTTGTCTACACACTGTTTTGAATATTTTAAGTCATACTACTGTCAACTACGTTTTTAATCATGTCGACTCTTAGTCTGGTGTTTGGTTGGGTCTCATATTTGAAAATATTTTTTGGTACGAAACTGGGTTTGTATGTTCCCTCCAAAATTTTAATTGTGTTTTGTATAAATAAAAACCTAAAGATCATGTATCACTACACTAAGCTTGATTGGTTTAAAACTCTATCTCTATCTCACTTCCTGTGAAAATCACTTCTCTTCTTCGACATCAATGGCTTCAAGCTCAGCACAAAAGAAGTGTGTCAAGACATTGGGACAGAAGAGCGCTAGGCGTGTCCCTGAACTTCAAGGATGGATAAGCGATGATGAAGTGCAGTCAAAGTACCTCGACTGTTGGAAAATGAGGAGTTTGATATCCCACAAGTTCTTGAGAGTGAAATTTTTCAAAGATGAAGGCTTTGAATTTCAAAGGTGGCTCAGATGTCGAGGATTAAAGAAATTTGTGGAAATGACTGATCCTTGGTACCCTGACCTCGTAAAGGTATTCTACTGCAACCTGAACACTGAAAATGATACTCTCTGCTCAAGAGTAACAGGGGTTGATATCAAACTCACCGATGAAATATGGACTGAGATTGCTGGACTAAAACTTAGTGGTGGAAAACAGGTAGGCTTCTTTTTACACCAAGAGGGGGGGGGTGAATTGGTGGTTTATCAAAATCAGAATCTTTTCGCAATCTTTAAATCAATGTATGAAACTTTTCAAACTTTCTTGAAATGCAAGTAATGAAAATTCGAGTGCAGCGGAAAAACGTAGTTGACTGCGCAAATAGTAAAGTCGAATGTAAGTAAAAGTGTAGGGATAGAGAAAATAAAACACTGGTTTTTATACTGGTTCGTCCAACAATGCCTACATTCAGTGTCCTTCCAACCCAGGAAGCAAATGCACTATAATGGTTGTGGTTTTTACAATAAGGAATTTATAGAAGACCTCTACTTCAAAAATATAAATCTCCTCTCTAACCCTTAACCAAAATATAGGCAGTAAACACAACAAGACTTGCAGCAAGATGTCCCCTCTCCTTCAATCTGTCAAACACCACTTTGAACAATCCTCAAAGTGAACCAGACTCCATGAGTCTATCCCCTGTAATCACTACAGGTCCAATACAGCAACTCCACGGATGCTAAACAAAATCTTGATCAAACCAGAAACACCTTCAATGTGCAGAATGTGATCAAGCAATGTGTGCACAATCAGTCTCCCTTTGAATCTCTTTCAAGAAAGATCACCACTGTCTTCTTGGAGAATTGTTGGAGCTCTAAAACCAGAGATATCAATCTGAAACAGAATATGGAAATGTTAGATCATCAAAAGTCTCTGAACAACTTCGTGTTCTGTCAATTTATAGATTTCTGTTTAACAGACATTCTTTGAGTCGAATAAGCTACTAATTCAGTCCACTGAGTTATGACAATTTTAACAATTCAGTCAAACTGGAAGAATTCAGCCAAACAAATTAAAAAATCATTTAATACAGTTGACCTACTAATCAATGCTCAACTAACTTTTGAAAATAAAATCGTTACTGTATAAGAGCATAACAGAATTTCAAAACAAACAACTAATACAGTTGAGTATGTGGCGCACATAGTCGACTTCGACATGTAAAAACATTTTGAAATTCTTTTCTTCTCAAAATCTCACAAAACACTGATTCTCAAAATATGTACAAAGATTTTACTATAGTCTGTACTACAGCTTTGTCACACAGTTATAAGTTCATAAAAGTGTTTATGGTTTTCATGCTTTAAAGCATGTGCAATGCATCCAGAAATGATGTAACAAGTACAAGCTTAATATGTATGCAGTCACATAGCAATACAGCACATAAACATGTTCAACAGATATATCAAACATTCAACATAAGAACATGTAACACAACAACAACATATGTATGTTATTAAGCAATGTGTTGTCATCATAAAAAATCAGAGTGATATAGATATTGTGTTGTCAACAATCTCAACACTTAGTGGTGAAAAATGCCATTTGGGGATAAAGGTTTCCATTAATATACTGAGTATCAGAATACACTTAGGAATCCTGATGATTGCAAAGACTACTCCAGTTATAAAACTGGTGGGATGAAGATGAATGATCGTCTTGCAATCTTTGTTATTTCTTGGATACTTATGCCAAGATGTGGAAACCATGCCCAGGCTACTACTGAAGACTTGTTTCTGCTGAAAGCTTCAAAAGAAAACATTCCAGTTGATTGACCTGCACCGATATCTAACAACATGATGAAGGTTACTAGACTGGAATCCACAAAGCTGCCTTACTGTGTCTTCATATCAAAGGTGCTTGTTCATTTTGGAGTGGACTGTATTGGAGAATCAAGCGAACCATATTACAGAACATGTTTGATTGACAAATCTGCTCTGCACCTAATGCAAATGATAAAGACATCTGAAGGCTGAATGTACAAGAACAAAGCTGCAAATAACGACAATGATACAACTTCTCCTGGAATCAGTAAATATAGAGCAAGAAATTTTTTTGAAAGGGTTGTTTTAAGTGAGTTAAAACCCATAAGAAAGTTGCTTAGAGCTCGAATTAAGGATGTGAAGATGAGAATACAAAGGAGGAAAGGACTGAAGATAGTAACAGTGACATGATTCTTAAGGAATTTGTTAATAAAAAGAAAAGGAAATATTAAGTTTCTGTATTCTGTGTCCTAGGAGTTTTAGTTTCTCTTTTATAATGGCTTAGATTACCATTTTGTTTTGTTCTTGTTCTGGTCTTCTCATTGTAATATCTTTGAACAAGTAATGGAAATCAGTGTTTTGATTCTAATTCAATTGCTTTAATCTGGCTGACTATATTTGCTTTGATTGAATAATTGAATCAACTTAGTACTGAGTGAAGTTGACTATGCATGTATAAACTGTTACATTATTCTGCATATTCACTTCTTATTGGATTATTTTTCTTGCATAACTAAATTTCTTGATCTACAAGAGATCTCTGAAAGGTTTTGCAGGAACATTGCTTGGAAATCACTACTGAAGTTCAAATTCACTGAGAAGCAATGGAATCGACTAGGATAATAATTCAATCGACTTGATCTTAACAGGATTATAAATTTCATCACTGGAATTTGGTTATTGTGTTGATTGATTATCTTATTCTGCTTATCTGCAATATATCTCTGATCCTAATTGTTTATTTCTTATACGAGATTATATTGTGAGATTGTTGTTGATATTATCTATGCATGATGAATTTGCTTGAAATCATATACATGATACAATTCTGTTTTATACTGGATGTATGCTCTGATTGTTACTGTACTATATTGTGCATCTGAACTTGATTGAGAAAAATATGCATAATGACAGGGGGAGTTATTGTACTGGAGCATTACACACTTACACATATTTTTTCACATGCCTATACTTCATGGGGAGTTATCTTTTTTCATGTGAATATATATGATAGGCGGAGCATCACTGCATGTTTTCAAAACTGCTTATATTTCTTATTGATGCATCTTTGTTTGATTTTTCAGCATATCATATCTAGAAGCATACCTTTATTGTTAATGCACAAAGGGGGAGAAGTATTGTGAAATGTTATTTAAGTATTGAGAAGTGCTATCTGCTTGATATATTGCTGATTGATTGTGATGCATTCAGAGTATTTGAACTGAAATTTGATTGTTATTTCATGTGCGTACTCTGAATTTGGTTTGGTCTTGTGCAAATATGGTTGTTTATTAATCATGGTTCTGCATAATCAAAAAATGGGGAGATTGTTGAGGTTTTTGACAACAAAATATCTATATCACTCTGGTTTTTTATGATGACAACACATTTTTAATAACACATGGATTGCAATGTGTTACATGTTCCTATATTTAATATTGATTGTTATCTTGATGAACATGTTTGTGTGAAATCTGATGTGATTGCATTACATATATTTTGGAAAAGGAAAACCACATACACTTTTATGAACTTACATTGTGTGGCATTACTGCAAGCTGTAAGTCGACTTCATTATGGGGGAAGTCGAATTAAGCTCGTGACTATGCACATATTTTCAAATAAAGTGCTATGTGAGATTTTGCATTGAAAAGAATTTCAAAATGAACTGTTGTGTCCAAGTCGACTTTGTGTGCCACGCATTCGACTGTATTAGTTGTTTGATTTGAAATTCTATTGTGCTCATGAACAATAACGGCTATATTTTTAAAAGTTAGTTGAGAATTGAATGAAAGTCAACTGTAATGAATGTGGAATTAATTTGTTTGACTGGACTGCTACTAATTGGACTTATCTGTTATAACTGTCAAGGACAATGGACTGAATTAGTAGCGTATTCGACTACAGGAGTGTCTGTTTTCTAGAAATCTATAAGTAGACGAGACCTGAGTTGTTTCATAGAACTTTTGGAAATCTAAAGTTGAAAATAAGACTTATTATTATTCTCAATGATAAAAATATACATTCTCATATCCTCTATTTGTAATAATCTAGATCTCCTAAAAAGGGAAATAGGGAAACTAGGAAAACTAGGAAAAAATAAAATAAAATAAAATATTACGTATCTATTTCCTCTAATTAGGAAGATTCTAAAGATATTATCTCAAATTACAACATCTAACATTTTCATATTCTGTTTCAGATTGTTTATCAATGATTTTAGAGCTCCAATAACTCATCAAGAAGACGGTTGTGATCTTTCTTTGTAGAGTTTCTGAAGGAGATTGATATTGCGCTTACTGCTTGATCAGAATCTGCACAATTGAGGTGTTATCTGGTTGATCAAGATTCATGTTTGCATTCCGTGGTGATTGTTGTTGTACCTGCTGTGACTACAGGGGTTGGACTCGTGGAGTCTGGTACACTTTGAGGATTGTTCAAAGTGGGTTGCAGATTGCAGGAGAGGGGATATCTTGCTGTAAGTCTTGTTGTGTGGTTTGCCTATATTTTGGTTAGAGGGTTAGAGAGGTGTTTTATATTTTTGATGTGGAGGTATCTATAAAAGCCTTGTTGTAAAAACCTTGACCATTATAGTGCATTTGCTTCCTGGTATTGGAAGGACACTAGATGTAGGCATTGAGGCCGAACTAGTATAAAAAGTTGCGTTTGAATTCCCTATCCCTACTCTTTTACATTCAGTCGACTTTACATTTCATGTAGTCAACTTTGATTTTTCGCTGCACTTAAATTTCTATTACTTGCGATTCAAGAAAGTTTGTAAAGTTTTGTGCTTTGTGTAAAAGATTGCGAAAAGAATCTTATTTTGAAAACTCACCAATTCAACCCCCCCTCTCTTGGTGACAAAACGAAGCCTACCTGTTTTCCAACATGCTGCATGTATGGATGTCATTTTTAGTTCTCAGTTGCAATAATTTTACAGCCTCCATATAACTAAAGTATATGGTCCATGGGCATTCTCCTTTTGCACCAAAGCACGTCATCCTTAATCTTCTTATGTCATTTTTTACAAACTTTATATTCCTACCATTTTCCAATGCATACCCTTTAACAACATCTAAAATATCTTGCTTTTCTGCAAAAAAAGTTCCTACCTCCCACGTAAAGTCTACCATACTTTTTGGCTTACAAAAAGTACCAAAACTCCCATAGCCTTCACTATCATTAACATCTTCATCACCATTTGTAGCACTAAGTAATTCCTCAAAATTCCACTCCTCATCTAACAAACCTCTATCATCATGATCATCACTTTCTGCACTCTCATAATCATTGTCATAAAGACTTTGTACTTCTACTTCTAACTCGACATCACCATCTATATCATATTCAACACTCACATCCACTAGCCCCTCTAAGCACTTATTATTTCCATCTACATCACCTTCATAAGTAGATGTACTCCAACTACAAACATCAACTTCATCCTCCATTACTCCTTCACAGACGTTCAACTTTTGCTCTTCTTCAACCTGATGCAACTCTTCTACATCACCTTCAACATCTACTTGAACATCATCACCTTCAACATATACCTGAACCACATCACCTTCAACATCTACTTGAACAACATCACCTTCAACATCTACTTGAATACCATAACCTTCAACATCTACTTGAACACCATCACGAGCTTCTTCACTCTCATGCACCTCTTCTAAATCACCATCACCTTCAACATCTACTTCAATAGGATTACCATCTTCTTCACCCTCATGCACCTCTTGTAAGTCACCATCAACTTCAACACAATCACCTTGTTCTTCACCCTCTTTTTGTACTTCACCATTACCTTCAACTTCATCATTACTAATATATTGAAGCATATGTATGAGTTCCAGCTCAGAAACGACATGCACAACGTATAAATGAACCTCACCATTAAGTCTAGCTAAGTTAGCCATATGCATGGCACCAGTGTCATCAATTAATTGTTCCAACCTATTTTCCAACACTAAACTCGCTCCTACACAATACCATAAATCTTTAAAATTATCATATCCAAAATTTTTCACTACACTGACAACCACAAAATAACTCCAAATGTCAGGGTCAAAGGACAAGGTTGTTGTCTCCCCTTCATACTTTAGGCTACCATTTTTAATGAACTTTCCTCCATGGTGGAATACACATTCAATAGAGTCGTTCATTATGCACAACACAATATAAATATATCTACACACCTATTATGCAAACATATGACGACAAAAAAAGTATTATTAAAACACTAACAACACGCACAAAGACACAGTCAAATAACTGTAAACATACATGGGGGACCACATTATCCTCAACAACGCAGACCAAAACATACATCAATGAGGGACCACCAACAAATATTGTAGTTTCCCCACTATAAAAACAAAGACAATAAAGCACAAACACTAGCCTTCCTTCAGATTAACTTCCACTGACCACGTGATTGCTTCCAATGACACAAGGACCCACACCTCACCTCGTGCCTCAACTTCTTCCAGGAACCCGCACATACACCTTCGCTTCCAAACCGATGTTCTTCAAAAGAGAATCTCTCGCACTTCGAATCAAATAAAGAAAGAGCCCCAATTTTTTCCCCAATTGCCTCACACGAACCCTACCCCCAATTTTTTTCCCAATCTCAATTACATTTCTGAAATAAAGGGGGCTGCACTTAAATCTTTTGATTATTCCCTTTTTGCCCTTCCAAAAATCTGATTACATTCATAATTTTTAATAAAAAACTTGTTTCTAATGCCACATTTCATCAATGTCAACTTTGACCATGCCACGTAAACAAGACATAAATGACCGTTAGTGTAATTTGACGGCAGGTCCTTAATTGGATCAATTTTACAAAAAAAAAGACCCAATTGAGACGCCGAAAAGAAAAGAGACCTATTTGAAATTCCAGACCAAAAAAGGGACCTACGAAGACATTAAACCTTTTAGCTTTTACAAAAACAAAATTTGATTTTTATTTTTCGAATATTTACAATTTTTGCCGTCACTTCTGCTGTTATAATTGTGGTTTATGAATTTTGGAAGTCAAATAAATGTAGATTAGGTAACACTTGCTCTAAGGTATGTGGTATTAAATGACAAGTGATATTGAAAAAACGTGTTATTTGTTTGTTTTAAAATGAATTTTATGATAAAATAACTTTAAATTTCAGGGAAATTAAATTAAAGAACATATTTTACAATGAATAAAGATTGTTGACAAAAAATTTCATCGAAGAATTTTAAAATAGAAAACGTGGAAGGATACATGTATATGGTCATAATCAAGATTGATAAATTGATGAAAATTTTCTACCTTAAATTAATAATTCAAATATAAAAAATAAAAAAATTTCAGCAAAAATATAAAGAGAATTTCTATGGAAAAACATTTACGTTGTGTTCGTATGTACGAAATTATTGATGACGAAGATTAGGAAGGAATGATTTGTGAGTAAAAACGTGTTCGTATGGAGGGATCAGCGAATAAGGATTTACAATCATTTATGGGATGGTTTTTTCGTATCTCGTTGTTTTATTCATATTTGAGCTGATTCACTATCAAATGTCCTCTTACCCTCAACCTTTTTGTAAAATGCCATCACCTTTTATCACATGAGAAATGGAAGTAACCGAGATTCCAAGTTGCATAATCGATTCCAATAATTTTGGGTGCTACACTGTTATTTCACGCGTATAATAGGGTGCATGGGTTATGTGCAGACATTCCCTTCTCTGCTTTGACACAACCACGCACATTGTATTTTATAGAGATTCCTTTAACTTTGATTCCTTCGTTGTAGCTTTGGACATCTTTTGACCAGCAGACCCATTAATAACACGGTTTATGGTTGGTATAGTTTGGTGGTGTATTATGAAGTTAGTGTATTTAGAAGCAACAACTGAAGTCCTTGTTGTTTTGTGGTGTTTGAGAACGTTTGTGGTGCAGTGTTGAGTGTAGCAAGCAAGCAGGAAAGCATAGGTGAGTGTCTTGTTCTTGTGAGTGTTTTTTTTTTTTTGCAGGAGATGAAGAATGGAGGTTGAAGATGAAGATGAGAGATGTTAAAGATGAAGAAGAGGAAGGAGAGGGCAAGTTCAGCGTGAAGAAGATGAAGAAGGGAGGATTCGGTTTCAGCAAAGGTTCCACCCATAGAAGAAGGTGTATTCGGTTCTGGTGACCTTGGAATCGGTTCCAATGCAATGAAGACATAGAACTGGAGGTAGTATTCGGTTCCCTTGATGAAGGATTCAGTTCCAGCATTTTTGGTTCGACCATATTTGGTTCCAAAGCTACGCGGATTCGGTTCCATCACGCTCATAAGTTCATCATCACGCTTATATATATATATATATATATATATATATATATATATATATATATATATATATATATATATATATATATATATTTGTTTTTGTTTTTTTGATTAAATTAGTATTAACGTTCATCTGATAAGTGTCATGTGTAATTAGTTCTTTTTTTACTGTTATGTGTAAGTATTATTAGTTATTTTTTTTACTGTGTTTTTTTTTATATTCATTCTTTTAGTTATATTTTTTCCTTCCTCTTCTCCTATTCTCTACCTTCTTCTCGAAACTGTTCAATCCCTTTACTGAACTCTATTTCATTTGCATATTCTCGATGCAAACTTCATGGTAAACGCAACCAATAAAAAAACCAAACATAGGAACAGCCGATTCAAGAAAGAGGAAGAAGGGGTTTGAATGGAAATGAAAGGGGTAAGTAGCGGTGGGTGTTGGAGCACGCCGGTCGCAGATGTGGCAACGAAGTGGTGGCCGCGGCGAATAGAAAAGGTGACTCTAGTCCTTGATCTCACATAAATGGCTGTGAAGAGGGAGATCCAGCCACTCTCGATCGATTTCATCCAATGACAGTGCAATGGCGCTGGTGGTGGTGCTTAGGCTTGGAGGTGGAGTCAGGGTGGTTGTTGGTGGTAATTTAGCGTTTCACGTTTGAAACACGGTAGGTGTAGGTGCAACAACACCAACGATGTCTCTGGTCATTAAGGTTCGCCAAAATCAGAAACCATTGTTGCTTCGCAATTGGTGTTTGAATGTTGGGAGATTAGAGGGTTTGTAGAAGAAAAGGGAAAAGAGGAAATGATACAGAAGAAAAAATAAATAAAAATAAATAAATAAAAACTAAAAAAACTAAAAAAGTATTAAAAAAAAATAGAAGTAATATATTAACAGGTGACCATTTCTAAACGATTTTAACTAATTTAATTTAATTTAAGAGACTATATTAACTCTATTTAACAAAGGTTTAATTAAATAAAAATATATATAAAAAAGTCTAATGTGAATCATTGTGTAAGATTTAGGAAAAGTAAATATCTATAAAGATGCTCGGCGTAGGTCTCATTAATTAAAATAAGAAAAAAATAAATATTACAGAAGTACAGTGTAGAATAAATAGTTATAGTTTCTTATTATGAGTTACTGGTCAAGTGTTTGATTGATGTTTTTATTTTTTTATTTTATGTGGATGTATACTGTGTTATTATTTCACTAGTGTAGACGTCATTCCTTAGAGGTTGGATTACATAATATCCAACGTAAAAATTGACCGGTTGTATTTTCGTAAATAAGTTGAACATGTAGATGTCGGATATTAGGGGGACCGACATCTAGACGTCGATTATTGGCTACCCCCGACGTCTAAATAGCCAACAAACGTCAGATTGTTCCATTGGATGCCAAAATGGTTGCTCTAGAATGCGAAAAGTTATTTTTTTTCGCCATTTAAACGTCTGATCCCACCACCCCAATGTCTAAATGGCAATGTAGACGACGTGCCCCCCTAGAACCGAAGACTAATGGCCTGCACAGGTAGGTGAAAATGTGGTTCTGGACGGTGGTTCGTCAGTCCCGACGTTGACAATGTATTTAGACATCGGCTACCCCCACATCAGACGTCCATAGGTACCGCAAAATTTAATTTTTTAAATCGATTAGACGTCATATTAGTGGGGGCCCTGACGTGACCGACGTCTAAATGCTTGTTATATAGTAGTTCGCGAACCCGCGGGAAGTTATGCGCACTGTTCATCGTCTTTCTCCTTGGATTTTCTCTCCAGGTGCGTTTTCTCTCTTTTGGACCGTTTAAACTTCGTTTTGCTCTAATTAAATTACTCTTTGATGAAATATCTTCCATTTGAACCAATTAAAATGCATTTTCATTGCGTTTTGGTGCAGTTTCTGGCGTGTTCTTAGGCGGCGTTTTTGACCCTTTTTGGCCTGCATTTTTGGATGTGCACTCCTCCATTGCCCTCTATTGCGTTTTTAATATGCTAAGAAGGTTAGTTTCCTTGTTGAAAACTTTTTGTGTATGCATCTTATTGGCTTTTGTGTATGCATCTTATTGGCTTTTGCATATGCATGTTTTTGGCTTTTAGGTATGCATGTGTTATTGTCTTTTGAATATGCATGTGATAATGTTTTGTTGTGTTATTATGATTGGCATGTTAGGTTATAAGTATCAAATCATTGAGTGAACCTTATTTCCCGTTTGAAATTTAATACAAACGATTAATTTGTTAATCATTTGTATTAAATTTTGAATTGTCTGATTGGACAATTTGGGAAAATTATTTTTCATAATTTGCTATAACATGTACGTTGGAGTTTATGGATAAGATTGATAAAATTTCGGTTCAGATTATTTGTGTTGTTCTCCGGATGCATATTTGATTGTGGTCATCCATGACCACTCTCATTTCGTGTATTTCGGAGACCAATGCGAAATGCTGTCGAAATCTTATCAAATTTATCATGTTAGACTTCTTTGCACGTGACTTGGCAAATTGTGAAAAATAATTTTTCTGAATGGGTAGGGTCTATAACCTTGTGAGAGTTAAAAAAACACCAACTGATGAAGTATGTTACGAACATAGTATGAATCGAAGCTGGATGAATGAACGCTGCATCAGTGAAGAATATGAGAAGGGTGTTTTGGAGTTCTTGCAATATGTTGAACAAAATGAAAAGTCTGTGAACGGGACATATTTTTGTCCTTGTGTTCGTTGTCTTAATCAAATACTCCAAGACTTAGGAAATATTCGTGACCATCTATTCATGTTCAGCATAATGAGAACTTATACGTTTGGACTTGGCATGGAGAAGTACTGGACTAGCCTACCACGTCACGAGGAATGGATTATGTGGAAAAATGGATGAGTGATCATTTAGAGGACATAATAAGTGATGTTGGTGAAGATAATTTGGGAATTGCTAATTTGTATGATTCTCTTATAATTGATTCAGAGCAACCGTTGTTCCTAGGATGCTCGTACTTTACATGTTTGTCTGCAACTTTGAAGTTGTTTAGTTTAAAAGCAAGGAATGGATGAACCGATAAAAGTTTCATAGATTTGTTGGAGGAGATGCTTCAAGAAAATAATACTCTACCTATTCGTAATTACGAGGAAAAGAAAATTTTATGTCCAATGGGTCTTGAATATCAAATCATACATGTTTGTCCTAATGATTGTGTTTTATACATAAAGGAGTTTGCTTCGCTAAAGTATTGTCCAACATGTGGTTTATCCCGTTTTAAAAAGAAAAATGACAGAAACATTGGTGATGAAGGTAATGATGGTGCACCTGCTAAGGTGATGTGGTATTTGCCTATAATACCTAGGTTGAAACGTATGTTCTCTGTTAAAGAAGATGCAAAGAACCTTAAATGGTACGTTGTCGGAAGAAAGTGCGATAATCTTCTTCGACACCCGGCTAATTAATTCACCACAATGGAACAAGATCAATGAAATATTTCTAGAATTTGGTATGAATCCTTGTGGGAACTTAAGTAGCAAAGACAGTTCATGGCCAGTTATGTTGATGATATACAATCTTTCTCCTTTGGTGTGCATGAAGAGAAAATATGTGATGTTGTCCATGATGATATCGGGTCTTAGACAACCTAGAAATGACATTGATATTTACTTGAAACCTTTAATTGATGATTTGAAATTGTTGTGGGAAAAAGGGGTTGAAGTGTTCGATTAAGATGTTCAAGAAAATTTTTGTTTGCATGCAATGTATTTTTGCACTATAAACGATTTCCCAGCCTATGGAAACTTGAGCAGTTATAGTGTTAAAGGTCATATTTCATGTCCCATTTGTGAAGAAAACACTAGTTACCTTCAATTGAAGCATGGTCAAAAGACGGTATATACAAGACATCAAAAATTCCTTCCTTGTAATCACCCTTACCGTAGATTGAAAAAACATTTAATGGAAGTGTTGAGGATGAGGTTGTGTCCAGACCCCGCTATGGTGAAGAGGTGTACAACGAAGTAAAAAACATTGACATTGTCTTCGGAAAACATCATAAAAGTACCTTTGCGAAAAATATTTGGAAGAAACGATCAATATTTTTTAATCTTCCATACTGGTGTAAACTTGATGTTAGACATTGTATAGATGTGATGCACGTTGAAAAAAATGTTTGTGATAGTGTCATCGGAAATTTATTAAACGTGAAAGGAAAGACCAAAGACGGAATAAAAGCACGACAAGATTTGGTTGACATGGGAATCCGTTCTGAGTTACATCCACAGACAATAGGAAGACGCACCTATCTGCCCCCCAGTCTGTTACACTCTTTCTAAAAAAGAAAAACAAAGTTTTTGTAACTCTTTAAGAAGTGTGAAGGTTCCACAAGGTTATTCTTCAAATATTAGTAACCTTGTTTCTATGCAAGAGTTAAAGATAGTTGGTTTAAAGTCTCACGATTGTCATGTATTGATGCAATAATTGTTACCAGTTGTTATTCGAGGCATATTACCTCCTTCTGTTAGAGGTATTCTAACACGTCTGAGTTTGTTCTTTAATGTCATTTGCAAGAAAGTTGTTGACCCTCGAGGTTTAGATCAATTGGAAAATGAAGGAATAAGACTACTGTGTGAATTGGAGATGTATTTCCCACCTTCTTTTTTTGATATATGGTTCATTTGATTGTTCATCTAGTTAGAGAAATTTGAATATGTGGGCGGTTTTCTTAAGGTGGATGTACCCTGTTTAAAGATACATGAAGATCTTAAAGGGATATGCTAAGAATCAGTATCGACCAGAAGCTTCGATCATAGAGCGGTACGTTGCAGAGAAGCCATTGAATTTTGTTCAAGTTATATGCCAAGTTGTGAACCAGTAGGTCTTCCTAAGAGCAGACATGAAGGAAAATGTGAAGGTAATGGTGTTCGAGGTGTGAGAATTCAAAGTGTTAGTAGAAAAGAAGTTGATCAAGCTCATTTGTACATCTTAAACAACATTATTGATGCGATTCCTTACATTTCTGAACACGTTAATGAAATAAAGGCATGACACCCAAGAATGAGTGAAAAATGGCATCTTAATGAACATGTCAAAACCTTCTTACAATGGTTTAAGAAAAAAATTTATGCGACTCCAAATGTTTCTAAAAGTCTATCGAGGCTATCTCGTGGGCTGAACACAGATGTCATTACATATGGTGGGTACTATACAAACAATATTTCTTTTCAGAAAAAGGTAGAAGATGACAAAAGAAGAGTTCAAAATAGTGGGGTTACACTACAAACTGAGGTTGTGCACTTTGCTAGTTCTAAAGACAAAAATCCAATCACAACATCCATGAGTTATTTTGGAATAATAAAAGAAATATGGGAAGTTGATTATGTCAGTTTTAAAGTCCCAGTTTTCAAGTGTAAATGGGTTTATATAAATTCCAATATCATGACAGATGACTTTGGTTTCACATTGGTAGACCTTAACAAGATGAATTACACTGATGAACCATTTATTATGGCTAGTCAAGCAAGATAAATATTCTATGTAAATGATCCAACAAATTAAAAATGGTCAATGGTTTGGAAGGAAAAAACATGCACGGATATGATGATGAAGATTCTCTTGATATACTCGAGACAACATCTGTTGCATCAAGACCCATTGAAGACAAGGTTGATGACGTAGCCGATGACATCCATGCAATTCGTAGTGATCACAATGAAGGGATATGGGAGAAAACAATATCTTAATAGGTTTTGTGATATTTTTTTAGTGACTTTAAATGTTGTTTAATTCTTCATATTTGATGTAGTACTAACCTTGTATATATTTTTCAGGTATGTCGACCTCAGGCTCAGGAGAAGAACATACCAGACATCGTCGATCTGTCACACGATTGCCATATGTGACATCCGGACACATTGATGGCAAGAGGAGAAATGTTGATATTGACTCGTGATCAGGTGTGCCATCAGGGCCAAATGCTGATAGGTTTAAGAGTTATCTGGGTGTGTTAGCAAAATGCCATGTTTCCATCCTTCATGCATCTTGGGATGACGTCCCAGAGGTTGACAAGAACCTTTTGTGGCAAGAAATTCAGGTATGTTTACTTAAAAGAAATTTGATATATTTTTTTCTTTGATCTTATTATGTCATTAACAAGTTCTTTGTTTTGAACAACAAAATTATGATATTCCAAACACTAGTCAGATTAGAAAGAAAGTGTTATCCCTATAGCGATTAGATGTAGGGATTTCAATACAAGACTGACACGTTTATATGTCTTTGGAAATAGACAACATGAGAATCCATGTCAACATTATACTTTCATTGAGGAGGAGTGGATGCAGTTTCGTGCATATAGAGAGTCTGAGGATTGATAGGTTTGTTTCTTAACATCTAGAGAGTCTTTAGTTAATGCATTTTATTATGATTTTACACTATACATGGTTTCACAGGGTAAAAGGTTAGTCGTCCAAGAAAGGCAAAGGCTAAATGATGCACCATACATGTTATCACGAGGTGGATATGCAAAACTCTAGAAGAAGATGAGAAAGAGTCGAGTGGAGGCCTTGGGACTTGAGTCCCCCGACCTAGCACCTGCACCTATTAGGTACGAGTTGTAGAAGGCTGCTCGGACTAAATCTGATGGGAACATGACATCTTCCTCAACTGCCTTGATCTCACAAAGAATATTAAGTTCACACCAAAGCATTTTTTGATTGTGTATTTATCATCACATGTATTTTATGTAAAAATCTTTTTTTATATGCAGGATGAATTGGTTGAGCAGCAAACTCAAGGAACATTTGTTGGCCAAGGTAGGGATGACATTCTAAAATGACCGTTGGAAAGCCCGAGCACCCATGATGTGTATATGGAGTGTTGAGATTGTTGACAACACAATATCTATATCACTCTGGTTTTTGATGATGACAACACATTTTTAATAACACACATATGTTGTTGTTGTGTTACATGATATCTGGTTGCATTACACATGTTTTAAAGGCTGAAAACAACATGCACTCTTGTAAACTTAAAAGTTGTGTGACAAAGCTGCAGTAAAGTCGAATCATGTACTAATTGATTCCACTATACTAAAGTCTTTGTACAGTTTCTCAGAAACAGTGCTATGTGAGATTTTGTGAAGGAAAGAATTTCAAAATGCTCTGACATGTCGAAGTCGACTGTGTGCGCCACACAGTCGATTGTATTAGTTGTTTACTTTGAAATTCTGTTATGCTCATGAACAATAACGACTATATTTTTAAAAGTTAGCTGAGCATTGAATATAAGTCAACTGTATTGAATGAGAATTTATTTTGTTTGACTGTATGCTACTGGTCTGACTAATCTGTTATAACTGTCATAACCTAGTCGATTGAATTAGTAGCATATTCGACTAAGAGAGCGTCTGATTAACAGAAATCTATAAATAGATGTTATCTGAAGTTATTAAGAGACTTTTGGACATTTGTTGATCTAACACTTTCAGATTCTGTTTCAGATTGTTTCTCAGAGATTATAGACTTCCAAGAATTCTCCAAGAAGACGGTGGTGATCTTTCTTGAAAGAGACTCAAAGGGAGACTGACTGCGCACTCATTGCTTGATCACATATTTGCACATTGGGATGTTTTCAGGTTGATCAAGATTCTTATTAACATCCATTGGTGATTGTTGTTGTGACCTATTGTTATTACAGGCGATAGCCTCGTGGAGTCTGGTTCGCTTTGAGGATTGTTCAAAGTGGTTGGCAAATTGCAGGAGAGGGGACATCTAGCTGCAAGTCTTGCTGTGTGTGTTTGCCTATATTTTGGTTATAGGGTTAGAGAGGTGTTTTATATTTTTGACGTGGAGGTCTTCTATAAAAGCCTTGTTGTAAAAACCTTGACCATTATAGTGCATTTGCTTCCGGGTACAGGAAGGACACTGGATGTAGGCATTGAGGTAGAACCAGTATAAAAACCAGTGTTTGATTTTCTCTATCCCTGCTCTTTTAATTACAGTCGACTTTATTATCTGCGCAGTCAACTACGTTTTTCCACTGCACACGAATTTTCATTACTTGCAATTCAAGAAAGTTTGTAAAGTTTTATACTTTGATTTAAAGATTGCAAAAAGACTCTGATTTTGAAAACCCACCAATTCACCCCCCTCTTGGTGTAAAAAGAAGCCTACCTGTTTTCCAACATGGAGTTCCTAGGGCGATTGGTCTTCGTGACAACTTTGGCCCTACACAAAAAAGCACTCAATCAATGAGTAAGAAGGCACTAAGGCAGATGGATCTTCAGTGGGAGGAAAGGCTCAACCAAAGCATGGGATCTATGGAGAAACAATTCATGGAGCAACTACAAGAACAAAAAGAAATAAAAAGAGCATTTGAAGAGAAGTTGCATTCCATGACGTAGGGTACCATGGGGTTGCCCACTCAAGCTCTCACAGCACCTCGGGTCAACACTAGAGGATTATGCTCTACTGTAGATCCTACTGAGTATAATGGTCAATATGAGTTGTTGGTTGATGGGGATCCCCCACGCATTGTGGCTGTCGGACGAGTACTTGAGGGAGGCCAGACTATTCATGGTGTTCTCCTATTACCCCACCACTTGCGTGTGACAATTGATGAGGTTCGGGATCCCCAGGCTCAGGTGCATGTACCCACTTCAGAAATTCATTTTGTGGGGGAGGCCATAGGAACATTTATAGTCTGGCCTAGAGCATTGATCATGTCACACATTGCTATACCACAAGTATAATATTTTTATTATTAGTATTTCTATGTTAAATTTAAAAATATTTATTGATAACTTTGAAATTCTTATCTTCAGTTCATACATCCTTAGAAGCAACCGATGCATGAGCCAGTGATAAATGAAGATGATGAGATGGCTGAAGCGGAGGATGATCCTCTATCAAAGCTCATGACAAGATTACCTAGGTTGAAGAGAGGACCAATAGAAATATACTAGGATTTGAGAGTATTTGGTCTCCCCCCATGTGGCAATATATATCACATTCAATGATGCACTGGAGATCATTGGGGGAGACAGGATGTTGAATATTTTCATCATTCAACTATGGTGCATCTAAGATAGTTAATTTTGTCTTCCATATTAGTTTTATTTAGATTCCTAGTTTATAACAACTTAACTTTGTTGTTTTAGGTACATGGACACAATCATTGTGGACCAAAGTCGGTCTTCCTTATTCGGATTTGTTGAACCTCAGACCATTCAACCTTCTGGTAACAATTGAAAGCAAACAAAATTATTTGCAAATATGGATAGTTGAGTCAAATAGAGACGTATACCTTGTGCCATACATTGATGGGTATGAGTTGTTTTATGCAAAAGTTCATTAAAGTTTACTTAATTAGTTTACTAACTATTTATGATTCATGATAGGTCCACTAGAAGCTGATGGTCATCATTCCCAGACAATGTAAAATTATATGGTTTTGTTCGCTGCATAAGAAGATGAAAAATGACTTGAGAAACATGCTTCAAGGGTAAGTGTTTCTCCAAAAATGACTTTGAAATTCATGTTGACCTTCAATTTTTATGATAAATATAGTTATATTAATATTACCTTGTGTTTTCAATCTAAATAGAGTTATGGGTAAATCCCGAGGTCAGCTAGTTCAAGTCTATATCCAAAGCTTGTAAGTCATTTATAGTTCTAAATAATTTTCTATGTTATTGAATGATCTAAATTCTTGACTATTTATTTTGTCATTTTAGTGTAACAAGCAGCTAGACTCATGGGAATGTGGCTTCTATGTCATGTATTGGACTAAGAGTATCATTGGAACGGCCATTGTAGATGAGTGGAATGAGGTAATGATGCTTACCTTCAATACATTACAAATCAAATTCATCTTTGAACATATATGAAAACATAATGAATCTTTCTTCATTTTGCAGTACTTCAAGAGTACATCTCCTATACCAAATGACATACTTAGACAAATAAGACAGAAATTGCCAGCTTATCTTCTACAAAGATGAAACTCGGAAAACTTCTATTTCTTGTTGAACATTAATTACGTTTAGTTTAAGTTTGTATTTTGATAATTTTGGTTTTGGATTATATTTTAGATTAATTATTAATTTGTTTAGCTGAAACGTGTATATATATATATATATATATATAATATATATATATATATGTATATATATATATATGTATGTATATATATATATATATATATATATATATATATGTATACATATATATATATACATACATATATATATATACATACATATATATATATACATATATACATATTTATATATGTATACATATACATATTTATATATGTATACATATTTATATATGTATACATATACATATTTATATATGTATACATATTTATATATGTATACATATTTATATATATATATATGTATACATATTTATATATATATATATATATATATATATATATATATATACATTTATTAGTATATATATTAGTATACTGTTTGAGACAATTTTCTATTTTTTAGGTGTGATTTTATTGCAAAAATAAATTAATTTAAAAAAAACACGAGTAAAAGTTGGTTATGACACTGTGTGATGTCTAAAGGCGTCTGTTAATGGACACACAGACGTCCAATGGATCATAGTGGTCAAACACGTTCTAGGGGCTTAGACGTCGGTTTAAACCAAGTTGGACGTCTTATTAACGTCATCATAAAGATGTTGGATTGGGATTAGACGTTAAAAGCCCAAAATGACAGACTTCTAAAGCCCTTTTTGCACTAGTGTTTGTAAAATTTGTTGTGCATGTGTATGATAAGATAAATGTGATACTTTTTTTGGTTCGGTGTGATTGTTTGGAACTTGGAAGTGATGAGTTCATGACGACGTGAGGTCCTCGACATGTAACACCCCGGATTCTGAGATGTCACGGGTTATTAAAAATTGGTAAAATTCAAAATTTATCATAGAGCAGAAACGTACTTAGAAAAAATCATATATATCCAATTACATTACTTCGACTAATAAAATAACGAAGGAAATACTCCAATTATATTGTCTTAACTTACAAAACAAAATAGTTTTAATGGAATCCTACGGTTATTCTCCATCCTCTCTCGAGTCAACCACGTCTCTAGAACATCTGTAACATTATCTACTCATGTATAACACATTATACGATCATCGCCGATAATTTCATTCACAAATGCACAAACACAAACATGTATGGGATAAACTACTGATAAAACAATCATAACCAACAAGATACATACATACTGATTATATCAACCATAATCAAACACACAACAAGATACATATCTTCTTATTATACCAACCATATAATCAAACACACAACAAGATACACACCTTCTGATTATATCAATCATAATCAAACACCCCATACATAGTAGTAATAACAATAGGATTCCTAATCCTCTAACATAAACAATTCAATCATGTTGAATTACTCGATCCTTGATCTCCGATCCTTGAACTTCGATCATTGCTCCTTGATCTTTAGCCTTGATGTCATCACTAAGATGTCAACATAGATCCTTGGTCTATCCACTCATTAACACCCATGCTAACTACTTATTATAACCATTATAATAACACCACTATCAACATAACATAACTTGGAGCATCTCAAGTACCATGATCATCATCACAGATACACCACCATCATGACTATCCCAGTTGTTAAAATAGAATGGCTCATATACTCACACCAAGAGGGGAGGAGGGGGAGGGGGTAAATTGGTGAAACTTTAAAACAAAGTCCTTTTAGTCGACTGGGCTACTAATGCAGTCAAATATAACAAATCAGTTATAGTAATTAGCAGCAGTCAAAGCAATTAATTGAGTTTACAATTAATGCAATCGAATAACATTTAATGCTTGGTCAACATATTAAAAATATGACCGTTCAACAGTTATATCAAGCATTAACAAAATTTCAAAACAATTTATGCATTGATGAATAAAATCACATATATAGCACAGTGAAATGCAATGAACAACACAGTAACAACACAATCATGTTCTCATATAAGCATATAACATGTAAGCAAAAGACATGTAACACAAAATACACATGTGTTATTAATTATGCTTCATCATCAAAAACTCAGATATTACTGAGATTGTGGGTTCAGCTAAACTAGTGCTCCCCCTATCAATAATCTCCCCTTTTTTTTATGATGCACAACCATGATTAATAATCAGCCATGTTGCACAACTTAATACAGATTATCAATCAATTACCAATCAACATAATTTTCCCCCTTTGGGAATTAGTAAAAAAGGTAAGCATAATGGTATTGATATACAGATTATCAAGCATACAGAGATGTATCAGATAATCATCAAAAACAAACAATGATACTCCCCCGGTAAAGATATTCACATGATATAATATATACTCTCCCCCTTAAATGTAGGGATATGAAACATCTCAATGAATATGCAACGCTCCCCCTATCATTATTCATGTTTTAATCTCAAAACATAGATGCACAATGCAGTATACACAGTATATATCAGAGCATATATCAACATATGTCAATATTGTATTAGATCAGAAACAATAAAAAACTATCAATGCAACAATGATACATTATCATTCATCAAAAGCAATATAATCTCTTAATCATCTCAAGTCAGCTATAGCAAAGAGATATATGAAGAGTAAACAGTTAATAGCAAATAGATCAATAGTTAAAGATATCAAATATCCAAATTTTGGAATCTTTAACCCCTGTTAATATACAATCAATTTGCCATCAATCATATCGACTTCATTGCTTCTCCATGAGTTGATTTGCCAGTTTTATCCATCCAATAAGTAATGTTCCTGCAAAATATTTCAAGATCTTTTCAGCTCAAGCATTTTAGAATCAAAATGATACATGAATTAACACAGATATAATATGAATATGCAAATATATGAATGCAACAGTAATCAGCAGTATATTCGCATGCAAGCATTGTAAAATCGACTACAATCAGATTAAATCACATTCTTAGTATTGATTGATTTAGATCAACTTCTGATTCCATTGATGTTAATCATGGATTACAATCAGAGATCATCAAAACAAAAATGGCATATCAAGCCATTGAATACAAAAGAAAACATCAACCATTCAAGCAAACAACTAAAAAAATAAATAAAACAAGTACTCCTAGTAACCCTATTATGATTCAGTTGTTTCCATAGAATCCTCATTAGAAGAGCTTCTTTCCCTTCGTTGGTGAGCCTCATCACTTTCAAGCTGATTGACTTTTTCAATCAGAATTCTGAATTGATCAGCTGCAAATCTCTCAAAATTGGTTTCAGGGTAGAAGTTTGTGCATTCTTCATTTACAGCTGGTGTACTTCCAGAACTGTAGACCAAGTCTGCTTCACCTTTGAAACACCAACCTTTTATTGTTTACTAAACCAAAAGCCGCAATAGTGTTTTTGTTTACCATGTTTGTGCAATTACAATAACACTTTTTCTCGCCACTAATATCCACTCCTTGAAGCACAAGTATTCGACTTACAAAAACAGCATATGGTAGATAGTGAGATTGCCTGAGTCCAACATTTGTCATATGATCTTTTAACACGTCCATGCAGTTGGTGGGAACCATTTTTGATTTCATATAACAAACAGACATCTTCAGTAGTCATTCTATCTTGTAGCAATCTTCCAGGTAGAATTACCCATGCAAGAAGGTAAGTTGTAATCCTTTCTTTGATGTTCAATCCGTCATGCACATAGAGTCTCTCAATAGTATATCTTCCTGGAAATCTCAGCTAGTTTTTGTAGATATCTCTCTTTTCCAGCCACTTATTTTTTTTCAGAATTTGGTAGATGAGAGAAGATGCCTTCTGCTTTCAGCCCTACAACTTGTTGCCATACATCATTGTTAATGTAAACATTAACACCTTTCACTCTCAACTGAATGACACCATTTGTTATTTTCAAGTTGTTCTAAAACATCCTCACTAGATCAGGGTACCAGTCACCCTTCATTTGAACAAATGTAGAGAGTTCCTACGTTTCAAGCCATCCCGAAAACTGAAAGTCCTATCTTTCAAACATACTCAGGTTCAAATACTTGGGTGGAACAACAATCTTGACTCTTCCATCTAAAAATATTTCTCTAGTCTCATCATCACTGATCAAACCTAAGGGATCAGGACCTCTTGCAATTGCTACCTCTTTTCCTCTGCTTCCCCTTGATGGACGATTGGAAGACACCATCTGATACAGAGTTCTTGGATACTCTTCTTCAGTCTAGGGTTATAGGATTATGAGAACAAAACATACTAAATGCTAATTACAGTGAAATAAATGAGACATTCATAAGGGCGCAAAGAACAATGATTCAATGAGGCCCAATTTAAATTTTCAAATACAGAAAGTCCATAACAAAGATTGTGAATCGGATTTATTAAGTCCAAAGTCGACTCATGTATGACAACATTTTCGGTAACAGAGAAACACACTTCAAACATATTCGACTTCATACTTAATGTAATCGGTTAAAATTCGAGCAAGTTGATTTTCTTGGAATACAATCACTCAAACAATCAATCAACAAACATGCATTCAACAATCAATCATACAAACAATTATTATGCATGATGCAATGAAAATATAGCAGTTACCACTTTCAAAAACTCAGGAATTTTTTATTTCATCATGATAGTTCATCCTTGAGTTGAATACTGCTTCAGCAGCACCTACTACCCTGCAAAACAGTTAAATGTTTTTTATGCTGGTACCCATTTGAATTTGGGTCATGTCTTGTTAGTTGCAGAGAGTTATTCCATAGGGATCCACCTGTACATTCCTTTTGGAACACCAATTTTTCTGTAGTAACAATTTCTAACAGTATGACCAATATTATTACAATAAAAACATGCATGAGTAATAGGTTTACTGAGACCAACAAATATCTTTGGATTAGACCTATTACTTTGAGCCTTATATCCAATTCCTTGTCTATAGATAGCTCTACCATAAGATCTTAGAACAACATCTAAGTTATCTTTACCTTTTGTGAACTTAGCTAGAGTGCTAGTCAAATAATCAATCTTTTCAATATATACAGGGCATCTAAGTTATCTTTACTTCTATCGACTCATTTTCAAATTCCTCATCCATTTCATAATCATTCCGTGAGGAGCCAGCCATGAAGCAAATATTCGACTCTACTTCAATGTTGCAATCCTCATCGCTTGAAGAATCTGAATCACTATTTTCCCAAGCAATGTATGCACTCGTTTGCTTCGTTCCTTTGTCCTGCGAAAATCATCTGCTTCCTTTTTGTTTGATCTTCAAATCTGGACAATCTGATTTGATGTGTCCTTCTCTTCCACACTCGTAACATTGGACAACATTTGTTCTTGAACTTTTCTTTCCTTTTACAGGACCTGCATAGCCGATGGTGGAACTCTTATTTTTCATAAATTGATTAAACTTCCTTACCACCATATTCACTATCTCTTTATCATGTAGTTCTATTTCTGAGTCAGCTTCTGGTTCAAGACTCTTTGCAGCTTTCTTTCTTGTGGGTTTTAGAACAATTGATTTCTTTTCTTCAATTTCTTCTTCCTCCTTCAACCTTCTAAGCTCTAACTCATGTTCTTCGAGATTTCCAAATAAGGTTGCCATGTTCATGCTGGTTAGGTCTCTTGATTTAGATATAGCAGTGACTTTTGGCTGCCAGTTTCTATTGAGGCTTTTCAATATTTTAATTTTGATTTCCTCCTTATCAAAAACTTTTCCAAGAGTCATAAGGCGGTTGACTATGTGTGTGATTTGCTTCTACACTTCATAGATAGTCTCTCCTGCTTTCATTCTGAATAGTTCATATTCCTGTATGAGAGAATTCTTTCTGGCTCTCTTTACTTCATTCGTTCCTTCATGTGTGACCTCAAGGACTTCCCACATCTCCTTGGTCGCCTTGCATTGTCATATCTTGAAAAATTCATCCATTGTTAGTGCTGAAGCAATTACATTTCTAGCTTTAAAATCATATTGAGCTCTGCAGTTCTCATCTTGAGTCCACTTAGAAATTTTTTTCAAAACAACTTTTCCATTCAAAACATGAGTGGGCTCATATGAATCATTTAAAGTTGCATCCCAAACTCCTTTATCCACCGATTCAAGAAGGATTTGCATCCTTATTTTCCAAAAAGCATAATTTTCTCCAGCAAATAGTGGTGGTCTATTTGTCGAAGCACCTTCACCAAAGGTCTAAGAATTGAAAGCCATTTCCAGGATTAGTCAATTAAATGAAAATAGTAATCGACTAGCTTTTCAAATATTTTATGAAAACCAGCTCTGGTGCCAATTGTTAAAATATAATGGCTCAATTACTCACACCAAGAGGGGGGGTGAATTGGTGAAACTTAAAAACAAAGTCTTTTTAAAATTTTTGTCGCAAAAGGTGATGCCTTTAAAGCTTTCTTGAAACCCAAGGAAAAAGGCTTTCTAATGCAGCGGAAATTAAGTCGATTGAATACAGTACAAATTCGATTAAATGTAAAAGAGTAGGGATAAGAAAATTCAAACACTGCTTTTTATACTGGTTCGGCCAACCTGCTTACATCTAGTGTCCTTCCAACCACGGGAAGCAACTGCACTATAATGATCAAGGTTTTTACAACAAGGCTTTTATAGAGACCTTACGTCAAAAATATTAAACACATCTCTAACCCTCTAATCAAAATATAGGCAGTACAATAACAAGACCAGCAACAAGAATCACCTCTTCTGTTGTCTAAACCCTTTGAGAAATCCCTCAAAGTCAAGAACGTAGCACGCTCTTCTTCCTATAGTCAGAACAGGGAACACAACCTAATCTTCACCAGATTGTAGAACCTGATCTTGAAGTAGACACTCAAATGTGTAGATAGACTAGACTTTGAATGCACAACAATCTTGCTCTTCAAGAAATCTCAAGTAGATGATCACCATGGTCTCTTCTTGATTCTTGGAGTGTTTTCCTATTTCTGTAAGACAACACTTTTTTGAAAAGATATCAGAAAAACTGTTAGATTCACAAAAGTTCTTACAGAAATCAAATCTGCGTCAATTTATAGATTAGCACAACTCTAACGCATTTTAGTCGACTAGGCTACTAATGCAGTCGAATATAACAAATCAGTTATAGCAGTTAGCAACAGTCAAAGCAATTAATTGAGTTTATAATTAATGCAGTCAAATAACATTTAATGCTCGGTCAATATATTAAAAATATGATCGTTAAACAGTTATATCAAGCATTAACAAAATTTCAAAATAGTAACACACTTAGTTGAATGAAACACGCATATAATCAACTATGTAATAGTGTAAATCATAGTTTTGAAAAACTTTATCTTTGAAAAATCTCAGAGCACACTTTGAAAAAGATTTGTGCAAAGACATGAGTTTTAATTAACTCACCCCATAATGAAGTCGACTTAAAACTATTGTTTTGTAACACAATTAAAATTAACATTAGTGCATGTGGTTTTTCCTTTCCAAAAACATGTGTTATGCATTCATGAATAAAATCACATATATAGCATAGTGAAATGCAATGAACAACACAGTAACAACACAGTCATGTTCTCATATAAGCATATAACATGTAAGCATAGAACATGTAACATAAAATACACATGTGTTATTAATTATGTGTTGTCATCATCAATCTCAGCTAAACCACTACTCCCCCTATCAACAATCTCAACACGAGTCATGAACAACATCATGAGCATCGCTGTACCATAATATCATAGTAGAAAGTGTCCATCTCACTCTTTTACCTTAGCTCACCAATTGTAGCTTCTCCTACAACCCACCACTAGCCTCCCCTACAGATCATCTCTTTCCAATGCACACAAGGCAAAAGGAAGCACCTATCTGTAGATAAAATCAGGACTTATGAATTGATTCGTAGGAGAAAATGAAAGTGAGAGGATTTGAGCACTAAATGTAAACTATTGTTTTTGTGTGAATGTGTATACATGAAAAGGCATGGTGATGGAATAAGGGTGGACCCATGTGGGGTCCACTTTGAAAGGGGAAAGGTTTCACATCTCTTATTAGGTGTAAGGGACTAGAAAAAGGGTACACCTAGTAGAAATTGTGTATTGTTAGTTTAACTTTTTGGTGTGATGTCATTTTATTGGGAGTTGTTTGAGAATGTTTTTGAGCAAATGGATTGGTGAACAAGGTCGAGGGATTGTATGTCTGAGAATGATGACATGGTTATTTGTGGTTGGTCGTGTGATTTGCAGTTGTGAAAGGAGACAGGTTGTTGTGGGGTTGTCTCGCTGTACCTAGTAAATATAGTGATGACACTTTTGGCAGTGTGATGCATGGAAGAGGTTCTCTTCGGTAGTGTGATGCGGAAAAGAGGTTCTCTTCAACGTTCGATGCAGAAAGAAGATGGTTCTAGTATTCATGGATCTTTCGGCCATGTGAAGTAGAAAAAATGGTTCTCTTCGGCTACGTGAGGTGGGAAGAGGGTATCGTGTGACTCTAACTGAATTGGTTATGATGAATGGGTGTCACGGTTAGTACAGGAGCTAGACTGTTGGTTTCAAATGATGATGTGTGACTATGTTTAAGTTGTTGGTGTGTTGTTGTTGGGTTCATTAATGTGATGAATGTTTGGCGTACGTAGGTTATGTTATTTTACTTATGATTGATTCTCAGTTAGCTCACACTTATGTTTGTGGATGTGGTTTCTTACGATAATCGTTTATTATGGGAGCATATTATCATGCAGATAGTTCATATGTTGCGGCGAGTGGATTGAGAAATTTGGGATATTATGATTGTTTGAATAAACTATTTTATTTGGAGTTTACTTGTAATTGAATTGGAAATAAAGTGTATTTTTCTTTAATTCTAAAAACGTATTAAGTTTGGTTATCCATTTTATGTTTTTAAAAATTTTAAAGTTATTACTGATAAGCGTCAAATCCCAAAAATTGGGATCACTTATCTTATAATCCACTATTAAAAATATCATATATATATATATATATATATATATATATTAATAAGGAGTCATGCATATGTTTCCGTAGCTTTCATTCTAGTATTTGAAGGAAAACTAGAAAGGCATTTTCACCTATTTATATTATAGACATTACCAATTATGAATGACTATATCCTACTATAAGACTATTAGGAAAAAATAAGGGCAGAAGTGTAAAACCAACCAAAATACACTTTCTAATGTTAAAAGAAAAGGAGCACATGACAGAGAGAGAAACGATCAGAAATGGGAAGAATCGAGAAACTTAGAGAGAGAAAGCGAGAGTTGAGAGCTCTACTAAGGTTCCTCTCTTCTACACGCAGAACAACCACCACCACAGCCCGCCGGAGCACAATCACACAAATATCACCGGTAAAACACACTCACAGAGGCACTCAGGTACTGAACAATACATCTCAAAAAAATTTATTTGCTTCAAAGTATGTTTCACAACATTATTTATAGTTGATCTGAAACTGTAACTGAAAAAGTGTAATTGTTTTGTTTATTTCAACACTCCTCCTAAACAAAACATTAAACGAACACGATTTTTCTGAAAAAACCCTCTTTTCACCGATCAAATCAGTGAAATACACCATCTTCTACTATTTTGAGCACTTTTAACACATTAAAATTGGTAAAAGTGTCTCCTTTTGAGCACACACGAGCTTTTCACCGATTAAAATCGAAGAAAACTCCTTCTAGGCCGATCTCCTCCTCACCATCGAAAACCTAGGTGTTTGACCTCCTCCTGGTGCGATCTTCAACAATCTCAGCTCGTACCATCCCGATCTGCTTTTTTAGAGTCAGAAAGTGTTCTCCTTTGAGAGCCTTGGTGAGTATATCTGCTAGTTGATCTTCGGATCTGTAGTGTACCACCTCCAGTCTGCCGCTGCTGACCTGTTCCCTGATATAGTGGAACCTAGTCTCAATGTGCTTGCTCTTGCCATGAGATGCAGGATGCTTAGCAAGATCTATGGCAGACTTGTTGTCGACAAGTAGCCTCACTCTTCCAGCCAACTCCACCTTCAACCCTTCTAATAAGAATCCCAGCCAAGCTGCTTGACATGTAGCTTCACAGGCAGCTATGTATTCTACCTCACACGATGACAAAGCAACCACAGATTCCTTTCTAGAACTCCAGGAAATAGGGGATCCACCAAAGAAGAAAATATACCCAGTTGTGCTCTTCCTGTCAGTCTTATCTCCACACCAGTCAGCATCCGAGTAAGAAGTGATCTGCACTTCTTCTCCACACTTTCCTTTCTCCAGTAGAACACCATAGGAGTGAGTTCCCTGCAGATATCTCAATATCCTTTTCACAACATTCTGATGTGATATCCTAGGGCATTCCATATATTTGCTGATCACCCCAACACTATAACTCAGGTCAGGTCTGGTATTGCAAAGATATCTCAAACTTCCCACCATTCTTCTGTAAGCTGTTGGATCAACAGCTTCATCCTCTGGTTCTTTCTCAAGTCTCATCCCTACTTCTGCTGGGGTTGTAGCTGCATTACAATCTGCCATTTCAAACTTCTTCAACAGATTTAACACATACCTGGACTGATGCATCACTATTCCATGCTCAATCTCAGTAAATTCTATCCCAAGGAAGTAGGTGAGTCTCCCAAGATCACTCATCTCAAACTCCATCAACATTTGTGTCTTGAAGTCTGAAATCAACTCTTCACTGCTCCCCCCCCCCCCCCCCGTGACTAATAAGTCATCCACATACAACCACACAATCAACTTCTATGTTCTGCCATTGTGTTGGCAGCATTTTACATATAGCCCATGTTCTGAGACACACTTCTCAAAACCCATACTCCCCATGAACCCATCAATTCTCTGGTTCCAGGCCCTTGGTGCCTGTTTAAGCCCATAGAGGGCTTTCCTTAGCCTATACACTTTGTCCAGCTGCCTTTTAGCTTCAAAACCCTGTGGTTGCACAACATACACCTCTTCCTCCAGTCTTTCATTTAGGAAGGCTGACTTCACATCAAGCTGGTGTAAAGACCATTAAAATTTAGTGGCTAGGGACACCACTAATATGATAGTTTCAATTGTAGCTACAGGGGCAAATACCTCTCCATAATCAACACCAGCCTTCTGTAGAAATCCCTTAGCAACCAGTCGTGCCTTATACCTCACAACAACACCTTGTGGGTTTATTTTTGACTTATAAACCCACTTTAATGCTATGGGTTTCTTTCCAGAAAGTAACTCCACTAACTCCCAGGTCTGATTCTTCTCTATAGAATTAATCTCCTCCTGCATGGCTTTATGCCATCTCTCATCCTTTACAGCCTCTTCAAACTCAATCGGTTCAGCCTCTACAATTAGAGCATAATGCACAAGTTGTCCCTCTACCGTTAGAGTAGCCTCATAGGATAGATCATAGTCTCTCAAATATGTTGGCAGCTGTGAGGTTCTGGATGACCTCCTATTTCTATTATTCACCATGTTTTCTTCTGTTTCAACTACAGCAATTGCATCTTCCAAAGTGATGGTTGATGGTTCCTGCTCAGTTGCTTTCCACTGCCAAATTCCACTTTCATCAACAACAACATCCCTATTGATACATGTTGTCCCTGATGCAGGATCATACAACTTGTATCCTCTATTAGGATTATAGCCTACAAGAATCAGTGGTACACCCTTGTCATCCAACTTCCTCCTCAGCTGGTCTAGTATATGCTTGTAGCATATAGATCCAAAAATTTTCAGATTTTTTACATCTGGTTTCACCCCGTCCATGCCTCTTCAGGTGTCAAGCCAACAAGTCTCTTTGTTGGAGACAAATTCAGTATGTAAGTGGCTGTCACCACAGCCTCTCCCCATAGAAAATTGGGCAACCCCTTGCTCTTTACCATACACCTCACCATATTTAGTAGAGTCCTATTCTTCTTCTCTATTGCACCATTATGTTGTGGTGTATAGGGAGGGGTAACCTCATGCACTATCCCCTCATCTTCACAAAAAATCTTGAATTTAGTGGAGGTATACTCTCCTCCTCCATTTGTCTTCAAAACCTTGACCTTCTGCCCACACTATTTCTCAACCAGCCTTTTAAATTTCTAAAACACCTGCAACACTTCTCCCATCCTTCTGATTAAGTACACCCAACATTTCCTGGTGTAATCATCAATAAACAGCAGAAAATATCTGCTCCCCCCTTGTGTTTCAACCTGCATAGGCCTACAAACATTAGAGTAGACAACTCCTAGTTTTTCTGTAGATCTCTGGGGTAGGCTTTTCTGAAAACTACCCCTTGTTTGCTTGCACTGTACACACTCCTTGCAAACTGTGTCTGGAATTTCAACATCAGACAACTCATTCACCATCCTTTTCTATCCTAACAGAGACAAATCCTTGAAGATTAAGTGCCCAAACCGTAAGTGCCACACCCATTCCTCCTTGTTTTCTGATGCAGTGAAACACTTGTGTTTTACTGCATTCATCACTACTGTGAAAGTTCAATTTTGTGACAGCTGAGCCTACACAACCATCCTCCTCTGTTGATTGAAAATGCTGAGAGTATTGTTCTCCATTTTCATCACATATCCCTTCTGTAGTAGTTGCCCCAAGCTTAGCAGATTTGATTTTAACCCTGGTACATACAGTACCTCTTCAATTGTCACTTTTTTTCCTCCTGCATCCATTAGAACAACTCTGCTTGTACCCTCTGCAACCAGACTCCTATCATCAGCAAACTGAATCTTTCCTTGTGCAACACCCTGAATTCCCACAAACCAGTCTTTTCTCCCTGTCATGTGGGTAGAGCACCCAGAATCTAGGTACCACACATCATTCTCTGATGAATCTTCTTCAGTTTTAGCCATCAACATCACTGGTTCTGAATCCAATTCCTCCTCTTGGGCCAGATTAGCCCTCTTCTTTGGTTTGTTTTTGGCACCTTCACCTTTCCAGCAGTCCTTGGCATAATGGCCAAGTTTTTGACAATTGAAGCACTTGACCTTCTTTTTGTCGAACTTCCATTCACCATCTTTTTGATTTTTTACCTTGCCTGATTCACTGGATTCTTCACCTTGTTGGTCTTGTGAATTTTTGCCCTTTTTGCCACCTTTACCTCCTCTTTTGAACCCTTTCTTGCCTTTAAACTGTGATCTGGCCTGTAGGGCTTGTTCTTGACACTGCTTGTGCTCATTGAGGCAATACTCATGGGCTTCAAATGAATGCATCAGTTCCTCAACATCAATAACCTCCTTTCTGCGTGTTTCTTCAATTGTAGCCACAACACAGTCAAATCTGGGAGTTAATGTTCTCAGAATTTTATCTACAATGTACTCATCAGTCATCTTGTCACCACAAGCCCTCATTTTATTCACCAATTCTTGTACCTTATCAAAGTACTCAGCCACGGTTTCACTCTCCTCCATGATTAGAGTTTCAAACTGCCTTCTCAATGCCTGCAGTTTCACCTTTGTGTTTTTTTCTCCATCACCATAGGTCTTCACTAGGATGCCCCAAATCTCCTTTGCAGTACCAGCATTTGAGATTTTGTTGAAAATCTTCTGGCTGACACACTGATACATCAAGAATCTGGCCTTACTATCAAGTTTCACCATCATCTTTTGTTCTTTCTTCTCTTCTTGAGACACCTTTTCACTCAACACAGGCAGTCCTTCTTCAATAACCTCCAAGACATCCTGAAAACCAAACACAACCAGCATCTTGATACGCCAATCATCAAATTGCTTGCCATCAAACATGGGCAATGATCCCTGTATTCCTCCAATTCCAGCCATCCTTTCTTGCACACGTCCTTGCAGGTTCTTTGATTTTTCTTCAGCCAAAGTCACCTTATTTTTCTTCTCTGGATACACACACTACTAGATAAAGATCATACACCTCCAGTCACCTATCACGCACCAACTTCACACACCAGGATTCACAACCTTGTTCTGATACCATATTAGAAAAAAATAAGGACAGAAGCGTAAAACCAACCAAAATACACTTTCTGATGCTAAAAGAAAAGGAGCACGTGATAGAGAGAAACGATCAAAAATGGCAAGAATCGAGAAATTTAGAGAGAGAAAGCGAGAGCTAAGAGCTCTGCTAGGGCTCCTCTCTTCTACACGCAGAACAACCACCACCACAGCCCGCCGGAGCACAATCACACAAAGATCACCGGTAAAACACACTCATAGAAGCATTTAGGTACTGAACAATACTTCTCAAAAAAAATTTATTAGCTTCAAAGTATGTTTTAGAGCATTATTTATACTTGATCTTAAACTATAACTGAAAAATTGTAATTGTTTTGTTTATTTCAACAAAGACTACATAGGTTGCAACTATTTAGTGTATACGCATACGTGAACGATATTGTATAATGGAAAACAGCTACATAGTAGGCTTTGGCTGCATATACGCATGAAAGATATTATTTTAAGAGCTTAATTAGAAGTAAAATACAAAGGCACTTCCAAAAGGGGATGCTTTTCTTAATGGTTTTTCAACTCAATGTCCCGACTCAGATTGCATAGTACAGATATATTTTATAAACTATATTCTTAAAAAAAAGTCATCTTTTTTTTATCTGCATATATTACAATATCATTTGGTATAACACGAAAATATAAAGCATTATATAATTACGAAAAGAGAAAATTCACAGTAACAATAAGTTTAATTACATAGTATCTAAATAACAAAAAGTAAAATATATTTTTCCCCATAATTATGGAAAAGGAAAACAACAACTAAAAAAAGTAGAGATAGTGAGTTAGTTTATTTTTCAAATATAATTAAAAAATAAAAAATAGCAAATTTCAATTGATGATTAACTCTAGTAAAATTATTTTTATACAAATATACTAACATGAGGTTATAAAAAGAAGAGAAGATATACTGAGATTGGCTATAAAACCATAACCCATAAGCTTCAGGAACCTTCCATCATACTTCGACTAGAGTGGAGTCACACAAAACATCACTTCTTCCAACTATAACAATCTCTTACGTTCTTTGCATGAGATTCCAATCGAGCCATGTAAGCAAGACAAGGAGTTAAAAGGACTTCGTCAAAACAGATTATTTAGTCATAATATTGATTCATTAACACCACTTCTTCTCACACACAACAGAAGCCATTAATTATCATATTTTCAACTATTACAACAGAGTACAGAACTTGTAATTTTCCTTTCATTATAAATACTACTTTTATTAAGAGAATGGCCCCATAAACATCTCTTCAACCTGAAATTTTATTCGCGAGTTGAGACAGTGCAAAGAGGGACGACCCACCCTTCGACAAAGCCTTCATTGCACTTTGCTGCACCTCTTTCGCTCTCTCTCTCACGCGATTGCCCTTCACACTTTCCACTCCCTCAATAACCTTCTTCACCATTTCTGCTATCTCCTCCCTACCCACCACCTTCTTCGTCGGTAACACCCTGGGCCGAACCGCCACGCCCAGCTCCTCCGCCAACAGCACCGCATTAATCTTTTGCTCGGCGTACAACGGCCACGCGATCAACGGAACACCGTTTGTTATACTTTCCAGCGTAGAGCCCCACCCACAGTGTGAAAGAAAACCTCCAATAGAACGATGACCTAGTATAGTCACTTGCTGGGCCCACTCGGGAACCAGCAGGCCCACTTCGCGAGTCCTCGAAACAAACCCTTCCGGCAAATGCTTCGCCACCTCATCAATCCCGCTACTCCCAGTGGTGAAAAACGCCGCGTCAGCAATTCCTTCAATGGGCGGGCGCACCACCCAAAGAAATCTCTGTTCACTCAGTTCCAACCCCCATGCCAGCTCCTTCATTTGCTCAGACGACATCGTTCCTCCGCTGCCAAACGACACGTAAACCACCGACTGAGTCGGTTGTTGGTCGAGCCAAGTCACCAGCGACTCAGTTGAAGAATTGGTTTCTAAGTCGGGCTCCCTCACGAGAGGTCCCACAGCGTACACAGGAATCTTCATATTTAGCGCTTCACTTAACGAACCTCCCTCCCTCAGCGCTTCAAGCTCTTCACGTTGAAGCTCCTCCCACGTGTTCACCAAAACGCCGTCGCTTTGCAGGATCCCTTTTCCTATTTTCAGATACTCTGTATACTGTCTGTCGTTCCGGTCCTGCATGGGTTCGACCACGTTCTCCGGTCGAACCGGTTTGCAGCCCGGAATTTTGATCGGTTCCGTTTGGTCCACGTATTGTCCCTCTACCAGTTCATCCAGAACCGGCGAATAGATAGCCAACGCGAGCATCCAAGCGTGTGAAGCAGAGTAGACGTAGCAGAGAATATCGAGCTCTCTGGCTATGGGTATGGTCTCGGTGCTGAAAACATCAGCGATGACTGCGGAAGGGCGAGGTGTAATTTCGGAAAGAATTGACCGGATGACGAGTTTGGCTTCACTCATCACGACGCAGAGGCGAGTGAACACGGCATCGTTTTGGGAAACAAGGGCATTGATGTCTGGTGAAGGAATATCAATGAGGTGGCAGAGAGACGGTGTGAGGACTGAGTTGAGGATCTGCGCTTCGGCTGGTGAAGTTTGGGAACTCACGGCGATAACTGTCACTTTGAAGTTGTGGAGAAGGACAAAGCGCTTGGCAAGCTCAATGACAGGGATGAGATGGCCCAGACCTAGACTTGAAACGAGAACCACGTGGGTGACTTTTGGCGTCTCCATGAAGCTGTTATGAGAAGAAACTGTTTAAGGTGTGTTCGTGGGTTTTTACTGAATCGAAAAACTACAATATGAAGATGATGAAGGAAGCGAAGTAGAAATTATTTGCTGGGTTAAAGTTATGCGAATTTGGTGATATCATTTTCGTGATGCATTAGAAAACTTGGTATGAGACGTTGTGAACTTGATTTATTGATAGATATACAGAGAGCTCAGTGAACTATTATTGGTGGGCTGATTCAATATATATGTGTTCGTCTTTTCGACGTTAGTTTAAAACAATAAATTTCGACATTAATACTATTCTCATTTTTCAACGAAAGGGGACCTTATTGTGTGGAGGAGATTTGTGAAGTCGGCTGCGGATGAGGTTACATGGAAAATTTGACTTGGAAGAACATACATGATCCACCTAATTGCACAAAGGAAACGACAACGGTTTCAGCTTTTGAACCGAGATCTATATTGGTGAGGTAAAAAGTGGGACCTTTTGCCTCAGTTCGATGAGAGGTAATATCTCCAAGGTTTCTACTTCGATTCTTCTGTACCCGAAGTAGTAAGGAAGAAAAAAAGGAGGAATAATGTGGGCATGTGACAACAACACAAGCTAGAACCGATTTCAAAGCCCATTTATTTTTAATTTTTAAAATCATGTATACCCTATCGAAATAACAATCGGTATCCGTTATAGAGTCACGCAACAAAATAAAATTAAATTAGCAGAAAACGTGGTCGGTCACAACTTAAATTAAAAATGATCAGTTTTAAGAGTAAATTTTCTATGTGCATAAAACAGTAAAGAATGTACGGAATAGAAAAATGACACACTGAATTTTTATACTGGTTCGATTCAAAAGAATCTATGTCCAGTTGTTAATCACTATAAAAAGTGATTAACGTTTTCACTAAAAATAGTTTAACAGATTAGAATAGAGTGAAAGAAAATATGATGATAGAACCTTCCTTCGACGAACGAATCAGAAGGGTGCTTCCTTCGACCAACGAACTGGAAGCGGGCAATCTGCACTTTCCTTCGACAAATGAACCGGAACAGCGCAGATTAAAATCTTCCTTCGACAGACGAACCGGAAGATGACCATCTTGCCAACTCGAAGAGAACCACTCGACTATCGACACACGAAATGCGAGCTTCTCCTATTCACGAGACCAGGCAAAGTACTTGAACAAGCTTTTGGAGAACTTCCTCAGACAAACTGTATTCTACAAAAGGCTTAGAGTTCACCCTTTTTCTAAGGGTATAAGACCACTATATATAGCTAGGTGGTCTGAAAATGAAAAGACTTTTTACAACTACCAGTAATAATCGATTATTGTAAGTGATCATCGATTATTCAAGTCCGTTACAGGTTTTTCAAAATAGTGATAATCGATTATTCTGAGGGATAATCGATTATTCTAGGAACTTGGGCAGTTCTCATCAGAACCAGTGATAATCGATTATTTGGAGTAATAATCGATTATTTCATAACAAGATGGTTTTTCAACAAAGCTCAAGATAATCGATTATAGCTCTTCATAATCGATTAAATATGTAACTCAACCATAAATACGAGATTTACATATTTAAAGACATTCCTATTACATTTGTATTCTACAAAGTGCTTTTAAAGACAAGTTATCAAGTCTGGCTTCTTGGAGCATCATCAAAATTATTATCTTCAAAGTTTTATCAATGTTTCTCATTGGTAACAATCTCCCCCTTTTTGATGATGATCAAAATTACATGTTTAAAAGCAACTTTGGTTTTCCTGCAAAACATACAAGCTAACAGACAACAAAAAATTAGCAATACCTGCACTACTTGTTATATTATACTTCTCCCCCTTTTTGATCATAAGCAAAAAGATCAATGTTAAATGCTCCCCCTTAATATGATCTCCCCCTCAATTAAACAATGGATGCATTAAAAAGATCAGTTTATTCAAAACAAGAAGGATTACATTATCATCATAAGGAGCAACAGAAGAGTGCATAAATCTAACATAGTATCAACAACAACCAAGCAACAAAAAACATGGAATATCACATAAACCTTAATCTAAAATTCAGGACTTGGGGATCTCTCGGGTGGTTGAAGGTTTAGGTGATTTTCAATATTTCCAAGGCGAACATCAATTTCATGAAATTGATCAACCAAGCAATCTTCATGAGCTTGCTGCCACTCATAAATTTGATCAAAATGAGCTTTCTGTTCAAGAATCATATCCTCCAATTGCTTAGACAAATTAGCAGAGTTCTCTTCCATGGAGAGTGAGGAGGATGAAGGTACGTGAGAAGGACCAGCATCAGAAGGAGCAGCAACTCGTACTGGTTCCGCCATGTGAGCATCCATATCATCTTCTTCATCAGCATCTTGATGGTCATCATCTTTATGAATGATTACTCTTCCTCTAGCAAAAAATCCCATTTGACGAAAAGTCGTTTCACCAATCTTCGTGCCAATAGCTTGAACGACTTGGACGTGTTCTCCTTCCACACTTACACCTTTGTACTCCAAAATTCGTGTGATAAGAAGGACATATGGAAAGTGGTAAGAGTGATATTTCTTGGCCTTTAGCATGATGTCACGATCAATGTTGGCCAATCAATATGTATGCGATTTAGAATTCCATACAGCAGCAGAAGATCTTGCTCAGAACATTGAGCACAGTTGGTGGCTCGAGGACATAAAATCCACACGATCAGATAGTGGATCATTCGTTCTTCAACTTTGAACCCACCAACAAGCAGCTGCCGACAGTTTTTCTATTGCTCAGGATGGCGCAAAAATGATTGAAATGCCATCAGACGATTGAAATCCTGAACACCAAGATGAACCTTCACTGCATCATCCCATATGGTGAGTTGAGCAACATTTGTCCACACGTTGTAATCCAAAATTATTGGAACGTCTTTTACTTTGGTTGTTATGATCACGTCTCGATATCGCAAATTGAAGTAAAAGATGCGAATGAGAACGGATAGATACATCCCTTTTGCTCCACTAGATGTGTAACGTCTTGAGCACCAAACAGATCGGGAAATTGAAATCCGTAAAAATGGTAAAAGTCAAGGCGAATTTACTTTACCGCCATGATTCTGCGTTCTTGCCAAAAGTTGACATAATCTGCATGTTTCTCTTGATCGGAAATCCACCCATCAATGGTGGCTGGACGAGGTCTGGAAGAAGAGGAAGCACCAGCATTTCTTCTACGATTTCTTCTAGGTTCAGCCATGGAAAGAAGTAAAGTAGTGAAGCTTTGAAAGGAGACAGATCTCCACGGTCTTCTTGATGATTTCTTGGAGCATTTCACAGAGTATCAAATCTGAAACAATAGAATGAAAATGTCAGAGCAACCAAAGTCTCTAAGTAAAACAAAATCATGTTTATTTATAGTTTTCTATAAAACAAACGCTCATGTAGTCGACTTAGCTTCTAATGAAATCGACTATAACCTGACAGTTATAACAACTAAAATAATTAGAAGTAGTCAGACCAACCAAATTGATTACTCATTTAATTCAGTTGACTTGCAATTAATGCTTGAACACAGAATCAAAATATAATCGTTATAGTTCACAAGCATTAACAGAATTTCAAAACATAACTAACTAAGTCGAATTGCTTGCGCATATAGTCGACTTTAACATGTCAATGCAGTTTTGAAAATCTTTTCTTTGCAAAATTACACACAACACTATTTTTGAAAATCTGTGTAAAGTCACGAGTTTTAATCAACTTACATCATAATGAAGTCGACTTAAAACTTGCAATTTTGCCACACAATATAAGTTCAACCAAGTGCATGTGGTTTTCTTTTCTGAAGCATATGTAATGCAATCACAGATGATATTTCATGTAGAAAAGTAGTGAATATGCATACATATACAGATTCAACACAAACATGTTCTTCAAGAATTTATACACAATAAAGATTTGAACATGTAACACATATCAATACATGTGTTATTAATAATGTGTTGGCATCATCAAAAACTAGAAACACTGTGAGATTAAGGTTTAGCTAAACCAATGCTTCCCTTATCAACAATTTCAAAAATCTCCCCCTTTTTTGATGATGCACAACCATGATTAATGAACAACCATGTTTGTACACAACAACACATAAAATCAAACTATATTAGAGCTCATATAAGCAAAATGTATTAGAGCAAGAGATTAACTGATTTTATCAATATATCAGAGAAAACAAGAGTTTATCTCAAAATATTTCAAATCAGAAACAATCCAGACAACATTTACTCTGTATCATGCAAATAAGCAATCCAACTTTTCTCCCCCTTTGTGCATTAGCAAAAAAGGTATGCTCTATGATAATGATGTGCTGAAAGATAGTTTTGCAGAGATGCATCAATGTAAACAGATTAATCAATCAATGATGCTCCCCCTAACACATATATTCACATGATAAAGAAAATCTCCCCCTAAAGTGTAGGCATGTGAAAAATCTAGACTATCATGTAATGTTGCCCCTATCATTATGCATGTTTTAAAATCAAAACACAGATGGACAATGCAGTTTTCACAAACTTCAGAGCATATAACAACATGTATCAGAAATAGAATTGCAAACAATTCAATCAAGCACATATACAATCAATCAACAATCTCACAATATAATCTCACAGATATATCAATCAATTTAAAGATCAGAGAAAGAAAACAGTACAAAATATGATTAAACAACAGAATAATCAAATTCCAACACATGGAATTTATAACCCCTGTAAACGATAGTCGATTGATCCATATTTCCAATCGATTTCATTGTTCTTCATTGAGTAGTAACTCTAGTAGTAAGTCCAAAAGCAATGTTTCCTGCAAAACCTTTCAAGATCTTTTGAAGATCAAGCAATTTAGAATTACAGTAATGCAAGAAATTATACAGTTAACAAGTGAGTATGCAAAAGAATCAATGTAACAATAAACATGTGCATAATCAACTTCATTAATCATACAGTCGATTTTAGTTCAAACAGATTCAATCAAGAATTTAAGGCAGATAGGATTAAACCATAAACGACTGATTTCATTAATACTTCCAAAAGATGTTACAAATTGATTAAACCAAAAGACAAACCCAAAATGACAATCTAAGCCATTTTCAACAGATACTAAAAACAAAGACAAAACTAACACAAGTGAGCAACAAAAAAAAAAGCAAAAGACTCAAGACTCAATGTTGTATACACAAGACACACTTAAGTTATAACAGTCAGATTTCCTATTAGCCCTATGCTGAGTCAGAAGGATTCCATTGAATCCTCAACAGATGAACTTTCTGCCACTTGCTGTGGAGTAGCACGATGCTCTCTTGCAAAGTTGTCAAATTTTTCATGCAAAATTCTAATTTGTTCAGCCATGTATCTCTCAAAATTTGTCTCTTGAAAGAACTTGGTGCGGTCCTCCATTGCAGCAGGAGTGCTTCCTGTGTTATGCCCATAATTATCTTCACCCATGAAGTTCCATCCATTCATGGTCTTCACTAACCCGAGAGACATAACTGAGTCTCTGTCAAACACATTTGAAGAATTCTAGAAACATTTTTGCTCATTTCTGATATCAACTCCTTGTAGTACCAGCACTTTCCTTATAAACAGAGCATATGGCAGATACAATGATCTTTTCAGTGCAACATTCTTCATGTGTTCTTTTACAATTTGTAGCCAGTTTGTGGGTATGTTGTTTTTTATTGCGTGAAGTAGATAAATGTCTTCAGCAATCATCCTATATTTTCTTATTCTACCAGGTAGAACTATCTGGGCTAGAAGATAAGAAACTATCTTTCCTTCCTTCATCAGTCCTTCATGCGTAAAGACCCTTTCAGTGGAATACCTTCCAGGGAACCTTAACCAGTCTTTGTATAGCCTTTTCTTGTTAAGCAAGGCATTAACTTCAGCGGATGGTAAGTGTGAAGAAGCACCCTTAGATGGCAAATTTGTAATGAGGTTCCAAATAAAGTCATCAATTTGAATGTCAGTACCTTTCACACTAGAGTGTATGTCATCATTCACCACTTTCAGATTGTGATAAAACACCTTCACGAGGTCTGGATACCAGTATCCTTTCATCTGCACAAAGATGGATAATCCTTGTCTTTCAAACGAGTCAGGAAACATGAACCCCTCCTCCTCGAACATATTCAAATTAAGGTTCATTGGACTTGCGACAATCTTGGCAGTAGCACTAAGGAATCTTTCCCGAGTTTCTTCATCGCTAATCCATCTAATAGGATCAGAACTTCTAATAGCGGTGATTTCTTTTCCCTTGTTTCCTTCAGCAGCACGACTAGTGGATGCCATAGAGTATGGATTTCTTGGAAATCTTCTTTCTTAGTCTAGGGTTTTGAGGGATTTGAAAAGACATTAAGACTGAAAACATTTGCATTTCAAGAAGATAAATCCACTATAAAAGGCGCAAACAGTTTAGATTTAAAAAGGCCCATTTTGGATTTTCAAATATGGAAAGCCCAAAAACAGAGACACAAAGTCGATTTTAATAAGACTAAAGTTGACTACTGTATGACAGAGAGTTTTCAAAAAATAGAGAAACACATACAGCAACAAATAATCGATTGTGCTCATAATCAAGTCGACTAAAAGTTGTAAAAAGTGATTTATCACATAAGCAATCAAACAATCAATCAGACAATCATTCACACAATCAAACATCATTAATCAAAGAATTTCTATGCATGAAGCAGTACAATGATATTTGTTACCCGTTGTAGACACTCAAGAAAGTTGATATAATCAAGTTAGTTCATCCTTGAGCTCTCACTGCACATCATTGCATCTGTTGCTAACCTGCAAAAAAATTCAGATTTTTCGATGCAGGTACCCATTTGAATTTGGGTCCTTGATTATTAGTTGCAACAAGATGTTCCTTAGGAATCCATACGTATAAGCCTTTAGGAACACCAACCTTTCTATAATAAAAATTTCTAACTGTATGACCACTACTATTATAATAAAAGCAAGCATGTTTAACAGGTTTGCTTAAATCAGTAAATTTCTTTGTATTGGTTCTATTAGATTGAGCTTTATATCCAATTCGTTGCCTATAAATTGCTCTTCCTGAAGACTTTAGAACAACATTCAAATTATCTCGACCCTGTGTGAATTTAGCTAGCGTGCTAGTCAAGTAATTTATTTGTTTAGCATGAGTAGGACATTTTTCACATATCTTTTCAACTGTAATAGTCTTAGTTATAATAATTTTGGCAGATAATAAAGCAGCATCTAATTCCTTTTGTAATTTTTCATTATCATTGACAAGATTATTAATTCTATACTCATAATCCTTTCTCTTAGAGTTTAGTCGATTAAACTTATACTGCAGTTGCATTGCTTCAGCATGTATCTCTTGAAAAGCATCCAGCAGTAGGTCATATTTCACCTCAATTGGTTCTTTCTCAAACTCTGTATCACTCTCATAATCTGTCAGTGATGTTCCATTCATGAAGCATATGTTAGATTCCTCCTCTCGATCAAGATCTTCATCACTTGAGGATTCTGAATCACTGTTTTGGTTTCTGTTCTTGTCCTGAGGAAACCTCTTGTTAGCTTTCTACTTCGACTTCAGATTTGGACAATCCGGCTTGATGTGTCCCTCTTTGCCGCATTCATAACATTGAATTGGATTTGATCTTGAAGCTTTCTTGGCTTTGATATTTCCTACATGGTTAGTAAGTTGACTATTATTCTTCATAAATCGATTGAACTTTCTTACCACCATGGACATCAGTTCATTGTGGTCCAATTCAGCATCTGAATCATCCTCTGATTGTGCAATCTTTGAGGCTTTCTTGCTTGTAGCTTTCAATGCTATGGACTTCTTTTCTTCAATCTCTTCCTCATCTTTCAATCTTCCAAGTTCGAGCTCATGTTCTCTTAGCTTCCCGAATAAGGTAGCCATTCATGCTCGTGAGATCCTTGGATTCAGAGATTGCAGTGACTTTTGGTTGCCGATTTCTGTTCAGACTTTTGAGAATTTTGATGTTGATCTCTTCTTTGTCAAAAACTTTTCCAAGAGCCATTAGATGGTTTACAATATGAGTTAACCTTTTCTGAACCTCATATATTGTTTCACCAGTCCTCCTTCTGAAAATTTCATACTCTTGAATCAAATAATTCTTTCTAGCTCTCTTGACTTCATTAGTGCCTTCATGTTTAACTTCCAAGACACCCCACATTTCCTTGGCAGATTTGCATTGAGATATCCTAAAAAATTCATCAACTATTAGTGCAAAGGCAATAATGTTTCTAGCTTTAACATCATACTATGGTTTTCTATTTTCATCTTGAGACCACTCAGAAGAATTTTTCAAAACAATTTTTCCATTGACAATGTGAGTTGGCTCAAAAGGACCATTTATTGTTTCATCCCAAATACCTTTATCCATGGATTCAAGAAATATTTACATTTGAATTTTCCAAAAATAGTTTTCAACCGCAAACAATGGTGGTCTGTTTGTAGATGCACCTTCAGCAAAGGTTTGAAAACTAGAAGCCATTTCCTAGATATAGTCGATTCAAAGAAAACAGAACTCGACTAGTTTTTCAAATATCTTTTGAAAACCTCTGCTGCCAATTGTTGAAAAAAGAATGGCTTAGTTTCAACACCAAGAGGAGGGGGGGTGAATTGGTGAGGTTTAAAAATCAGAGTCTTTTACAAATCTTTTTCGCAAAGTATAAAACTTTCAAAATTTTCTTGAATCTCAAGGAAAAAAATAAATCAATGCAGCGAAAAAATAAAGTTGACTATGCAGAAAGTAAAGTCGACTTAAAGTAAAGAGTTCAGGGGTAGAGAAAATCAAACACATTTTTTATACTGGTTCGGCCAAACTGCCTACATCCAGTGTGCTTCCTGTACCCGGAAGCAAATGCACTATAATGGTCAAGGTTTTTGCAACAAGGTTTCTGTAGAGACCTCCACGTCAAAATATAAAACACCTCTCTAACCCTCTAACCAAAATATAGCCATACAACATCCAAAGAAAGCAGCAAGATATCCTTTCTCCTACAGTATTTGTCAACTTTGAACAATCCTCAAAGTTATCCCAGAACGTAGAATGCCCTCTTCCTGTAGTAACAACAGGGCAACCACAATCTTCCAAAGATTGAGAGAAGTTGATGATCAATTTCCAATACACCTCAATTGTTCAGTCTGATAAAGCTTTTCTTTCAGCACAGTCTTGCTCTTCAAGAAACTATCCAGGACAGATCTCCACGGTCTTCTTGATGAGTTCTTGGAGCGTTTCACAAAGTATCAAATCTGAACAATAGAATGAAAATGTCAGAAAAACCAAAGTCTCTGTGTAAAACAGAATCACGTCTATTTATAGTTTTTTATAAAATAGACGATCCTGTAGTCGACTTGGCTTCTAATACAGTTGACTGTAACTTGACATTTATAACAGTTAAAACAATTAGAAGCAGTCAGACCAACCAAATTGATTACTCATTTAATATAGTTGACTTGCAATTAATGCTTGAACACAGAATCAAAATATAGGCGTTATAGTTCACAAGCATTAACAGAATTTCAAAACATAACTAACTAAGTCGAATTGCTTGCGCATATAGTCGACTTTAACATGTCAATGCAGTTTTGAAAATCTTTTCTTTGCAAAATTACACACAACACTATTTTTGAAAATCTGTGCAAAGTCACGTGATTTAATCGACTTCATAATGAAGTCGACTTAAAACTTGCAGTTTTTCCACACAATATAAGTTCAACCAAGTGCATGTGGTTTTCTTTTTTGAAACATATGTAATGCAATCATAGATGATATTTCATGTAGAAAAGCAGTGAATATGCATACATATACAAAATCAACACAAACATTTTCTTCAAGAATTTATACACAATAAAGATTTGAACATGTAACACATATCAATACATGTGTTATTAATAATGTGTTGTCATCATAAAAAACTAGAAATACTGTAAGATTAAGGTTTAACTAAACTAATGCTTCCCTTATCAAAAATCTCAACAAATTCATTCATTAGCATGATTTATGAATTGCATGAGTGCTGGGAGGTTCCTTTCATTTTAGGTTCTTATTGAATTACTCCCAATAGTAATATTTCTCAGGGATGAGGGTATGAGTCTTAGTCGTCTTAAAACTCTTGATCTTCACAATTAATCACTAGGAATGCTAGGAATTGCATGAACTAGGATTAAGGATAGGCTTATTCATCGAGGGATCGGGTTTAGGTAATTTAGTGAGTGATGTTAACATTAATGCATAAAGAAGAATTCTTACATACATGAGAGGGAACTTGGTGAAATCTAACCCCAACAACATACTCGCCTCATATTAATCAACATTCGTTCATTATTTTGCTACTTTACTATTGATCCAATTGCATTCATATTTATGTCTTTGCATATGAAACCAATGATCTCGTTTTCTTTAAGTCTTAATTAATCGAGTTATCACACGACTGTCTAGTGCCGAGAGTCTTCTAGGATACGATACTTGGTCTTACCATTTTATATTACTCGTGCGATTCGGTACACTTGCCAATCCATCAACAGGTCTTAGACTCCATTCTCGGAGACCATAGATTTTGTTCAACAGGCTTCAGGTATAAACTAAGTTAATTTCGCAATCGATCTTTTGTAACTTGGTTGAGAGTTAAATAAATGATGTAAACCACAATTTGTGCAGAATGTTTGTGGATGCAATGGATGCACAGATTCAAAGGATTTTTGCCCCCACTTGTGTAAAAACATGGATGAAATAAAATTGCAGGATAAGAGAAAAGTTTAAGGCACAAAGAGAAGGAAAAGAGAAATCAAAAGAACATAAAAAAACAGAACAGAACGAGGAACCAACAAGTGATTTTGGATGAGATTAAAAAATTTAAAAACACTTTACTGCCTCGGTTGTCTGTGAACTGAGGCAGAATTCGAACCCTTTTGACTCGGTTCAAAACCCGAGACATAAAGCCTATCTTTTTTACTTCGCCTGAATATGCTTCGGTTGTAGAACCGGTTCCTATAAGCAAAAAGAACCGAGGCCATTTCCCGTGACTATACAGTGTATATTGGTGCATAGTACGGAAGAAGACATATGGCGATAATGATTGGGAGTGATGCCATCATTTGTATGGGTTGGAGTTGGATTAACAATATGTTATTGTGTTATGAATTTGATTTAAGTATGAGTGTTATGAGCTTATACTTTAATTGATAATTGTATTATTATAATTATATCAGTATCTGTGATTTGATGTTGATTTTGTAGCTCAACCTTGCATTTTTGTGGTGGTGGTTTTTTCCCGTGATAATCGTATTTATACGGAAACAGATGATATTATAGAGTAGGTTGTTGATGATATGGATGTAGTGTAGAATGATACACAAGTGCGGAATTATTTTTTGATTTTCAAAATATTTTTTTATTTAAACAAATTATGTTAAAGAGTTTTAGTATCTTATTTCAAGTTGTAATTCGATTAATTATTATTTCGCATATTTTCATTTATTTTCACGATAACATAATAAAGTTTAAAATTTTCACTATATTGTGATGGTATGAAAGTATTATCTTTCTTAAATAATGAACGTTATTTTAGTCACACGTAGGAGTGTTACATATTACATAATTATTATTTTTTTACATTTTATTTACATTTATTATTATTATTATCATGTGAATATAATATTTCTTTAAGTAAAATGGTTGCTAAGTAATTATTTAAAAATAGGGTTTTCCTTTCTATTTTAATTAAAAATTTATTAGTATATTTCCACTTTTATTTTTGTTTTGATAAGTTTTAAATTTTGAAAACTAATTCAATATTGAGCTTTTTAGTTAGTACTTTGTTAAAGATATGCTACATATCAATTCTTAATTAATTTATTTATTTATTTTTAAATTTTTTTGAAACAATGTGCAATATATTTATGTCAAATGTCATTCTCTTATATTCAATAGAATCTCTATATGTTTTCGTCTCATTTTTTTTAAGATGGTACAATGTAGTACGTATAAAATTTATTATTAATATACATCTTATACTAATAATTTTATTAAAATTAAAATTTTAACATATTAAAATAAAATAATTAAACAATTATATATTAAATTACTTTATTATTATTATTGTTATTATAATAATAGCAATAATTTATTCTATATTTTATTATGGTTTAAGTCATACAATACTTTTTTACTTATCGAATAAATACTTTTATATTTATTAAATAAATTTAACATTTAAAAAAAATATTTAAAACTATTATATTAATAATTTACTTTTTATAAGATTAAAAGTAATTAATTTAAATGAAATATGATAATATCGTAGGTTGATTTAAAAATAATTTAGAAACATTTAATAAAAAAGTTAATTTTAATATAAATATGAATATAATATTTATACAAATAATAAATTTTGTTCTAATTTAAAGAAAGAAAATTTACTTCATTTAAAATAAATTAAAACTAAATTAAATAAAACAATTATATATATATATATATATATATATATATATACATATACATATAAATATATAGATATATATATACATAGACATATACATATACATATACATATACATATACATATACATATACATATGTGTATATACATATACATATGTAGATATGTATATACATATATACATATGTATATACATATACACATATGTATGTATATATATATATATATATATGTTTATGTATATATATATATATATATATATGTATATATATATATATATATATATATACATAAACATATATATATATATATATATATATATATACATATATATATATGGGATTTGTTATCGCGCGTACGCTGTTTTTCAGATGGTACATTTTAACAATGTGTACCAGATTATAGTAGACAAAAATACCCTCATATATTATGGATTCTAAGTTTTAAAGTCAAGGATATTTAAATAATTTTCATTCTCAAAACTAAAAAAAATAAGAAACGCCCACACCCTTACTCACCTCCCTCATTCCTCTCGTTCCTTTCTCTTTCATCTCTCTCACTCCAACCTTTTCTTTATCATATCTACTGTAGCCCCAATTAAAAAAAAAATCAGAAACACTGGTTGTTAAGCAATTTCTTACAAAAAAATGATTTTATAATGAGTTTTAATTTTATCATTTTTGTCTTATCTAATTTTATCTAATTTTCACAAGCATAATGACATACGAAGAAATTGGTAATTCGCCTGGAAAAAAATCAGAAACACTCGCTATTAAACAATTTCTTACAAAAAAATGATTTTATAATGAGTTTTCATTTTATAATTTTTGTCTTATCTAATTTTCACAAGCATAATGACATCCGAAGAAATTGGTAATTGGCCTGAAGGTTTTTTAAGAGATGATGATTCAACATCTGCAGATGATGAAACTAGAGAGGTTAGTGAAGATGATGAAATTGAAGAGATCTTGAATGAACCTTTGGTTGAAGGCGAATATGTCAATGACTCAAGTCTTTACAAAGGTAAATTATTTAAAGACGAGTATTTCTATCTTTTTTTTTCAGTTGGATCTATCATAGGATAATAGAGAAAATATTGGTGTGAGAGAGATAAAAGAGAAAGGATTGAGAAGAATGAGGGAGATGAGTAAGGATATGGAGGTTTCTTGTTTTCTTTAGTTTTGAGAATGAAAATTATTTAAATATCCATGACTTTAAAACTTAGAATATATAATATTTGAGGATATTTTTGTCTACTATAATCCGGTACACATTGTTAAATGTACCAACTAAAAAACAGATGTACACGCGTTAACAAACTCCTATATATATATATATATATACATATATATATATATATATATATATATATATGTATGTATACATATTATATATATGTATATATATATATATATATATGTATATATATATATACATATATAATATGTATACATACATATATATATACATATATATATATACATACATATATATACATACATACATATACATACATACATGTGTACATATACATACATACATACATGTGTACATATACATACATACATACATGTGTACATATACACATATATACATGTATATATATATATATATATATATATATATATATATATATATATATATATATATATATATATAAAACAAACCTGACACGGAACAGTGTGACAAATAGTGTCACGCATCACAAGAGTTAATATGAAACACTATTGAATAAAGACGTATTTTCTAACTTTTTAACTAAAATAGAGACAAAAAGAAATAATTAAGCTATTCGATAAGATGGTTACTAAATAATCATTTTCCTGGAGAAGTGATAGCGAACTGATTATTCTGATCAAGCATTCGAATAACATTTACTTTCAAGGTTTTATTTACTATTTTTTAGCTTTATATTTGTTTTACTTTTCACTTCTCAGATACGTCAAAATCGGAACAAATTTGAATACAAACTCTATATATTTTTATTACTAGAGTTCTTGTTATTTAATTTTTTTCTAATTTTACTTATTATAAATAATCGCTGAAGAAATGTAGTCCTCTTGGTTAAATGAAAATGAAGATTAACAGCATTGAGCAAAATCTGTGAAAGAACATTCTTGCATTCAATGAGAAATGAATACATTGATGTTGACTCGAAATATGACTATTGGTGGTTCAACATTTAATACTAAAAATAATAGTCCAAATAAAAATATTATAATAAAATCAAAATGTTTATCTAATTCTCTAAATATTATTATAAATATATATTTTTTAAATATTATTATAAATATGTATATATAACAATTGATAATTAAAGTATTAATTTGACAAACAAATAAATTAAATATCTAAATTATTTAAATATTATTAAACTATATTAGTCCTTAAAAATATTATGAAGCTATATATATAATTTGGGATATTAAATAATTTTAATAAAAAACTTATAAAAAATAGTAAAAGTATTAATAAATTAATGTTGTTGGTGGGTTACGACTCATTTCACTATCAATCCAGTTTCAACTCATTTAACGAGTGTATAAAATTTGATAGACTCACTTTAACCCACATTAAAAAAATTGAAATTATCACAACTTAACATGTCTCGAACCCATGGTGAGACAAATGGACTCACGAATGAAACTCATTTTAACATCTTTATAGAGTATAAAACTTTTTCTCCCAACCAACAATAAAGTGAAAGAGTATAACAAATTCACGCTAGTTGATTCAAAATTCTAGGACTACATCTAGCTTTTCTGAAATTTTTTTAAGGTATTCCATTAATAAAATTAAGTCTTAATTATACATTTAGTCTTTCTATTTTTTTTTTATTGGTTCAATTTCGTCCTTTTTTATTCAATTTGGTTCTCATATGTTTTAAAATCGTCTAATTTGGTTCTTTCCGTTAAGATGTTGTTAACACTGTATTTGTACATGTCATGTTTCAATTCATGTAATTTATTTATTTATTATTTTTTAAATTTTTAAATTTTTTTTAGTTTGTTTTAATTTTTTTAATTTTTTTTAAACACCTAAGTTGCCACATGTCAAAACAGGGTTATGGCATGTGGTAGTGACAGTACCACGTGTCAATTTTACTTCTATATGACATTGATTGTTTTTAATTTAGTCTTAATGTTTAAAATTTTGATTCAATTTAATCCTATTTTTTTAAAGGAAGCAATTTGGTCCTGCTCCAATTTGAGATCAAATTAATAATTAACCTTGGCTAAAATATATATTTACATGTTAAAATAATTTTTTAGAATTTATACATCAAATCACTCTACTAAATATTCAAATTATTTTATTTTTTACAAGTGTAAAAATATAAAAATACAAGGGTTCATGGCACAAAATATATGATAAATTGGATTATTGCCTACTTAGTTCCATATATTGAAGGGTTAATCTTATTTAATGACTTTTTATTTTTAAGTTATGGTAATTATTGAACTAACCATTTCTCCTTCATTGAGGTTTCATTGGCAATTAATATTTATGATTCCTAAAGAGTGTTTAATTTTTTTTGGCTTTGTTCCATTCATAAAAAATCCAACTCCAGTGTAAAGCACTTTCTATAAGGGTAATCTTATAATTTTCATAACCTCCAATTAGTATATAACAATTATGACTAACTTCTTTTCAATTTAACCAGAGTTGTTGAAGCATCAAACCAATTAATGCACATGAGATAAAAAAGTGTTCCATTTATAACTCCAAATGTTAGGAATCACACCTTAAGTTAACTATTTTTGTATAGAAGTTATATCTGAACTTATTTTTTTCTTTTTGTTATTTTAGTTTAATAGACACAATATTTCTTTGAATGTGGATATTATGTAATGCATTGTATCATTGTTTTAGAAATTTGGTTTTTGCTGTTATCGAGGGATTTCGGTCGTGGATAAATCCCTTCTTTTTTGTAGTGAAATCTGTAGGGAGGTTCAACACACACATAAGTCTTCACACTAGTAAGATATTATCCGCTTTATGTCAAGCCCTCACGGATTTGTTTTTGGTACCACTCCAAAAGGCCTCTTACCAATGGAAGTATCTTATGTATATATAAACCCATGTCTATCTCTTATTTTATCTTATGTGAGACTTTATTTGTACCCAACAAAATCATTAAAGATTGGACAACAATAAGTAAACACTTATAACTTATTCTTTAATTGTATGGTTTGAGGAACTTTATACATGCTAACATTGTACCATTGTTTCAGAAATTCGTTGATGTCTTCCCATTATCAAATAATGACATGTTTGAAATAAGTAAAGAGTGGTTAACTTATCTCTTCAAACATTTACAAGAAGATTAGGTTTTAAGTAATTTTTTCCTTTCATTTAGTTATCTTTTTTATTCATTATATATATATATATATATATATATATATATATATATATATGTATGTATGTATGTATGTATGTATATGTATATGTACTTTAACTTTGTTAAATGTACTATAACCTTATGTTACTCTGAATCTTTTTTGTGGCTTTCAGGTTTTGGTTTCATGCCAAAACTAATAAAATATTATTGTGTATATTAGTGAGTTCAAATCTCATCTTATAAGTTGATTTTCTGAGGTTAAGTTAAGTTTAAAGTCTACTTATTAACATGGTATTAAAATCAAGAGTTAGAGTTTATTCTAATGAAAATTGTTATTTTGGATATAGTATTCCACTCATTATTGGACAACTATCGGATCACCTATTAATGTCTAGTCTCATGCTCAAGATGTATATGCCTTGGCATGAGGAAGGTGTGTTGGAACTCTTACATCGACTCTAGAGAAGGTCAATTTAAAGTATATAAGTAGATATCAACCTCACTGATAACGGTTGAAAATACCGTTATCTGTGATGTAATTTTGATATTAAATGCACCCTTTTTTATATTAAATACTTGTAGGAAAGAAATGCCAAACGCAAAGAAGCAAGGTATAAAAGTAAGGAATTTAAAATAAAACGACTGTTAGTCAGGTTTCATTTCCCTTCCAACTGCATCTAACTCTCGATGTTTCGTTCTTCGAGTTTAATCGCTAAGATGAAGCCACATCAGTCTTGATTAAGACCATTTAATGTCAACCGACATTTCGCAACGTAAGGCAATCATTACGACATTTCAAAAAAAAAGAACTCATTCATGCTCTATAATCACCAATAAAGTTATCTTTAACTTGACAAGACAAGCAGCAGAGTCTTCCTAAGTCGACAACACGAAGTGAAATTTCCTATGTTGGAACACCAAGCAAAGTTTGCCTAAGTTAGCAGTACTCATACAATAAAGACTACTAAGATAAGGCAACATTAGAGCCCGCCCATCCACTTGCATGGTCGAAAGACGACCTTAAATAACTCGACCAAACGGCATGTCCACCTACAAACCCTAAAAGTCGACCACAACTTAGCTATAAGGTCAATCATAATTACAATAAACACCTCTCACACGATAATCAAACTCCCGAGATTAGAGGGCTTATGTACATACCTAACGTGATAAATATGCTAAGTTATATGGCCAAACAAGACCCATTCAGCTTTGTTGACCTAAAATGGTTAGAAAATATTCTAAGATATATTTTTTGGTTTAAATATTTGTATATTAATAGTATATGTGGTCAAATCTTGGTAGTCTGATTACTTCGTAATATTACCTAATAATGTATATTTACATAATATTTGGTAAATCATGTAAAATTTCACATTATCACCATTATTTTGTTAATTATCATATATATGGTAAGTCATTATTTATCGATATTACTTGATATTCTCTTGATATTATCAATTTTATCATATGAGTCACAAGGTCTAGAAACTCTATAAATACACATATTATTTTATCAAGAAATACATACTCACTCATACTCATTCTATCTTATTCAAAATATTCAAACTTTCTTACTGACTTGAACATCGAAATTTCTTTTGTAAGGAAATCTTCTCTCATGTTTTCTAATCCTCATATGTACACATGAGAGTTCTTCAATCCACTTAAATCTCTTCATTTGTCCGATGATATAGTGTGTTAATAAGGAGTCATGCATAATATGTGGGTACATTACATTTCTTCCGTAGCTTTCATCCTACTATTTTGAAGGAAAACTAAAAAGGCATTTTCACCTATTTAGATTATATACATTACCAATGACAATATCCTACTATAAGAGCTACATAGGTTGCAACAATTTAGTCACATGGTGCATACGCATGAAAGATATTATTTTAAGAGCTGAGAGTAAAATACAAAGGCACTTCCAAAAGTGGATGCTTTTCTTTCTGTTTTTCTTAATGGTTTTTCAACTCAATGTCCGTACTCAGATTCATTGTACAGATATATTTTATAACCTATATTCTTAAAAAAGAAAAAAGTCATCTTTTTTTATCTGCTACATTACATTATCATTTGGTATAACACGAAAATATAAAGCATTATATAATTACCAAAAGAGAAAATTCACAGTAACAATAAGTTTAATTACATAGTATCTAAATAACAAAAAGTGAAATATATTTTTCCCCAGAATTATGGAAAAGAATCAACTAAAAAAAGTAGAGATAGTGAGTTAGTTTATCTTTCAAATTTAATTAAAAAATAAAAATAGCAAATTTCAATTGATGATTAACACACTCTAGTAAAATTATTTTTACAGATAGTAACATGAGGTTATAAAATAAAGAGAAGATATACTGAGATTGGCTATAAACCATAACCCATAACCTTCAGGAACCTTCGATCATACTTCGACTAGAGTGGAGCACAAAAAATCACTCTTTCAACTATAACAATCTCTTACGTTTTTGCATGAGATTCCAATCGAGCCATGTAAGCAAGACAAGGAGTTAAAAGGACTTCGTCAAAACAGATTATTTAATCATAATATTGATTCATTAACACCACTTCTTCTCACACACAACAGAAGCCATTAATTATCATATTTTCAACTATTACAAAGGAGTACAGAACTTGTAATTAATTTTCCTTTCATTATAATTACTACTTTTATTAAGAGAATGGCCCCATAAACATCTCCTTAACCTGAAATTTTATTCGCGACTTGAGACAGTGCAACAAGGGACGACCCACCCTTCGACAAAGCCTTCATTACACTTTGCTGCACCTCTTTCACTCTCTCCCTCACGCGATTGCCCTTCTCACTTTCCACTCCCTCAATAACCTTCCTCACCATTTCTGCTATCTCCTCCCTACCCACCACCTTCTTCGTCGGCAACACTCTGGGCCGAACCGCCACGCCCAGCTCCTCCGCCAACAGCTCCGCATTAATCTTTTGCTCGGCGTACAACGGCCACGCGATCAACGGAACACCGTTTGTTATACTTTCCAGCGTAGAGCCCCACCCACAGTGTGAAAGAAAACCTCCAATAGAACGATGACCTAGTATAGTCTCTTGTTGGGCCCACTCGGGAACCAGCAGGCCCACCCCGCGAGTCCTCGAAACAAACCCTTCGGGCAAATACTTAGCCACCTCATCAATCCCGCTACTCCCAGTGGTTAAAAACGCCGCGTTAGAAATTCCTTCAATCGGCGGGCGTACAACCCAAAGAAATCTCTGTTCACTCAGTTCCAACCCCCAAGCCAGCTCCTTCATTTGCTCAGACGACATCGTTCCTCCGCTGCCAAACGACACGTAAACCACCGACTGAGTCGGTTGTTGGTCGAGCCACGTCACCACCGACTGAGTCGACTCATTTGAAGAATTGGTTTCTAACTCGGGCTCCCTCACGAGAGGTCCCACAGCGTACACAGGAATCTTCATATTTAGCGCTTCACTTAACGAACCTCCCTCCCTCAGCGCTTCAAGCTCTTCACGTTGAAGCTCCTCCCACGTGTTCACCAAAATGCCGTCGCTTTGCAGGACCATGTTTACTAGTTTCAGATACTCTGTATACTGTCTGTCGTTCCGGTCCAGCATGGGTTCGACCATGTTCTCCGGTCGAACCGGTTTGCAGCCCGGAATCTTGATCGGTTCCGTTTGGTCCACGTATTGTCCCTCTACCAGTTCATCCAGAACCGGCAAATAGAGAGACAACGCGAGCATCCAAGCGTGTGAAGCACAGAAGACGTAGCCGAGAATATCGAGTTCTTTTGCTATGGGTATGATCTCGGTGCTGAAAACATTAACGATGACTGCGGAAGGGCGAGGGGTAATTTCGGAAAGAATTGACCGGATGGCGAGTTTGGCTTCACTCATCACGACGCAGAGGCGAGTGAACACGGAATTGTTTTGGGAAACGAGGGCATTGATGTCTGGTGAAGGAATTTCAATGAGGTGGCAGAGAGACGGTGTGATGACTGAGTTGAGGATCTGCGCTTCGGCTGGTGAAGTTTGGGAAGTCACGCCGATAACTGTCACTTTGAAGTTGTGAAGAAGGACAAAGCGCTTGGCAAGCTCAATGACAGGGATGAGATGGCCCAGACCTGGACTTGAAACGACAACCACGTGGGTGAGTTTTGGCGTCTCCATGAAGCTGTTATGAGAAGAAACTGTTTAACTGAATCGGAAAACTACAATATGAAGATGATGAAGCAAGCTAAGTAGAAGCTATTTGCTGGATTAAAGTTATATGAATTTGGTGATATCATTTACGGCAGGCATTAGAAAACATGGTATGAGACGTAGTGAAGTAGAGTTCTAGATAGATATATATAGAGAGCTCAGTGAACTATTATTGGTGGGCTGATTCAATATATTTGTTTTGGTCTTTTCGACTTTAGTTCAAAACAATAAATTTTGATATTTCTACTCTCAAAAATATTCTTTCACATATCTAAATTTTTTACATTCATTCGATATTATTCTTACTCATTCTTTACTTTTTTTTTCTTGAAAAAATATAAAAGTTTACACTTTTATATGACCATTTTACTTTTGTATTCTATGTTAAATGAATGTAAATGTATATCATGATACTATTATTCTTGTAATGTTCTCATTTTTTCACGAAAAGGAACCATATTGAAAAAAATAATATTACTATGAGACACTTTTACATTCAATTGACACAAAATATAATATGGTAAAATCGTCATAAAAATGTAATTTTTTGTATTTTTTTAAGAAAGAAGAGAGTAAAAAGTAAGTAAAGATAGTGTCAAATGAGTGTAAAATATTTAGGTGTTTCAAAGAATCATTTTTCTATTATAAACGGAGATACACTACAAAAATCGAAAATTTTTCCAAAGATTATTTTCAATATTACAGGCTGTTTTAACTCCCGAAACATATCTTTCTCGCGGTTGGAAAAATCGTTGAAAAAACATGCAACGCCAGGTAGTACAAAAACCGCTAGAATTAGTGAAAGTTTTTTCAAAACCGCAGATAATAGCGAAGATTTCCAAAAATCGTCGAAATTAACAGAGGTTTTCTAAAAACTACGATAATTCCAGGAGTTATTCAAAAACCAGGCTGAAATTCTCTCAAACCTGTTCCTATTTTGCATTGTTTAGTTATCCAGGGTTTTAAGACTGCGGGAAATGATTGTAATAAAATTAAATTATGATAAAAATGATTTTATTGAAAAAATAAATAATAAATTAATATGAACTAAAATTCAATAATATTGTACAAAATAATGTTGCATTTATTACTAACTCCATACACATTGATTCCCTAGTTTTTCATCATGGACCACACAGTATTATTTGAACTGACATTAACAACATGACTTTTTATGTCGTTGTGTTCGTTGAGTAGTTTTGTAATGCAATTACCATTTTTCAATGGCCTTCAATGTTTCCCTTACTCCAGACCGTCAAGCTTTATCAGGAACTCATCAACATTATCACACTGTTTCTTAATTATAATGATTAGTCCCTTGATGTTCAAGGTGACGCCAAGCAATGTGCCATATCTAGGCTTAATGTTGTACGTTACAGAAACCAAAATACATGCCACTACGTGGCCAAGTCTCCCACGATGAACACAGTCTGCAGAGTCAAGAACAAGCGCCAATCCCTCAGGGCAGACAAATCAGTCATCATTCCCACGTACATGAAGAAGAAGGGTAGCATAAACTGGGTGATGAGAATCTCACTCTTCTCCACAAGTGTTGTGCCCAAGGGTGGTTCACTCGGTATCACCAACCCAAAAAGCAACGGCCCCATCAGACAGCTTACTACCATCACGTCTCCCAAAACCATTGTATGTTGTCGTTCATCATGGAGGAAGAGAGAGAGATCTGGCCAAGCTCTGTGGCTATAAGATTGAGTTCGATCAAGGCATCAGAGATGACGCTGAAGTTGCTGAGGGCCATTACAAAGCTTATTGAGATGCGTGAAACGTCTATGTATGAAGGAGATATTTTAGGGGCATAGAAGACGCTTAAGAGTGTGTTGAGGGCTATAAATGAAATGAATACAGGTATTACTCTGAGTCGCCACGTGCTTTTTGCGGCTCTCACAGTCATGAGTACGTCCATTTTCAGTGACACTAAGAACAGGAAATATATGGCTCCTAATACGTATGCAAACATTAGCACTGTTGCTTGTCTTTTTGGGAATAGAGCACTCGTATACGCTGCACATTTCATAATCACACAAGAAAACCATAGTTATAGAATGACAAAATCTTGATTATTAACATTTCTACTCATTTCCAAGGAAAACCATTGAAGCTTACCAGAAGGTTGCAAATGAATTTGGATGTTCGTAGAGGCCTGACAAGAAAGTACAGCGTTCTAGAGATTATGTTGAAAGTGAAAAGTTGGCATCAACATTTTCAAAACACTAATCAAAATCAACATTATAATGTGCTTTTCTTCCTAGGAAACTATTTCATTGCAACCTAATATCATTCATACATGTTCATACATAAAAATTAAAAGGAAAGATGTTCATTACATATGTTCAATATAGATGTTTAATACATATATTAAATTTAAATGTTCAATACTAAAAATAACTCAAAGATATTCAATAACAATATCTAATTTTCTTCTTTTTCATTTCATCCATTATTTGATACACTCCCTTGATCAGATACCAAAAATGTAACATAATAAATAATCAATAATATATTTAATAAAAAAAATCATACAAATAAATTTAACAATTATTACCGATGATCGTTGAAATACTACAATATAAAGGTAACGAGCTTTCATGATTTTGCAACAAAACTTTCATCATTACTTTCATTTCATTAACTTGTAATATCAATAAAGATATCTATAACATAAAAAATTATTTAAAAAATGAGAAATATAATATCTAACATGTTAATCTTAAAATAAACAAACTAAGTAAATATTTATTAAATAATCATTAACTTAATATTGTAATTATTCACATTGTAAACGAGCTTATGAATTCAATTTATGCAATAATTAATTTAATTGTTTTCTTCAGGTAAATAATAAATAAATTTAAACCTAATTATAAGCTTATTATATAAATAATTAATCTCAAAATTTACTTATTATCGGAGAATCTTGATTGTTTAGACATTGATAAAAATTAAAAATTAAAAACAAAAAAACACATAAAATTAACCAGAAGTGAAACTTTTGGTTCTTACTTAAGATGATAATTTTACTTTATTAGTTTTCTTAAACTTTTCAACCTTTTATCTCTTAAATAAATAAATTCAATGTTCCTTCTTCCTCTCACTCACTGAACCTATGACTGTTAAGACATATCACACGTATCTTCAATATGAAGGGTTATTATTCAAGAACTTTCAATCTGTGCATGCCATTCAATCAGACCACTCTCCATCATGAAAATACCATTTATTGATTGGACCCTTTCACTTACATAGCCTTCTTTTGTTAATATTTAAGCTTATTAATTTTAAGTTACGTACATTTCTTGTTTCGAACACTATCAACAATTACTGGCAAGATTTTAAAAAAGTAATAAAAATAAACCAATTGATAATTGGAATATGTATTTGTTGATATCACGTATTGGACTTACACGAAATGTTAATGTAATCATCTATCTTGACTAAATGTGTTCATCCAAAATTAAAGGTTTAATCATCTATTTTTAAAATACTAAAAATAGAAACCAAAGCCAATAGTATCATTTGTTCATCCAAAATTATTATCATAGTAAGTTGATCAAGTGAAGTTGTAGATGTACCTGATATAACAATTCTCCTCAGGATACAAGCTGATAGGTTGAAGATGTAGATGATAGAAGTGTACTGAAGGTCTGCACAAAATATGATGGATAATTAAATTAAAATTCAAACACTAGTGTAGCGTAGGAAAATAACCGCGGTTGTTTTTTAGTATACGTTGCGGTTTTCGAACCGCGGTATATACGGGCGCGGTAAAAAGTCTGGGACTTTAGGTCACGGTTGTAACCGCAATAAAAAGCTAGAGATATGACCATGGTTCCCCATGGAACTGCGGCCCAAAACCCCCTTTTTTTTAAAAAAAAAAAATTTCGTCAACAATAGGTCGCGGTTCGAACCGCGGTAAAACGCTGGAGATATGACTGTGGTTCCCCTTGGAACTGCGACCAAAACCCCCTTTTTTTTTAAAAAAATTTCGTTTAACGATACGCAACTGTTTGAACAGTGGTAAAAAGCTGGGGATATAACCGCGGTTTGTGCCACAACCGCGGCCAAAACCCTTTTTTTTAAAAAAAAAAATCGTCTAATTTTCTACCGCGGTTGTAGTCACAACTGCAGCCTATTCTCCTGAAATTTTTTTTAATAGCAGGTCTGTTTTTGTGATATCCACTACCAAAAAAACACAAACCTGCATATCAAACAATCACATAATGTACACAGATTCAACACAATAATCAATGTTTACATCACATAATGTACAAAGTCTAATAACTATAAATCAACATGTTCAAATGTATTTTAAATCTAATAACTATGAACTATTATATAATTTAACTAAATGTTTTGCAACAACTTTCCTTAGGAATGAAAGTGGCTTCTCAGGAATTGTTGTAGTAGTCTTGAATCTCTGCACAAGACAATTGATATTAATTAGTGTATATGAATTCCAAATGTTGGAGAAAATCAACATTTGTTAAATTTAAATATTACCGTTTCCCAACCTCTTGTGATATGGGAACGAATAATGTAGGCCATCCAATACATTACATAGTATCAGTTGATTGATATCAGCCAGAGAGTATAACGCAGCAGAATAAAGTTAATAAGCAGAAAGCGTGTTCGGTCACTTGTTAAATTAAAATGGTCAGTTTTAAAAATAAATTTTCTAAAAGAAAATTTATCGAACAGTTGATGTGCAAATAAAATTAAAGAGTATAGGGAGTAGAAAAATCAAACAAGTAATTTTTATACTGGTTCAATTCAAAAGAATCTATGTCCAGTCGTTAATCACTATAAAAAGTGATTAACAGTTTCACTAAAAAACAGTTTCACATATTACAATAAGAGTGAATAAAATATGATGATTAAACCTTCCTTCGACAAACGAACGGGAAGATGAACACTCTACCAACTCGAAGAGAACCCTCCGACTATCAACACACGAAATACGAGTTTCTCCTATTCACGAGACTAGGCAGAACACCTTGCCAACTCGAAGAGAACCACTCCGACTATCGACACACGAAACGCGAGCTTCTCCTATTCACGAGATTAAGCAAGGGAACTGATCTAGCTTTTGAGAACTTCCTCTGACAAACAGTATTCTACAAAAGCTTTCTGTTCAACAAAGTTGCTTCTGAAGTTCTCAAAAGACCAATATATAGCCAACTAGTCTGAATATGAAAGGTCAAGTCCCAACTGCCAGTAATAATCGATTATTGTAAGTGATAATCGATTATTCAAGTCCGTTACAGGTTTTTCAAAAATAACTTAGGCAATTTTCAAAACAGACCTGTGATAACCGATTATTTAGAGTGATAATTGATTATTCCAGAGCAATACAGTTTTTCAGAAAAACTCCTCTCATAATCGATTATTCCAGAATAGTTCCTAAAATACAAGTTTTACATATTTAAGGACATTCCTAATACATTTATATTTTACAAAGTGCTTTTAAAAAGATTTCTAATATCTTCTTCAGGTTAAACTTCTTGTAGCATCATCAAGACCATTTACTTTAAGATTTACCAATGCTCCTCATTGGTAACAATATCTGCACTCATATGACCCATTATGTCTGTTACATTACAATATATCATCATAATTGTAAATAGTTAGTGAAAATCATTAAAACAAAACAACTATAAGAAAATATGGCTTTAGCATATGTCAAACCTTGAAAGAAATCCATGCAAGCTTTCTACTGTTAGCAATTGATCTCCCAATCATCATCATACTTGCTGGAATAGAACTATATATAAAAAAAAAGTTTTAGCATTCATTTATATAACAAAGAAAGTCCAAACATTGAGGTTCTTACCAATCAACTATTTTTCTGAGATGTCTGGGAGGAGACTTGTGCAATGAGTAGAACCACAAAGCATAGCTCTCATGTATAGAAATAACAAGAAGCTGTCAATGGCGCCTGAAATTCATAATAATTTAATTATTAGATATTAAAATCACATATGGAACTTTATTATGTTAACAAAGTTCACTTACTATATAAGGCATAAAATATATTTTCTTGCCGCTTGCAAATCTTCTTGTGAGATGTGTTGTGATCTCATCAAAATCATTTGTTTTGTGAATGACTTGGGGATCAATGAACTAATGTAATATTCAACTCTTCTGTTCCCGACGCAAGCTCTCTCACATCTTCGCTATGTAGGTATATTGGGACCTCAGAGCCTCTCCCAAATACATTAGCATCATATTCAACCTCCAAAGGCTTATTTTCAATGATGTCAGCAAGTAGCTGCAATGAACTAAGAGGATCGTCCTCAGATAGAGGAATCTTCTTCTGTGCATGCATCTCTTGTTACATAGAAAAATAAGATAAGTTTTGACATCAATAACATGTAAACTTTAAAATTGAGAAATGTAAAGTAGAATTCCATACCGAGGGGTCAAAAACTAAACCAACCAATTGTTTAGGTCAAGCGATAAAAGACTGGAATGCATGTGCCACAGTGAAAATCTCATCTGTGGCAGAAAAACTAAGGCATCTGGTATGATAATGTCGTCTACTGAGACCTTCACCTCATCTTCTAATAGCTCCATACCATGAACAACAGTCGTTGCCTTAAACACTGTTCCACGAGCTACCAGCATCATCTCGGTACCATTTAAAATGTATAGCAGACCTGGACTAGCATCGTCCATGTCCTCCCCTGGGACGAATGGTGCTAAACAACTTCCTTTCCCGCTTCTCCCTGTCAGAGTAAATGTTAGATTATACAAAAGATAAAAATAATTGCACAAAAATGTTTATTAATTTTACCTGTGGGAGGCACAACATGTTCCTGTTCCTGTACAGGAGATGGCATCGAGCGCATGCCATAGCCCTCAAACTGCTGCTGGAACATGGCGCATACCTCATTATACAATTCATCCCTAATATTTGTCCTAGGCTCTGTGCTAATCTTTGTCCTATGCTCCTCCCTAAGGTCCGCTCGAAGCTTGTTTGTGATCTCTTGTGTCAGCCTTTGTTCTTGTGCTTCACTGTATGCATATGAAGTCTGACGAGAAGAGCTCCCAAAATAAGCTCGAATGCCTACTCCAGTTCTAGCAGCACGTACACGTTCAGGGTGCTCAGGTCGTCCAATTGCAGCGGTAAGAATATCCTGGCGACCCTATGGAGTGAATTGACCTTGGGAGCTCTACTCAACCAAGGAGTCCTATAACATTACAAAACATCATTATTCTTTAAAAAGTTCAATTTAGTATGTATAATGAAATTATTATTATTTTAGGAACAGTAATAACTTACAATTTTTTCAGATATTTCCCGTGCAGTGTCAGAAGAGTCGGAGCCCGATGCTTTTAAACGAGCCATCTTCCATTTCTCATGCCGAGAAGGTGGAGAAGGAGGCTGGGGGCTACGACCCTCAGATGGTGGTCTAGCTTCTGCCTTTTGCTTGAGGATTTTCTCCTCAAGCTTCCTATACCCACCACAAGATAATAAGTGGGGGTATTTATTTTGAGCACTTATTTCTTGTGCTTTGCTTCTTTTTTCCTGTCACATATGTTTAATTAATTAGTTCATATGATATATATTTGTTAATGAGGAATTGAATAATATCAACTATACTAACCTGCCATTCCTCTATTGTCCAACTCTGTACAAAGAGCCGCCAAGTCTCCTCATCAATGGCCTTATATGTATTACATGGAGACTTATTTTTTTTGCTTCCATAAATATATCTCGAGATCAACTTACTTTTAAAATTTTGGAAGTTTTCAGCAATAGGTTATAAACACTTATTTCTAAGTGTTGCGTAATTTGGAATGTCAAATGTCAGCTGAAATAGACATAATAAAGTTGTATCAGTACAAAATTATCAATATAAACAAACTGTAATTCAAATGATATTAACTAACTTACCAATATATCGTTCCATATAATGTTCCGATGAACCTCCGACACATGGTCAAAAGATGGAGTAAGAATACTAATCCTATCACGTGCCACTACTCCAAGGTATGATCGGAAGTCATCTGCATTGGGGCCAGATGCCACACCCGTGATCACGTTAACAATCAGTGGTGTTCTTTCACCACTATTTTTTCTGATCAAAAGTTGTTTCATTCTGGTGGGTCCTCTAGTGGATTTGGAAGGGGGAGCGTCATCCCTCAAGAATGTGGATGGTCAGCCATATATCTGTCAAAATAAATAACAACATGTAATATTAATAAAAGACTTATGTAATATCATATAATTTAACAAAACATTGAAATAATCACATATATTCAACATAAAAATAACATTGTAAAATAAAAAAATTAAACTTTAAATTTATACTACAAAATTATACAATCATACAAAATTATTCAAGGATAGAAAATTATATGATCATTCAATCACATATTCAATCATAGAAAATTATACAATCTAATAAAAGTAAAATTTAAATATTAATATAAGAACCTGATAGTGTGAAAAGCCAATAACGATGAAAATTCAACTCTAAAAAATTCAAACCTGCAAAAATATACAAACAAATATTAGTTTTAGAAATAAAAAACAAACATCAAAACGCAATTTACCTCTAAGGGGAAGAATCGGAAAAACCCAATAAAAAGACGTGTTGAATGATTTTGATCGGTTAAAACTCTTCCCCAACGTTGAAAATGGCCACGACACCGAACAAAAATGGGTTTAAGCGGTGAAAAATGATTGAAAATGGATGTAGAGGATCGCGTGAAGAAGAAGGAAGACGATGAAACTATTCTTGTATGTTTTATTTTTTTAACCTACGTAAGGGAATAGACTACGGTTCATATAATAACCAAGGTAATAAAGGGGAATAGGCCGCAGTTCACGACTTAACCGAGGCCTATTCTCCTGAAAAAAAAATTCAAAATACATATGAAATGACATTTTTGAATTTTTTTTCAAACTTTATGTCGCGGCCTATTCCCTTAAATATTTAAAATTTATTCAGATCAGGGAATAAACTGCGGTTCCCCTAACAACCGAGGCCTATTCCCTGACGTTCTGATTCTTGCAGAGACAATAGGTCGTGGTTCTGAGTTGAACTGCGGCCTATTCCTTGACTCCAATTTTATTTCAGAACTGCCTTTGGGGGAATGTAAGAAAAATTACAGAGGGAATAGACCGCTGTTCTTAGGGGAACCACGACCTATTACCCCTGCAAATTTCTAACTTCCCGCCATGTTAGATCTGAAATAAAATTGCAAGGGAATAGACCGCGTTTCTGAGTGGAACCGCGGTCTATTCCCCTGAAATTTTATTTCAGAATTGCTGTTGGGGAATGTAAGAATTTTGCATGGGGAATAGGTCGCGGTTCCCCTTAGAACCACAGTCTATACTGTCGATATAATTTCAAAAATGTCATCGCGCAATATTATGCTTCGGTTTCTGTTGAGCCGCGGCATAATGTGCGCGGTAAAAGATCAATTTTTTACTAGTGAAATAATTATAATAGGAAATATGATATATAGTTCTTTCATGACAGTGACAGGATCATTATAATGGACTTTGGAATAGACTTAGCATAGCCTCAAATCTATAAATAAAAAATGAATAATACTTGACTTCCAAAATTGTAAGGATTAGTACTGATATCTAATAGAGCAAGTTGATAAAGAAATTGAAAAGGTCAATACAATGTTTAAGCAGAATAATGATCCAATTAACAGATACTGAGAGCATTTTATAAAACTCCTCGAAGCCATTGCATAAGCAATCATATGGTGATTATAGGTAAGTATCGTAGTAGTTCTATATGCAGAAATAATTTATCTGACATAATAATCCACTCATGAGAATTTATGTTATGAAAAAGGACAAAAAAGGATTTACCTATGAGGTGGAAAATTACATAAGTAATCTAAGGAGGCTTCTTGTTTGAGTAGTTCTAGATCATCTTGTTCCACTTAATTAACTTGCACCGACCACTGTCAATATGTGCAACACATTATAGAAAAAACCACCCCTTCAAAGCACAAAAGAACTATATTATAAATATTTTTCCGTTAATTGATAACAAATGTGTTGAAAATAGAATGACTTAGTTTCAATACCAAGAGGGGGGGGGGGTGAATTGGTGAAACACAAAAATCAGAGTCTTTTTAAAATCTTTTTCGTAAAAGGATGATCTTTCAAAAGTTTCTTGAATTGCAAGGAATAAGATTTTTCAAGTGCAGCGGAAATAGTTGACTACGTGAAAAGTAAAGTTGACTTTGAAAATAAAAGTGCACGGATAGAGAATTCAAAGGAAGGTTTTTATACTGGTTCGGCCAAACTGCTTACCACTAGTGTCCTTCCAATCCTAGGAAGCAAATGTACTATAATGATCAGGGTTTTCAAAACAAGGTTTCTATAGCGACCTCCATGTCAAAATATAAAACACCTCCCTAACCCTCTAACCAAAATATAGGCATATACAAACAAAGAACAGGAGCAAGATGTCCCCTCTCCTACAGTCTTTAATCACTTTGAACAATCCTCAAAGTCCAGAACGTCGCATGTTCTCTTCCTGTAGTCACAACAGGGCAGCCACAATCTTTACAAGATTGAGAGAACAAGTTTATCATGTATCAGAAACCTCAATTTGCAGGTTGATAAATCAGTCTTTGCTCACAGATTCTTTCTCGTCAAGCAACCACCAAAGAATGAACACCTCGGTTTTCTTGATGAGTTCTTGGAGCTTTAACACGTTCTATCAAAGATCAATAATCTAAAACAATTCAATCAAAACGTTAGAATCACAAAAGTTCTCTATAGAAATCAAATTTGCATCTATATATAGTTTTTCACAAAACTGACGCTCCTAAGTCGGCTATGCTACTAATAGAGTCGATTATACTCAGACAGTTATAACAGTTAGTAGCAGTCAAACCAACTTAATTGATTATGCATTTAATACAATTGACTCACAATCAATGCTTGGTCAAAGATATAAAATATAGTCGTTAGACATGACAAGCATTAATAATATTTTAAAACATAACTAACTAAGTTGAGTAGTTTACGCATACAATCGACTTTGTAACACTTCAATGCAGTTTTGAAAAACTTTCTTTCCAAAAATACTCACAGCACACTTTGAAAGAAATTTGTGCAAAGCCACGAGTTTTAATCGACTTACTTCATAATGAAGTCGACCGAAATTGTTGTTCTGCCACATAATATAAGTTCAACAAAAGTGCATGTGGTTTTTATTTTCTAAATCATATGTCATGCATTCACAGATAAGATCTCATGAAAAACATAATGAATTACATCAATGACTGAAATAACACAACCATGTTCTTAAGTAATCATAAACATGAAAGTAATGAACATGTAACACATATAAACACATAACAACTCATGTTGTTATTAATAATGTGTTGTCATCGTCAAAAACCAGATGTTCTGAGATTGTAAGGTTTGGCTAAACCAATGCTCCCTTTATCAACAATCTCAATAATCTCCCCATTTTTTTATGATGCACAACCATGATTAATATCAACCATGTTTGTACAAAACATATAAGTTTATCAATAAAAAAATCTTATATCAATTTGTATCAAAGCAGACAAATGTTGAAATATTCTCATTTTTTATTTAGAGCAAAAACATATCATTTCATATCAGAACATATCACAATAGAATGTATATCAGAGCATTCTCCCCCAATGTATATGTTGATGGATCGACAAGTGTACCAAATCGCACAAGTAATATAAAATGGTAAGACCAAGTATCGTGTCCCAAGAGACTCTCGACACTAGACAGTCGTGTGATAACCCTATTAATTAAGACTTAAAGAAAATGAGATCATTGGTTTCAAATGCAAAGACAGAAAATTAAATATGAATGCAGTTTGATCAATAGAAGAGTAACACAACAATGAATGAATGTTGTTTTTAATGAGATGAGTATGTTGTTGGGGTTAGATTTCACCAAGTTCACTCTCATGTATATAAGAATTCTTCTTCATGCATTAATGTTAACGTCACACACTAGATCACTTAAAACCCGATCCCTCGGTGAAGAAAGCCTACCCTTAACTACGAATTCATACAATTCCTAGCATTCCTAGTAATTAATTCCGAAGATCAAGAGCTTAAGAAGACCAAGACTCATACCCTCATCCTTGAGAAATACTACTATTGGAAGTAATTCAACAAGAACCTGAATTGTAAGGAACCTCCCAGCACTCATGCAATTCATACATAAAGCGATGAATGAGTTAAACAAAGCAAGCGTTGTAACAGATGAATTACTCTAACAATTAATGAAAGAAACATATATTATTAAGAATCAATTCAAATACATGAGAGTTGACAAGGTTACATCATCCCCCAAGAACAAATAAAAGTTAGTTCACCATAGTCATGGTGAAACTAGATGAACAATGGAGAAGAATGAGATAGAAAAACCCTAAAAGTAAAAGATGTGTTGTTGTGCCCCCTTTTCCAAAGATACAAAATCTATGGCATCTGAGTCCATTAAATAGAGCGAAAACAAAACAGAAACAAAGCCCAGGCCCGTGTCGCTGCTAATCAGCGCCCCACTTAGGGCGTCCGAGCAGTGTGCGACACTCATTCTGGCGCTTCAGCACCCCTAAAAGGGCAAGCAGGCGTAATTCTTTAGGAAAATGGGGGCGCCCAGGCGGTGGGCGACACTCTCTAGGATTGAGGGCTCCTCAAAGGGCGTGCAAGCTTCGTGCGTTCCTTCCTTCTACATTTCCAAGCATTTTTGAGCTCCATCTCCTTGGAACTTTAGCTCTGCTTTCAATATTATCTTATTTCTTGCCAAAACAAGGGGATTTAGTCATAAAATCATCAAATTCAACCTCAACTCTCTTATTCACACAACTTAATAAAAAAACATGATTTCAAGGAAGTTTCTAAGTGAAAAAGGGTGCAATTAGTATCAAAATCATGTAACAGATAACAGTATTTTCAACAGTTATCAGTATATCAGAACATTCAATAAAATGTATATCGGAACATTCTCCCCCTTTGTGCATTAGCAAAACAGGTATGCCTTATGAAAATGATATGCAGTCAAACAATGATACTCCCCATGTCACAGATAATCACATACTAAAGATATAATCTCCCCCTTAAGTATAGGCATGTGAAATTATCTAACATATCAGGCAATGCTCCCCCTGCAATGCAGTTTTCATAGAACATTTCAAAGCATGTATAAGCATGTGACAGTATTGTATCAAATCAGAAATTTTGCGAACACATCAATACAACATAGATATAATATCAATTAACAATCTCAATATAATCTCGCAATTAATTTCAATGAATCAAAGAACATAGATATATTGAATAAGAAACAATCAACAAAATATGATCAATTAAATAGAATAACCAAATTCCAAGTCAAGGAGTTTATAACCCCTGTAAAATAGTAATCGATTGATCCACAGTTGCAATCGATTTCATTGCCTTCCACTTGAATTGTATCTCCAGTTGTTCATCCAGAAGCAATGTTCCTGTAAAACCTTTCAAGATCTTTTCTAGATCAAGCATTTTAGAATCATTGTAATGCAAGAATTAGTACAGGTATAATCTGTGTGTGTAAATGTATGAATGCAATGATAAACAGTAAAGCAATAAACTTCATACATACACATTTAAATTCAATCAGATTCAAGTACTATTTTGTACTACTGTCAACTAAGATTCCTAGTTCATTTCGAATAGTATAAAATCTTTCTTTATTCAATGGTTTTGTAAAACTATCAGCCCATTGATGTAAGGTATCTACATATTCGACCTTAATTTCACCCTTGAGGATGTGGTCTCTTATGAAATGATGCCTTATTTCAATATACTTAGTCTTCGAATGAAGAACATGATTTTTAGTCAGATTTATCGCACTTGTGTTATCATATTTTAAGGGTATATGATCTAAAGATATACCGTAATCTTCTAGTTGACTCTTGATCCAAAGAGACTGAGCACAACAACTACCAGTAGCTATGTATTCAGCTTTTGTCGTAGATAGTGCCACAAAAGCCTGTTTCTTTGAATGCAAAGAGACTAGAGATGATCTAAGTAGATGACAAATGCCACTAGTGCTCTTTCTATCTAGCTTACAGCCTCCAAAGTCAGAATCACTATAACCTTCCAGAAAAATATTTGTACCATTTGGATACCACAATCCTAGACTTTTGGTTCCTTTAAGATATATCAAAATTCTTTTTACAACAATTAGATGTGATTTTTTAGGTGAAGATAGAAATCTAGCACAAAGGCATAAATTGTGCATTATGTCAGGTCTTGGATTGGTGAATGAAAATCCCATTTTCAGCTTGCTTGACTTGAAGATCAAGAAAGTAAGTCAGCTCTCCCATCATGGACATTTCAAACTCATCTTGCATAGTCTTGGAAAATTCTTTTCACAAAGTAAGATTAGTTGGTCCAAAGATAATGTCATCAACATAAATTTGAACATATAGTTTATCTTTATTTGAATTTTTAATGAAGAGAGTCGAGTCAACTTTACCCCTGGAGAATCCCTTCTTTACTAAAAATTCACTCAAGTGCTCATACCATGACCTTGGCGCTTGCTCCAACCCATACAAAGCCTTTTTGAGCTTGAAGACATAATTTGGATGTTCAAAATCCTCAAATCCTCGTGATTGTTCCACATAAACTTCCTCTTCAATATATCCATTTAAGAATGTACTCTTGACATCCATTTGGTATAGCTTGAATTTTATCACAGATGCAATAGTAAGAAGAATTCTTATTGCCTTCAGTCTAGCCATAGGTGCATATGTTTCATCATAATCGATTCGTTCCTCTTGGCAGTAGCCTTTCGCAACCAGTCTAGCTTTGTTTTTTATGATTTCACCAGAATCATCCATCTTATTTCTGAAAACACATTTAGTGCCTATGACCTGTAGGTTATTTGTTCTTGGTACCAGTTCCCATACATTATTCCTTTTAAACTGATTGAGTTCCTTTTGCATGGCCATCATCCAATTCTCATTTACAAGAGCATCTTCATCCCTTTTTGGCTCAATTTTAGATACAGATGCAATATTCATGCAGAATTGATTCAGCTGCCTTCTTGTAGAAACACCTCTCGTGATATCTCCAATTATGTTTCCTGTAGAGACATTTTTGGGAACTTTCCATTCCTTAATAGATTCTGTTCTGGAGAGTCGAATACTTCTTCAGAGTTTTCTTCTTCTAGAATTTTCTCATTTTCTTCCTCTTTTCTAGCAGAGTTATCAGCTTCCATAGATTTTCTAGTCGGTTCAGGATTAACGACGGTTTCAACATACTCATGAAACGCAACGTGAACCGATTCTTCAACACACATTGTTCTCTTGTTGTATACCCGATAAGCTTTGCTTGTCAGTGAGTATCCTATGAAAATTGCTTCATCAGCCTTAGAGTCAAACTTTCCAAGGTTTTCCTTTCCATTGTTTAATACAAAACATTTGCATCCAAAGATCCTTAGATGTTAGATATTTGACTTTCTTCCTTTGAATAGCTCATATGGAGTCACTTTCAGTATTGATCTTATTACTGTTCTGTTCAGCACATAGCAAGTTATGCTCACAGCATCTGCCCAAAAATACTTAGGCATGTTTCTCTCGTTCAACATTATTCTTGCTAATTCTTCCAATGCTTTGTTCTTCCTTTCAATAACACCATTTTGCTGAGGTGTTCTGGGTACTGAGAAGTTGTGAGATATTCCCATCACCGCACAGTACTCATCAAAAGCTTCATTCTGAAATTCTTTGTCGTGGTCACTTCTAATCGATTTGATTATGAGTTCCTTCTCATTTTGAAAAATAGCAACAAACTTCTTAAACACTTTGAATGTGTCACTCTTGGCAGGGATGAAGAAGTTCCAAGTGAAGTAAGAATAGTCATCCACGATTACTAATCCATAAGAATTTCCACCTAGACTTTTCACCCTTGAGGGACCGAATAAGTCCATGTGTAGAAGTTGCAGAGGTCTGGAAGTTGACATCTCCCTTTTGTTCTTGAAGGACTGCCTAGTTTGTTTTCCCTTTTGGCATGCATCACATAGTCTCTCAGAAGCATAACAAATGTTGGGAAGGCCTACGACAAGATCCTTAGATATTAGTGTTGAAATTGTTGATAAGGGAAGCACTAGTTTGGCTAAACCTTACAATCTCATATAGCTTCTGGTTTTTTATGATGACAACACATTATTAATAACAAAATGTATTGTTAGTTGATCATATGTGTTACATGTTCATTACTTTCATGTGTATGATTTCTTGAGAACATGTTTTTGTTAATCTGTCTATGTGTGCATATTCACTGCGTTCTACATGAGATATCATTTGTGATTGCATAACATATGATTTAGAAAAGAAAACCACATGCACTTTGGTTGAACTTATATTGTGTGACAAAACTGCATGTTTTAAGTCGTCTTCATTATGAAGAAAGTCGATTAAAACTCGTGACTTTGCACAAATTTTGTAAAAGAGTGCTCTGAGTATTTTTGCAAAGAAAGATTTTCAAAATTGCATTGAAGTGGCAAATTCGACTGTATGCGCAAGTTACTCGACTTAGTTAGTTATGTTTTGAATTTCTGTTCCTGCTTGTGAAGTATAACGGCTATATTTTACATCTTTGACCAAGCATTAATTGTTAGTCAACTGAATTAAATGTGCAATCCATTTAGTTGGTCTGACTGCTACTAAATGTTATAACTGTCTGAATATATAGACGTGATTCTGTATGCTATAGTCAACTTTGGGAGCATTGTTTAACAGAAATCTATATATGGACGTGATTCTGTATTCTATAGAGACTTTTGGTAATTCTAACATTTTCATTGAATTGTTTCAGATCTTGATCTCTGCTAGAAAATGAAAAAGCTCCAAGAACTCATGAAGAAGACCGTGGTTATCATTCTTTGGGAGTTGCTTGACGAGCAAGTATTGGTGTGCGCATAGACTGCTTGATCATTCTGCACTGAAGGTGTTTTCATACATGATCAAATACTTCTCTCAATCTTGGGAAGATTGTGTTGATAATGGTTTAAAACATTGTTATTTGTGATGTGATTTTGATACTAAAAGCACCCTTTTTCACTTAGAAACTTGCTTGGTCTCATGCTTTTTCATTAAATTGTGTGAATAAGAGAGTTGAGGTTGATTTCAATGATTTTATGATTAATTCCCCTTGTTTTGACAGAGAATGAAGCAATACTGGAAGCAGATATGAAGAGCCAAGAAGATAGAGCTCAAAAGGGCTTAGAAAAGCACCAGAAGGAGGGACGGCACGAAGCTCGGGCACCTTGTATGGAAGCTTGAGCGTTGGAAATTGACATCCGCCGCCCGGGCGCCCCTCCTGGCTGCCTGGTGTTAAACCCCTGATAAGTGTACCAGATCTTTATCAAGTAATATAATCGGTAAGACCTGATATCGTTCTCCCAAAGGACTCTTAGGCCTTATCTTTCATGTAGATTGATTGCATAAGACTTGAGAAAGAAATAATTTTGTGGTTGTATGCAAAATGAAAATAAACATGCAAATGTAAGTGAATCAATTGGCAAAGAAAAGATATGAATGAATGAAGTTATTGGGGTTTACAATTTCATCTTATCCTTCCTTTTATATCTACTTTTCTTATTTAATTCGCTTTACTATCTAATTGTCATGCAAACTTTCTTTGCCTACTCTAAACCCGATCTCTCGGCGAAAAGAGCCTATCACTAACTACTAGTTTACTATCTCTAGTCTCCCTAAGTAATTAGCAATGCATATATCACAGAAGCAAAATACAATTGATCATCCTACCCCTATCTCTAGGCAATATTGCTTAATCAAGGAATTCCCTATCAGTTCATGACTTCCCCTTACGTCTCCGTATCGACAAAGGAAAATATCTTCTTACCGAATGAGTTAAACGATAAAAGCATCGCGCATAGATAAGAAACCCAACAATTGATAATATAAGCATATGAATAAAATAAGAATTTCAATATAAGAGAGTTTCAAAAGATTACATTGTTCCCCAACAACAAAGGGTTTAGTTCCCCACGGACATGGTGAAACTAGATGGAATTAAATGAAAGAATGGAAGAGTAAACCCTAGATCTGATAAATTGGAGCCTAAGCATCCAAGAAACCGCCTCCAAGGAGTGTAGAACTGCTCTAGACGTCTCTTCCTGCCAAAAGAATTACTCTGAAGGTCGCACTAGGGCTATTTATAACGCATAAAAGTAACAGAATTTAAGCCCAAGCCTAGCATTCCACCGCTTAGCGCCTCATTTGACCGCTCAACGGTTTCCCAATAATCGCAGGACCGCTCAGCGGTCTATCTCACCGCTCAACGATTTGCCTCTAATCGCCTGGGTGCTCAGTGGCACCGCTTGAGCGAGAGGCAGTAACTGCTCCCTCGAGTCTGGCGCTCAGCGTTGGAAAATAGTGTTGAGCGGTGACTTTGACTCTTCTTTTCTTCCTTTTTCTCATTCTTTCTTGAGTCTAAGTTCTCCCTTCTTCACTTCCATTTTCAATTCTCATCAAAACCTTGCAAAACAATGCAAAACAAGCATAATATCTCTAAAAACAACTTTTGACTCTCAGGTGACTCAAATAAGTGTTTTACTTTATTCTAAGCTCATTCTAAGCCATAAAGGGTGTGTTTTGATATCAAATTTAAGTATAAAAATAACGATTATTAAACCGTTATCACCTGGGTGGCGGAGTCTTGAAGCGTGGGTGCCCAACTCGAGGCTCAAGCGTTACATGAGATCCTTTCACCGCCCGGGTGCCCTAAGTAGGTTGCCTGAGCGTCGAGCTTTGTGGATCAGGCCCAATTTCTGTTCTATTTCGACTCTATTTGACCGGGCCCTATTTTTGCTCTTTTCCCACTCTATTTAAAGGACCATAGGGCTCTAAGTTTTGTATCTCTAGTAGAAAGAGCACAACAATACACCTTTTTCCCAATTCTTAGGGTTTTCTATTTAATTCTCTTCCATTGTTCATACAGTTTCTCCATGTTTATGGCGAAGTAAACTCTATTTGTTGTTAGGGGATGATATAACCTTGTGAACTCTCATGTATTTGAATTGATTCTCAATAATATATGCTTTTCCATTAATTGTTAGAGTAATTAATGTGTTTCAATGCTTGTTGTGTTTAACTCATTCATTAGCATGATTTATGAATTGCATGAGTGTCGGGAGGTTCCTTACAATTCAGGTTCTTGTTGAATTACTCCCAAGAGTAATATTGCTCAAGGATGAGGGTGTGAGTCTTGGTCATCTTTAAGCTCTTGATCTTCACTTCTTATTACTAGGAATGCTAGGAATTGGATGAACTGGTAATTTGGGACAGACTTATTCGTTGATGGATCGGGTTTAGGTGATTTAGTGAGTGACGTTAACATTAATGCATAAAGAAGAATTCTTACATACATGAGAGGGAATTTGGTGAAATATAACCCCAACAACATACCCATCTCATATTAAATAACCTCTGTTTATCTCTGCTCTGTTCTGCTATTAATCAAACTTGCATTCATATTTAATTTTATGTTTTTGCATTTTAAACCCAATGATCTTGTTTCTTTTTAAATATTAATTAATCTTGTTATCACACGACTGTTTAATGCCAAGTGTCCTCTAGGATACGATACTTGGTCTTACCATTTTGTATTACTTGCTCGACTCGGTACACTTGCCGAAATAGTTCAAGAAAGTTTTGGCACCGTTGCCAGGGATTCACGGTTTAAGCTATTCTATTTGTGTGAGTCTTGATTAACTTCGACTTTATTTTTTAATTTTTATTTTTATTTTTAATTTTAATTTTACTTTTACTTTTATTTCTATTTGCCTACTCTAATTTTTATTTTTATTTTTTTTTTTGTTTTGAGTCATTTGTTTTTGGTTTTATACTAACATTGTTTTCTAGGATTTTGTGTTAGTTTTTGCAGGACTTGAGACTAGTAGAAAGCCGAAGAGAGATAGATTATCTAGAGAACCTTTTCTAGAGAAAATTTCACAGGCCTCACAATCTAATCTAGCAGGATGCAATTTTACCAAGGCAATCTCAACCACTGGTAGGAACCTCACTCAAGCATGAATCAAAGCCAATTTGGGGAAGCTGGTGGACTATTCACTAGACCATCACAAGCTGACAGTACTACAAAGCTTGAGGAGACTCTCCAATAGTTCATGTAGGAATCTCACTCAATTCAGAAAAGTACTCAAGCAACATCTAGAAGGATGAAGGCGTAGTGTAAACTCATAATTAAGAAGCTAGATTATCTCAAGGACAACGTGAACCCTAGAGAGGAATGCAGGGCAGTTGTCACTAGAAGTGGCAGAGTGTTAGATGAGAGCAAAATAGAGAGAAAAGAAAAAGAAAGGTTGAGTGAAAAAGAGAAAGAAAAACAAGAGAGTGAGAGAAAAGAAAAGGAAAGAGAGAGGGAAGATAAGAAAAAAAAAACAGAGGAGGAGGATGAAAGAAAAAAGAAAGAATTTTCTGAAAGACCCCTTCCTTACCCGAAGAATTATTCTAGGAAGGAGAAGGAAAAACAGTTTGAGCGTTTCATGGAGATCTTCAAGAAACTGGAGATCAACATACCTTTCTTAGAAGCCTTTCAGCAAATGCCTTCATATGCCAAATTATTGAAGGAGCTCCTCACTAAGAAAAGGAAGTACATTGAAGAGGAGACCATTGAAGTTTAAGGAAACTGTAGTGCTATCATACAAAAGCTGCTACCTCCCAAGTTGAAAGATCCAGGAAGCTTCATCATTCCTTGCACAATAGGGAATATCTCTGTTGGAAAAGCACTAACTGATTTGGGAGCCAGTTCTAATCTCATGCCGCTCTCCATGTTTGAAAAGATTGAAGGTTTAGAACTCAAGCATACTCAGATGACTCTTCAACTAGCAGATATATCTCTAAAATATTCTTATGGGGTGGCTGAAGATGTGCTTGTGAAGGTGGACAAATTCCTGTTTCCTGTGGACTTTGTTATCATGGAGATGGAGGAAGATGTGAATGTGCCCCTTATTCTTGGGAGACCCTTTATGAAGACCACAAGAGTTTTGATTGACGTGGAAAATGGCAAGCTGAAGGTGAGAGTGCAAGATGAAGAAGTAAATTTTGATGTTTCCAAAGCCATGTCTCACCCAAAAGATGACAAGGAATGTTTCCATCTTGACACTCTTGACAAAATATGCATGGTGTAAGAGAAGGAAGTATGTGATATTTCCCCTTTGGAGGAAACTTTGGCAGACACCTGTGAAGAATTGACTGATGAAAGCTTGGATGATTCAGAAGAGTTAGAAGAAACCCCTTTGCTTAACACAGAAGAAAAAGTCAAAGAAAAGCAAACCGAAGCTAAAAATGTTACCACCACACTTGAAATATGTGTTTCTAGAAGGTGGAAATAAGCGAATTATCATCAATAATTCTCTCTCTCCCAAAGATGAAGAAAAGTTGGTGGAAGTACTCAAATTCAACAAATGAGTTATTGGATGGTCAATCTCAGATCTCAAGGGCATAAGTCCAACTTATTGCATGCACAAAATTTTCATGGAGGATGACTACAAACCAGTTGCTCAACCACAAAGGAGATTAAATCCAATGATGAAAGAGGAAGTAAGAAAAGAAGTGTTGAAGTTACTTGAGGCTGGTATTATTTATCCTATTTTTGATAGAGCATGGGTAAGCCCAGTACAGGTGGTACCAAAGAAAGGTGGGATGAGAGTTATTTATAATGAAAAAAATGAATTCATACCCACAAGGACTGTTACTGGATGGAGGATGTGTATTGACTACAGGAAGTTGAACAATGCTACTAGGAAGGATCACTTTCCCCTTCCTTTCAAGGATCAGATGCTGGCGAGGTTGGTAGGCCAGGCTTTCTATTGTTTTCTGGATGGATATTCTGGGTATAATCAAATTGTGGTGGATCTAAAGGACCAAGAGAAGAGGACCTTCACTTGCCCATTTGGAGTTTTTGCTTACAGAAAAATGCCGTTTGGGTTATGTAATGCTCCGACTACGTTTTAGAGGTGCATGCAGGAAATCTTTGCAGACTTGATAGAAAAGTGCATTGAGGTCTTTATGGATGATTTTGCTGTGTTTGGCAGTTCCTTTCATGAGTGTTTGTCTAACTTGGATGTGGTACTTAAGAGATGCACCCAATCCAATCTTGTTTTCAATTGGGAAAAATGTCACTTCATGGTAACAGAAGGTATTGTTTTGGGTCATAAAATTTCTTCCAAAGGAATTGAAGTTGCTAGAGCCAAAGTGGAGGTCATTGAAAAACTCCCGCCACCAACCAATGTGAATGGAATCAGAATCTTTTTGGGACATGCTGGCTTTTATAGAAGATTCATCAAGGATTTTTCAAAAATTGCCAAACCACTAAGTAACCTCCTTGTTAAGGACTTCCCTTTTGTGATGAATGATGAATGCCTTAAGGCTTTTGACATCTTGAAGAAAAAATTGATTTCTCCTCCAGTAATTGTAGCTCTTGATTGGAATCAAGACTTTTAGCTGATGTGTGATGCCAGTAATTATGCCATAGGTGCAGTTCTTGGTCAACGAAGAGAGAAGGTTTTCCACATTATTTATTATGCAAGCAAAGTTTTGAATGAAGCCCAATTGAATTATGCCACCATAGAAAAAGAATTTCTTGCTATTGTGTATGCCTTGGAGAAATTTAGACCATATCTCATTGGGTCTAAAGTAATTATCTACACTGACCATGCAACTATAAAATATTTGCTAACCAAGCCGGATTCCAAGCCACGATTGATCAGCTGGGTACTTCTATTGCAAGAATTTGATATGGAAATCCGTGACAAAAGAGGAAGTGAAAATGTAATTGTTGATCACTTATCTCGTTTGATGAACAGTGAAGTTACATGAAAGGAAGAAGAAACTTGGGAATCCTTCTCAGATGAAACACTTATGTATATTCAACAAAGGCCATGGTTTCCTCATATGGCCAATTTCAAACCTGCAGGTGTGATCGCAGAAGATTTGAACTGGCAACAAAGAAAAAAAAATTTGCATGATGCAAAACAGTTTGTTTGGGATGATCCTTATCTATTCAAAATTGGAGCAAATAATTTTCTGAGGCACTGTGTGACTAAGGAAGAAGTGGAAGGAATTTTATGGCACTGTCATGATTCACCTTATGAGGGGCATTTTAGTGGAGAAAGAACAGCTGCAAAGGTACTTCAGTCAGGATTTTATTGGCCTACTATGTTTAAAGATTCTCATAATCATGCCATGAACTGTGATAAGTGTCAAAGGACGGGTACTATCTCCTGACGTCATGAAATGACGCTACAAGGCATTCTAGAGGTTGAAATTTTTGATTGCTGGGGCATAGACTTTGTTGGACCTTTTCCACCATCTTTCAATAATGAATACATATTGGTGGCAGTGGATTATGTGAGTAAATGGGTGGAGGCTCTGGCTTGTCCCAAGAATGATTCCAGCACTGTCATTAAGTTTCTGAAAAGGAAAATTTTCTCCCAGTTTGGAACGCCTAGAGTACTAATTAGTGATGGGGGATCTCATTTTTGTAACTACCAGCTTGCAAAATTACTCAAGCACTATGGTGTGAGACATAAGTTGGCTATGCCTTATCATGCACAAACAAACGGGAAAGCTGAAGTTTCTAATAGGGAGATAAAGAGGATTCTGGAGAAGACAGTTGTTGCAACAAGAAAGGATTGATCTCAAAATTTAGATGATGCCCTTTGGGCATATCGAACTGCAATTAAGACAACTATTGGATTGTCTCCTTTCCAAATGGTCTATGGAAAGGCAATGCACCTACCGGTGGAGATGGAACAGCGAGCTCTGTGGGCCTTAAAATTCTTGAATTTTGATCCTGGTGACACTGTAGAAAAAAGAAGGAGGAAAATTATTGAGCTTGAGGAAATGCTGCTGCACGCCTATGATTTTTCTAGAAATTACAAAGAAAAGGTGAAATACTATCATGACAGGAAGCTGGTAAAAATGGTATTTACTCCAGGACAACAGGTGTTGCTGTTTGTTAAGACTCCAACAAGTGTACTAAATCGTATCAAGTAATATAAGTGGTAAGACCAAGTATCGTTTTACCTAGAGACTCATTGGCCTAGAAAACCATGTGATTTGTTGATTATTTAAGACTTGACAAACGAATTTAGGTTTTAAAATGCAAAACAGAAAATAAACATGCATGCAAAGGTTGATCAAATGACCAAGAAAATACGCAGGTGAATGTTATATGAATGAATTATGTTGTTGGGGTTTATGACTTTATCTTATCCACTCTCATATATTTATGAATTCTACTCCTTCATTAATGTCAATGCTACTTTCTAATTTACCCTAAACCCGATGTCTTGGTGAAAAGAGCCTACTCCTAATTACTAGTTTACAATGTCTTGTCTCCCTAGCAATTGATCATGTATTACATTCGCACAAAAGCTTAAAGGCAATAGGTCCTCCTATCCCTATGTCTAGGTAATATTTCTCCCGAGAGAATTCCCTCATGTCTAGATTTTCTCGTATGTGTCCATATCGACAAAATCAATGATCATGCAATTTAATGAGTTAAACAAAGCATGCATAGAGTAAAGAGGAAAATCTCTAACAATTAATGAAGTAAAGAATATAGATTAAGAATCAATTCAATATATGAGAGTTTCAAAAGATTATATCGTTTCCCCAACAACAATGGAGGTTTAGTTCACCATAGACATGGTGAAACTTGATGAAAATAATGGAAAGAATGAAAGGTAAAACCCTAGAATTTGTAGATTGTTGCTTCCGCATCCAAAATCCGCCTCCAAGGGGTGAAAAGAGTGGTTCTACGGCTCTTTCTGTCTAAATATACCCTCTTTGGGTCGTGAAAATCAATATATAGTTCATAAAAATCAGCAGAAATTAGCCCAGGCCCAAGAGACTGGCGCTCAATGCTGGATTACCGCTCAGCGGTAGGCGCGGTACTCATAGATGTCGCTCAGTGTTGACGCCCAGGCGTTGTCCAATGGATTCATCCTCAAGACCACAACTCAACGGTGAAATTGACACTGAGCAGTGGCTGCAATACTTGATTTTCGCCTCAGTGTTGGCGCTTAGGCGTTGGCCAGAGAAGTCCTCCACGAGGCTGGCGCTCAACGGTGGAATTGCGCTCAACAGTACCTACGATTCTTCTTTTAAGCACTTTTCCTTCTTCTCTTGAGTCCAACTCCTTACTACTTCAACTTCCTTCATTCAATTCATGTTAATTCCTACTAAAACAAGGAAAACCAAGCATAATACCAAGAAAACCACCTTTGACTATCTTATTCTCTAACTTAAGCAAATTTAAGTCATAAAGGGTGTGTTTAATGTCAAATTGAAGTATAAAAATAACGGTTTTTCAACCATTATCACTGTTCAATTCACGACTAAAAATTTTCCTTGGATAGTTGAAGTCCAAGTGGACAACGCCTCGGAAGACCCATACAGAAGTTGGGTAGTCAATGGACAACACCTCAAGCATTACTTGGGTGGTGAGGTGGAACGCCTCTCCATAGTTATGGAATTGGTTGATGCAGATTGAGCTTATTTTGTCAAGCTAGTGACGTTAAAGAAGCGCTTGCTGGGAGACAACCCAGTTTTCTAAACTTTTCCTTTTAAATTGGTTAATTTTTATTTTTTTATTTATTCTTTTTATGGTACTCTGCTTGAATGAATTAAACTGCTTTGATTCAACTGTGTTGTGTCTTGTGATGAGTATTGCTGTGTGAGATTCTGGGGTATTGATTGATTTTGGGATAATGCATGATGTGATGATGTATAGGTGATGCTCACAATGTATGAAACAGGTGCTTGAGATAAATTTGATTGAGATACTCAATAGGGTGTTTTTTTGAATTCTGGGACTTGAGAGTCTACCTGTGTGAGAATTGGGCTTCAGAGTTGTTTGTGAATAATTGCTATTACTTTGGAAGCATGGATGATTTTGCCCAAATTTTCTGTGATTAAACTACTTGCATGCAGGTTTCATATGATCAAGACCATCTTTTGTTATCCTCTATTCTTTTAGCCTTCACATGTTTTGAAAAACCTTTTTGAAAATCTTAACCTTGAGTTAAGTTGAGAAAATTTGATGAGGTACTGATAAAGGTTCAAGTTTGAGGTTACTAGGTAGCAACCCACTTTTCTAGGCAGTGAGTAATTCAAAAGCAAAAGCAAAGGCAAAAGAAAAGAAAAGAAAAATAAAAAGAGAAGAAAAAGCTCACTGCAAGGAAAAGCTGGAAAAAGAAAGAGAGTTTGTTCTTGAATAATAAATTCATAAATGTCTCTCTTAACTCAAGGAATTTTGTTGACCATAAAAACCAATTTCCTTCTTAGTCCAGCCAAGCTATAAGCCATGAAAAGCCCTAGTGATGACAACTTGCTTGTGAGTATGTTTGATTGTGGTTAAATGAAAGGCAAAATTAAATTGTGTGACATTGTGATAGCAGAGTGAAAGACACCAACACCTCACTATACACCTTTGAGTTGAGTGATACACTTTTGAGTGCTTGAGCGATACACTTTTGAATGCTTGAGTGAAACACTTTCCTTGGTAAGGAGTAGTTCTTTGAATTTCTGATTGCATCTTTGCTTGGTTGATTAATTATTCTTAAGGATAGCATCTGTTGGAAGTATATGAGCATCACATTGATTTTGATTAAATTAAGGCCTCTGCATATCTTGACTGAGATCTTTATGCTGAATTGATAACAGTGATTTCTTGTCTTGGAAGACAAAGTTTTTGAAAAAATTGGGTCATTGTAGTGATTCTGAAAAGCTGATTTACATTCTGTTTTGCTTGAGGACAAGCAAAGTTCTAAGTTTGGGGTTGTGATAACTGTTTAAAACACCATTATTTGTGATGTGATTTTGATACTAAAAGCACCCTTTTTCACTTAGAAACATGCTTGGGCTCATGCTTTTTCATTCAATTGTGTGAATAAGAGAGTTGAGATTGATTTCAAAGATTTTATGACTAATTCCCCTTGTTTTGACAAAGAATGAAGCAATATTGGAAGGAGAGATGAAGAGCCAATGAGATAGAGCTCAAAAGGGCTTAGAAATGCACTAGAAGGAGGGACAACACGAAGCTCGGGGGCCTTGTATGGAAGCTTGAGCGTTGGAAATTGACGTCCGCCGCCCAGGCGCCCCTCCTGGTCGACTTGGTAGTGGGGTCTGGGTGCCCAACTCGAGGCTCAAGCCTTACATGAGGTCCATTCACCGCCCTGGCGCCCTAAGCGGGGCGCCTCAGCATCGAGCTTCATGGATCAGGCCCAGTTTCTGCTCTGTTTCAACTTTATTGGATCGGGCCCTATTTTTGCTATTTTCCGACTCTATTTAAAGGTCACTGCGACCCTAGGTTTTGTATCTCTGGAAGAAAGAGCACAACAATACACTCTTTTCCCAATTCTTAGTGTTTTCTATTTCATTCTCTTCCATTGTTCATATAGTTCCTTACAATTCAGGTTCTTGTTGAATTACTCCCAAGAGTAATATTGCTCAAGGATGAGGGTATGAGACTTGGACATCTTTAAGCTCTTGATCTTCACATCTTATTACTAGGAATGTTAGGAATTGCATTTACTGGTAATTTGGGACAGACTTATTCACCGATGGATCGGGTTTAGGTGATTTAGTGAGTGATGTTAACATTAATGCAAAAAGAAGAATTCTTACAAACATGAGAGGGAACTTGGTGAAATCTAACCCCAACAAAATACCCATCTCATATTAAACAACCACTGTTTATCTCTACTCTGTTCTGTTATTGATCAAACTTGCATTCATATTTAATTTTATGTTTTTGCAATCTAAACCCAATGATCTTGTTTCTTTTTAAGTCTTAATTAATCTTGTTATCACATGACTGTTTAGCGCCGAGAGTCCTCTGGGATACGATACTTGGTCTTACCATTTTATATTACTTGCACGACTCGGTACACTTGCCGAAATAGGTCAACATGTGGTTGCACTGTTGTGATTACAAGAAGAGGACGTGTTGCATTCTAGGGACTTTGAGGATTGTTCAAAGTTGTTAAAGACTGCAAAAGAGGGGATATCTTGTTATTGTTCTTTGTGTGTTGTATGTGTATATTTTGGTTAGAGGGTTAGAGAGGTGTTTTATATTTTGATGTGGAGGGCTCTATAGAAACCTTGTTGTAAAAACCTTTACCATTATAGTGCATATGCTTTTGGGTACAGGAAGGACACTAGATGTAAGCATTTTGGTCGAACCAGTATAAAAACTGTGTTTGAATCTTCTATCCCTGAACTCTTTAAATTTCAAGTCGACTTTATATTCTCCATAATCAACTATTTTTCACTACACTTGATTTATCTTTTTCCTTGAGATTCAAGAAACTTTTGAAAGTTTTCTATTTTATGAAAAAGATTTTGAAAAGACTCTGATTTTTGTATTTCACCAATTCACCCCCTCTCTTGGTGCTGAAATTAAGCCATTCTATTATCAACAACTAGCTTGTTTAGTTGACCCATGTTGATGTGAGCTAGTCTCTTGTGCCATAACCATGCCTCATCTTCCTTAGTCATCAGACAGACGACAAACTTGAATGACGTTTCTTTGAAGTTGATTATGTAAATATTATTATGCATTTTTCCCACTAATAACTCATCAGTTGAATCGTTGCTGATTAGACAATATTTAGTTTGAAATGTAATGTTCAATCCTCTATCACATAGCTGAATGATACTGAGAAGATTGTACTTTAACCCTTCAACAAGAAGCACATTTTTAATTTCATAAGAATAAGGAGTTTTCATTTTACCTATACCGGTGATATTTCCTTTGTTGTTGTCACCGTATGTGACATTACCAGAAGTTTTGTAAGATATGCTTATGAACTTTGTTGGATGTCTTGTCATGTGTCTTGAGTATCCACTGTCTAGGTACCACATGGAGCTTTTTTTTCCTTGTCTCAAGCATTGTTCTGTTGTCTCAGATCTTGCCATCACGATTCCCTTTCATGTCCATTTCCTTTGTTTTCATTTTGAATCCTGTCATTCTTCTTCCTATTGAGAAATCTCGTAAATCTTTCAGCCTGCAGATTTAATCTTTCTGATCTGGAACTGGACTTGTCGACACAAGTAACTTCTTTGTTTCGTGAAGTCCCTGTTTCAAAATATTCATAGAAGTCGTTAGTAACAGAATGAAATTTAGCATTTCAAGTAGCCGATATCAGTTCAAAAGCAGATTCACTTATCCTTCTTGTTTGAGAAACATAAGCCATTTTCCAAGAATAGTCGATTTAAAGAAAAATGTAATTGACTTGTTTTTCAAATATTTCATGAAAACCGGCTCTGGTGCCAATTATTTAAAATAGAATGGCTTATTTTCACTACCAAGAGGGAGGTGAATTGGTGAAACAGAAAAATCAGAGTCTTTTTAAAATCTTTTTCGTAAAAGGATGATCTTTCAAAAGTTCTTGAATCGCAAGGAATAAGATTTTTCAAGTGCAGCAGAAATAGTTGACTATGTGCAGGTTGATCAATCAATTTTTTCTGACAAATTCTTGCTCGTCAAGAGCAACCACCAAAGAATGAACACCTCAGTCTTCTTGATGAGTTCTTGGAGCTTTAGCACGTTCTATCAAAGATAAATAATCTGAAACATTTCAATCAAAATGTTAGAATCACAAAAGTTCATTGTAGAAATAAAATTTGCGTCTATATATAGTTTTTCAAAAAACTGACGCTCCTAAGTCGACTATGTTACTAATAGAGTCGATTATACTCAGATAGTTATAACATTTAGTAGCATTCAAACCAACTTAATTGATTACGCATTTAATACAGTTGACTCACAATCAATGCTTGGTCAAAGATATAAAATATAGTCGTTAGACATCACAAGCATTTACAGAATATCAAAACATAACTAACTAAGTCGAGTAACTTGCACATACAGTCGACTTTGTAACACTTCAATGCAGTTTTGAAAAAATTTCTTTCCAAAAACACTCACAGCACACTTTGAAAAAAATTTGAGCAAAACCACGAGTTTTAATCGACTTACTTCATAATGAAGTCGACTTAAAACTGTTGTTTTGCCACACAATATAAGTTCAACAAAAGTGCATGTTGTTTTTCTTTTCTAAATCATATGTCATGCATTCACAGATAAGATCTCACGAAAAACATAGTGAATTACATCAATGA